>OX101737.1:16429407-17629407 GCA_944452665.1 Stenoptilia bipunctidactyla | reverse complement strand
CTAATGTTAGTATTCCTTTAGAAACCACCTGGCTACAACTCTACATTTAAAGATTGCAGATATTCTGATACAGTGAGACATGTTGCAAATAACATAATGTATTTAGGAGTATCATAGTTTGAGTGAATTCGACATTTGCAATTACTACAGAATATATTAAGGCAGAATTTCGTTTATGTCACAAAACCACTGATGGCAGTAATTAATAAAGAATATTTTATTTAAAATTATACTTTCCTGGAAGTGAGCGCTATAAGCTCGCAAACATGAGCTCTACATTTAGCTATGTGTACTCATGAAAAATTGTATTGTGTGTTATGGAACGGTACAGTAAATTATATTTCTTTGCTTGAATGGCAAATGGTCACGGTCCATTGGTCCACGGTCAAGGGTCACGGTTTCGGTTACACTATTGGTAGAAATCGCTTCCTGGCGATAAGGCCGCCCTTTATACATTTTTTTTATTTGTTCTTTGTCCTGTATTTTTTATTGTGTATAATAAAGGGTAAATAAAAAAAATAAATATTATGGTAATATTTGTGAGCATCAACATGTTTGCTTGCATAGATCTAGGTGGATTATTACGATATGTATGTTTTAAAAAAAAAACTTTGTTAAGTATACATAGCCGTTGTATTGCTCCTACAACGAGTTTTAATGTTTTTTTTTTTAAATTGAGGTTGTATATTTTTGATTAAGTGTGCTGATGTTTTTTTTAATAACAGATTTAGGTCTAGGTAGCGCTGTATATTATATTATTTAAAATTTTACTAAACCTACCTTCAACAAATGCAGTAGGCGGCTTATGGTACACGGACGCAAGCGAGCTAATATGGCAGATCAGTTCGTCCAGCAAAGTCGGCTCCAAAAGATCCGTCTCTTCAGAGATGAGAGGCTTGTCGGCCAGTACGACTTCTTTAGCCGCCGCAGGGTCTGTCGAGAGTAGGCGCCAGTAGATGTACCCACGGTCTCTGTAAGTATGATAATGGTGGGTTAAAGTATAATACTTATTGCGATTTTTAACAAATCAACAGAAAAAATGTAAGGCATTAAAGGATTTATAATTTTTTTTTCAAAATTAAAGTCCCTAAATTTTTTATTAATCTAGTTACTCTGTCGTTTATGCTTTCATGCCTTAACCACTGAAAAAATTGATGAAATATGGTACAGAGTACAGACATAGAAAAAGCATGGAAGGACTTAAGGTGTCTGTTCATTGAGAGAACTGACGCAGCGGAGAAATATTAATCAATAAGAACTCCGCTCAGCTGGTATTAATGCAATAATAATAAATAATAATAACTGCTCGATACTGCCCGAATCGTTCGCCGGTTTCTTTCTCTCTTGCCCTGATACCCGACCGACTGGTCTTATTGTCGGGTCTTTTCCGCCGAAAGGCGAGTTGCTTTTGATATGCCGAATAATAATAATAATAAAATCCCCATACAATCACACCAACTACATGGCCCCAAAGTAAGCATAGCTTGTGTTATGGGATAACATATAGCGAACTAGGGGGGAACCTAGAATATAAATAAATAAATAGATAAACACCCAGACACGGAACATTTTTTTTTTCTAGTTCCGTGCGGGGATCGAACCTGCAACCACTGGCGTCTGAGGCAGATAGGTTTACCCCATCGCCAAAGTGGTCGTCAATCATATTGGTATGTTTCTCTTCCTAAATAAATTAATTGATTAAATAAAAAAAACCTCACCTCAAATCAGGGTTGTCAGAGTCCTGAGTAGCCAAGCTGAGCACGTGTTGTACCAACTCCTGGGTGTCAGCAGGGCGCTTGAGGAACAGCTTCACTACCGCCGTCAATAGTTGTAATTGCACCTGTAATATATTTGTTTTTTGTTATTAGTTATAAGTACAGCACAGCCCTTAGATAGGATTAGTTTTTTTTTTAATATTCCAAAAATAAATGACTAAAATAATTTGTAAATTAGATTGTAATAATAATAAGATTGTAATAACTAATTAAATTATGTTTAATTGTGTGTAAAGGTGCTTTTAAATCGTCAACAAACTGCTTTTAGCTCTTGAGTTCATTATTGCCTTATTGGTATCTCTTTCTTAGACAAACACAACTTTTTATTTAAAAATCATCCAAGGTGGTTCATTACAACTCTGTTTAATGAGCCCACTGAAGGGTTGAGTCTCTCCTCTGGCTGACAAGGAGGTTTAGGCCGTAATCCACTAAGCTGGCCCAGTGCTGGTCGATGGATGTCAGGATTTTCAGGGTGCCGAAATGCAAGTATCCAGTACCTGGGATCGACTTCCTAACGTGCCCTCCGAAGCACGGAAGTCGACGTGAGAAATAAATGATCAGCGGTCACCCATCCTGTTACCGACCGCGTCGAACGTCGCTTAACCTGCGATATCCTATGATATGCACAGTTACCACGGCGCCACAACGACTTCTCCAAGGTGATAAACAAGGAAAATACATTGAAGACTTCCTCATTTATTATTTTACTAGTCACCGCGCGCGGTTTTACCCGCGTAACCTTTGATCCCGTGGGAATTTCGGGATAAAGTATAGCCTATAACCTTCCTCAAGAGTTGGGCTATAAAATGCAAAAAGAATTATTCAAATCCCACTTGTAGTTTCTGAGATTATTGCGTTCAAACAAAAAAACAAACTCTTCAGCTTTATATATTAGTGTAGATATCACAAATTGTTTGAGAACTCAGTTCTTTTTCACAACTGTGGAAATATACTTAATCTTATACTTGTAGATGTGATGATTTCTTGTCTATGTGTTTTTTATGTATGTTTATGATTTTTTTATGTTAGTTGTAACTGTATAATACATAAATGTATTTCCTTTTTCTGTATTTCATATACAAAATTTCAATTGCTAAGTATGTACATTACCTGAGCGTTCTCATCATGGAATCCTTCAAGGAAAGAATCCAGTAGCTCATCAGCGTTGTCAATACGCTCGGCGTATTCACCCACGATCCAAACCTGAAAGATTATACAGAATTGGTTAGAAAGGCATACATTTATACTTTAATCCGCGTAGGATTACTTTCCATTTGCAAGAAACGCAACGAAAAATAATATAGCAAATATTTTCGTAAATAAATAATAAATAAAATCCCCAGACAATCACACAAACTACATGGCCTCAAAGTAAGTAATGCTTGTGTTATAAGATACCAAGTAGCGAACTAGAGGAATGTAGAATATAAATACATATATGCATAAACACCCAGACCCGGAAAAAAAATATTTCTTGTTCCGTGCGGGAATCGAACCCACGACCTCACAATTAGCGTCTAGACCATTGCACCACGGAGACCCTCCAATCCAGGAAAACTTAATTTAATCATTCACAATTTTTTACATGATAAAAATAAGTTGGAGTGTCTGAGACTTTGCGTCCTTTCATTGGCACTGTGTAAATAAGATTGTAATTTTGGAAACAATATATATTTTTTTTATTTATACATACATACATAACCTCACGCCTGTCTCCCTTTGGGGTAGGCAGAGACAAGGGAACACCAATTGCTTCGATCCATACACACCTCTTTCGCTTCCTCAACGTTCATTAATCTTTTCATACATGATCGCCGGCTACGGGTACTTTTAACTAGGCCCTTTTTAAGAACGTTAATTTATAATAGTCGGGAAATACAGACACCGGCAGTTCTTTCTATGTTTTTAGTATGTATAAGCTTTAAATGGTATATTGTGTCGTACCACTATAAAACAACACGTTGAAAACATATACATAGGTAATGTTTTGGCTGGTGGTTCCCTTCAATTATAGTTTTTGAACGGGAAGGACTTGAAAATACGAAGACAGTTATTAAAACTGCATTCTTTGACATTTTTTTTATTTTCATGCAATGAAAAATAACTAAATCATCCTCACCATAGAAGCCCTAGCCTCAGGCTCATCCAAGGTGTCCAAATTCTCACAAAGCGTGCTGATGATGCTCTCGTACTTATTAGGATACTTCCGGAAGATATCCTTGATGACCACAATGGCTTCTTGTACCACGTAGTTCACTTTGGTCTGGATTAGTTCAAGGAGAGTCGATACGCATCGCTCGGCTGAAGGCTCAACCTAGGTAAAGAATTGTGGATTAATTAGATGTTGGTACTGGCTCCAATCCTGTGAAATTTCGAAATAGAACCACTAACACACCACAACTATACCCGACGCGTTGAACCTTGATCCCTATGACACTGACAGTAATTTCCACAACATAACCTTGTAGTGCCGTCACCGTTACATTAGAATCGTATTGGAGGCTTCTAAAAATGGCATTTATTTATTTAACGTAGCTATATTCCAATACAATGATATTACGTTGGAATTATAACAATTCATAACATTTGCAAGAAATTATCTCAATCACACTTTACGTTTACGTTCTACAAAAGTTACTTCGTAAGGTACTTATGATTTAATTAATATCCTACTAATTACCTAATAATTACTAGGACAAAAAGTCTATACAGTAATTCATGATATATTCAACCTGTGTATCAAATTGTGAGTCATGTAACACAACTGTATTTTTAATAATAAATAATAAAATCCCCAGACAATCACACCAACTACATGGCCCCAAAGTAAGCATAGCTTGTGTAATGGGATACCATGTAGCAAACTAGGGGGGAACCCAGAATATAAATACATAAAAAGTATGATAGTTGAAAAAACAGTTAACAATCGCGGGCTTGCGTAAGGTTTATTGTAAGTATCAGTGAATATATTTGGGAATTAAGATGTAACAAGTCGAGACTTTTTATTTTCTAAATGCCCTAGGGACTTTCACCAGGCGGGAGGGTACATAGGGTCAAAAAGTTAAGGGGAGCGTCAGCGCGGTTCCATTCAAAGCACCCGATTAAAACTATTTGATTTTCACATATTACACTATATGATTTATCATCAACATAATCTTTAACAATGTATGGTCGAATTCATAGGTATAGTGGCTCATTGCAGCAAGGGTTATAATTTCCTGCAGTAACAGTGACTGACTCACACTTTCAGATGTGTACCAGTTTAATGAGTACCTAATCACAAGTGTTTAAAATTCAAAATCGGTAATCATTATTTTATAGCTCTGTCTAACTTCGTTTCGAACTTAGCGTAAACAATGGCTCTATTTTTGAATTCGACTATACATAAGTTTCAACAATATTCACCCCAAACCAACCTTAATAGCACAACGTCCGATAGCCCTCACAGCCTTTCTGACAAAGTCCACGTCCACTTCGGTAGCATATTCCTTCAGCTCGCCCAACACCTGAGCGATATTCGCCTGGGATGCGAGACGGATCATGATGTCTAGCTTTTCCAGTTTCACGTAGATTGGGTCATTGTATTTTACGAAAAATACCTGGAAAATATTACAAAGTATATAAAGTCATTAAATATGAAGAGTAGTTTCATATAGAAAATTTCAGTCCAACTTTAGGCAAATTCTCACGCTAATTGTCACTAAATACTAATCAATGTCTTCAGGCGCATGGGCTTCAAATGACTCCCATGCATGGCAGTTGGCAAATTAATTTTCAGTGTTAAACAAGTAGTATTAAACCAAAGGATTTGAGATATTGTCCTAGATTTTTAATGACATAAAATTTGTTTACTACCTTCTGAATATTGTGACAAAATTTGGTAACTGGAAATTTATTTGAGAAAATTTCTATGAATATATGCAATTATCATATATCCCTCAAGTTTTCTGAAACTATACAATATATGCTATAGTTTTACGAAACCAAAAAATTCTGTGGGTGAACCTAAAAATATCATATACCTTAAGAAGTATCTGTAAGACACATGAAACTAATAGTATTTTACTAAAATATTACCTTCATCTCATGCTTCAATATCTCGCTATGCTTCTGCACGACCAGGTTGATATTCCTCAACGCCACATACTGGACTTCTGGTTCGGCACTTAGCAGAGTGACGAGTGGAGGAGCCAACTTGCGGGACAGAGTGCTCACTAGTTGAGTGTCAGAGGACAGCATCTCCATCAACTTCATGAGAACCTAAAATTAACAATTTAAACAAGATTAGAAGAAAGATACTTACCTTTTTTCTTATATTATTCATCAGTTTATTAACATACCTATCTAATAATTTCATTTGCAATAAATTTGTACTTTTCTGTTGGATTAAGTACCACTAAACTATTTATAGTTTTAGGAGAGCCAAAAAATCTTACTAATATTATTAATGCGAAAGTTTGAATGGATGTATGTTTGTTCCTTAATCACAGCAGAATGTCTCAATGGATTTGGATGAAATTTAGTATAGTAATATTGTACAGTCTGGAATAGCACATAGGATACTTTATATTCCGATATTCAAGTGGGATCAAAAAACTGCATGGGTAACACTGAGCTAAACAGCTAGTTTGCAACAAATTTGTTAATTCACTGTCAGGTTACTGTATTACATAGTCAAGAATAGATGAGTAATGATGCAACAAGATACCTTAACAGCTGAAAGCACAACAGCTGCATTAGCGTGAGCCAGTCGTGGAGTAATTCTCTCACAGATTGAATGAGCCTCCCTGGTATCCCTCGGAGAATAATTGGACAAAGCATCCAAAATGAACACTTGACCCCATTCAGTGCACTCATTTAACGCAGTTAAGAGTTTGTTGATGGTTGGGGCATTCATTTCTGTAAATAAAAATATACCTAGATTATTTAAACTTTCATAACCATATTTTATGGATATAACACACAAGACCTTAAGAGTATGTTGCACCTAGACTCAAGCCCAAATAGAAACTTTAATTCAAACCCAGGAATTCTCACACTGCCGACTCAACAAATGGTCCATTTAGGGCCTAAATTCCATTAGACAATGAAATAAATCAGTAAAATTAAATAAAAAATACATTCTTTTCAGAATTTTTGCAATATTATTTTTATAAAATATCTTAAGAAAATCATCAATTGAGAAATTAATACTACTTAGATTAAACAGCATAATTAGTATTCATTAAATCACAAAAATGAGCAATAAATACTATACAATAATACATAATTTCATCAGTTTATTTAACAGGCATAATATTATTATTATAAAGTGAGTTTTAAATAAAGATCATAGATACGAAAAACTTGCTGTCACTAAAAGTACAGGAATCATTATTACAGACAGAAAATGTAGAATAGTATAAAAAATTGCTATAACATTTGTAAGGGACACTTTTTTGAAAGAGCTTAAAGATGAAGTTTTCACTTACCAACAAGAGGTTGTCCAGACACACTGGCTTCATTGATCTCTGATAAAGCTGCTACAGCATTCGCTACAACCATTGGGTTGGAGTCACTTAACAGATCTTTGAGCTGATCTAAGAAACCCTAAAAAAATACATAAAAATAAATTATATCAAAAATGTATCAGAGTTCACATATTATTCATAAACCTCAATTGCTTTATATTTCTCTTTTATTTGCTTATATATCTTAAAACACTTTTTAGAAATATTTCTTTATTATAAGTTTAAACATCTTTTCTGAAATAAATATAAAAGTTATAAAGATTCTTATTACCTGATCTTCTACCATACTAGGTGAGATGTCATACAACTTTGCAACACAAACAGCTGCAGTTTTTCTCACATATGGATCTTCATCTTTAAGGCATTTCCGAAGGGGCTCACACAAATACTCTGTAATCTTATCCACTCGGATACAACCCATTGTTCGTACAGCCAAGGCTCTTATAAGTGGGTTGGAATCTTCACAATCCTGTAAATTTATAATCATTTATTTTTGTTATACATTTACTGACATTGAAAATATGATAAATTTTTCAGCAACAATTTTCTTTTCACTAGCTGTACTCCTTAAACGAAGAAAATTAAACAACAACATATTTCTTAAAAATTCATGTTTGAAAGAAAACACTATATTGTCAAAGTGACTCAATATTTTACAACATTTAGTTCTGAAAATTATTTACCTTCACAAATGTATTGACAGCCATTATAGCCATATCTGGTTGAGACTTTGCATAATTCATTAGATATAGGTATACAAGTTTTTTTAGCTCCAGGTTATCAGTCTGCATACAATTAACCACATCAGGAAAGAGGGCTGATACATCTTTACCCACCGTCATAGAGGCTATCACCTATAAAGAAAATATATTGATTAATATCATCTATATTATATACCTTGCTGAACGCACAAAACAAAATAATAGTTAAAATTCTACAACAAAAAAAAACTTTTTGTTTGACCTTTTTCACAGCTTCCTTTTTCTTCTCTTTCTTATCACTATTCAATTCCGATTTGAGCTCAAATATTTCTCCTTTCTTCGTCGTTGTAAAGTACTTTGAATCCGTCATTGTGAATGACTAAAATTATTTTCGAATAATATTTTCACCTTCCCTGGAAAATCAATATCCAAAACACCGACTTTGATCATAAAATTTAATATATCACTGGTAAAGAAAACAAGTTAATACCATGTCTGATAAAGTATAGTTTTAATTTTTATCGTTTTACTTCAAAAATTTCAATGAAAAGCAGATAAATTGTAGGTAATTAAATAACTTTCTTGCTTACCAAATGTTTTTGACACGACAAGACAAACGTACGGAAGGGGCGTTTTAATTGACAGTTTTGGTGATTGATCAAAACTAAAAACAATACTGACAGTGACAATATAACTAATCAAAATTTTCTTCAATCCATCTTTTTCGATAGAAATATATTTCTCAGTTTCACGACCAACGTCCAACACAATATCTCTGAATTCTGTGATTTATTTAGGATCACATTAACAAACACATTTTTTTTTATCGAAAATCAGCCTTGAAAACCGTACAAAGTACTAACTGCTTACCACGTTGAGACAAGACGTGGGGATTTTTTTAATTGTTTCCCGTTGTTTAACTTAAATTATAATTTTGCTTTTTTAGATTTTAGGAACTTGGCTAGTCCACTCAGCATTATGAAACTATAAAAAAATAAAATGGAGAGTTTATTTTGTGCTTTTCAAAGAAATGGAAAGTGAGTTTGAAAGGTATGTACCTATACAGAACCATAAAAAATGTTGTAGGTACAAAACAAAATCTTGTCTTACTATACTAAAAATGTGAAAATTAACAATAGATCTTGATGACAGGATTCCTGTATTATCTAGTGGCCCATTAGAGGTACCGAGGTACACTCCGACGTTACCTTTGATTCCACTGAAGTCTACTAAAGGCATTACCACTAAAGGTCTAAGCTGAGCTTTAAACTGAGAAAAAATCTTACTCGTGGCTTTGTACACAAGCCACATTGCTGTAATATGGAAATAAAAAAGACTGCTATACATGCCAAGTAGAACCATAAAAAATGTTATTATAACAGGTATAGTAAAAAAAGTTCAAAAAGTGGAAAAGTGACGCTTTGTTCGCCAACTCCTCAACTGTCTTCGCTCTTCCACTGAGCTACCGGGGCCTGGCAGTACGCCTCGAAATTACTTATCACACTTTTGTTTTAACGTTATATTGCTAACGTAGCTCCATCTAATAGTATAGCTTTGCAGCTAAGACCACCCGAGACCAATTTCTTTTTAGAAATTGTGAATCTCAGGTAAAGTGAAGCATTGCTATGTTTAATAATATTTTTAAAGTTTTTGCATTTAAAATGCTTAATTACTCTTAAATAGCTGAAAAAATGTGATAAATAAAAATAACCCGACCAGGACTCGAACCTGGGACCTCTCGTTTGCCGGATGAGTGTTCTTCCACTGAGCTACCGGGGCCTGGCGGTACGCCTCGAAATTACTTATCACACTTTTGTTTAAACGTTATATTGCTAACGTTGCTCAATCTAATGGTATAGCTTTGCAGCTAAGACCACCCAAGACCAATTTCTTTTCAGAAATTGTATAAAAGAAATTGTGAATCTCGGTTAAAGTGAAGTATTGTAATGTTTAATAATATTTTTAAAGTTTTTGCATATAAAATTATTAATTACTCTTAAAAGTGGCGGGAATTATCGAAGCATTACATGTTTTTCACAGACTTAAGTTCTTCAGTGTTTTCAATGGAGAAGAAAACGAAAAGCTCTAATAGATATCACTTCGTACGCTTGACTCATGCCTAACCATCAATTAAACAATTTGTTATAGAAATTGCTTGTTCAGTGTTCTTTTTTGTGGTAAATCTATACAATAATGTGTTTTTCTGTATCAAAAATATGGAAAATGTGGACCGTAATATGTACATTTCCACAAAAGCTTAAATCAAGTACATCCACAGCCAAAGCAAGTATATCTTCGGAAAATCACGCATTTTTAATTTTTTGGGTCAAGCATTATCAGTGCTTCTAGTGGAATACGTAGGTCGTTTTGTATGTACCCCATTTTGGATGTCTTAACTTCGTCTATGCAAATTTTTTTTTCGAATGACTGACTGATCAATTAGCTAGCTGATTGAAAGTGTCATGGACGTTGGCCTCCAATGTCTTTCGGCTTTTTATTTTTGTAAAATAAAATGTTTATTTTGACTACGTTTATAAAACAAAACCTTAAATAGAAAATGGTAACGATTCTTGATGACTTAGACTCTCTGACAATACACGAATTAATTTTCCGTGATGTCAAATACTACGTTTCTGGCGATATTTCAGATAAGGTTTGTTTTGGTTATTTATTTCTTATTTTTTCTTTGATAACCGGTTGTTGTTCAAAATAACGAATGCTGCATTTTACATTATTCGCAGATTACGCATCTACTGCAATCTGGTGGAGCTGAAAGTACACAGTACTTTTCCGACTATGTTACACATTTGATTTGTGGTCAAAATGCTGCTGATACAGACATTGACGAAGCTCAAGATATTTACCAAATCCCCGCTGTTACCGAAGAGTGGGTCCTTGCTTGCGTAAGATTGAAGAAATTAGCCTATCCTAAACCTTATAATCCCAATAAAAGTAAGATATTCAATGGTGTTGTGGCTTGTGTTTCTAAAATAAGTGCTAATGATGCTAAGGCCTTGTTTGCACTTGTAACATTCAATGGTGGTAAAGTGAAGTTAAGTTTGGACTGTCAGTGTACACATTTGATTTGTGGTTCAGCATCAGGGAATAAATACAATGCTGCATTAACATTACCACCCTTCAAGATAAAAATTGTGACACCTGATTGGGTACAAGAAAGTATTAGGGCTAGAATCCAAGCTGTTACTGAGATTTTCCATCCTAAGCTGTTAATTGTTCCCCAATTACCTACAAAACCAATGGATCGGATAAGTGCCATCACTGGATTTGATTTTGAGGAAGGCATTGCCAAAAATGAAGTGCCAACTCATAACATGGCTGAAAATAAAGATGATAGTACTCAAGCTTTGTTAGATAAACTAAAACAAAGAATGCCATGGAACCATCCTCCTTCAAGTGCAAATTCATCATCTATCACTACTTCAGCCATTACTTCCATGGGGTATACATCATCTCCTTTGCCTACTTCCAGTAGTATAAGTAAGTCAATGCCACAAGGAATGGTGACACAGAATATGCAGCAAGTGCAGAGTAGTCAAGCAAATAAAGTAAGCACACAGCAACTTCTGCAAAAGTTTGGGCAAAATACTATAGTCTCTCAAGCGGGTATGAATGTCCAAGGTCAACAAATAAATCTACAACAACAACAGCAACCTGTGTATAGCCAACAAAGTCAACAACCTCAACAACCTACTCATGGACTTACAGCTATTCAAATACAACAACAGAAGCTCCTGCAACAACATCAGTTGAGAGTACAAATGCTGCAGCAACAAAAAATAAATAATCAACAAAACCAACAGAGCTTCCAACCAAATGTATCTGTTTCACAAATAACACAAAACATATCTGGACAGATACAACACAATATACAAAGTGGCCAGCATATTGTACAGCAAAATCAAAATGTGATTCAATCACCAAACACATCAATGACTTCAGCTCAGCAACAAATAGAAAACATTAGTCAAATGTTAAGTCAAAGTGCTAACAACTTGCAACAAGCTCAGCTAAACCAGCAAAACCTTGCTATGAAGCAGAGTTTAAGCCTAAGTCAGCAGACAGCTTCTCAAGCAGTACACAACATAGCACAACAGTTGGCACAATCCACACAGAACTTGCAACAAAGCCTCCAAAATGCTAAAATGAATCAAAGTTTAAACCAGGGTCAAGTGATAAACCAACAGCAACTCATGAATTCTGGTCAACAAATTAATTCTCAAAATCAAGGCCTCATCCAACAGCAAACCTTGCAGTCCCTCACTAATCAGCAACAAAACCTTAACATGGGTGTGGTGAATCAGCAGGGCCTGGTATCAACCTCCCAAGCTCAATCACAAAATGTCCAACTCAATCAGCTGGTAGGAAATACATCACAATCTGTTATAGGTCAACAGATACAAACTGTTCAACAAAACATTCAAAATCAGCAAAATGCTAATATGTCTGTCCAGGGTACTTGGAGGCAGCAAAACATCCAAATGGTTCAAAATGTTCAAGGTCAGCACCAAATCATAAGGAGTCCTCTAGTTCAATCTCGTAACAATCAGAACCAAGTAATATTGCAGCAGCAAATAATGCAAACCCAACAGCAGCAGGCTTTGATTAACAACCAGCAAGCCCAGCTAAGTCCGCAGCACACAATACAACAAGGCCAGCAAATAATCCAGCAGTCAATCAACCAGCAGGGTCAAACTCATCATCAGATTCTAGTACAGAAACAGCAGCTTCTAAGTGGTGCTGGCCAACAACAAATTGTTCAAGCGCCTCAGCAAGTCCTCATCAACCAGCACACTGGACAGCAACAAATATTGGTGCACGGCAATCAGCAGGTGACATTACAAGGAGGCCAGCAAATTGTTTCACAAAACCAGATTGTACATCAAGGGGGCCAGTTAGTTAATCAAGGAGGACAAATTATTACACAGGGTGGTCAGCAAGTTTTGTCACAAGGCCAGCAACTGATAACCCAGCAAGGTCAACAGCATCAAGTGGTGATTGCCCAGTCTTCTCAACAACTTGTGACCCAATCTGGTCAACAAATTATAGGTCAGACATTGGGACAGGGGCAGCAAGTGTTGTCCCAAGTACCGCAAAGTCCTGGAGGAACTTTATCTTCTGGTGGTGGTATTCAGCAGATTATTACTCATGGAGGCGGCCAGCAAATTGTGCAGTCTTCTGGTGGGCAGCAGATAGTGCAGGGAACACAGAATTGGCAGCAGCAGCAATATTTGCAGCAGAGACAGCAAATTGGACAACCTGGAGTTGTTGGACCAAGGGTGAGTGTTATATTCCTTTTCTTATTTTTAATTAGCATGGTTGTCATTTTTCTTTTGACTTTTGCACAGCTGTCATAGTGTATTTACACAGGTAGGCAAAAAGAAAATGAACATCAATTTGGACGAAAATATTTTATAGAATAGATGTGTCTTCACAGATACAAACTATGTGTACTGTTTAAGTTTTCAAGTTTTCCCTTATAACTTGTTTCTGTTGTCCAGTTACATAAACTCAGCATAAAGATGTTATTGTTGTAGATCCTATAATACCTACAGAGTAAATGAGGCAATTTATTAAACATCTTCACATAAATTTCCATTTTTCTGATGACATTTATTTACTCAAAAACAGTTTCCACATATAAATAAATAAAAGAATTTGTGGTTGAATGTTTAGTAGAACTGAGTCCTCATTATCTTAAATTAGGTAAAATTATTCCCATATCTCAGCGTACACCTTCCAAATAAACTAATTTATTTTTTAGTTATTTCTGTTCTCTGTTTCATTCTGCATTTTTTATTTATTATTTTCATATTTTTTTAATTTTTCATGATTCACTATTCTAAACACATTATTTTAACCAGATTTTATCACGTAAAATTTCATAAATGTGTATTTTACATTTTGTCACAACATTCCTTCTTACTTCGACAGCATGGAAAATTATACTCACAATGACTATAAAGACACCAAAACATTGCGACCAAATGTAAAATATAATAATGAAAAAATATAATAGGTATCCTGGACGGGAACGGGCGCAAGGCAGCTGATCCACCTGGACGCACAAACGCATGCGCAGCTGCAACAGATGGATCCACAGCAGAGAGCCATGTTTGTGGCTCAACTGCAGAAGCGGAGACAGCTTAGTATACAGAGGGCTGCGGCTTTGGCACAGCAGCAGGTTCGTTTTTATATATTTTGTTCATGTTTTTTGTGATTTGTTGACTAAACCCGCTTTTACTTCACCCCTGATGTTAAGTTACAATGAGGTCGAAGGAAGAAACTAGCTCTTCATAAATTGTTTCTGGAACTTGTCATCTCTAAAGAGGTTAAGTTTTTGGTGGCAGAACTTTAAAAGTGTTCCACCCAGCACGGTTGTTCAGATGGGATGCCTTTTCAACCTTTTCAGCCTATTCTAAGCCGGCTTTGATTAAACTTTTATATTGACTTCAATGTCACCTGATGGTAATTGAAGACGAGGTCGAAGTTTAAATCACACGGCCGCACAATCTTGTTGATGGCTCATGTTTGTGGCTCAGCTGCAGAAGCGGAGACAGCTTAGTATATAGAGGGCTGCGGCTTTGGCACAGCAGCAGGTTGGTATTACAATACATTACTTACATATACTATTATAGCAGTTTAACGAAAATATACCATCTGCTGTAAGAAATTTCTTTAGAAATATGCTGTACTTCTGGTTTTGGGAAGTAACACATTTGTGCTATCTGGGCAGACTTTACGTTAATTTTTTTAGATTAAGTCTGTGTGCTATCTGCGCTAGAATTTATATACACATAACACCCGAATGTAGGTATTTGTTTTTTTGTATCAAATTCACATTTTTCCTACATTTTTCCCTGGATAAGTGTGTCGTAAAAATCGACTAATCCGAGCGTCCCCCGCTTGGCGACAGGATCCCGTTAGCAACCACCTATCTAGCGACCACCTTTGATATAAAATCTGGCGGCAAACAACATAGCCCCGGTGATGATGTGTTTCGGCAATATCTTATGAAGAGCCAGTTCCTTCCTAAACCCGTGTGCTGTCGACCTCATCTTCAGTTACCATCAGGTGAGATTGAGGTTTATAAGTAAACTTACTAAATAAATAAACTAAGCCTTTGACATGATAGGTGAAGTGTACAATTTTAAACGCTTATCATTAACACTCCATCGGTGGAAACAGTGTTCTGAAATTCGTTCAGTAATTTTCTAGTATACTAGCCACCGCGCGCGGTTTTACCCGCGTAACTTTTGATCCCGTGAGAATTTCGGGATAAAATATAGCCTATAACCTTCCTCAAGAGTTGGGCTATCAAATGCAAAAAGAATTTTTCAAATCCCACTTGTAGTTTCTGAGAGTAGCGCTTTCAAAAAACAAACAAACAAAAAAACAAACTCTTCAGCTTTATATATTAGTATAGATGTATACTGTTCACAGATAATGACGTCTAAATCTTAATTTGTAATTAAAACAGGTATTTTTTGTTAGAGGCGTTTCTATTACTCTTCTTAACAGTGTGTCAACTGTGTTTCAGCAAACTGGCGTAGTGACGGGATCGCCCGGGGCGCCGTCACAGCCGGGCGCGCCTCAAAGCGTCACCTTCATACGTAGCCAGCTGCCGCCCGGACTGACGCAACAACAGCAGGTAATTTATAGTTTACTTGGAGTTACTGTAATTAATCGATTATTTCAATGCGCGGTTAGAAATAGAAACAAATATAAATGACTCGTTAATTAATACTAAGTTGTTGTAACAACTCCTTCTTAAACGTCTTAAACAGACTATAAAGATAATAATCGAATTAGGATGTACAGAAGCCAGCAGATCAAGCGTTACATTACCTGTCAAATTTCCCCAACCAATTTTAACTTAATATCGAGGGCATAGAGTTCAGATTCAAGTAAAAATTTTTGACAAATTTGTAACGCTTGTGCTGGCTTCTGTACCTACTTACGTTTACTGGCGACTGCGAACAGATCGTCGGCCAACCTAGGGGAGGGAAAAGCAGAAAAGTTGCCCCAACGGCCATCTGTTCTGCGAGCTATGGGCCCTGCCCATTGCCACTTCAGCTTTGCAATCCTTGCATTTTTTGATGTTTGCTTTTAACCATCTTCATAAACTTTTACGTGTATACTATTTATTTATTTATTCATATGACACACCAACAACAAATGTATTACATTAATTCCAGGTTAATTATTTACTAGCTATAGTTCTGATACATATGTCTGGATTTAGGTATGTACAGCATTTTATAAAGTCAGATTTGATAATTTATAAAAAAAAAAGTTAATAAATTGATAATAATTAGTTAATGTATACGATAAAAGCCTAATAAAAATTATAAAGATAACTAGCTGACCCGGCAAACGTTGTTATTCCATATAAATAAAAAAAACAGATGTTGGCCGATTCTCATAGATACCGGATAAGCACAAAAAATTTAATCACAATCGGTCAAGCCGTTTCGGAGGAGTATGGCAACGAAAACTGTGACACGAGAATTTTATATATTAGATACAAAGATGCAATGATATAATTTAAGATAAAAAAGTCAATTACAAACAACAAACAATAAAATTCCAATATTATAATTAACAATTATCTATTTGACGGATTAGGCATGATTGTATAGTTTCTGTGAAATCCGTCAGGTACAATGGCTTCAGCAGCAAGGCGCGCGGGCGACCTCCATCCCGTCGTCGCCGCAGGCGCAGCCGCCGCAGTCTCCTGGTGAGTTCACGTTTGGAGTTATTAATTCATAAATTATCAAAAAAAATTCTTTATTTCGTAGACATACACTTGAAATATGTCAAATTATTTACAAATTGAACTGAATCTACCACCACTTCGGAAAGTCAATCTGTTGAGGAGAAGTAGCAAGACATTCAACAGCAATCATCTTTTAAAAATACACAGTAACAGTTTAAAGCCAGGGAATCCCATCTTCTTGCATCCGGATATCTTACATACAGTAGTACTTTTCACACAACACGTGTTTTACCGTATCCTTAAATATTTTTGGATTCTTTTATAAAATCGTTCACATTGACCCATGAACGAGTTAGTGACTTCGCGGAGTCTACTATTATACATATACGCAAACTGATACACCAACTATGTGATTCCAAAGTAAGCTCGGATTATGGAAACCACACAGTGAACATGGGCGTATTTTAGTATAAAACCAGAACCTCGTAGTTTATAAAAGATCGTTAGGCTGGGATTGAAACCCAAGACTTCTCACGCCGCAGCCAAATATTCGACCATTAGAGTTTTTGTATATTATTGTTTGTTAATATTTATCCATTCTATGCAAATGGCAATAAAGTATTTGAATTGAATTGAATTTATCTTATCTCGAGTCCTGTAGGTAAAAATATAAAGATATTTATTTACTATAGGTATATGACGTTCACTTCAGGAAAATAAAGCATGAAAAATAAAGTATTTTCATCTGAAAATGATGCTTTTTCAATCGACTTTCTTTTTTATATCTATTAATATATGCAACCAGTATTTATATTTTGATGATGTTACCTATAAATACTTCGTACCCACAGCTATAAAATCTAGCCCTCGTTAAGTCCTTAGAAACTATTCTTTCTTTTCTTTATTGTTTAACTATATTCTTTATTTTTCATATGTTATTCACTTAAATTACTCATAAGGGATAATAATGTGTATAGCTGATCATGTTGTGAAACTCTGTAATTGATTTAATTATTATGTACCTTGTAAATAAGCTGTTGAGTTTCCTGAGATAAATAACTTTTTTAGTATATTTTAAATTAAATTAAGGATTATCTGCAGAACTGACTAATATGTTTCACTTCTGGGCGATAGTGCTATTTTCCTTAGAAAACAAAAAAGGTATAGTTTTTTAAACCTTTCGCTGATTTCGAAATATCTTCAAAAATAGTTCTTATTAGCTTGTATGTTAGTCTTATTCAACGTACCAATGCCACCCTGTATATTATCAAAAAAAAAAATGATTTAATAATGTTAAAATTACATACAAACTAATAATTGTTTTAAACTATCGCGGTTATTTTCACTATGATTTAATGTATTTACGGGATTCTTACCACGATTTTCGATTTTATTTTCGCACGTCCGATATTTCGATGCTGTTACAAGCACCATGATCGCGGACTGGCAGATGTAGGTAGGTGGCGATGACAGTTAGAGGCAGATATATCGATCTACCCCCTTTCTTATTCGTTTTGATCTGCTACTACTGGAACTCACATGAATGTCACTTTTGCAAAACACGCTCACAGTATCACTGGGTTTTTGACCGGACACACCACTTTCGCTGTTTTTTGGAATTTTACTGTCATCGCCACCTACCTACATCTGCCAGTCCGCGATCATGGTGCTTGTAACAGCATCGAAATATCGGACGTGCGAAAATAAAATCGAAAATCGTGGTAAGAATCCCGTAAATACATTAAATCATACATAGAAACTTCTTAAAACCTGGGTTTCGTAACCAATAAAATAAACGAATAGGTATTTCATAAGCGCAAAGTATACTTCACAACCGTCTATTATTAGAGACTTCGATATTATAATTTCGATTCATACATAGGGATTTTTCTATCAAAGTGACGTGACGCCTTCATTACAATTTCAATAAGTTTCTTATTAGATTCCTAAAGAGCTACGAAACAGTCGGTTTGCAATCGTTGTTCCCAGTTTCAAGTATCTATTATGGATTATATTGAATTTGATTGTAAGTTTATAACGTCGTTTTAAGTAGGACATTATTTTAGTTTTATTTTCTGGTTTTGTTTTTATTATAAGATTATTAGTAGGGAAAGCAATGGCTCAGATATAACATGGATTTGCTTTTATTATTAATAATTATTAATTAATTTAAAATGTTCTAACTAATCCTGTATTCGATATTAATTTAATTTAGTGCTCATAGGTGACGAATTATACTATCAAAGTAATATTTAGGCAAAAAGGGACTCTCCACAATTTTTTTTCACATTTATGAATTTACTACTCTTGGTACAACTTTAGTATCTTTTAGATCTGAAAAAACATAGTAACTTAAATCACCCGAATCAAATATTTTTCTTATACTTAAGAATAAAATTAATTTATTATTAAAATGCAAAAATCTTATAAGTATAATTTAGTATCTTTTGTTGTTTCTCCTTAGATTAAGCACTGAAAGCACATAAATTTTCAAACTTCTTTATCATCGTTTTTAAATTCATCTACATTTATATTAGTTTTTTTTCTTTAATTATAAATTAAAACAATCTCTCTATAAATACTTACTCTCGAATAAATTTTTACAACAGCGGAAAATATAGAGCTCTTGTAGAGTTTTCATTGCACCTTTTTACATTGCCGTTAATACCTAATAAGTTTCTTTAGTCAGTCCATAAAAAATCTAGGTAACTTTATTAAGAGGTAAACAATTAATGTACAGTACAATTAAATCAAAACTATGTTTGTACGTTTGCAAAATATCTACACTTTTCTATACCACGTTTTTCTAGAAGCGGATTATTTTATACATTAACAAAAAAAGTACTGTACAACATTTTCAAACTACGTTGATAAAATGCATAGGGGAATGGGCCATTATTATTTCGACATTTGATTGGGATCACATGATACGACCACGAAAAAAGTTTAATCTTATTTTTCATTACGATTTCAGACATAAAAAAACGTTTAGTTTACGTCTTTCGTTTCACGTTTAAAATGAAGGAATAAATTTCTTTTTTTATTCGCCACAAAGCAGTATAAAAATGAGTTTCGTACTTTTTAATTTACATTCCATGGACATATCAATGAAGGAGGTATAAATAAATAAATAAATAAAATCCCCAGACAATCACACCAACTATATGGCCCCAAAGTAAGCATAGCTTGTGTTATGGGATACCATATAGCGAACTAGGGGGGAACCTAGAATATAAATACATAAATAGATAAACACCCAGACACGGAACATTTTTTTTTTCTTGTTCCGTGCGGGGATCGAACCCGCAACCACTGGCGTCTGAGGCAGATAGGTTTACCCCATGGCCAAAGTGGTCGTCAGGTATAAAATTATAATGAACTTTATACCATTTTTACACACTTTTAGACTCTATTCAACATTAAAAAAGGTACAATAAATATAAAATAGGCGTCTGCAATCCATTGTAATATTGCAACTAGCATGTTATTAATGATAGATACATTATTGCTTGATGATATGTACAATATCTCTAGTAAAGCTATATGTTCTCCATGACACAAGTTTATTAAAGCTTACACAAGTTTGAAATATTTGGTTGAGATTCTCGCCACTTCTTCTCAACAGATTGACTTTCTGAAGTGGTGGTAGATCCTGTTCAATTTGACTTATTTAACTATGAAATAATGAACTTCTTGACTTTTTTTGTATATCATGATTATTGATTGTTTTGACGACCGGCTGGTGTAGGGGTAACGTACATTGCCTTCTATGCCAGAGGTCCTGGGTTCGAATCCCGGCGGCCATGGATATTTGTGTGATGAACACAGATATTAGTCGTCAAGTCATGGACGTTTATAAATATGTTTATTTAAGTTTATTTTCTAATAAAAAATATGTATTTATTCAATATGTATGTTTATATATTTCTTAAGTATATCAGTGAACTAGTATCCATAACACAAGTTCTTTAAGAAACTTAATTTGGGCTAGATAATGTTGTGTGAGTGTCAGAATTTTTTAATATTTATTATATTTTTCATTATTTATCATGATTATTTATATACTAACATATTTACTCTACAGTAAAAGCCCTTTATTCCAGTAGGGGTATCACAAGTGTCCAGCCCGGTCGGCGCTGGTGGCGGCGGGTCGGAGAACCAAATCCAGCAGTTACAGATGCAAAGGCAGCAGCAGTACCAGAGACTACAGCAGTTGCAGGCCCAGAGGGATCATGTTGCTCATCATCATACTAATAAGCAGGTTGGAGAGAGCGTGATGCTTAAACGATTGTTTTTAAGATAAGAAACGTGTTCGTTTTATTTTATATTATTTGAGTGGCCAACAGCTTTTACTTAAAACTAGGTTTAACATATAATGTCGAGTAAAACAAGCCTCCGCAGATACATTTCGAGATATATAAAATTATATAAAGAAAAAATAACAATAATAACAGCAGTATCTAAGCTATGACAATATGCTTCTTATATAACAGTACCAAAACAAGACCAAACTTAAATAAACAACTTGTTAACCAAAATATTTTTCAATTTAGTAGGTGTGGTGTTAAAAAGATCGATTTCGGAGTCATGGTATTTGTTGAATGTAGCAACTGATCTTATCAGAAATGAGTTTTTGCGATAGTAATTAGTTTTTAATTGTAGGTTCATCTTTGCTCGACCTTTCGGTGCATTTCAAAAAGAGTGATTGATTAATATTTTCAAGTTTTTGCATTTAATAATGTTCTATTATTCTTAAATAACTGAAATAATATGCTAATTAAAATCACCCGACCAGGACTTGAACCTGGGATCTCTCGCTTGCCGTACGAGTGCTCTTTTAACTGAGCTACCGAGCCCTGGCGGTACGCGTTTGAAATTACTTAGCACATTTTTTTTAAGTTATATTGCTAACGAAGCTCCGCAAGCGAGAGGTTCCAGGTTCGAGTCTTGGTCGGGTGATTTTATTTAGCATATTTTTTCAGTTATCTTAGCTTGATTGCCTCCATAAAATTTGCGTTGCAAATATCGTTTAGTTAATGTTTAGTTCTTGTTTATTTATCGTGTATTTGTCGGGAACTTTTAACGATGACTAAAGCCGCGTTTGACCTGTGTTTGACCTGATGGTGATGTTTTGGAAGAGCCAGTTTCTTCCTTAACTTGGGTTAAGGACGGTACTGGCTTATTAATAAAACTACCGTAACACATTATTGCCGAATACATATTTTATGGGCAGGTTTTATATAAGATAAATAGATAAACAAGTTTATTGAGCTTATTGATACACATTATTAAAAAAAAATACAAAGTAAAACAGAACAAAAAATAATAATAATAATGTAATGTGCTGTAATTTACTCAGAGAATAAACCGCTGTTTTTCAGCTACTGCCTTAAGGACCTACACTACCTCAAACACGCTCCGAATCCAAATTTTGATCTCAAATATCTATCAGAGTAGGTACTGAACTAATAATTTTAGAAAAAACATATAGCAAAGTTAAGAGTATGAACTAAGAACCATATGTTTTGAAAACACGATTAATGAAAAAAATCTCGATAGAAAAAAATCACAAACTTACCTCTAAAATTAACAAAGAAACCTTATTACTTAATTAGTACTTAACCTACACTAATATAACTTGGTATTTAGTTTCAAGGTATGACAATACGTGTATTATATGATCTGATTTTAAATTTTTTTTTTTTTTTTTTTATTATAAATCTTAAATCTAAAATAATGTGTTTGGCACGACGGGTGACCTGCGCCCGCTCAAGGATTCAGTTGCGCTCCAGCATTCGTACGAGGAACCTGTGTCGCTTTCGCGCTTGCCGCCGCCGCTACAACATCACGTAAATATCGTGTTTTCCATAAATAAATTTGTGGTGTGTTTTATTTCAAAATGGGAAATGAAAGAAATAAGATACGGAAAAGGCAGAGTTGGAGAAAACAAAACGCGAGTGAGTAAGATAGCTCGGACGCGCGTTGCGGGGTGCTTCACGGCCGGGCGGTGAGGTGGGGGCGAAATTCAGATTCTAGCTGGAGTAGTATGGGCTCTTAAGGAGAGACGTACGGCACCTAACCAAATCTATTAACAGACGACCGGTTAGTTAGACGGCTTGCTACACGACCGGCTGGTTCTTCTTCTTCTTCGTGTCGATATAACAACATAGTAAAAATTGTAGGCGGATTAAATTATTTTGGCCCAGTGTTCAGCAACTTTAACTGCGTTATCTGTTGCGGCCCAAAGGTCTTTTAATGTGCATGTAGTTGGGCACATCGGGCAAGCAAGCAAATGCGACATTGTTTGTGGATCAGTACCACACTCACACTGGGTGTTTTCTGCGTTTGTGAAGCCCCATTTACTCATATTGAGCTTACACCGGCCTACTTAGGTCCTGAGGCGGTTAAGTGATTTCCAGATAGGCCAGGGGATGTCATGTAGTGGTAACATACATTGCCTTCTATGCCAGAGGTCCTGGGTTCGAATCCCGGCGGCGGCGGATATCGGTGTGATGAACACAGATATTAGCAGTCAAGTCATGGATGTTCATATGTTTATTTAAGTTAATTCTAATAAAAAATATGTATTTATTCAATATGTATGTTTATATATTTCTTAAGTATATCCGTTATCTAGTATCCATTTTGCCCAACCCCCCTTGCCTCTGTCTGAACACCTTCTGCCCGGAAAAGATTTGCCATGGCCAATTTGGAAGTCCCTAAACAGACTCCGGACCCAGGTCGGCCGTAGCAAAGAAAACACTGTGAAATGGGGTTTCAGCGTTGACGGAGATGAGCATTGTTTGTGCGGCGCGACTCCACAAACAATGGAACACCTTCTCCCCTGCCCCATGTGCCCGGAAACCTGCACTACCGAGGACCTTGCACAAGCCACCAAAAATGCCATAAAGGTGGCAAGTTTCTGGACGGGCAAAATATAATATAAGTAAATATTCATCGACACGCTAAGAAGAAGAAGAAGATCTAGTATCCATAACACAAGTTCTTTAAGAAACTTAATTTGGGCTAAATAACATTGTGTGAGTGTCAGAAATATAAAAAAGAAAACATACAATTTCTAAAATATTTCTCAAAATAAAGATTCAAAGATTCATGGAAGGTTTTCGCAATGCAGGCGAAACCCTTCCTCTTTTACGACACGATGATCCAGGAGCGTTATAGCTATTCCAAGCCCTATGCGACTAAAATGTATTTCTTTTAATATTTTAAAGTTTTTTTTGCCTCTTTCTTCCATGCTGGACTCGGAACGAAAGAAAAACATAGAATGTGCCAGCTGCTTCTCTTCCCAGGCAAACTGAGGAGGTTTTATTGGCGTTTTTGCGGGCGATAGGCTGACCACCTGTCACTGCAATAGTCTCTCTCCATCATAATAATACCTCCAAATTTGTCAAACGTGACATCAGATGGTTTTATAGCCTCTGGTGTTCTGCCTACTCCTTTAGGGACACAAGCGTGAAGTTATGTATGTATGTTAGTTTTTTTGCATGTACTTCTCTATTGTTTTCAACCGACTTCCAAAAGGTGGAGGTCCTTAATTCGTGTGTATGTTTTTTTCGTGTCTTTGATACACGATTTTGCGGACAATTGTGCATCGATTTTGAATATTCTGGTTTCATATGATAGAAGATACTTCAGAGGTGTTATTGTATAAATTTCATCTAAATTGATGGAGTACTTTTTGAAAAATTTGAAACTTTTGACAAGAATATTAATTATCAATACGGTGAACTTTATTTATTTATTTAACAATTTATGTACACATAAGTTAAGATACAATATAAGGATACATAGAACAAAATAAGTGCAAAGGTACAGCTTATCTCTATCGAAATTTCTTACAGCAGACCCATTTTACTTTGATGACCTAATACTAATACTTCCACCAAAGCTTTGACTAGGGTTTAAAAATGTTAATAACGTCAGTTTTTGTCTCACAATTTAACAGTCTTTTTTTTGTGTCAGGTGGCCCCAGGAGTGACCCAACACGTGGTCACAGGGACCACGTTGTCGGAGCAACAGGTGGAGGGTGGTTTGATGACTCCCACCACCCCGGAACAACAGCAGGGTAAGATTACTGGATTGTTTTTATATAATAATCGATGTTTTGGCGAGTTTTAAGAAACTAGTATCCACGTTCCTGATACAATCTCATTTAAAAAATACTTCTATGTATATTGTCAGTTCTCTATGGAGAGTCAACGTTTAATAATGAGGTCTTTAATCAACACTACATTTTGGAATATTTACATAACAGATAATTGACTTTTGAACTAACCTTTTTTTGAGCTTTTAACATTACATTTACTTACTGTTTGTCCATCAGACTCAAAGTGGCTGGTGATCTGTAATACAGGTGTCCTAGTACAGATACCAGTCTCTTATATAAAACAACTAGCCGGGTAAAAACCCGCGTAACTTTTGATCCCGTGGGAATTTCGGGATAAAATAAAGCCTATAACCTCCCTCAAGAGTTCGGCTATCAAATGCAAAAAGAATTTTTCAAATCCCACTTGTAGTTTCTGAGATTAGCGCGTTCAAACAAACAAAAAACAAACTCTTCAGCTTTATATATTAGTATAGATTTTACGTCATTTACGGCCTAAACCTCTTCGTCACTCCCTAGGGAGAGACTTATAGCCGTGTAGTGGGCTCATTACAAAGAGTTGTGATGATGATGACTTACATACATACATAACTGCACGCCTGTATCCTTTACGGGATAGGCAGAATACCAGAGATTATGAAATCATCTGATGTCACGTTTGACAAATTTGGGGGCATGGTGGAGAGAGACTATTGCAGTACAAGGGGTCAGCTTATCGCCCAAAAAAAACTCCAATTATACCTCTGTCCCTTAACTGACTTTTACAGTATGCCTGGGAAGAGAAGCAGCCGGTTTATTCTATGTTTTTGCTCCCGGTCCAGCATGGAAGCCCTGTAGCGGTAGTGGGACAAGAGTTGTAATGCTGATGACTTACTTAACAATAATCATAATTTATTTGACGACCAACTGGTGTAGCGGTAACATACATTGCCTTCTATGCCAGAGGTCTTGGGTTCGAATCCCGGCATCGGCGGATATTTGTGTGATGACCACAGATATTAATTGTCAAGTCATGGATGTTTATATGTTTATTTAAGTTTTTTCTTATAAAAAATATGTATTTATTCAATATGTATGTTTATATATTTCTTAAGTATATCAGTTATCTTATCTAGTATCCATAACACAAGTTCTTTAAGAAACTTAATTTGGGCTAGATAATGTTGTGTGAGTGTCAGAAATATTTATTTATTTATTATTCCAGCTGGAGCCGGCAATGCCGTTCTAGTGAATCCTAAAACGAAGACAGCGCTAGCTAACATGCTCAGTATAAGACTTCAAGGCGCGACGCCTACAGGGGAACATGAACCTTCGGCTGCGGGCACTTTGAGGTGAGAATACCCTTGAGCATTTTTGAGTAAGGTATTTTAGTAAAACTGACCTTCTAAGCTAAATTTTATTAAACTATTATCTTTTTTTATTATAATGGGTATGTTGGTTATTTCGATTTCAATTCTAAAATTTAAATTCAATTCAATCAATCACAGGTAATGTTACAAAGATGGTTTTACAATAGCTGTACCTACAGTCATGATTCGCCTTAATAGCATATGAACAAGTATGTCAAGAAGTAAAAATATGAATATTTAAAATTAGAAAAGTAAACAAAAAACATGAAAATTAATAAAAATTATTATACAAGGATGCAGAAATTTTAAATTACAAACAAAAAAAAAACATTGTTCATTTACATTCACTGTTGGACATTTTTTTTGCCCTCACGACGTGTTTCAAGTGGATGTGCCTCAAAATAGTGTGGGTTATTTCTAACAAATGTCGAGACTTATTACTTAATTCGTCACTTAAAACGAATAGCTCCAAAGATTACATTTAAAGCTTGCGCAGACGAGGGATCTTTGTCCGCGGACTTTTTTGTCCGCTAAAATAGATCGCATACAACTGTATCGAGTAACGCAAACGAGGGATTAAAAGTACCGCGTACAAAAAGTTAAATTCAGGCGAAGTTTTTATTCGCGGAGCGTACTTTTTACTCCGCCGCGGAGAAAAGTCCGCCGTCTGCGCAGGCCATTAGAACACGGAATGAGTAATGCTGTTTTATTATTTATTCATCATAGTATCAAATGAGCATGCGGCTCATTTTATTTCAATAACCACGATAATTACACTGTTAATTAAGTAATTGCTCTACCTTTCTATCTAGAACATATAATAGCTGTTTAGTGGTCTTAAAGAGCAGGATGTAGTATGTAGTTTCAAAACTGTAACATACGGCCACAGTTGAGTGTGAAATCTAAAGATTTAATAGTTTTCTAATAATAGTTACTAATTGAATACAAAACTTGCTATTAACCAGATCAAGATTAATAATTATATAAATACAAATACAAAAATTTATTAGGTAAACATCAATCACAATGTTGAAGGACACCTCTGTTAAGTACGCAGACTTGTATTAGATGTGTCCGCTCTTACTTAGAATTAGGACAATTTTTACCTTAATATCGAAAGTATTAATGTTAGAAAATATATTAAGTACACGCATAATAGTATTGTCTTAAGTTTTCACGATTCATAATTTAAATAAAACTACTTTTTAACCGGATTAATCGCGTATAATTTATATTTTACATTTTAACTCGACGTCACGAGCGACTGCACGGGGTCTGCAAAGACACCGAAACGTCGAGTTAAAATGTAAAATATAAATTATACGCGATTAATCCGGTTAAAAAGTAGTTTTATTTACACGCATAATAATCATAAATATGTACTGTTTATCGCATTTTCAATTCAAGCAATTCGCCGCATTAATACTCATAATTTGAATAATCTTATTTTTCTTCATTAAATTTACAATTTATATTAACATTGACAACTCAGTTACTCAAAATACATTCCATTTTCGTCCTTAGTGCGATAATAATTCAAGTTAGTTTAGGTAACATTATTCATGTTAGCTTGATTCTGTATCAAAACATGCGTGTAGGTGATGCGATAATTTTTTTGTGCTCTATAACCTGACAGCTGTCAATGTCATTGTTTGTCAGGCTGATGACAGCGGCGCACGCGGCGGGCGGCGCGGTGAGGGCTCCTACGAGATTGCTGCTGGGCCCGGCGCATCATCCGCATCAGGTAAATAGCGATTTTTTAAAGCTGCAATTTCATTAAATCTGATTAATCTTTTATTTAGTCTAATAGCTTATTCTGTTGTGTACATAGAAATAAATAGTTATTGAATGAGCATATTAGATTTTTTTTTTATATTGTAAGGATAGGACGTTTGTCTTCCATGGCACCTGATGGAAAGTGCGCATGAAGACTATGGTGTTACACGTCCATCCACGAGAAACCTATTCACTCGACACTTAAAAGTTCCAGGACTGTAGTGGTCAGGAAAAACAGACGCAGGCAGATTGTTCCACACCTTGGCAATCCGTACCAAAAAGGAACTATCGAAGCGTTTTGTTCGACTTCTTGGTAAATCCACTATATAGGGATGGCAGTTCTGTCTGCGTCTGGTAGTCCGGTGGTAAAAAGGGATGGGTTCAATTTGGTCAAAAAGAGCACTCGCACACTCACCAAAATGTAGCCGATAAAATACTGTCAAACAAGCAACCTTACGACGATGCTCCAGCGTCTGCAATTTTTTATTTGTAAGGTTGTTGTTATTTATCAGTCTACGGGCTCTTCGGTCAACAACGTCTTCGAGCTGGTATTTGGCAGAACCATCCCAAAGGTGACTACAGTACTCTATGCACGACCTCACTTGGGCTGTGTATAAGTTGAGCAGCCGTTCAGGGCTGAAGTACCGCCGGACCTTCGAATGATACCCAATTTTTTGGAAGCCGTTTTTGCCATAGACTCAATTTGTTGTCCGAAGTTTAATTTGGATGTTATTGTGACGCCCAAAAGTTGGTCGGTGATGGCAACAGATACATTCTGGAAAGTGGGGAAGTGTTTTGGAGGCGTTGAATTTGACCAGGTTAGATTCGCCCCAATCGGACACATTCCGCAAGGTCGAATCAACGCGCTCAATCATAGACTCTGTCAAGACCTGGATTTCATGGGCGCTCGTTCGCGCATTGGATATATATCTCTCAACAACAGTGCTGTCATCAGCATATCCAATAATGCCTGGTGTTAAAAGGTCATTAATGTGCAGCAAGAATAAAGTTGCAGAGAGAACAGATCCCTGAGGTACCCCGGCATTAATTGCCATTAGGTCAGAGGAGTAGCCGTCTAAGACTACTCGAATCGACCGTTCCCTCAGAAAATCAGATATCCAGTCGCAGAGCCCGGTCGGTATGACATATGCTGGAAGCTTGCTTAAGAGACCATCATGCCAGACCCTGTCAAAGGCCTTGGAGATGTCTAAGGATACAGCTATTGCTTCACCATGACCCTCCAAGGCCTCACTCCATAAGTGTGTGGCATACACGAGAAGATCGCCGGTCGAGCGTCCACTGCGGAAACCATATTGGCTATCGCTTAGGAGCTCGTTGGTCTCGAGGTATGCCAGGAGTCGATTGTTCAATACACGTTCCATGAAATAATATTGTCTTAAGTTTTCGCGATTCATACTATTAAATAAAACACTTTTTAACCGGATTTATCGCGTATATTTACGGGTTCGAATCCCGGCGGCGGCGGATATTTGTGTGATGGATTATATGTTTATTTAAGTTTATTCTAAGAAAAATATGTATTTATTTAATATGTATGTTTATATATTTCTTAAGTATATCAGTTATCTAGTATCCATAACACAAGTTCTTTAAGAAACTTAACTTGGGCTAGATAATGTTGTATTGTGTGAGTGTCAGAAATATTTATTTATTATTTATTTATTTATTTAGATAAGTTCGTAGAACGTAGTATTTGTGCGCGAGCGTAGTACGTCGCTCGCGTAGCTTGAGAATACCGCGACTATAATATTATGTTCGTTGCTCCGCGAAACTCGGCTGCCCAAGCGGGGCGCAGGCGTTGCTTGAACAATATCTTAATCACTTAGTTATAGTTTGTAATTTGACCTAAGAATAACAAGCTAACTTAAAAAAAAAAAACTCAATATCATACTCACTTTATACAGTGCATCCCAAAAACGATGTGTTTCCGTGAGACTAGAGGTAGATGGATCTAAGATATTACTTTTGTCCTTTTTTGCCTACAGCTGCAATAAATATTTGTTAACGCACGTTTTATTTTTACTTTCGGCTGTGCTTTCCATAACACAAGCTTTTTTTTATACAATAAGGATGGGACGTTTGTCTGACACCTGTGTGACAAAAAAAATGGTGAGTGAACATGAAGACACGTCCATCCACGAGAAACCTATTCACTCGAAGCTTAAAAGTATCAGGACTATTCTATTCAGGAAAAATAGACGCAGGCAGTTCATTCCAAACCTTGGCGACCCGTATCAAAAAGGAACTGTCCAAGCACTTACTTCGAATTTTTGGAATATCTACCACATACGGATGGAAGTTCTGTCTGCGTCTAGTAGTCCGATGGTAAAGGGTGAGGGTTCGATTTGTTCCAACAGAGCACTAGCGCACTCTCCTAAATGTATCGTGTAGTACACGGTTAAATAAGCAATCTTAGGACGATGCTCTAAGAAGGACTACAGAGCCATATGTTTGGCCAGATTGGGATAATTATAATTATGTATTATATTTGCTTTCAGCCCGCTACGCCCGGCGTGACCACCCCCGGGGGTAAAGTGTACGCAGGTGCGGTGAGGGCGCCGCCGCCCAGAGCTCAGTTCTACGGACACAACCCTAATTTGAAACTACCCCCCGAATTGTTTCTATTGGGCTGCGTGTTTCATATTGTAAGTTATTCGAATTTTAACTCTTAAAATTGAAATCATTCTTTTCTTCACTGTAGGTTATGTTATGTAAAATGATTTTTAGCCTGTCTTAATTTGGGAAACGCTAACCGCGTAGTCTTATCTTAAAAGAGTCCTACCGGCCATGGATAAACATGTAGTAAAAGGCGACTAATCCGCTTCAATTCAATTCGTTTATTTATTCACTTACTTTATCCCGCAACTTCGTATGCGCTTAACTACCCTTCTCGTGGAAATTTCAGAAACTATACAACCAGACACCTACTGAAAGAACCTTTATACCAAGTATCACACCCATGCACTCAACGGCAACGGGAAATATAGGACTTTTAAGTTTCATACAAACTAAAAAGTCCTATATTTCCCGTTCCCGTAGGAATTTCGGAAATTCCTTCCTTAGTGCACCCCTACATCCTCTAAAGAATGTATGCAATTTCAGCTCTCTACGCACAGTAGTTACGGCTGTACGTTGTCTGTCAGTCACTTAGTACCTCAGTCACTCAGTCAGTAACGGAACAGTTTTATATATATTGATAACCGTGGGTAATGATATTACATTGGTGTTATTTACAAGTATTTTTATGTACAACTTGGTGGTAGAATCCCAACAGCAAGCGACCACCGTTCATACCAAGTCTGCGGCACAAGAGGAGCCACTTCTTTTAGAAACCCGGGTGCTGTCATTAGCTTTCTTCATTTACCATAGAGGTCAAATTTGGGTCTAATCGCAGATAAAAAAAAATAGAGGATGAAGTGCAGATGTGACAAATTGCACATAATCCACTACGGCTACCTGTGGTCAGTCAGTGTAGTTACTCTGTGATCAGTTATTGGTGTGTCAGTTTGGGTTATTTATTTATACTGACGGCTTCGGTGGCGCGGTGGTTGAGTGATCAGCTTCAGCTTGAGAGGTTCGAGTCCCAGTCGGGCTACTTTAAAAATAAATTAAATAAAATCCCCAGACAATCACACCAACTAGATGGCCCCAAACTGAGCAGAGCTTGTGATATGGGATACCATGTAGCGAACTAGGGGGAACATAGAATATAAATACATATATTAGATAAACGCCCAGACCCGGAAACTTTTTTTTTTCCTTGTTCCGTGCAGTAATCGAACCCGCGACCGACTGTCGTCTGAGGCAGACAGTGTTACCCCATCGTCAAAGTGGTTGTCTACGATTTTTTCTAAATTGGCTCGGGTCTGTACACTAGGATACCCCTAGTTTTTCTTTGTAGTTTGTACATGGGAACAAAAACACCGTAAATATACCAGCTGCTTCTCTTCCCGGGCATGCTGAAAAGTCATTTAAGGGACAGAGGTTTTATTGATGTTTTTTGTGGGTGATAGGCTAACCCCCTGTTCCGGCAATTGTCTCTTTTCATCATTATAATACCTCTAAATTTGTGAAACGTAACATCAGATGGTTTTATAGCCTCTGGTGTTTTGCCTACCCTATAAGGGATACAGGCGTGAAGTTATGTATGTTTTACTTTGGGGGCACATAATTGGTGTGTCAGTTTTTTTTAAACTATTTATATTACATTTGTTAACCTTTATGATTACAACCTGCAGGTAGAATACCAACAATCGTGGGGCCAAGAGCGCGTGTCGAAATGGTCGGCCGCCATACAAAGGAAGGGCGGCGAGGTGGAAGCGAACTATTGCGCGCGAGTCACGCATGTGCTGTGCGAGACTCAGAAACATGGGGTCGTTATGCAGGTTTGTGATTTTGTTAAGCTATTGCATAGCTTCTATCGCGGGCCTTGAGCGGGGGGACCGAATCCAGAAATTCCGTAACGAAAAAAACCTAACACCCCCCACTCCGACCGGCACAGATTATAATTGCATAAGTTGATAAAAAATGCTATGCAATAGCTTTACCGCGGCAGTCTCCGAGTGCCACACGTCTTTTTTATTTGTTTTTTTGATAAAAAAAGAATTAAGTGTAAGTTGGGCTCGTGTAAATAATTTCGGAATACATTATTAGTATAGGTATGTTGGAGTAGTGTAACAAGGAGTGTTTCAAGCGTAGATTTCCAATTTTCGTTCTTATTACCTTCATTTTAGAATCCATTGTAGGTATTACAACAAAACTAGTGAAAAATATGTTTGTACTGAAAAGTCCCAAAAAGTAAAAAGGGGTGGTTCCATTAAAAATACTCTTTTTTACCTACGCTATATCCCTTTAAAGGATGCTGGACCAATAACAAATAACCCTTTATATTTTTTTTTGATATCCAGGCCCTCCGGGATGCAAAACGCTGCGTAACCGCCTATTGGCTATCCGACGCAATGCTCCGCAAAGCCGTGGCCCCGCCGTGGCAAGCGCTACATCTACCCAGTATGTACGCGGCCAGGGAACGACCGGCGAAGCACCATCGAGTGGCGATATCTGGGTGGAGAGATGACGACAGGGATAGGCTGACCTTCTGTCTGCACCATATTGGCGCTAAGGTACGTGTTTGAGTGCTATTTAATTTCAACAAAGAACAATGTAGGAAAATTTGTAAATTTTGCTGTTTCATTCAGCTTTCCGCGCAGGTCGGTATATTTAATAATAATAATAAAATAAAATCCCCACACAATCACACCAACTATATGGCCCCAAAGTAAGCATAGCTTGTATTATGGGATACCATGTAGCGAACTAGGGGGGAACCTAGAATATAAATACATAAATACCCAGACACTAAACATTTTTTTTTGTTGTTCCGTGCGGGAATCGAACCCTGGCGTCTGAGGCAGACAGGTTTACCTCATCGCCAAAGTGGTCGTCAAGGTCGCCAAAATTGAATAAGACGCACGATGTATTATTACGAAAATCGATTAAAAACAACTTTTAGAACGTGTCTGAATGTGTATAATGAAATTACGTAATGAACTTCTATAAAGCAACATAATTTGAGCTCTCTGATAAATAGTACTTCTAAAAAGTACATAATTGTGTTTTTTAAATATTTTCAATGTGAATTATTTACGTTGAAAATTGCGTTAAAGTTCGGGTTGAAGTATAAATTTTTCAAAGATCATAATAACAATATTTATTCTAATAGTATTATTTTGTCTACTAATAGTCTCAAATTTTAATGCAACGTTATTCGATTCCGGGGCTTATAAGTCAGTATGGAAAAAAAATTAGATTTTTGTTTCATCTGAGTCAGGCAAGATCGTAAAACTACGTGCTTCGCTAGAGTAATTTGGCAGCAGTCCTTATTGAACTTTTGATGTTTATTGCTTATAATTTATACACCTAAAGAATTAGGATCGTCTGTTGAGGCCTAAGAGAGCACTAGGCAGATATGCTTCATTTTGGTGCTTAGGAATAAGTAAGGATTGTGTTAGATCTAAGTTAACTTTCCACTTTTGATTAAGATTGATATTTTTTTTTAACTTAACCATAAGTTGAAAGTTAAAAAATCTTGAACATGTACTATCACACGGCCGTCGGTCTCAACAACTTAGCAATAAGTCAAAGTATAGGTACAAATTCCTATACTAATTTGTGTTAAATCTGTCACTTGATATCAAGACAGTACAGGAGTTTTTATGTTTAGGTACTTTTACTTTTACATTCTGCTAAGTTATTGAAATCGGCCGTTAGTCTTTATGTTCACTTACCCCCAGAATACATGAAAGTCATACGTTGCATACTTATTTCGTAAAAAATAAGAATGAGACGAAAATTAACTCGAAAATACATGCATATTTTTCCTATAATTACTTTGTAAAACAATAATTTGGTTTAATAATGTTTTTAAGTTTTTGCATTTAAAATGCTCAATTATTCTTAAATAAATGAAAAATGTGATAAATAAAAATTATCCGACCAGGATTCGAACCTGGGACCTCGTTTGCCGGACGAGTGCTTTTCCACTGAGCTACCGGGGCCTGGCGGTACGCCTCGAAATTACTTACCACATTTTTGTTTTACGTTATAATGCTAACGTAGCTCCATCTTATGGTATAGCTTTGCAGCTAAGACCACCCGAGACCAATTTCTTTACAGAAATTGTGAATCCCAGTTAAAGTGAAGCATTGCAATGTTTTAATAATGTTTTTAAGTTTTTGCATTTAAAATGCTCAAATGAAAAATACATAACTTCACGCCTGTATCCCGTATGGGGTAGGCAGAACACCAGAGGTAATTAAATCATCTGATGTCAAGTTTGACAAATTTGGAGGTATTATAATAGTGGAGAGAGACTACTGCAGTGACGGGGTCAGCCTATATCGCCCACAAAAAAAAACTTCCCATAACACCTCGGTCCCTTAACTGAATTTTACAGTATGCCCGGGAAGAGAAGCAGCTGGCACATTCTATGTTTTTCTTTCGCTCCCAGTCCAGCATAGATAAATAAAAAAAGCTATACCATAAGATGGAGCTACGTTAGCAATATAACGTAAAAACAAAAATGTAGCTCAGTGCTCTCGGTAGCTCAGTGGAAGAGCACTCGTCCAGCAAACGAGAGGTCCCAGGTTCGAATCCTGGTCGGGTAATTTATATTTATCACATTTTTCATTTATTTAATAATTTGGTTTTCAGCTTACTCCGTACATGACTCGAGACAACACAGTGCTGATCTGCAAGCGCGCTGAAGGCAACAAGTTCCGGCGCGCGCGCGAGTGGTGCCTGCCCGTCGTCAGCGCCGCCTGGGTCACCGACCTCCTGCTGGGGAATATGACCGCTTTGTCGCAGGTCATTGTTTATTCATTTATTATTAACTAGCTGTTCCGCGCGGTTTTACCCGCGCAATTTCGATTCCCGCGGGATTTTCGGGATAAAAAGTAGCCTATACGGATTCGGAAGAATCCCTCTAAGTAATGGTAAAAGAAATTTTGAAATCGGTCCAGTAGTTTTTGAGCCTATTCAATACAAACATACAAAAATACAAAGGTTTCCTCTTTATAATATTAGTATAGATAATAATAATAGTCATTTATTTCAGAATAAAAATCCATAGATTTGGTTAGTAACATAGAAATTGCCTTACAAACTAGGGTTGGTAGATTTAGTTATCAGAAATATTATTAAATTAAATACAAACTATATTAAAATAAAAATAGAAAATTGAGCGAAAAGATTCACAATAAGATTAAATTACAATTAGAAACTAATATTCAATTATTATTACAAACAAAATTCACAACTATACTAAACTTATTAAATTTTATTTAAGAAATAAAATTGAAACGTAAAATTAAAAATAAGTTAAAAATAAAAATTATAAATTCAATATGTTTTCAGTCTATATTCTATTTTACATTTACTATGGCAGGTAAATGTAAAATACTTGCTTCCATGCTGGACTGGGAGCGAAAGAAAAACATAGAATGTGCCAGCTGCTTCTCTTCCCGGGCATACTGTAAAAGTTTTTTGCAGGCGATAGGCTGCCTCCCTGTCACTGCAATAGAGACTATTCATTATGATACCTCGTAATTTGTCAAACGTGACATCAGATGGTTTGATTGATGGCCTCTGGTGTTCTGCCTACCCCATAAGGGATACAGGCGTGAAGTTATGTATGTATGTATGTATGGCAGGTCTTAAGCCAACATGGGTTTGGTTCCAATGTTTTAAGATAGGGCAACAATAGCGACTACCTATCCCTGCCAGGAGGCTGTTGGAGCTCTCCCGAATACGGCGCCATGCCGATGCCACCCGTTTGCGCATGATCGTTTGAAAACTGCCAATGCGAGCTGTAGCAAACATACCCGAAGCACTGCAGCATCGAGGGAGCCCCATCAGTATCCTGAAATCGTTGCAAACGGACACGAAGGTGACAAGTTCCGGCGAGCGAGAGAGTGGTGCATCCCGATAGTGACCTCTTGTTAGGGAGTATGACTGCATTAAACATATTAACATTCACGACTTGATAGCTAATATCTGTGTTCATCACACAAATATCGACAGCCTTCGGAATTCGAACCCAGGACCTCTGGCATAGAAGGCAATGTATGTTACCATTATTATGTATCTATATTTAATATAATAAAGCTGTAGGGTTTGTTTGTTTTTTTTTGTTTCATATACTTAGCGTATGTAATAATCAAATTCATATCTGAAATTACCCGTCCGATTTGAAAAAAGACTCTTTGAGAACCTTTTATTTTATCGATAAAAGAGACTAAAAGAGAAAGAAGAGATGAGGCAGAGATTCCCTTTCTTCTAGAATATACGGGGTTAATTTTAATTAGCGCATCACCTCTTGCTGGCTGGGAGCGAAAGAAAAACATAGAATGTGCCAGCTGCTTCTCTTCCCGGGCATACTGTAAAAGTCAGTTAAGGGACGGAGGTTTTATTGGCGTTTATGCGGGCGATAGGCTGACCCCCTGTCACTGCAATAGTCTCAATCCATCATAATAATACCTCCAAATGTGTCAAACGTGACATCAGATGGTTTTTTAGCCTCTGATATTCTGCCTACCCCATTAGGGATACAGGCGTGAAGTTATGTATGTATGTATGTATACAGGGTTAATTTTAATTAGCGCATCACCTCTTGCAGGCAGCCTCTCCACATCAATTTCAACAACATTTGTTCTAAGACTTTTTACAAATCTTGATAAATAACACAAAAAAAAAAAAAGAAAAGCGTTTTCTTCTAACTCTACATTTTATAAGAAGTGCTTATTATTATTATGAAGCGATATTTTGCTGCGCAAGCTGTGTGGCATACCTACGCTCAGAATAAATAGAGTTACGCCTCTAAACAGAGGCTATAAATAGTTTTTGTATGGGAAAACTAAAATTTTAAAGACTATTAGAACAAATGTTGTTGGGATTGATGTGGAGAGCCTGCCTGCAAAAGGTGATGTGCTAATTAAAATTAACCCTGTAATTATATACTTACACTTTGAAACACATTTAACTTTAATACTATGGTTTGTGTTATCTTTTATTGACAATGAACAAGTAATTCTACCTACTTATGTAAAATTTTAAAAGCTCCTTGTATCAAAAATAAAAAAAAGACGTGTGGCACTCGGAGACTGCCGCGGTAAAGCTATTGCATAGCATTTTTATCAACTTATGCAATTATAATTATTTACTTATTTTATTAATGCAGTAATGTTTGATCTAATATGAAGTTCCACAAGTTCCTAGTAGATGGCGCTGATTGTTTATTAAAGCCCGCATGTAAAGTTATGAAATCAAAGTATCACCGCTGTGCCGGTCGGAGTGGGGGGTGTCAGGTTTTTTCGTTACGGAATTTCTGGATTCGGTCCCCACGCTCAAGGCCCGCGATAGAAGCTATGCAATAGCTTAAAAAGTCTTGGCACTTATTTTCTACCGAACCCTAATATAACATGTTATCACAATAATTCTCATATTTACATCTCACAATTTCCCCTCAGATCGAAAACGCGAAGTACCAGCAGTTCAACCTGGCGAGTCCGTTCCGTATGGACTACAGTCTGGTCTCTCACCTCATGAACGCGTGGAAAATGCCCATCAATATCACACAGGAGTCCCATGAGAGAGCCAAGAGGAGTGCTGCTGCTATTTCCTCGGGTGGGAGGAAAGCGAAGCGGCCTAGGTTAGTGAACACCATACATAATATCATGAATATAGTACCACGTTATTTTTTGTTTATACGAAATCTGCAGGACTAGCATGCTCACATCGATAAATATCATTTTGTTATTTTATCCTATTATGCAAGCTAATATGCGCACCATAATAGATAAAATTACTGGATTTGATACCATGATTAAGACCACAGAACCAAATATGTCATAATCTTAATAAATAACATACACTAAATACCATATTCTAAGAAAATATCGATATAAGGCCCGATTTATCGTTGTCGACGGTAGCCTGCTAGCCCCGCTGGAAAGAGCTTGTTCAAAATCGGTAACAGTATCGATAGCAATAGCAATCTAGAGACTTAAAACTTGCTGAGTTTTTAAAATGATATTGTAATTTTTCGTTTTTGTATATACCGATTTTTTTAACGTAAATATTTGACCCTTGTGCTAGGTTTCGCGTCAACTAAAATTGATATTATACAGGGTGACTAGTGGGTCACTTTCAAAATTCCAGGACTTGATAGTTTAAGATCATACATGAAGACAAATTTTATAATTGTTTGCATATATAGACCCCCTAAATCAAACTATGATAGTTTTGAACTAGCTTTGGAAGAATTATTGTGTAAATTAAGTAATTTAACTAAGAAAATATTTGTCTGTGGGGACTTTAATGTTGACTTGTTAGAAAACTCAACCTTGAGTAAAAAGTTAATAAATTTATTTAAATGTCACAATCTTATTAACCTGTTTCTACAACCAACTAGGGTAACAAAGACCACTGCAACTTGTCTAGATAATGTGTATTCTGATGCAATTCCAGTATATTCATCAGTAATAAATAAACTAAGCTCTGATCACAGCGGTCAGTTGGTTATATTTAAATACTCAAAAGAAAAACAGGTTAATAAGAGTATAATGGTTGTTCCAGTCAATGACAAACGTTTGGAGAGATTTCGATGTGGTCTAATCAACAATATACCTACTATAGCCCACTCCAATAATGTAAATTTACAATACAGTAACTTAAGTAGATTAATAAATAAACAACATGACAGTGTATTTATTCCGAAAAAGATCTCTCTAAACCAGTGTAAATCATTCAGTGATTGGGCTACCACAGGTATACATATCAGTAGAAAGCACCTATATGATCTCTATCATGAGAAATCATATAACAAAAATGACACCTTTTGCAACTATGTCAGAACTTACTCAAAGTTATTTAAAAAAGTTTGTGCCGCAGCCAAATCAATCTATCTAGGTAATAAGATTAAAAATAGTGCTAATAAGACTAAAACTACTTGGAATATAATTAATAAGGAAACTGGGAAAGTTAAGAATCGCAATAGTGAGTTTAAGCTTGTTATTGACAATACAATAATTAAAGCAGATGAAAATGTTGCGACAGCATTTGAGAGCTGTTTTGCTGACATTCCAGTTTCAACTACTAAATCATTAAGCTCATCACCTGTGGCGGCTGAATCATTGCTCAAAAATCATGTGAGTGAGTGCAAGGTGTCTTTCAAGTTCCAACCCATAGACACCGGGGATATTATTAAAACATTTAAGACAATTGATATTAAAAAGACAACTGACCTGTGGGGCATATCTGTTGAAATATTAAATTCTATTATAGATGTAATAGCTCCTTGCCTTGTTGAAATATTTAACAACTGTATTATTAGTGGGGAGTTTCCTGATTTAATGAAGCATAGTAAGGTTATACCTTTATTTAAGTCGGGTAGCACTACAGACCCTACTAATTTTAGACCAATTTCAATTCTACCTACTTGTAGTAAAATTTTTGAAAAAATTATTCTTAATCAACTCTTGGCCCATTTCACCTATAACAATTTACTTCATAATAAACAATTTGGATTTACAAAGGGCCGTTCAACAACTGATGCTGGTGTTGAACTATTTGAAATAATCACTGGTGCCTGGGAGGGGTCACAGGATGCCCTAGGTGTATTTTGTGACCTATCTAAGGCATTTGACTGTGTTCAGCATGACACTCTCATCAGGAAACTCCATCACTACGGCATCAAAGGCACTGACCTCAAACTTTTGAATTCTTATCTAAGTGATAGAATTCAGAAGGTTGAGGTTAACCGAAAAAGGTCGGCTGGGTCGGTTGTGAGAATGGGAGTGCCTCAAGGATCAATTCTGGGCCCATTTCTGTTTCTAGTCTATATAAATGATCTACCCTATATGGTAGGCAATAATCATGAGATTGTATTGTTTGCTGACGACACATCATTAATTTTTAAAATGATAAGACAGAAAATAAACTATGACGATGTAAACAATGCACTCGCAAATGTTGTTCAGTGGTTCAATATAAATAATCTAGCGTTCAATGATAAAAAAACTAAATGTATAAAATTCTCTGCACCAAATGTAAAACAAGTTGAGTCTGATCTGCGGCTTAATGGGAACAGATTGAATCTAGTAGATAACACTGTTTTTCTTGGAATTACCTTAGATTCTAAATTGCAATGGGGCGCCCATATCTCACAACTAGCGAGTAGACTTAGTTCTGCAGCGTTCGCGGTAAAGAAAATTCGCTCATTGACTGATGTTAATACAGCGAAGCTGGTATATTTTAGTTATTTTCATAGTATAATGTCCTATGGCATCCTACTTTGGGGCAATGCCGCAGATATTGACACGATATTTACACTGCAGAAAAGGGCTATTCGTGGAATGTATAAACTTGGAAACAGAGAATCTCTTCGAGAAAAGTTTAAAGAGATTGGTATCTTGACCCTTGCATCACAATATATTTATGAAAACATTATGTATATTTATAAGAATAGTAATAAATTTAAAACTAGGAAAGATAATCATGATACAAATTACTCTGTAAGGACTAGGAACGACCATAAGTTAGCGTTTCCTAAATTAAGGCTGGCTAAAAGCAGCAAATCATTTATTGGAATGTCAATACGTATAAATAACAAAATTCCGAAGTCAATTCAATCCCTGCCATTCAATAAATTTAAATCAATCATTAAAAACACTCTATCTCGAAAAGCTTATTATAAAACTAAAGATTACTTAGATGATAAAAAGGCATGGGATTAAGCACAACAGGATATTTCTAAAAGTTTCTAATTACTTAATAATTTTGTTTACAGCTTGGCTGTGCAGTATATGTATGACATGCTGGTGACTGTCCCATTCACTTATTTTTTTGTCAAGACATCAGCAAGAACGTCATGCTCCCTCAGGCGGCATGGCTAGTGGTAGCGTCGGGTATCGGGTCACCCTCTTCCCTAAAATATGGTTGAGGAGGGTGATGGCTGGTGCTTGCGTTAACTCGTGAACGGGTGCTGCTAGCGGTGCCAGGTCGTTTTGCTAATGATACTATGACTATTTTATTCCATTCTTGTTCAAATACTCTGGTCCCAGTTTGTCATATTCGTATTGTGCATACATAGCTAATTGCATCTGCTATGTAAGCAATTTGGTTGTGGCATGACATTGGCTCTCACAATTAGCTGTCTTGTGTTTGTTTTTTTTTTCATGTCACGATCAATTTGTACTGTACCTATTTGTATTAATTTGATAAATCTGACTGAAAAAGAGTTCCAAGAGTTTTTTTCCGCCGGCTTTTTTTGTCTCTTGGTCTACTGTAATATCTTATTTAACAACTATCAACAACTAGTTAAAGCCGAAGTATGTGATGACTGACTTCATCAAGTGTTTTGTGAAATTCCTAAGATGAATAAAACTGTTTGAATTTTGAATTTTGAAGAGAAAAAAATATTATTAATTATTTCCTGAGTAAACTTCTCCGAAAGTTAAAGAATTCATTACGCAACGCATGGTTACATTAGCGTAATACAATAAATACTCAGCGGATGGTGGTGTGCGTGTGGCGGGAACACTGCTGTGTGCGTGTCGACTGAGGCAGCGCGTCGGGAAAAGTGTAGTAGGGTCTCTTTATCTATTCATAGGGATTACTGGTGAAAAATTAAGTATCTACTTTTATTACATAATTATGAATCGAGTACAGAGTGTATAAATACCCTGTATAAATAGTAATATTTGTTGGACATATATTCACACAGTACCATCTGCCCCTAAAGTATTGCACACGAATATTTGTATCGTGCGAGGATCGAACCCGCGACTATTGGCGCCTGAGACAGAAAGTTTTACCCCAAAGCCAAAAAGGGTTGTCTATAAAACCAGTAGTAAAGCTCCTGGATAAAGCATGCAGTAACAGCGACTTAACCGAGCGGCCTCTGCTTATGGCCGGTTTCAATAATTTACAGAAGAGTTACAGTAAAAGTAAAGATAAAGAATCCTATACTATTTGAGCTCAAGTGACAGTTTTGTGACAGATTTAACACAAGATAGTATAGGAATTCCTATCTTTACTGTAACAACTCTTTGGCAAGTTATTGAAACGGGCCATTTGTGGCAGGACCCCAGCTGCCGCTTGGATAGCGACTACCATTCATATAAAGTTTGTTTAGTTCATTTTATACTTTTAGGAGAACTTACAGCTATTATAGTACAGTAGTGAAGGGAAATGGATTGTTTATGGCTATTTACAAGTTTCCTCTTTTAAAACAATTACGTTAGATACAAAAAAAGTCACATCCCGCCGTCAATTCACGCAGTCACTCAATAAATTCAACAGATTCGCTAGTTAGGTGACAAACAAGAAATGTTTATATATGCATATAATGTACAGAGAAGTAGATACTTCAAAATTTACTACGGCGGTGGCGGGTCGCCAGAATTATATGATTTGACTAAATATGATATCACCGCCACGGTGGTGATATGTTCCGACAATGTTTTATGAAGAGTCAGTTCCATCCAAAACTGTAATCTTCATATGCTGTAATCTTCGACCTCACTTTACTTATCATGAGGTCAAAAGATGAATTTGTAGCCGTTGTTACTTAGTATCGAGATTCATATACAGAGGGAATATTTTAAACCTGTCGCTTTGCGCTCTATGCTTAGGTTACACCTGTCCTTCTCAAATGGGTTTACTCTCTTGTATATATTGTATGTTTTTTTTATATTATTTGATTTGCATATATGTATCTGTTTTGAATTGTACCCCGTTTTTGTGAAAATAAATAATTCCTTCTTCATCAAGACGCCAGTGGTTGCGGGTTCGATTCTAGCATGGAACAAGAAAAAAAATCCCGGGTCTGGGTGTATATCTATTTATGTATTTATATTGTAGGTTCCCCCTAGTTTGCTACATGGTATCTCATAACACAAGCTTTGCTTACTTTGAGGCCATGTAGTTGGTGTGATAGTCTGGGGATTTTATTTTTATTTATTTATTGTTATTTTATAATGACATTTTTTTATAGATTGGAGAGTTCAAGCGCGCCGCCCCCGCTGGCCCAGCCGGCGCAGGCGCCGCCGCTGCAGCTGGCGCCGCGGGTTCTGTTCTCGGCGGTGCCGCCGCACATGCAGCACCAGCTGGCCGCTATCGTCCGGTGAGTAGGTTATTTGAAGGTGGGGAAATTGGGGTTCACTTTTTAACAATAAATTGATAAATATATTGGTGACAAAGATATGTGATGGTAAATCTTCTGTATATATGTATTTTTATATAGGGAAGGTAAACACACTCATACTCTCCACAACATTCAATTTCATCGCGATCCACTACTAACCAGGGACCGGAACCGCTTACCCTTAAAGAGGTTTTTGATTGGGTTTTTCATAGACTTGTTTTAAAAAACCCTATCAATTTGGTAACCGTATCGAAGACTTACCCTAATTTAAGGCTTACCATATCAATAGAGTTAGCTTCATGTAAACAGTAAGCCTATCGAAAACCCTATTGAAGGTTACCGATTCAATAGGGTTTTAAAACCTGCAGGCAAATTTAATCTCTAAGAATATCAAATTATCAAAAATATGACCATCTATTCAATCTCGCACTTCGAATTATACTTCCGAATTCAACAGCATGCGCGGAAAGATATAGAAATAGGCTAACCCCATCACAGGGTAAGCGCATCCGAAAGTAGTTAACTTTATTCAAAGTGTTACCACGTCGATAGGCTTACCATATCAATAGGGTTACACTTCCATATGGTAAGATTTTGATAGGGTTACCCTATCAATAGGCTTAATCAAATAAAGGGGTCTTCCGGTCCCTGCTACAAACTCCACTTCGTCACTTGATGTTGTTCAGGAAAATCATACAAATTCTCCTGCGCCCATCAATGGCATCATACATTCTACGCATACATACGAAAATATACAATCAAGTGAAAACGTAGACACACAACACACACACTTTCAATTACTACACAATAACACACCGGTGAGAAGTGCTTTACAGGAAACGCTTCCTGCAACTACACTTGCCAGCAAAAGTAGACAACGGATGAGATGGACTGATCACATTACCTATATACTGCTTCGTTGCTACTACTTAGTTACACACTGTGAAACAATCATGACATCATGGAGACATCAAAAACAAACTGACAGTCTACCAGAATTACAGCACTTTCTGAACAAAAATTAGCCGACCAATTAGAGTTATACACAGAAACAATAGAATACCTGCCGCCGAAAGAGATCAAATCAAACAATCTATCCACCAGCTAGCATCAGAATCAAACAGACTGCCTCATCAAATAACCCACACATCTTCGACTCAAAATAACCGCAACGAGCCTGAAGAGACCAGTAACGCACCTTTGCATCCTAGCAGCCATCACCAAATCTTTCAACTTACATCTAATACACCTTCTCTATCCACATGCCATTCATATAACTTTATTACCTTGAGACGTCTCACAGCAATATGATATTTTCAATAGTTAAAATACAGAAGACTATCAACAAAGCCCAGGAAACTGTCATGCAAACATTAAATTTTAAAAGGATTGAGGAAACCATTATTGAAATGCCCACAAAATATTCAGGTACCGATCCTACTCGCAGACCCACAATACTTTGGTATACAAGCTATTTACAAGCTTCTCGAGGAGCAATAAAAACAGTTGACTGTTACTTGCCTTAATAGAAAACCGCATAAAACACGCAAAAACAAGAATACAATAATTAAAACTAGCGACCCTCATCAAACAAGCAACAATATAATCAGTAATAATACAAATACACACCCTAAACAGAAAAAAACCATACGATTGAATGTCTCATCGCAAATCGACAAATTTTGGTTATTTTATCCCTAACAAATATTACTTGGTACTTGATACGCAGCCATTACTTTGCGGCCCACTTACTGCGGTTATTTGTCGGCGTATATTCCTCTTGTCTCAGACTTTGAAAGCCGTATTAAATCCTACTACGTAGCTATCGATTACGAACCTTATAATTAGGTTGACAAGTATTTACAAATCAAATCAAATCATTTATTTACCAGATTTGTGGTTACATAAGGGTGTTAAAATATAATACAGATCATTCACAATCTACCATAACAATGGTGTGTTAATATATCAAAAAAAAAAATTACAATGAATTATTATTACATATTAAATTGTTATTATGGCACAAAAAAATATAAGCTTATAATCAAAAATTCCTAAGGTCAAAAATTTTATTGAATTATATTAATAAATATGTCAAATAGAAGTTTACAGTAAAGTTTATTTTTTTAAGTACATAATGCTCATTGGATGTCAAACATTGCATTAAATTCTAGATTGATTGCCTAATTTATTATATTATGTTATTTGAATGTCAAATATTCTTTTAAAGTGTAGAAACATTTTTCTGTAAGCCAAACATTTATACTTTTTTTAAATAATGTCAGTGGCAACTCTTTAAATTTATTAGGTAATTTGTTATAAATAGCATTAATAAAACAATTATTTTCAAAAATATCCAAATGGCACCTAGGGCGGTAAAGTTTACATAATTAATTATGTCACATAAACAAAAAATTAACAAGGTTTCTGTTTTACAGACAACTCGGAGGTCTAGTGGTGACATCAGCAACGGAAGCCACGCACCTTATTATGGAGAAACTCGTCCGAACATGCAAACTTATCAGCTGCCTTGTCACCGTCAAACATCTACTGACCATAGAGTGGATTTACGACAGCCAGAGACAAAATAAGTTCGCCGACGAAGCGCAACACGAACTGAGAGACGAAAACTTCAACAAACTCTTCAAATGTGATATTTCAGAGGTACTACTATGCGGGGAACAGAGAAAGTATCTGTTCAGTGGTATCACCTTCTTCCTCACTCCTTGCGTGAAGCCATCAAGAGCCTCTTTAACTGAAATGATAGAACTCTGCGGTGGAAAAGTCGAGAAAAATCGACGCTCGTATGTTTCTATACAGGAAATGCATAGTCAAAAGCCTTATAGTTATATAGTGTTGACAGTGCCGAATGACTTACATCTAGTTTATTATTTGCTACAATCTGAAAAGACGCTGAACGTTGTGTGCAGTACTGAGGTCGTACTAACAGCTATTATGAGACAAAAGTTCGAAGTAGCGGAGTTTTTAGTGAAAATTGATTGAAGATAGATTCTATGAGGTTTTTGTGATGAAATTTTATAATTTATAGTTGATTGTGTACTGTATAAAGTAAAGATTTTATACGAACTTTTTGTATGGATATAAAATATTATAAATTATTTTGTTATTTAAGGTTAGGCCTATAAATGAGTCACTGGATACATAAGTAATTTGTGAGAACAAGAACAGAAGCATAATAGAAAGGCAAAATGAAATACTTAGTCTGGTCCTCTAATAATTACTAGCAATTGTACTAGTCTACACATACAAACATACATACAAAATCTATACAAATTACAGTCTAATTTGAGTAACGTAGATTCGTTGCTCATTAATTTATTGATGGTTTACAAACTGTAATTCAGTATTATTTTTAATATGATTGGTAACACAATTTGTCCAGGTCAATCTCGTTCTTTTTTCAAATAGGACTAAATCAGAAATGGGGATTAAAAAACAGTTTGTGTCTCACTTAAAGCTGAGTGAATAAAGTATGTTAAAACGTAATATAGTGAATGAATATCCTCTCGAAAACTGTATACATGTATGTAAAAAGGATGTCACTGTAAGAGTATATTCATCGTTGGAATTTCAATGATTCCCTTCCAAAATCATTGTTATGTACAATGCAAATAGATAATTCCAGTTCCTTTATTGACCCTGGACAATTTCATATGTTTATTCGTACTTGTTAGTATATCCTATCGGTAGGAATATCCGTAATTATATGTTCTGTCTGAGCTAAATTAATAAGTTATTTCGACGATCCGTAAGCTGTATGAAAACTGATATTAAAAGGTCACATTTTGTCACTGATCTCTAAAAAGTAGTACCATGTTTCGTATATTCGTAACGTGGTTTTATGGGCGTCTATAAGTAGGTACCCTTTATTGTTCGATGTCCTATTATATGTCATTGTGTAACAATAATGTTGTCGTTTGTAACCATTCCCGCCTTCTCATATTAGAAAGAGGTCAGTGCCAATTTCACACTTGCAACTCGAATGTAGATAGTAATAAAATTCTTCATTTTTAAAATTGATTTGTAAATATTTTTTGTTCCGTATTTAGTACGATATTGGCTGTTGAATGCCAGTATTCAAATTTTTAACGTAATGTAAATACAATTGTTAAATTTTATTTTATTGTCTAGTTAATAGAGTTTTAAGTGCAATCTCCTTTGTCTTTATTTTACATGTTTGAAAAAAAAACTATTTAATGTACCTATTTGTAATAAAAAAATAAAGGACCAAGTTATTAAGCTGTTTATGAAAATTTCTGTACATCTATATTTTCGTAATATAAAAAATACATACATACATAACTTCACGCCTGTATCCCAATGGGCTAGGCAGGACACCGGAGGCTATAAAACTATCTGATGTCACGTTTGACAAATTCGGAGGTTTTATTATGATGGAGAGAGACAAAGCAGCAACAGGGGGTCAGCCTATCGCCCACAAAAACGCCAATAAAACCTCCGTCCCTTAACTGGTTTTTACAGTATGCCCGGGAAGAGCAGCAGCTGGCACATTCTATGTTTTTATTTCGCTCCCAGTCCAGCATGGAAGAGATTTATATATATAGAGAGACCATTTATCCTATAAACTCAAACTCAAAAAAAAATCATTTTGTAAGTATTTAAATACATTTGAAATAAGTCAAACTAATAAAAAAAATATAAATGCTGCCACCCTCAAACAATGTTTCATCAATCTCCTCTGATTAAAAGTGCGATTATTAAAGATTTGACTGATTTTAATTTTGAAATTATTGTTATTTAATTTTTGCGATTAGAAGATATATTAATATAGTTTTTGTCTATATCTTAGTATCTATTAGAATGTTTTCTCGTAAACAAATTGCAACTTGGTTGAAACGCGATCAAGACCCGACGTCTGATTGACGGTGTCTTTTTCTGCTTACAAATGATTTAAGAAAAAACATTCGCTTATTCTTTTTGCTTCTGAGTGAATCGTCTTTATAAGGTGTAAAAGCTCACGAATCAAAATAATTTTTATCTTAATATGTATATTATTTCACCTTAAAAATTTCAACATTAATATGTTAATGACAGTCAATTTAGTTATAAACTCAAATTCTACCCGCTCTGTAACTTAACACTTATAAGGACGGTAGACGCCTATAGATGTCATAATATTTTAAATTCAATTGGCCCTAGTTAACAGCCCTATTTTAATCGTCTGTAGTTTGCGGGGGTAAAAGCAGACTTTCAAAACCAAAGAACTTCTTTTAGTTCTCTATTTATGAATGATTTGATATAATTATCAATCTGGAATAATAATTTTTGAAAAATATCTCAATTAACCTAGGTAGGATTTATTTTAAGAAATTTAAAGTAATGAGGACCGATTAAGGATATAAGAATTCTTCCAGGGAGTTAACACTGCTAGTCTTAAGGTTTATTATTAATTGAAAGATTTCTGATAAGTTTGAGATAGATATTTGAAAATTTACTGTAAATAATATACTTAAATGTTAAGACATAGTTCAAAATATTAAAGTATTTTTTAAACATTTGAAACTTGTTGTTTTTTTTTAGTAAGTTTTATAGGGAACATCAATAAGTTAGTAAAATAAGATTGTCGGAACAAACCATCTGCGAAGTGATGATATTTTACTATCATGATGGTAATCCTACTGTAGAACCTCGGACTTCCCTCTGCTCGATTGCGCCACATCAATAGTGACAGACGATCGTCACGGTAAAGTTTTCTTTCAAACGAAACTACTTTTGTCCCCCATGAAATGCGTCCTACGATACGCGCCATAGCACCAGGCCAATTCAATAATTTAATATAAAACTTATCTAGTGTAATTTACGAACCATAATTTCATAATAAGAATAAATATTATGGCGTTGGTAGTCGTAGGCAAGAGTTGCACGTAAGTTCGAGTTGGTTAAGTTCTTAATAGATTGTTGTGTGCGCTGTGGCTCAGTCGACGACCATGTCAGCATATGGTTGTAGAGTCCCATGAGGTATAGACCATAAATATGGAGAAGAGGTCTATCTTGTTACTAGAAAATCAGGTGAAGCCGATAGCTGGAGGAGGATAAGTCAAATCTGAGCCAATCAAATGATTGGATTAGTCAGAAATATTAGGTTGGGGAAAAAGTTTCTCCGCATTTTTTAAGAAAATTCACAACATTTTTTAATATAGTTTATTGACATTTAACTAAAGTATGTATGTTCCATTTTGTTCGATAATCTTTTGCCATCTTGTAGGTAGGAACATGATCCCATTGCTATAAAAATTTTGGGACCTCTCATCAAAATACAGCGACAAGTGGATTTGGCAGTCCTCTCGTGATGTTAACCTAACACTGCCTAAAGAATTCTGAAGAGACCGAAACAGGTGGAAATCTGAAGGTGCAAGGTCAGGACTATACGGCGGATGCATTAACACCTCCCAGCCAAACTTTCTTAATTTTTACTGGGTGGCTATAAATGTGTGAGGTCTAGCGTTATCATGATGAAACACCACACCCCTTCTGTTGATCAATTCCGGCCGCTTTCTGTCAACTTCGTGTTTTAATCTCCTAAGTTGTTCGCAGTAGAGTTCAGAATCGATAGTCCTGCCTGGTGGTAACAGCTCATAATGAATAATACCCTTCCAATCCCACCACACACACAACATCACCTTATTGCGAGTTAACCCGGGTTTCGCCACAGTCTGTGAAGCCTGACCGGCCTTTGACCACGACCTTTTTCACACGTTCTTGTCGTACGTGATCCACTTTTCATCACCAGTTATCAGCTGTTTCAAAAATGATTCGGTTTCGTTACGTCGTAATAAAGAATCACAAATGAGTACACGGTTCATTAGGTTTCTTTCAGTGAGCTCGTGAGGTACCCAAATATCGAGCTTTTTTGTGTACCCAGCTTTTTTCAAATGCGCCAAAACTGTTTTGTGGTCAATTCCCAGTTTTTCAGCTATGTCGTAACTACTGATATGTCGATCTTGCTCCACTTTTTCAAAAATGGCATCCATTTTATCCGTAATAGCGAGGAGTCTAGCGATCAGAGCGAGGTGCACCTTTGACATCAAAATTTCCGGATTGAAAGCGCTTAAACCAAATTTGTGCTACTCTCACAGACACTGCACTAGGTCCATAAACATCGCAATTTTTTTTCGCGGCTTGCGTTGCATTTTTACCTTTTTTATAGTAAAATTTTAAAATGTATCGAATTTCTTCATTAGATTCACTCATCTTGACAGTACGAAAAACAAATAAAAATCACACACTTTCCTAATTTGAATTTGGAATCATGTTCTTTAAAATTTTTACTTTCAATGATACCAAAACCAGCCAGATACAAATACTATAGCCAAAGAGATTTTATTACAAGTTCATACATACTATAATGCGAAAAGACTTTTTCCCCAACCTATTACGTTAAACATTCAATACATTATTTATTAAAGTTCTGCTATAGCCACTTTTGCACTTTTATATTACGTAGATCTAATTTACTAGGCTAAGTTCTGCCTGTTTTGACACAAAAAAATATACCTAATAGTTGCCTAATAGTATGCGTATAGGTGTGTGGGTGGGTATACAGGGTGTGGCGTAATGAGTGGATAATCCTTTACCGAAGGTTGGGGGGCATTGCGACTGTTCGGAAAATGACAGTTTGTGTTTAGTAAAAGTGTCACGGTTTTCGAGTTTTTGGGCATTTTTTAAAATTTGAAAAAAGTTAGGCCTTTACCCACTCTTTTCAGTGCACAATTTACAATAAAAAGATTTTTCTCAATCTGTTTTCTCAACAGCATTCAGTGATAGTGGTGCTATCAAACGTAAGCTACCAATTTTCTACGATAGCCAACGTTTTTTTTATTTTTATTTTTAAACGTACAGCTTGTGCTAAGTTCTAATTTTTTCCCTAACTTTGGTACCTCGTGGTGTAAAAAAAATGTACAGTGACATGAGTGCCCAATTGATAAATTAATAGCCTATTTCATTATGATTCCAAAATGGTATAATTTACGATATTTCTAGCTCTCAATTTAAAAATATTGCATTTAAGGTGAGTCAAGGTCAATTTTCTTAGGAGGTTCTCTTACGCAAAATTATTACTATTTGTAATAATTTAGTTCATCTGCCTTTGTGTTCACAAAACCGACTCATCCGTCAAGTTGAATAACAATTCTAGGAATCATAGCGCACCTGCGTTTCCTACTAAAGCTAATGTTTTGGTTACTTCTATTATTTAACGAGTAAAAAAGATAAAAAGATAGCGACTCTATTGTTTGTCCTGGGGTACTCTACCTGATTTTAGGGTTCGTTGGCTAACTCCTTGCCTGCGTCACCCCAGTGTGCTATCATACTACTTTCGTGCGCCCGCGTTTTTGCTCTGCTTTGGACTGGATTTAATTTAAGATTTGGCCTGTGACCTCGAACTTGATTTTCTTTGTGATTTGGACATTAACTTCATCGATTTACTTCTGTGACCTTGGACTAGATTTGCCTAGTGATTTGGAATTGGTGATTTGGTGTTGGGTACCGACTGCAATGTCTCGCGACATGCCGTACACTCCGATGGAGTATGCTAAAATGCATTTTATTTACGGTGAATGTTGCGGTAATGCCAGTCAAGTTGCAGCACTGTATCGGGAAAGGTTTCCCCATGCACGCCATCCCGATTACAGAGTTTTTATAAGAGTGCATAATGCATACATGGGAGGTCGAATTCTGGGAAGTGGCAGTACTAGCTCGGGGAGGCCAACTACTATACGTGACGATGAAAATGTACTCCAAGAGATAGAAGCCGACCCGACCACGTCAGTACGAGCGATTTCCAGACGTACAGGAATATCAACGAGGACCGTGCACAGGATTTTAAGACAGGAGAACTGACACCCATACCATAACGAACCCTAAAATCAGGTAGAGTAGGTACCCCAGGACAAACAGTAGAGTCGCTATCTTTTTATCTTTTTATCTTTTTTACTCGTTAAATGAAAGAAGAAACCAAAACATTAGCTTTAGTAGGAAACGCAGGTGCGCTATGATTCCTAGAATTATTATTCAACTTGACGGAGGAGTCGGTTTTGTGAACACAAAGGCAGATGAACTAAAACTATTGCAAATAGTAATAATTTTGCGTAAGAGAACCTCCTAAGAAAATTGACCTTGACTCACCTTAAATGCAATATTTTTAAATTGAGAGCTAGAAATATCGTAAATTATATCATTTTGGAATCGTAATGAAATAGGCTATTAATTAATTAATTGGGCACTCATGTCACTATACATTTTTTTTACACCACGAGGTACCAAAGTTAGGGAAAAAAATAGAACTTAGCACAAACTGTACGTTCAAAAATAAAAATAAAAAAAACTTTGGCTATCGTAGAAAATTGGTAGTTTACGTTTGATAGCACCACTATCACTGAATGCTGTTGAGAAAACAGATTGAGAAAATTCTTTGTATTGTAAATTTGGCACTTAAAAGAGTGGGTAAAGGCCTAACTTTTTCAAATTTTAAAAATGCCCAAAACCTCGAAAACCGTTACACTTTTACTAAACACAAATTGTCATTTTCCGAACAGCCGCAATGCCCCCCACCCGTCGGTAAAGGATTATCCACTCATTACGCCACACCCTGTATATTTTGGTGCGGATGCGTGGACATGTACTACATTGCACAGTGGTTCATGTTCCTAAGAAAGGCGGTCATAGAGGTTGTATGCTTTTTTATCTTAGAAATGATTGTTTTAAGGTTCTAATAGTAATAACAAGTAAAACAATAGATATATTTTTAAAGAGTAGATGTATATTCTCAAAAAAAAAAGAATCCTTAATAGTAGGTAACAATAAAACAAGTTTTATTTACAAATTATTTCTGAGGATAGCTTAATTTACATATAAATAATAAAATTTACTAGATTATAGAAAACTGAACATGTATTTATATAAAACATCGTCTTTTTACATAATAGGAAAACATTATAATTCACAATATTTACAGTTTTTTTTAAGTACATAATAAATCCAACACTTCTCTTGCTAATACAGACTTCTTCTTACAAGGTAACTTTCTTATGCTAGAAATCAGTGGGTCTGAATTAAGAAGAAGTCTGTTCAAAAGATCCATATTAGACACTTCTCGGGAATGTTTCCTAGTGTTATCACGTCTAAATAGTTTAACTAATTTATTACAAGATTCGGCCGTCTCTTCAGACAATTCACCGATAGACAATATAGCATTATCAATCACCTCTGACGCGTGCATTAAAACTTTATGTACAGATGAAGGCAAATTATACCAAGGATATTCCTCAACAAGCATTTTGGCAGTATCAAAAGCATAACTTTTAAATTTTTGTGAATTTATTTTATACCCTGATGATAGACTCTGCAGAAGGTGACTACATCTGTCTATTAAATCTTTTTTAATACCAGTTATTTCGGCAGAAATTTCAGAGTTATGGAAAAATTTACGCGCAGTATTTCCATCATTGTATGTGCCACTTCCTCCACTTCGGGGTTTAGCAACAATCAAGCCTAATTTTTCCCTAAACTTCTGCTGAGTTAACTCTTTTCTCTGAGCGAGCGATATTTGGCAATCAGCTTAGCTTTTGACCTCCCCAGTTTCTTCCAATATGCAGCAAACCGTTTACAGAGATTACAAACGAAATCTCTCAAGTAATCGGTCTGGATATTTTCAGTGTCCGGTAAAGAATTTGCTAGCATTCCAAACACTTCACGAGATTTATCTGCCTCATTTTCTTTCCTTGTCGCATTCATCCACGTGTCTAGGACAAGCATTCGAGGAAAAGAACACTTGATGGTGGATCCTACAGAATAAAAGAAATGAAAATTACAAAATATCCTTAGGTATCAAATTTACCTATATACTACTTTGTCTTTGTCATGACCTATAAGCAGTCCTCGGCGCACTTTGGCGCACCTAGATGTTACATATTCTAAAACAAGACAAACAAGAGATTATTTTGATATATGTTTCATCTTTGGGGATTCGTTCCTTCATAAGTAAAAGTCTAATTAAATATGGCAAAGCGGTAAAAATCAATGAAATCGGAAGTCTCTCTTGATGGTGCTGATAACAGATAACGACACGGTTAAATTAAAGACAATAGGATTAAAAATGTCGTACATACCTTCTTTTTGAATATCCATGGCACAAAATTATCACAATCAATCAATTTCCGAGAAAACAACACTTTAAAACAATAGAAATTTTGCCGACAAAGACAACGCTAATTAGCACTATGGAAATGTTATCACTTCGGTTGCACAAAATGAAATGTTCCTTTCATGTTATTGTAATTTCTTTTATACCTGGGGGTAGAAGGGTTATTTGTCTACCCTGTAGTCTTAAATGACGTCATAATTCAACCATCGACATTTCAGCTCTATGACCTATGGGATGAACCACTGTGCATTGGTTGGAAAGTTCGCGGCCTGGCCATTAAAAAAAAAACTTTTGTTATTTTTTCTGCCGTCATTTTGAACTGTCATTATTCAATTGTCAGCCCGCGAATTTTCAATTTGATATCTTGTTTAAATAAAATTTTACGAACAATATAAATACGTGTGTAGAACAAATTTTCACTAATGGAGAAATTTGAACAACGTGCTGTGATTAAATATTTGTTTAAAAAAAGATTAACACCAAAGGAGATCCATGATGACATGCAAACAACATTAGGGGAATCTGCCCCGTCTTATACCACTGTGAAAAAATGGGTTGCAGAATTTAAACGTGGACGAGAGAACATCGAAGATGACCCTCGCTCCGGCAGGCCAATGACGTCTACGACCGAAGAAAACATCAATAAAGTGTGTGATCTCATATTGAAAGACATCTCATATGAACGAACGCAAAACATCATTGTCCATGAACTCGGCTTTTCTAAGGTTTCGGCTAGGTGGGTCCCCAGATTGCTTTCAGTAGAGCAAAAGCGAATTCGACTCACGATTTCTCGCGACTGTTTGGAGATGTTCGAGGCTGATCCACAAGGTTTTCTTGACAGATTTGTGACAATAGATGAAACCTGGGTTCACCACTATACCCCAGAATCAAAACAACAATCCAAACAATGGAAAAAGTCAGGTGAACCAACTCCGAAAAAAGCAAAGGCAATTCTGTCGGCTGGCAAGGTGATGGCATCGGTTTTTTGGGATGCTAAGGGTGTCATTATGGTGGGCTACCTTCCAAAAGGCGAAACAATAAACTCTGCGTACTATAGCACCCTTCTGCGCCGTTTACGTGAAGAAATTAAACAGAAACGCCCAGGATTACTGAGAAAGAAAGTGTTGTTTCACCAGGACAACGCCCGAGTCCACACGTCTGTCGAGTCTATGGCTCAAATTCGTGATTGTGGTTTCGAATTGTTGCCACATCCAGCTTATTCTCCTGATTTGGCACCTTCGGACTTTCATCTGTTTCCAAATCTGAAAAAACACCTCGGTGGGCAGAAATTTTTAACGAATGAAGAGGTCGAAGCCGCTGTTAACCTGTATTTTGAAGACCTTGAGGAATCTTTTTTTAAAACAGGTATGGAAGGTCTGGAAAGCAGATGGAAGAAGTGCATAGAGCTAAATGGAGATTACGTCGAAAAATAAAAATATTTTTGTATGTACTTTATTCTGTTTTCTTGACTAGGCCGCGAACTTTTCAATCCACCCTCGTATGTTAAAATGGCGTTGGCTCAGCATGTGCCACGGTTAGACTGTGGAGCTGTTATTCTGCAAGGAAACAAAAAGAACGACTATCTAATGAATTAAATCAATGTGTATTTCGAGTATTACTAAAGCTTCACTATACCTAAATTTAAAACTCCGAAAAGTGTAAAACATATAAGAAAAGGAATTCAATAATTTATGTGAAAACAATAATAATAGTAGGTACTAACAGCATATTTTAAAACTTGTGGATTTCTACGGATAAATCGGTGTTTTACTTGGACCCTCAGTTCAAATTAATAACCGAAAGGTCATTTTGGGTAACTTAGAATATCTACGTTTTATAGATTTTCATTAATATTACCTTATTTTCATGGGGATATGTAGGTAAGGTTTTATATGGTATTATGTGTTCTAATAAACAATTATATGTAATTCTGAGGTTATTTTGAACATTCATGTTGCCTTATTAGTAGTTTGCGAAAATCGAGGAATTCAATTTTACCATAACTTTCGGGTAACATTGAATGGTATTACACACAAATAAATGTGTGGTACATTAAATATTAATGTACCACACAAATTATTATTTACAATTATGAGTGTCCACTATAGATCCTTTTATTTACTATAGAAAAGAGAAGTTTTTTTTTGTCAAGTCGTTATTTATTTACATATCAATGTATCAGTAAATAAAAGACATGCATTGAATTATTCCTTTAAAGCTGATTAAAATGAGATCAAGCAAGTGGGAAAAATGTAACAAAAGAAACCAAAATGAAGTTACTTATGCTCTCCCCACTCCTCTTAAATTTACTGGCTTTTTCATTGACACGTTCGCCATATTCCGACACCTCCCATTGACGCAGTGGTCTGAGACGCTACAAGGTAAATTGTGAGGGTTCAATTCCCGTACGGAATATGAAAAAAAATGTTCCGAGTCTGGGTGACATGGTATCCCTTTATTACAAGAATTGTTTAATTTGGGGCCAAATATTTGGTGTGCTGTCTGGTTGCGATTTTCCCGATTTTCTTGGCATTATCAGAATGTAAATTACTCCAATATTTAAAGTTGACCTAATAAGAAAATTTAAATGTCGGGTAAAATTGAAAGGTATGAAAGGCAAAGTTACTCGTATTCATGTAATATGTCCAATAATCCAATGTTTGCATCTTATATTTTTAAATAAAGACCAAGGCATACACATAAAATCCAAGATGAATCAAAACTTTACCTGTTTTAAACAGCTTTTATACATTATATAACGAAATGTAACACAGTAAAAAACTCCCGTCGAAAAACAGTATGAAATGGCGGTAGAAACTTGAAAATATATTGAAAGCTGATATAGATTTTTTAAAGTAGCATGATTGACTTTACTACGTTCTATTTAAGACAATATTTTTTTTTGTTAACTGTATGAAAGAATAATAATAATAAAACATTTGTACGACTCTATTCAAAGTTAGAATGAAATTCAAAGTTACCCAAGATGACTGTCCTTGCTGAGCTTTATTTTAGTCACTTTACGCAAGGGTCTGAATTGAGAGTTCAACTACTTAAAGCATAACAATTTTTGACTAAATTCCCTTTAAGTCTTACTTCGTTTGAAAATTATTTAAAAAATGGGTCCTCAATCAAGAGCACCTCACGAAGAAGGTTCTTCCTTTTACCAGCCCAGTTATCTTATAAGGAATGTCACATAGTACCTACGCCTAGATAAAAATGTGTAAAAGATTTACAGTACGAAAACAAGGATAGAATACGATAAAAAATAGATTTGTATTTATTTTTCACATTTGTCTGGAACAAGACAAAGTGAATATAGATTGCAATGAATGCAATTTTCGCGTCACATCACTGGCATTTGTATGTACCTATGTATTTTATAACAGTAGGTAGGTACAATTAAGACCTTCTATACAGTGTGTCCGGAATGGTAGTAACAATATTATAAGGGCTGATTATAGGACAATTCCAACGACAAAAAGTCTGGCTCAGATCTGGGTAAGTATACCATAATAAACTAACCTCGTCTACTCTGTAGTCTCCATAACACAATCTTAGGTAGGTAGGTAGGTACTTTTGGGCAGCATAGTCAGTATTCCAGTTCTGGTTATTTTATTATTTAGCTTCTGTAATTTAGGATCGTACACTATCAAAAAATGAAACATACTCGCTTTATGCCTTATTTTGAAAACCAAATAGCCGTACCAAAATGTTATTCAAGCGCCAAAAATCCATGTCTCGCGCGCTACGCTAGGCCAATTACGGTAACCCTTGAATGTTTTTTTTTTTTTATCAGATGGTTTATGTTGTGACTACCGAAGAAAAATGAATATCCTTGGTCTAGAGAAACTTAACCTATAGGTAGGTACAGACCATATTTATAAATATTTTTATACAAATAAAAGTAAAATAGTAAAGTCTGATGTGGTTTAATATTAAAACTTTATTTTATTTAACGTAAACTACTATAAACAATTTTATTTAAATCGTTCATAATTCATATAAAAACATCCCTTCATGATTAGCCTGTGACGCACTTGGCCCAATTTGTATAAAGAAGGCAGGTAGGTATAGTTGCCGTAAGACTTGTCTTCAATGTGAACGATCTCCGAATTCATACATATTTGAAATTTTTTCATATGAAACAAGAATCATCAAAATCGGTTTACCCACCCACTCAAAAGTTATGAGATAACAAACATAAAAAATACATACAGAAAAATTGAGTACCTCCTTCTTTTTTTGAAGTCAGTTGAAAAAAAAAACATAATAAATTCATTAAGTTTGGTATATTTTTAAAGAGTAAGAAAGATTATTTTTTTTGTAACGCAATATCTTAAATTTTTTTTTATACACACTTGCAACGTTTCCAGTAGTACATGCGCCTATTTCTTTATTTTCCATTTTTTTTTAAAATACCATATATCTTTAAATAGAATTCATTGAATATGCATAAGTACCTTTATTGTAATTTCAAATAGGTATTGTCAGGCAGGATAATATCGAAATCCTGTAAGCAAAAAATATGGCGCCGTTATTTATTTTAATCTGGTTCTAATTTAATTAAAAAGGTATCTTTTTTACGAACAACATATTATTTTGGGCGGAGTGGTGACGGGCGGCCCCATGCCACTTTTCAAAACAATTTATTAATGCCCCTATAAAAAAACAACATTGGATGTAGAATTTGCATTCGATGAGAACATGTTTGTTGCGTCACTCTAATGAGTAAACATGCTAGCTTTTCGTAAGGTGTATTAATTTATTGTTTAGGTTTAACTTTGAATACTTAAATAACCGAAAAAATGTGATAAATAAAAATTACCAGTCCTGGCCGGGTAATTTTTAATTTTTATTTATCACATTTTTTTCGGTTATTTAATAATAATTGAGCATTATAAATGCAAAAACTTAAAAACATTATTAACCTTGAATACAACTGAATACTTGATATTATTTTTTTACTTGCGACTTCCAAATTCCTTCTTACTTTCTATTATTATAAATGTAAAAGTTAATCATATTAGTATCTAAGTTTTATTTACTAGTATAAGATCTGTGTAGGGTCGGCTTAGGATAGACCTGCAACTCTAGCGGGGCTAGCATGCTCCCGTCGACAACGATAAATCGAGCCTTTTATCGATATTTTCTTAGAATATGGTATTTAGTGTAGGTAATTTATTAAGATTCTGACATATTTGGTTCTGTGGTCTTAATCATGATATCAAATAGAGTAATTCTATCTATTATGGTGCGCATATTAGCTTACATAATAAGATAAAATAACAAAATAATATTTATCTTGTCGATTCGACTATTTATCGACGGTTGCATGCTAGCCTTGCTGGATAAGCGTGTCGTAAAAGGTGACCGGTGATCCGAGTAACCCCCGCTTGGTGGAACGATCCCGTCAGTGTCCGACTGGCCAGCGACCCCCTTCATAAAAAGTCTGCCGCTAAATATTGCTGCTTCGTGATGAGTTCCGGCAATATTTTATGAAAAGCCAGTTCTTTTCTAGGCCCGTTTGCTGTCATCTTCAACCTCATCTTCACTTACCCTCAGGTGAGATTGAGGACAATAGCGGGCTTAGTCTATAATTAAAAAAAAAGTTGGTTAAATGTTTTATACTCGAGTCCTCGACTGATCGTGCTTACATTTTCCAAAGACACTGTTTGATGATGTGATTTTAAATTATGCATACAGACATACGTTTATACAGGAACTAGCTCTTCCGCGCGGTTTTACCCGCGCAAATTCGAATCCTGCGAGAATATCTGGATAAAAACTATATAAAGCCTTCAGAGACACCGATACCGCCGATGAAATCGATTATTAAGAACGATATTGATATTGTGAACTCGATTTTCTAACAGACATACCTACATACACGCATATTACAATACATATTAAATCTAGAGGCAACCAACCTTGACGCTTGGTCGGGGTTCGGACACGCAAAGGATATGCATTTGCGTTAGGTATCTATGTAGATATATGTCTGTTTTTAGGACAGTGTGTACGCTTGTTATTGTATATTTTACTATGTAACTATAACTAGAAATGACTCGAGTTTTGTAGCTTTTTATCCTGCGTTTCAACATTTCCTTCTTTGTATCCTCTGCCATCGCGAAGATGTTGCCAACGCGAGAGATCAGAGCACACTGACGATTAAGGGGCGTGGCCTGGCGTGACCTTGGCTTGTGTTCTTGTTTGTCTCCTTGTTGGAAACCACCGTTTGTAACAGTGTGGATGACTCGGAATTGGTTGACAACAACTTAACCTTCCTTACCCTTGGTTGGAAGCATTGGTTTTCAACGTGTTTTCAACAGTCTGGCGGCCCTATTATAATTAGTAAGATACTCGCGAGGTCGAAAATACGCGGGTGTAGCCGAGATGAACAACTAAGTTCGATTGATAATAAATTCTTTGGATTCAACCCAAAAAACAACCGATAAAAGAAGCCGTAGAAACTAGCAAACAGTTGCGCAGAAAACGTGATTCGCTTCCTGATGTAGTTTTGCCAACAGGGCTGCAATTCTTCAAATAACATTAAGCGGACCGTACGGCAACCATCATATAGCGACTCCATGAGCAAAGTGGCAAATTTGGCATTCTCTAAAATTCATAGCCACGAACCAGTAGCATCGGATCGGAAAGAGTGATTGAAAACAGATTGAATATACGTTCCATTTGACGCTGTCAACGAAATATCATGCTATACATTTTACTTTATGAATGCGGGATACATTGCTAAATGAAAACTAGATAAACAAATTGATACTTTAAAGATACTAACTACTCACATAGTCCATTTATATCATGCATAAATCCTGTCAATAGTATTCATATAAACAATGAAAGAAATAATATTTTTAGCATCTGTGTGTAATGGAACGTACTTTAGTGGGGTTGGCAACTGCCGAAGTGGCGCTGTAATAGTTCTGTCTATAAATAAACAAAGAGGTTTTTGTATGAAAAGCTGCAAAAATATTTAAATAATATAAAAAAGACGAACTGATGTCTCCCAAATAGTTCTGAAAATGGTACCCACCAATTTCCTTAAGATGAAAAAGTAAAAATACTTTGGCTGAAAGCAATCCGTCGTCTAAATTTTGTGCCTAAAAGTGGATCGAGGTTATGTCGCAATCATTTTAGAGCAAGTCACTATCTAATGCTTAGCAAATATACAGGTAAACACAACCGTGTAATGAAATATCTAATATAATATAGATTTATGAACTGCTAGCCTATTCCCTTGCGTTTTTACCCACGCAAATCCCTATTCCGTGGGAAAACATTCTTTGTCACTTATCATCATTTTAAAGGCAATCTCTGCAAAATATTTACACACCAGGTCCAAGGGTTTGGTCCACATGATCAAGCTTGTTTCATTTACAATCTCTTCTCACAGTTTAAGGTAATTGAAAAATTGCTATTATATTTCTGTTTTTTGTTTTTTGTAGGGGTTGAACATCAACATAAACATTTGAAAAAGTCAGCAGTGCCTTCTATATTCTCTTGGAATTCCAAATCAGTTTCAAAGTTCGCTGCAGTCAGAGAAGAACGGTTGAAAGCTCGAAACCTGAGAAAATGCCAGTTTCCCAAAGCACCTTCTTTGCAAAGTACTGAAAATATTTTGCCTTCATATGAATCTGGAGATGGAAATGTTGCTCACAATGTGGAAATTTTAACATTGGAAGATCTGTCTCATGAAAACCTTAGAAGTAATCACAATTCCATGAAATCTCCAGAAACACAGACATCAAACATCTTGAGAATGTTTTCTACAGACTTATAATGAATGCTGACTGATAATGAATCAGTGAATTTTTATACAGGCTTGGAAACCTACCTGAAATTCTCATTACTTTACTAATACTTTTAAAAATAATTATCCTTCCACAAGAATAATAATAGACGGAACAGAAATTCCTATTCAAAAACCTAGCCAACCTGATGCCCAAAAAGCTTCTTTTAATCAATATAAACACAAAAATACCCTTAAAATATTAGTTGGTTCATCACCTGGAGGGATGTTTACCTATTGTTCTGGAGCATATGTTGGATCGAAAAGTGACCGCCAGATAGCGGAACGCAGCAACCTTTTGGAAAGGTGTGAACCAGGAGACAGCATAATGGCAGACCGGGGCTTCAATGTGTAAGATTTGTTTGCTGGCAAAGGTGTTGGAATAAATATTCCCACTTTTTTAAAGGGAAGGTCCCAAATTCCTGGCAAGACCCGTCAACGAGTCCACATTGAAAGACTTATAAGTTTAACAAAAACATACAAAATTCTTACAAGTGAGCTTAATCAGTATTATGTACCTTTAGGGTCAAAGATATTTTATATTTGTATGATGCTTTGTAATTTCAGGGAAAAAATTGTGAATATAAATAAACTTATTTAAACTTATAAAGTTGGGATTTTTTATTTACTCATTACAATAATACAAAATCATAATCAAATACTGGTTTTAATATTTATTTGCTGAAATTTTCATAATTATAGTACAAATATTTTTTTAAGTTCTACTTTAAAGAAATTTTCATAAAAGTTGTTGAGTTTTAAGATCATTTCTTTTATAAATGGTTCATCTCTGTAGACATATTTTCAACTTTCAAATCTTTGTAACTATACAATACTTCCTATTGGAGCAGTACAACTGCCCTTGAATTTGGTAATAATTAGGTGTTTGTCTTTCAAGTTAAAATGCCATTTACTTCTTTTAAATATGGTACACTGAACGGAGTTATATTTTGAGATCTAGTTGCATAGGGACACTTTATTTCTGGGGAAGCTGCAATATGCTGTCTTTCCTTACTAATGAAAAGCCCACAGGGTTCAGCCAAAAGATCATAAGTATCACAATATTTTTTTAATGCAATTTTTTCATTTATAATACCATGATTTGTTGCTCGAGACTGAAATGTATTCTTTTGTTGTATTTGTTTGGCATAACTTTTCATAGTAGTGTCATTTAGATGACATGTGGTATAAAAATTGCTAGCAGTCAGTCGCTTCTGACGTTGTTTATACCAGATATCATTATTATTTTGCTCTCTAGTTTTTTCTTCAATTTGCTTGATTTGATCATCAGTGAACTTGATACCAGCAAATCTTTAAGGACTCTGACTTTTGGGTCTTCTGATGTGTAGCGATGGTCAGACTCCAAGCCATAGGGATTGGCAGGTTCAAACAGTTGTTTGATAGGCATTGAGCTGTTAGGGAAATTTAAAATCAAACTTTTAACTCTGTTATTATACCCTCGAAGGGGGAGGTGCGGAGCCTTGTAGTTAGTGAGGAAATCGAAGATAAAGTTTTGAGGTTAGCGTTAATAAATTTTACAAGGATAGGATGTATAAGGACTTTAGGGTTAAAAGGAAGCAGGGGAAACTACAGTATATGGATCGTCAGACTGGACGCTAGGATTTTTACGGGTAAAAGGTTATAGCCTAAAGCGTTTTTCTGCAAAGTTTCACATTGCGGAGATAAGTAGTTTTTATAAAATTTAAGTTTGAAATTCCATTAATTCAATTAGTTTCAAGCTAAAAAAAACAAACATAGAGTATAGAGTAATGAATACAATCACTGATTGATTTATGTCGCCTGTCATTGCGTTTAGTTTCACTCACAGTCGTAAAATATAGTTTAACGTTTTTGATATAAATAAATAAATAAACACATTCTATATGAAAATTGTAAATAAAAGTATTATTATTTTATAAATTACAACTTAAAAAATATTTAATTAATTAACTTAATCTTTTTTTTTATAAAAAATTATTTATTTATATCAAAAACGTTAAACTATGAGTGAAACTAAACGCAATGACAGGTGACATTGTTCAATCAGTGATTGTATTCATTACTTCATGTTTGTTTTTTAAGCTTAATTGAATTTCAAACTAAAATACAAAAACTCTAATCTCCGCAATGTGAAACTTTGCAGAAAGACGCCTTAGGCCTTAACCTTTTACTCGTAAAAATGCTATCTTAGAGTCTGACGGTCCATATACTGTAGTTTATCCTGTGTGTTTTCAGTACTACAATGAATATAAGTACCGCCTAATTAAAAAACTTATGAAGGAGAAGCAGAACAGCTACTGGTAAATTACCATAGGAACAGTTTTACTGTCTAACAAAGGCTGCACTGTACGCAGATTCAAATTATCATTTGTTAAAAGCCTGCATAAATTAGTGCTATTGAAAACACCACCATCTGATATTCTGCCTTCCACTCCAACATCAAAATAAAGTATGAAGCATCTACTCAAAGTCAAAGTGAAAAGAATCTTTATTTCGTAAGTATTTAAATACATTTGAAATAAGTCAAACAATGTACAAATTGAACTGAATCTACCACCACTTCGGAAAGTCGATCTGTTGAGAAGAAGTGGCAAGAAACTCAACAGCAATCATCTTTTAAAAATACACAATAACAATTAACAACCAGGGAATCCCATCTTCTTGCATCCGGATATCTTATAGTATTTTTTTTATAAAACACTTATCCTCGAATCTATCCAAGGGTTCATCTTAAATATTTTAAAGATAGAAGTAGATGTAGCGATAGAGGTGAGAGAGAATACAGATAATGTAGATGGAGATGAGGATAGTCGTGGACAGAGACGGGGAAGTCAGAGTCAAATACTAAGGCCATTAGCATTTATAATTGAAATATTCAACTGCCACTGTAGTTAGGTTTTATTATTTCTATGTGCTTTCCATCTAATGCTCCTATATAAAGTGATAAACTCCAATGATACTCAAAATCTCTTGAAATTATTTTCCTTCTGAAAATGTAGGCATCTTAAAACAACATAACAAATAACAATTTCTTTATTTCAGATAACTGTTGCTGAAATTGAACAAGAAACGAAACACGTTATTCCACAGCCTTCAACTGGTACATCTGATCAATAATTACTCAAAATCCCAACCCTGGTCCAATTTAAAAAGAAAGTGATGTTCTCACTTTAAATTTATTAAGAGATGCCTCATCTGAATTAATCAACAAACAAATAAGACAAGTTTGTCTCTTGAGAGGAAGTGAGTTAAGGGAGATAAAATGTGAAAATCATTTAGTAATTTTGTAAAAAGAAATTATGGATAAGACAAGATTGTCTTTAATGGAATCTGTAACACTAATCAAAGTAAAGAGAATACTGGAGCCCCTTTATGTATTGAAGAAATGGAGGTTTAATTAATTGATACAAAAAGCCATTAGTTGATATAAAAAGATTGTTAATCTCCTGAACCTAAGTCTAAGAAATCTTCATATGTTCACTTAGTATAATATGTATGTAAAACGTGATTGAAATGAAATTGTAGGCTAACTATTATTAAATTGCAAATTATATTTTATAAAACAGGTACCGCAGTGACCAAATGTACTAGAGGGTTTAACAATACCTGAATTATTTTGCATATTTTTTATGTTATGAATGCAGTTACTATTTTCATTTATAGGTTAGAGATTATTTAGAAGTACCTACTTGAGTGTACTATTAAATTTGATGTTAAATAAATATATACATAACAGCTTGTTTGATCTAGACATATGTATATCCTTCTATACCAGAGGTCCCGTGTTCAGAATGGGAAATTTTGTGATGAACATAGCTATTTGTTAGCAGGTCATGAATAAGGTTTATTATATGTATTTAAGTTTATTCTTAAATTAAATACGTAAAAAAAACTATGCTATTTATATATTTCTTTAGTTTATTTCTCCGTTATCCAGATTCCAGAAGACAATTTCTTAATTTATACTTAATTTTGGTTGGATGATGTGGTGTGACACTTTTTGTTTATTATTATAAGGCTAATTAAAATGCATATATATACTTAATATTACTATTGTTCATATGATTATGATTATATCATTAGTGAAATTTGTTGTAGATTATAAGGTTAATTAAAACCCATATTATAAAATGTTCTTATTGTTTTTATTTACTTTCACATATTCTGCTACACCCGTAGAATGGCTTTACACATTTGAAGTATAATTTAACTGATTCAGGACTTAAAAATTCTACATAAATAATCATAAAAGAACAAAAATCACCACTTTCTAAAAACCTTAAAGAAACCTTAAGGTATATAATGTTCCTATTGCTTTACTTACTTTCACATATTCTGCTAGCACCTGTTTTACAATTTCACCTGCTTTACACACTTCAAGTATAATTTCACTGATTTTGGACTATGCAATTCTTTATAAATATATCGTAGAAGACAATAAATATATAAATGTTTTGTGAGACATAATAAAGTTTATTATGCAGTTTTTAATCACACTTATTATTGGAGGTGTCCAACTAGTTTTGAACTCTTAAGGAGTCCTACATCAGGGGTAGGTGCAGCCACAATCACAAAGGACTTCTTAAGAGTTTGAAACTAGTTGGGACACCTCCGACAATAAGTGTGAATAAAAGCCGCTATAACTTAACAACAATAGTTAAATACATAAATAGATTACAAGGTTGATAAAAACGCATATTATATAATGTTCCTATTGTTTTAATTACTTTCACATATCCTGCTAGCATTTGTACAATGGTTTTAGACACTTCAAGTATGATTTCACTGATTTTGGACTTTGAAATCATCAATTATAAATACATCATAGAAGAAAATGAATCACCAGTTTGTAAAAACCTTAAGTAACAACTAATTTGGCTGTTGGTGGTATGGAAAGCCTGTACCTTTTGTTCCTTTTCTTTATATCATACTGTAATAAAACCTCAAAATCTTTTGGTGATATGTATTCATGAAAATGCAATTTTGTTTCAACAAATTTATGAGTTTTTTCAGGTCTTGTTTCTAGTAGGTAGTAAGTACCTACTTAATTATCACTCAAAAGTAATAAATCTTCAACACTGAAATCCAATGCAATATGCAGTTCAATTGTTTAGGCAGAGATAAAAAATCAGTAGATATCCACAAATTCTTGACTACTGAATTATTATTACTGAATATTGAATGTTTTGTTGTCAAACTTCTTCTTATTCTTCTTCTTATTTACGGCAATTTGTTTCGGGTTAGCATTATATTCCATTTGACAATGAAACACATTTTGTTTTGGCAATATAAACGCATTCAGATACATTGACAGAAAACATTGTTTAGGGCGATTTACGTTTCTAGCTGATTATTTTTCGGCGGCGGCGGTGACGTTCAGCATTCGCCAAATATATAATAGTTCACAGCAAACGTGGATCAAAGGCCTCATACTCAATTAAAAGAAAAATAAAACATTGTCACGACTGAAACAATCCCTCCAGTACGTACTGTTGCTCAGTCTTAACCAATCTTCACCATTCTCATTCCGAACATATTGAACGAAATGTCAAATAAGTACCAGAATACGCATTACAGTATCAATTGGACTTAGAGCGACACACGATTGAACACCAGAATACGGAAACAGTCCTAACGTTGTTCACCGGTTAACCGATGGTTCTTATTAATTTGAAGAATGCCAAATCTGTCAAAAAATACAGTTCTATGCTGATTACGACTCCATTGACTCATTTGTAAGCTTAGAGAATCGAGGCCCAGGGCTGCAATTCTTCAAATAACATTAAGCGGACCGTACGGCAACCATCATATAGCGACTCCATGAGCAAAGTGGCAAATTTGGCATTCTCTAAAATTCATAGCCACGAACCAGTAGCATCGGATCGGAAAGAGTGATTGAAAACAGATTGAATATACGTTCCATTTGACGCTGTCAACGAAATATCATGCTATACATTTTACTTTATGAATGCGGGATACATTGCTAAATGAAAACTAGATAAACAAATTGATACTTTAAAGATACTAACTACTCACATAGTCCATTTATATCATGCATAAATCCTGTCAATAGTATTCATATAAACAATGAAAGAAATAATATTTTTAGCATCTGTGTGTAATGGAACGTACTTTAGTGGGGTTGGCAACTGCCGAAGTGGCGCTGTAATAGTTCTGTCTATAAATAAACAAAGAGGTTTTTGTATGAAAAGCTGCAAAAATATTTAAATAATATAAAAAAGACGAACTGATGTCTCCCAAATAGTTCTGAAAATGGTACCCACCAATTTCCTTAAGATGAAAAAGTAAAAATACTTTGGCTGAAAGCAATCCGTCGTCTAAATTTTGTGCCTAAAAGTGGATCGAGGTTATGTCGCAATCATTTTAGAGCAAGTCACTATCTAATGCTTAGCAAATATACAGGTAAACACAACCGTGTAATGAAATATCTAATATAATATAGATTTATGAACTGCTAGCCTATTCCCTTGCGTTTTTACCCACGCAAATCCCTATTCCGTGGGAAAACATTCTTTGTCACTTATCATCATTTTAAAGGCAATCTCTGCAAAATATTTACACACCAGGTCCAAGGGTTTGGTCCACATGATCAAGCTTGTTTCATTTACAATCTCTTCTCACAGTTTAAGGTAATTGAAAAATTGCTATTATATTTCTGTTTTTTGTTTTTTGTAGGGGTTGAACATCAACATAAACATTTGAAAAAGTCAGCAGTGCCTTCTATATTCTCTTGGAATTCCAAATCAGTTTCAAAGTTCGCTGCAGTCAGAGAAGAACGGTTGAAAGCTCGAAACCTGAGAAAATGCCAGTTTCCCAAAGCACCTTCTTTGCAAAGTACTGAAAATATTTTGCCTTCATATGAATCTGGAGATGGAAATGTTGCTCACAATGTGGAAATTTTAACATTGGAAGATCTGTCTCATGAAAACCTTAGAAGTAATCACAATTCCATGAAATCTCCAGAAACACAGACATCAAACATCTTGAGAATGTTTTCTACAGACTTATAATGAATGCTGACTGATAATGAATCAGTGAATTTTTATACAGGCTTGGAAACCTACCTGAAATTCTCATTACTTTACTAATACTTTTAAAAATAATTATCCTTCCACAAGAATAATAATAGACGGAACAGAAATTCCTATTCAAAAACCTAGCCAACCTGATGCCCAAAAAGCTTCTTTTAATCAATATAAACACAAAAATACCCTTAAAATATTAGTTGGTTCATCACCTGGAGGGATGTTTACCTATTGTTCTGGAGCATATGTTGGATCGAAAAGTGACCGCCAGATAGCGGAACGCAGCAACCTTTTGGAAAGGTGTGAACCAGGAGACAGCATAATGGCAGACCGGGGCTTCAATGTGTAAGATTTGTTTGCTGGCAAAGGTGTTGGAATAAATATTCCCACTTTTTTAAAGGGAAGGTCCCAAATTCCTGGTCTATTATTGAAGCAAGACCCGTCAACGAGTCCACATTGAAAGACTTATAAGTTTAACAAAAACATACAAAATTCTTACAAGTGAGCTTAATCAGTATTATGTACCTTTAGGGTCAAAGATATTTTATATTTGTATGATGCTTTGTAATTTCAGGGAAAAAATTGTGAATATAAATAAACTTATTTAAACTTATAAAGTTGGGATTTTTTATTTACTCATTACAATAATACAAAATCATAATCAAATACTGGTTTTAATATTTATTTGCTGAAATTTTCATAATTATAGTACAAATATTTTTTTAAGTTCTACTTTAAAGAAATTTTCATAAAAGTTGTTGAGTTTTAAGATCATTTCTTTTATAAATGGTTCATCTCTGTAGACATATTTTCAACTTTCAAATCTTTGTAACTATACAATACTTCCTATTGGAGCAGTACAACTGCCCTTGAATTTGGTAATAATTAGGTGTTTGTCTTTCAAGTTAAAATGCCATTTACTTCTTTTAAATATGGTACACTGAACGGAGTTATATTTTGAGATCTAGTTGCATAGGGACACTTTATTTCTGGGGAAGCTGCAATATGCTGTCTTTCCTTACTAATGAAAAGCCCACAGGGTTCAGCCAAAAGATCATAAGTATCACAATATTTTTTTAATGCAATTTTTTCATTTATAATACCATGATTTGTTGCTCGAGACTGAAATGTATTCTTTTGTTGTATTTGTTTGGCATAACTTTTCATAGTAGTGTCATTTAGATGACATGTGGTATAAAAATTGCTAGCAGTCAGTCGCTTCAGACGTTGTTTATACCAGATATCATTATTATTTTGCTCTCTAGTTTTTTCTTCAATTTGCTTGATTTGATCATCAGTGAACTTGATACCAGCAAATCTTTAAGGACTCTGACTTTTGGGTCTTCTGATGTGTAGCGATGGTCAGACTCCAAGCCATAGGGATTGGCAGGTTCAAACAGTTGTTTGATAGGCATTGAGCTGTTAGGGAAATTTAAAATCAAACTTTTAACTCTGTTATTATACCCTCGAAGGGGGAGGTGCGGAGCCTTGTAGTTAGTGAGGAAATCGAAGATAAAGTTTTGAGGTTAGCGTTAATAAATTTTACAAGGATAGGATGTATAAGGACTTTAGGGTTAAAAGGAAGCAGGGGAAACTACAGTATATGGATCGTCAGACTGGACGCTAGGATTTTTACGGGTAAAAGGTTATAGCCTAAAGCGTTTTTCTGCAAAGCTTCACATTGCGGAGATAAGTAGTTTTTATAAAATTTAAGTTTGAAATTCCATTAATTCAATTAGTTTCAAGCTAAAAAAAACAAACATAGAGTATAGAGTAATGAATACAATCACTGATTGATTTATGTCGCCTGTCATTGCGTTTAGTTTCACTCACAGTCGTAAAATATAGTTTAACGTTTTTGATATAAATAAATAAATAAACACATTCTATATGAAAATTGTAAATAAAAGTATTATTATTTTATAAATTACAACTTAAAAAATATTTAATTAATTAACTTAATCTTTTTTTTTATAAAAAATTATTTATTTATATCAAAAACGTTAAACTATGAGTGAAACTAAACGCAATGACAGGTGACATTGTTCAATCAGTGATTGTATTCATTACTTCATGTTTGTTTTTTAAGCTTAATTGAATTTCAAACTAAAATACAAAAACTCTAATCTCCGCAATGTGAAACTTTGCAGAAAGACGCCTTAGGCCTTAACCTTTTACTCGTAAAAATGCTATCTTAGAGTCTGACGGTCCATATACTGTAGTTTATCCTGTGTGTTTTCAGTACTACAATGAATATAAGTACCGCCTAATTAAAAAACTTATGAAGGAGAAGCAGAACAGCTACTGGTAAATTACCATAGGAACAGTTTTACTGTCTAACAAAGGCTGCACTGTACGCAGATTCAAATTATCATTTGTTAAAAGCCTGCATAAATTAGTGCTATTGAAAACACCACCATCTGATATTCTGCCTTCCACTCCAACATCAAAATAAAGTATGAAGCATCTACTCAAAGTCAAAGTGAAAAGAATCTTTATTTCGTAAGTATTTAAATACATTTGAAATAAGTCAAACAATGTACAAATTGAACTGAATCTACCACCACTTCGGAAAGTCGATCTGTTGAGAAGAAGTGGCAAGAAACTCAACAGCAATCATCTTTTAAAAATACACAATAACAATTAACAACCAGGGAATCCCATCTTCTTGCATCCGGATATCTTATAGTAATTTTTTTTATAAAACACTTATCCTCGAATCTATCCAAGGGTTCATCTTAAATATTTTAAAGATAGAAGTAGATGTAGCGATAGAGGTGAGAGAGAATACAGATAATGTAGATGGAGATGAGGATAGTCGTGGACAGAGACGGGGAAGTCAGAGTCAAATACTAAGGCCATTAGCATTTATAATTGAAATATTCAACTGCCACTGTAGTTAGGTTTTATTATTTCTATGTGCTTTCCATCTAATGCTCCTATATAAAGTGATAAACTCCAATGATACTCAAAATCTCTTGAAATTATTTTCCTTCTGAAAATGTAGGCATCTTAAAACAACATAACAAATAACAATTTCTTTATTTCAGATAACTGTTGCTGAAATTGAACAAGAAACGAAACACGTTATTCCACAGCCTTCAACTGGTACATCTGATCAATAATTACTCAAAATCCCAACCCTGGTCCAATTTAAAAAGAAAGTGATGTTCTCACTTTAAATTTATTAAGAGATGCCTCATCTGAATTAATCAACAAACAAATAAGACAAGTTTGTCTCTTGAGAGGAAGTGAGTTAAGGGAGATAAAATGTGAAAATCATTTAGTAATTTTGTAAAAAGAAATTATGGATAAGACAAGATTGTCTTTAATGGAATCTGTAACACTAATCAAAGTAAAGAGAATACTGGAGCCCCTTTATGTATTGAAGAAATGGAGGTTTAATTAATTGATACAAAAAGCCATTAGTTGATATAAAAAGATTGTTAATCTCCTGAACCTAAGTCTAAGAAATCTTCATATGTTCACTTAGTATAATATGTATGTAAAACGTGATTGAAATGAAATTGTAGGCTAACTATTATTAAATTGCAAATTATATTTTATAAAACAGGTACCGCAGTGACCAAATGTACTAGAGGGTTTAACAATACCTGAATTATTTTGCATATTTTTTATGTTATGAATGCAGTTACTATTTTCATTTATAGGTTAGAGATTATTTAGAAGTACCTACTTGAGTGTACTATTAAATTTGATGTTAAATAAATATATACATAACAGCTTGTTTGATCTAGACATATGTATATCCTTCTATACCAGAGGTCCCGTGTTCAGAATGGGAAATTTTGTGATGAACATAGCTATTTGTTAGCAGGTCATGAATAAGGTTTATTATATGTATTTAAGTTTATTCTTAAATTAAATACGTAAAAAAAACTATGCTATTTATATATTTCTTTAGTTTATTTCTCCGTTATCCAGATTCCAGAAGACTATTTCTTAATTTATACTTAATTTTGGTTGGATGATGTGGTGTGACACTTTTTGTTTATTATTATAAGGCTAATTAAAATGCATATATATACTTAATATTACTATTGTTCATATGATTATGATTATATCATTAGTGAAATTTGTTGTAGATTATAAGGTTAATTAAAACCCATATTATAAAATGTTCTTATTGTTTTTATTTACTTTCACATATTCTGCTACACCCGTAGAATGGCTTTACACATTTGAAGTATAATTTAACTGATTCAGGACTTAAAAATTCTACATAAATAATCATAAAAGAACAAAAATCACCACTTTCTAAAAACCTTAAAGAAACCTTAAGGTATATAATGTTCCTATTGCTTTACTTACTTTCACATATTCTGCTAGCACCTGTTTTACAATTTCACCTGCTTTACACACTTCAAGTATAATTTCACTGATTTTGGACTATGCAATTCTTTATAAATATATCGTAGAAGACAATAAATATATAAATGTTTTGTGAGACATAATAAAGTTTATTATGCAGTTTTTAATCACACTTATTATTGGAGGTGTCCAACTAGTTTTGAACTCTTAAGGAGTCCTACATCAGGGGTAGGTGCAGCCACAATCACAAAGGACTTCTTAAGAGTTTGAAACTAGTTGGGACACCTCCGACAATAAGTGTGAATAAAAGCCGCTATAACTTAACAACAATAGTTAAATACATAAATAGATTACAAGGTTGATAAAAACGCATATTATATAATGTTCCTATTGTTTTAATTACTTTCACATATCCTGCTAGCATTTGTACAATGGTTTTAGACACTTCAAGTATGATTTCACTGATTTTGGACTTTGAAATCATCAATTATAAATACATCATAGAAGAAAATGAATCACCAGTTTGTAAAAACCTTAAGTAACAACTAATTTGTCTGTTGGTGGTATGGAAAGCCTGTACCTTTTGTTCCTTTTCTTTATATCATACTGTAATAAAACCTCAAAATCTTTTGGTGATATGTATTCATGAAAATGCAATTTTGTTTCAACAAATTTATGAGTTTTTTCAGGTCTTGTTTCTAGTAGGTAGTAAGTACCTACTTAATTATCACTCAAAAGTAATAAATCTTCAACACTGAAATCCAATGCAATATGCAGTTCAATTGTTTAGGCAGAGATAAAAAATCAGTAGATATCCACAAATTCTTGACTACTGAATTATTATTACTGAATATTGAATGTTTTGTTGTCAAACTTCTTCTTATTCTTCTTCTTATTTACGGCAATTTGTTTCGGGTTAGCATTATATTCCATTTGACAATGAAACACATTTTGTTTTGGCAATATAAACGCATTCAGATACATTGACAGAAAACATTGTTTAGGGCGATTTACGTTTCTAGCTGATTATTTTTCGGCGGCGGCGGTGACGTTCAGCATTCGCCAAATATATAATAGTTCACAGCAAACGTGGATCAAAGGCCTCATACTCAATTAAAAGAAAAATAAAACATTGTCACGACTGAAACAATCCCTCCAGTACGTACTGTTGCTCAGTCTTAACCAATCTTCACCATTCTCATTCCGAACATATTGAACGAAATGTCAAATAAGTACCAGAATACGCATTACAGTATCAATTGGACTTAGAGCGACACACGATTGAACACCAGAATACGGAAACAGTCCTAACGTTGTTCACCGGTTAACCGATGGTTCTTATTAATTTGAAGAATGCCAAATCTGTCAAAAAATACAGTTCTATGCTGATTACGACTCCATTGACTCATTTGTAAGCTTAGAGAATCGAGGCCCAGCTTGAGGTCGATAATTTGAAGAATCCTAAGGTCAAATATTGCACAAAAAAGCTTTTATTATATATTCTAAACGATATGTGAGCATACAATAATTACTTATCAACAATCTGTATTAATAACAGGAAAACCAGTCAAAAATACACGAGACGAACCGATAAATTAATTAATCATAAAGTTTTGAATAAAGTAAGTTGTCAGTGGATGGGTATAGCAGAGTTTGTTTACGCTTGGAATGTTAAAAAACGTACCTACCTACTTATATCTTGAAAACTTTTTAAAGTATCGTTAAAATCGTATCCTGTTTCTAAACCAGTTAAGTATTAAGGTTTAATTTATATAGATAGTTAGGTAGAGTTTTGCCTTTATTTAGATTTTGCATGACTCCCTGTATGAGGTATTTCGAGGGATTAAGGAACCAAGCAAACGACATATTTTGAACTGCATTCAAAAGTAAATTTCGGCACAATGCCCGTACTTAGATAACAGTCGTGTTTTGTAGTATGTACCTGTATTAAAACATCAATAACTGGCTCTGTTCTAAATAAAACAAAATGTTGTTGATGTGATAGTATTCGATAAGTATTTTTCAACCGACTTCCAAAAAAGGAGGAGATTCTAAATTCGTCTGTATGTTTTTTTTGTGTCTTTCTTACACGATATTTCGGACACTTATGAATCGATTTTGAAAATTCTTGTTTCATATGATAGAGTTGGTCCCAAATGAACTTCTTCGCAATCGGTTGAATGAAAATTTCAAATTTTTGAAAATATATGTATGGTCTCGGAGAATGTTTACGTTGATGACATTATACTTAACTCAGCCGAAGTTTTTTGATGATAAGTCATAAACGTAATTTTTTTCAAATATTTATGAATTCAGAAATCGTTTACCCTGACGACCTTATACTTCAGCCAAAGTTTTGACGTGAAGTCGGTTTTTTAATGCTCTGCATTCGTTGATTATTCTATTCATAAGTCATTCTTGCTTAAAATAAAAATTGACACTCCAATATTAGATTTCTTAATTATACCCACTATACCCTCTGCGACTTTTTGGGTCCCATCCGGCGTAAAACTGGAAATTCAAGATCAGTAATCCCATTAATGATCCTACACAGATATTTGTGTCAAACACATACATGTATCCACTTGTGTTTGTACAGGTAGTACAAGAAGACACGACTTAAGTACGTGCTACTAAGGCTGCATCTAATTAACTAAATCGGTGATTTTTTTAAATATGATATATTTTTCATTTTCAACCAACTTCCAAAAAAAGAGGAGGTTCTCAATTCGTCTGAATGTTTTTTGCTTTTTGTTAAACGATATTTCAGACAATTATGAATCGATTTAAAAAATTCTTAATTCATATGATAGAGGATACTTTATAGTTGGTCCTATATAATTTTCTTCGAAATCGGTAGGGTACTTCATTGTCAATGAAAATTTCGTACCCAACTTCATTTCAAATTTTTTAAACAATATGTATGATTTCGGACGTGGATGACATTATTAGTCGGCCAAAGTGTTGACGTGAAGTCGGTTTTTTAATGCTCTGCATTCGTTGATAATATTTTCATTATAAGTTATTAAATTGATTCCTCTAATATCATAGTAAAATAGTCATATAACATGAATTTAAAAGTTATTAATTCTCGAGTGACAAATAAATATTTTTGCAATAAAATAATTAAGTAATTAAAAGGCAGTAATTTTTTCCCAAAATAAATCATTAAACCAACATGAAAAAACCAGAACCATATTAGAATGATAAAAATCATCAAAACAAAAAACAATATTAAAAACTAGCTCGAATATAGAAATGAAACAAGGAGTTCCTACCGCTCTAACCAACCTCTTCTAGACAATCTTATACAGGGTGTCCCAAAAGTCGACAATATACCAGAAGCAGGAGATACAACAAGAAATGACAACTATCGAAAAAAAAAATTTCGCCAGGTTAAAGTTGAACAAAATCTTATCTTGAAATTTTGGTTCAGATAAACGAGGCTTTTTCTTCTAAACTAAGGCAGATCTCTTAAAATTTAAGGCTTTAAATGATGGAAGTATAACTCTGGGCTAAATTTCAAAATAAAACCGATCAAAAGTTACTATTTGTAGGAACAAGATTGAAATGAACATCACAGGGTGTTGATTTTTTAGTACTTTTTTAAACACTTATATTTTCATAACCAATAGGCCAAAATTTTTATTTTTATTTTTCCGGTAGCTGTTATTACTTGTTGTTTCTCCCGCTTTCGGTATATCGTCGACTTTTGGGACACCCTGTATAAATAATACAGTAATAATAAATGTAGATAAATTACAGTTTTTCTAATGCACTAAGTACCTACCTGTTGTACCTATAAGCCATATTCATATAAGTTTGCACTAGGGGTAGAAGTTTATAGGCAGTGATCATTTTAATTTACCAGAGAGCTTTTGGGTTTTTCATAAGAAAACTCTTATTAAGGTTTGTATCAAACGAAAACGACAGAAAGAAGAAAAGAACGAAAAGAAGAACGCGTTTAAATTATTCAACAGTAGGTACACTCTGTGTTATTATTATTATTTGTGTTCAGGATTTTAAGCTCGGTATTACTAGCGTTACATTACTTGTCGAATTTCCCCAACCAATTTTAACTTAATGTCGATGGCCTAGAGTTCAGATTCAACTTTTTGTTTTTGAAAGATTTGTAACGCTTGATTTGCTGCCTTCTGTACATGAGCATTGCGGTGCAAACCAAAATCTAGTTTTTTTTTTATATTTAGCTAGTTACTTAATCTTAGAATTTGAAATTTAGATTAAATATTAAAATCTATTACGAGACGTTCGTAGATGAAAACTAACTACTGGTTCTCTATCTACACAGGGGAGGTGTGTTTTGAACGATCCTCCTAAACGTCTATGCGACCATAACACTTTTAACATTCACACCCAGTGAGCGAAAAAAGCATAGAAGAGTAACTAGCGCTTGAAAATGGTCCATCGACAATTCTGTTTTATTCAGTTTGTTCGGGTGGTTTCGTGTTTAGTTCGTAGCTGGCAGCAAAGATTTAAATCCAGCATATATGTCATCGCCCGAAAAATATAAACAATGCCTATTTGTGCTATAAAAATGGTATATAAATCGATCGCACTTGAATAAAAATATTCAAGAATCATCACGTGTAAATAGACTAGTAAATAGACTAGTGAACCTCCAAATTCAGGTTTGTATAAATTAAACATGGGGCAATCTATTTCTATGGGGTCGGTGTTATGTTATGTTCATAATTTGTATGTTACCACTACACCAAATTAAATTATGAACGTAAACTTTTTGTCTGCGTCATAAACAAAATATATAAATATGCAAAGTAAAAATATTTATGTCTTCTATTGCTACATTCTACATGAATCGTCCACTATGACGACTATTTCAGGTTCGTAAATGTTCGCAAATGTACATTCCAACGGCCAATGATGTTATAGTTAAAGCCCAAATACACTGTTGGAAACAAAACATCAAACCAAGGTGACCTTGCTAGTTTACAACGTGTTTCCAACAGTGAAGACGGCTGTTGGCAACCAAATTACATGACCTTGGCGGGTTGGAAACGGCGGTGTTTAGAATCACAGACATACATCTACATAGACAACGCAAGTGCCACGATTTGTATTCGAACAAGCGTGCCGACTTTTTAAGACCTATTGTGACGTCACAGCTGTTATTTATTACTGGAAAATACAAAAAGATTTAGAGACACCGATACCGCCGATGAAATCGATTATTAAGAACGATATTGATATTGTGGACTCGATTTTCTAACAGACATAAATACACGCATATTACAATACATATTAAATCTAGAGGCGACCAACCTTGACGCTTGGTCGGGGTTCGGACACGCAAAGGATACGCATTTGCGTTATCTATGTAGATGTATGTCTGTTTTTAGGACAGTGTGTACGCTTGTTATTGTATATTTTACTATGTAACTATAACTAGAAATGACTCGAGTTTTGTAGCTTTTTATCCCGCGTTTCAACCTTTCCTTCTTTGTATCCTCAATTGCATACAAAACTGCCATCGCGAAGATGTTGCCAACGCGAGAGATAAGCAGTGCTAGCACGGATCTTTTGTCGATCGTAAGTTTACGAATGCTCGTATAGTATGGAGTCGGTTGCAAGTTTTTAGTAACAATGTAATTTTTTATTTTACAGTTATTTAAGAGTAGAACCTGTTAACAAACATTCAAAATTATCAAGGAACACATTAATTTAAGCTGACCGTGCGGCAATGGATAGATTTCAATTATTGCTTGCAAAACCGTCTCCATACTATACGAGCATTCGTAAACTTACGATCGACAAAAGATCCGTGCTAGCACTGCAGAGCACACTGACGATTAAGGGGCGTGGCCTGGCGTGACCTTGGCTTGTGTTCTTGTTTGTCTCCTTGTTGGAAACCACCGTTTGTAACAGTGTGGATGACTCGGAATTGGTTGACAACAACTTAACCTTCCTTAACCTTGGTTGGAAGCATTGGTTTTCAACGTGTTTTCAACAGTCTGGCGGCCCTATTACTGTGCGATGCTTCCATGCTTTTATCGTTCACTGTTCACAATACTTTGATTTGAGCCTCATACCCACACGTTGCTACAAAGTGTACCTGGCCTGGTAGCCATAAATAACAAATCAGCAGAAGTAGGTATCTGCTCTGAACAACAAGATGTTATGTTTTTGATGAAGTTATGTGACCTTTGCGGCGTGCTGTGAAACCTGATCTGTACAATTAAATAATTAAGGGAAACGTAACCAATTTGAGATTATATAATATCTAAATAATAAATATCTTTGCCAGAATAGACGTTTTTAGTATATTAGTAGATTGAGGAACAAAGATCCATACTTCCATCCATCCAAACACTCACATTTATAATATTAGTAAGATGTGATATGGTAGGATTATTGGAAAATACGTAGATATACCAAACGTATACATCATAATTCCTGTTCGTCAAATTTTTGGACAACTTTCCTTATATCTTATTGGTTAACGGAAATTCAAATTGATAGTACCTAGCTAGTTACCTAACTGCTCAATCCAATGTAGGTTCATAAGAAATGCCTAAACTAATACTATTATGTATCACAACAATTCTATTTAATTTAGTTTTTTTTTAATTACCTTTATAATCGTCAAAGGTTATCTGACATTCAACTTTACAGTAGATACATAAGAAAACATTCCACGGCGCGCACGCAGCTTTCTGCGTAAAAGCCAGAAACGAGCTTTACGCGTTTCTCTGCCCGGGGAATCCTGAGAAGGTGGCCATTAACTTGATCGAAAGCAAGCGAACAAATGAACAGACAAGTTAGCATACTTAATAAGACAACGTAGAGCAGTGTCTTCCTCAGAAGCGAAGCGGTCGCTCGCTTTTTCAAAATGGGCGATATAATATGTGAATAAAAACGAGTTGTTAATAATAATTCAATTTCCGTGACAATGAAGCGGTTTAGTTGGTTATTTATTGTAGACTTTGTTTATTTAATAAGTGCGCAGTATGGACAGTATATAGAGTTATCGCCGTGTCCTTCTAACTTTGAATATGCTACTGATGGAAACTCCGTGTACGGGATAATTCATTTGTGGCCTGATGGGCCCGTGAGGGTCTTATTTTTAAGAGCCAATTTCACTATTTCTGGACGTCTGAATCCGGTAAGTTACAAATAGTTACATATGATATTTTGTTAAGTAGATTCATGAAATGCTTAAATTTACATACATACATAACGTCACGACTGAATCCCTAACACCAGAAGCCAAAAACCATCTGATGTCACATTTGACATACTTGGAGGTATTATAATGATGGAGAGAGACTTGCAGTAATCGGGGGTCAGCCTATCGCCCACAAAAACGTCAAGAATACCTCCGTCCCTTAACTGACTTTTACAGTATGCCTGGGATGAGAAGCAGGGCCCTATCTATGTTTTTCCTTTGCTAAAAATTGTTAAATTTCACCGATTTAATCAAATAAAAGATGTGTTTACCGGTTTTCATCACGATAAATTTTCGATAAATCCAATTTAAAAAGTTTGTATTTAACCAATAAAATAAAAAAAAAATAATGTCACCCTGTATAACTTTATATCAATGGTTAGTGACTATAGTTAAAAATATCCTTTATTTTTGCTCTTATAACGCTGCTAATAATAGTACAATAACAAGGAAGATAATTCAAAATCAAAGAAGAAGGGTTATTATCTAACTTAATTACGTTTCGTTACCTTTGAAAACCTGAAATGGCAAAATGTCATTAGGAACTGACAAAATGCCGCTTTGCTACGAGAGACCTCCAAACGTCTACAATGTCATGAGTAATATTTAGTTTAAAACTCCTTGAATTGGTTGTAAATAATAAATATAAAATGATTTTGTATATATTATTTACAACTTTTCATAACAAAAAAAGGAAATAAATATTTCTAGCATTCGCTCCATATTCCTAGGCCAAACTAAGTTCCATTAAAATGTATATTTTTACTTTTTGTAAATTTAATCCTAAATGCATTCCTTTTATTGGTTGCCTGGAAGATATCGCTTGTATCGATAAGGCCGCCTACTTGTCAATATGTATTATATTCATTGTAATTTTAATATTGTATTTCATTTGGCAATAAAAAGTATTTATTATTATTTATTTAAAACATTGAAGTGTCCGCGGTACTAGGTAAGGACTGCAATAAAAGTACGCACGAAGTGTGCACCTTGAGTAGTTAGGTACCGGTAAGAGTATTGTTTTGTGTGAGATCTTCGGAATTGCTCAAGAATTTGCGGACCAATCTACAGGTGTTGAGATGCCCTTCGTTAGTCTCCGTGTATTTGTCACGACAAACTTTGAACACGCGTTTATATCTAATCTATAAAGCACGTCTAATCCTTATATTCCGGTAACTATACCATACGTAGCGGAAAGTTCCAATGGGTGTATATGGGTGACCTAAGTTTCCTGAACTCGTGACTTCTTTCTTATAACTTCTAGTAATTATTAGCTGAAAAATGTATACAAATTATTTATACAGTAATCAAACATAAGAATGGAGTACTACCTTAAACAACTACGGAACATCGTAGCTGTACCCGGATATGGCAAACGAGTTTAATGTCTATCTGTCTGTTGTTTTGCTTTATTCATTTGTTTATTTTAAAACATATGATTAGCAATAAATTATTTCCTAGTACTACTCAGGACCGCAGTACTTATTTATTTCATTAATTTATGTATACTTAAGTTATACAGACGTAAGTTATTTTGACGACCGCCTGGTGTAGTGGTAACATACATTGCCTTCTATGCCAGAGGTCCTGGTTTCAAATCTCGGTGGCGGTGGATATTTGTGCGATGAACACAGGTATGAGCTGTCGAGTCATGGATGTTTATATTATGTTTACTTCAGTTTATCTTCTAGTAAACAACATGTACTTATATTCTTTTTTAGCCCGTGTGTTTCCATCTTCGACGGCCAAAAATATTTATAAATCTATCTAATATATAAAATTCTCGTGTCACAGTTTTCGTTGCCATACTCCTCCGAAACGGCTTGACCGATTTTGATGAAATTTTTTGTGCTTATGCGGTATCTATGAGAATCGGCCAACATCTATTTATTTTTTATTTGTATGGCAAAGCAACGTTTGCCGGGTCAGCTAGTTTAATTATAAATCTTCAATTACCATCAGGCCGGCTTAGTCTATAGGTAATATTTAGATCCAAATCAAATAAATGGCACAGTTCATACAATATAGCATGGTTTTTAATAAATTGTTATCTTTTGCTTTATTTTAGAAGTATTCTTACAAGTATTTGACCATTATGAAACCTGATTAAATGTGCAAACTTTTGAAAGTACTTGCCAAAAAAGCTTGGTACAATTTTTTTTCAGTACGACAGGTTAAAGTTACACGGAATCTTTTCTTTTAATTATGTTTCAGATAAACAAGACTTTTTCTTCTAAACTGAGGTAGATAACTTGAAATTAAATTCTTTAAATGATTGAAGCATATATCAGCTATATTTCAAAAATAAAACCGAGCAAAAGTTACAATTTGTAGGAACCAGACTTAAATGAACATCACAAGGTGTTGATTTATTAGTTTTTTTTTAAATACCTATAATAATAATTATTATGTCAACACGGCTAAAAATTTTTATTTTTTCGATATCTGTTATGAGTAGTTGTTTCTCTTGCTTACGGTATATCGTCGACTTATGGGTCACCCTGTATAGATACTTACTTAAAAGTAATATCTCTCATCAAGTCTGCGTAGTAGAAAAAATCTACTTAAGAAGTATTTGACCCAAGTTACCAAAATTCATAATAATTTGATAGGGATGTCAAGATTACGTTTTAACCCGATTTTATCGCGCCATGGCTACGAGCGATAAAATACTGGTAAATAGCCTTGTGTTTTAGGTATTTAATTCTACTAATAGTTTCCATACTTTTGCATTTATACAATTTATTAACAACGCAAAACAAGGTAACTCGAAAAAAGTGTGCATGGAAATTTGAAATACACGGAAAAATACCGCCGAAGCGCCGTTTAGAGTTGGTAGAGTATTTTTTGATAGAGTGTACTACTTTATATGGGTACCACCGATGTTGTAAATATATCCACCGCAAAACACCTTTAACGTGTTCCGGATCGAATGGCAGACTAGGTGACTAGGTATTATATTTGCTTTGAGGAGAAGTCGTCGTGGCGCCGTGGTTATTGTGTGTATCATACGATATCACAGGTTAAGCAACGTTCGGCGCGGTCGGTACTTGGATGGGTGACCGCCGACCATTCATTTCTCACGGCGACTTCCGTGCTTCAGAGGGCACGTTAAGCTGTCGGTCCTGGGTGCTGTATACTTGTATACAGTAGTCGTTAGGGTTTGTCAGAAGCCGTATCGGCACCCTGAAAATTCTGACATCCACCACCCAGCACTGGGCCAGCTTGGTGGATTATGGCCTAAAACCTCCTCATCACCCAGGGGAGATACTCATACCTTGCAGTGGGCTCATTACAAAGAGTTGTGATGATGATGAATATCCGAGGAGGGGGAACGTACCTACCAATTATTTCTCTGGCAGGTGTTCATAGCTGGTGAATCACTGGCATCAGGTAATCCTTTATAGGTAGATAAAGCATTATAAAATGCAAAATTAAGCTTTTAAAATATTTATCAGGTATCCTTTACCCTTTTGATATCTATTCTAAAATATGATTACGGCTTGAAAAAATAATAATTGTACTCAAAACCGCCAATTCTTTGTAATGTTAAAATATTTTTATCAACAATATGAACGATTTCACAATATTGAGATATAAGATCAGCATAAGCGTGGTACCACACCAATCGATTGAGGGACGAATGGAACAGTCGACGTAGATCGATAGAGGAACGAATGGAACAGTCGACGTCGATCGATAGAGGGACGAATGGAACAGACGACGTCGATCGATAGAGGGACGAATGGAACAGACGACGTCTAACGATAGAGGGACGAATGGAACAGACGACGTCTAACGATAGAGGGACGAATGGAACAGTTGAAGTCTATCGATAGAGGGACGAATGGAACAGTCGACGTCTATCGATAGAGGGACGAATGGAACAGTCGAAGTCTATCGATAGAGGGACGAATGGAACTGTCGACGTAGATCGATAGTTTTTACTATGAGGAAAATCCGATTGACGTCGGTCGACCGTCGATCGATTGGTGTGGTAAAACCCCAAAGAACTTCTTCGGTCGTCGATCTTTACTTGCGTTGCCATGGCAATCTTTATCCTTGTTTACATTTTGTATGAATGCTTCTTGCGTTGAAAATTTAAACTCAATACACAAAACCACTATTAGTGAATTACCCAGGTATATCGACTTTAGGGACGTATTTATTTATTGATTCATCATTGTACACATGGAGTAAGAAATAAGTTGTAAAGAGTAAAATAGGCGGCCTTATCATCTAAAGACGATCTCTTCCAGGCAACCTTGTGCTTTTGTGGAGACAACGCCGCAATAACTTGAAATTTGAACCCTATGCCATGATAAATGCCAATTTTCTGTACAAATATTGTGTCGTAGACTGTAAGCACCACTTAAACTACGTTCTACCGTACTACACGTAAATCCTAGCTGTAGTGTAGCATCCTATGGCCTTGAAAAGTCCAAATATATGTATAGTGGGTAAATAAAATTACTCATACTCTATTTTTATAGAATAGCTAAGTTTACGTGGAGAAAAGCAAAACTTGTTATAGACCTACCACGATCTTTAAAACAGGTGTAAGTAACTCGTTTACAATAAATGCCCACATACTTAACTGTCGATAATGGCACTTATGATTAGAAAAATAAGTCTCATACATAGTTTGCCTTCTCGTATCTTTGTTTATCTTATTATGGTGCAAAGAAAAGGAGCGTACGAATTTATTTAAGAAAATGAAAAGTACTTATGTCTAGAAAAATAATATATACGAAAAAAGACGATTCATTTAAGATCTGTTTAAGAAGACAAAGTCGGTCATATTATGAACAACATACTATTCATTTTCATAGCACTTCCCTACGCTTACCTATTCGGTTCTCGAAGATGTAGATTTCGCAATAACATAGGTATTCAACTCCCTATGAACTTTATAAGAAGAGCAAGAAAATCCGTCTGGGGCTGCCATTGAATGAATTCGTTTTGTAGTTTTATATTGAAATTTAAAATATTGATGGCAGCCCTCGACGGATTTTCTTGCTCTTCTTATAAAGTTCATAGGGAGTTGAATACCTATGTTATTGCGACAATAATGCAGTATTTTTTTCCATTGTTTTTTTTCTTTGATATTAATTCAAGTTACACTTTGAGCGTGGTGACCGATAAAAAATCATTTTTTTTTTTTTAAATTTTCAAGGTTAGGTGTGTTAGGTTTTTTTCGTTACGGAATTTCTGGATTCGGTCCCAACGCTCAAGGCCCGCGATAGAAGCTATGCAATAGCTTACAAAAAACTTAATAGTTTCGGTAATAACGATAAATATGCTGTTGATAAATTATTTTTTAAGATTTTCTTTTCTTTATTGGCGACTAAACCCACGTTTTACCTCATTCTCATTGGTACGTAAAGATGAGGTCAAAGAAGAGAGCGCACAGGTTTTAAAATGAACTGGCTGTTCATATCACATTGCTGCAACACATTGTGTACGAAAGGTGGTGGAACCATGACGTACCTACTGACGGGATCGTACCACCAAACGGTGGTCACTCGGATTAGTTACATTTATCCAAGGCCAGAGACTAATAATGTAAAAGCCGACTGTAAAATGTCAATAAATAGCAATTTAAAAACCCTTTTCCGACAAAACAAAAAGTTAATGAGTTACTCGAATCAATTCAATTCAATGTCATTAGTTTTAAAACTTTCCGTTCGTTCTGTGTGTTTGTACTCGACTACGGTGAAACAAAAAGGAGGGTTATAATTTGGACCTGTATGTTTGTATGTATGTGGGTACGGATGTTCATCTGTTCCCTCACAACTTCTAAACTAGTTACCATAATTGGACAAATGTGTCCTTGGAAGCGTTTTGATTGTCCGCTGGTTGTAGGCTACATGACGTCATGTTAAATTGACTAAATAAACACCTGGATGGAAACCTTACAACGACTTTACAACTTCGCTGGATCCTATGATAATAAAACTAGCACATAATAAAAAAATCACATACATACAAGAACGAAATATACGTAATTATTATTGCAGTATCACAGAGCTTATATTATTTCTGACATCAAATAAAATTCTCGATAGTAAAGAATTACCAATTAAGACAGATGCTTGGTTAGTATTTATGTTGATATCATTCGCCGCTCATTAAACTGACTGGCCGCTCCAGTCTGTATTTTTATATTACGTTAGAATGAATCACCTGCCGAGTGTCTTATTAAATACACAACGATCCAATGAACTTGCTCTGCCGCCGAAGATGTGTGCAAAACAAAGCAAAAAGTTTTGCTAAAAAAGGTCGTCATGCATGTTACACTGGCCAAAGATATTTTAATATGAAATACAATTATTTAGAAATAAAAAACAAATGTAGCGATTCAAAATTTTTCCATAAGTTTTATTGTAATTTGACGAAACTTGTTTTGATTAAATAGGTATGGATCTTGTTCGAGAATGATTTGGAAGTCGATGACTCGTTTGCTCGATTTAGCATTTTTACACGGGATTTTAAGCAAACATTTTGATGACTTTAAGTGCATTCGATAGCTTTGAGGTACATACAGATGGAAATGTTTGCACTTTGATTGCTGTTTCGGCTCAAACCTTCTCCATATTTTATGTACAAACCCATTTTGCTTGGTGGTAGGATCCCTTCTGGGTCCGCCTGGCTAGCGACCACCCTTTATATAAAGTCTGCCGCCAAATGTTACCGCTCCGGCGGTAATGTGTTTCGGCAATATTGTATAAAGAGCCAGTTCCTTCCTAAACCCGTGTGCTTTCATCTTCGACCTCATCGTCACTTACCATCAGGTGAGATTGAGGTCAAACGCGGGTTTAGTCACTAATAAAAAAAAAAAAAACTTGTATTTTTCATGTAATTTGCTTTTCAAAGCAGAGGTTGAATATTCTGAAGTTCATTGGGTGTATGAGGTATAGCTACAGTAAAAAAAATGTGATGACACATGTCACTGAGACGTGGTCGCTAACTATGGGCCTTATAAACAGGATTAAAGTCGCTCAGTGGGCAATGGAAAGGGCAATGCTCGGAGTTTCCCTGCGGGATCGAATCGGGAATGACGAGATTCACAGGTGAACTTAAGTCACCGACATGGCCAGAAATATTGCAAAGCTGAACTAGCACATATCTCGCAGAACAGATGGCCAGATGATGATGATGATAAAAAAATTGATGTGATTTCTGAAGTTATAACCATGCACAATATCGATATATACGAAGGCGAAATCAATAGCTACGATACTAAAAATTTGAGAGGAACGATAAGATTTTTTGTTTATTTGTAAACTCAAAAACATAGGGGCTTTCTTTTAAATCAATAGGATATACGCGTCATAAGCATTAAACTGCTAGAATAACAAACTAACTGTAAAATCGTAAAAAGTTAAATAAAATAAATAATAATTTAATATATAAAATTCTCGTGTCACAGTTTTCATTGCCGTACTCCTCCGAAACGGCTTGACCGATTTTGATGAAATTTTTTGTGCTTATCCGGTATCTATGAGAATCGGCCAACATCTATTTTTTTTATGGCAATACAACGTTTGCCGGGTCAGATAGTAATAAATAAATATTTCTGACACTCACACAACATTATCAAGCCAAAATTAAGTTTCTTAAAGAACTTGTGTTATGGATAAGTACTAGATAATTGGTATACTTTAGAAATATTTAAACATTATATTGAATAAATACATATTTTTTATTAGAATAAACCTAAATACACATATAAACATCCATGACTTGACGACTAATATTTGTGTTCATCACTCACACAAATATCCGCCGCCGCGCCGCCAAGATTCGATCCCAGGACCTTTGAAATAGAAGGCAATGTATGTTACCCTTACACCAGCCGGTCGGCAAATAGGTAAGTAACTCAAAAACGGTAAATTTTCCGGGGGTTGACTCTACAGTGAAAATGGTTTGTTTTGACAAACGGTCGCGGGTTCAATTAAATATAACCCTGTTTAATAAAACCAAAATGCCTTTCTCTCATTCTGTATTCCGTTAACGAAAACTGGTAATATAGCTGTGGGTTTTTTGTTAACTACTTTATAACTACTTACCTTTATGAGGCATACCCGTTTCCATGTTTTTCTTTTTTTCCTTTTATTGAAGCGCTATAATAAGCCTTCATATTTTTGATTATAGGAAAACCCATAGTAAAGTTACGAGTATGTAAAAACAATCTGCTAGCTACGGCTTAGCTTACGGAATCTCCTATTGGAGGTCGTGAGTTTGAGTCTGAGCCGGACTATATTTAATTAAACATCTAAATAAATATTAAATTAAAATAAAAATTAAATATTTCTGACACTCACACAACATTATCTAGCCCAAATTAAGTTTCTTAAAGAACTTGTGTTATGAATACTAGATAACTGATATACTTAAGAAATATATAAATATACATATTGAATAAATACAATTTTTTATAAGAATAAACTAAAATAAACATATAAACATCCATGACTTGACAACTAATATCTGTGTTCATCACACAAATATATACCTCTGGCATAGAAGGCAATGTATGTTACCACTACACCAGCCGGTCGTCAACTGTGACTGTTTATTTGTCAATGAAATCAGACTAACTTATTCTTTAAATACTATAATTTAAACCATTCAGACAAAGCGTTTACCTTGTTGTAGGTATTTGTTTCGACGCTTAACTGTTTATTATCGTTGTCAACTGATGAAATTGCTATTTTGTTTGAAACATCAGTCATCAAGCGCGTTCTAGCTTTAATCGTTGCGTCACATCGCCTGTAACTAATGCATAACTTCATCATGAGATTTGATGAACCAACGATTATAAACCTTTGTCATAAATTTATGACTTTGCGAGACTTAATGTAGCTTTTGTCCTCTAGGTAGGTAATCTTCAATCGACATTTTGAAGACGATGCTACGATCATCGAACGATGAAACGTGATTATATTATATTACTAGCTGTGACCCGCGACTTCGTCCGCGTGGATACCGGTTATTGGAATACTATTATTATATCCTCCTTGAAGTTTAAACTTACCTTATTCAAAATTTCGTCAAAATCGATTCAGTAGTTAAGCTGTGAAAGCGGATAAACAGACAGAGTTACTTCAAAAACTGTTACAACAAAGCTGTGATCCGCAGTTTCACCTAGGTGTTTTGTGAAAAAGTATAGGTAGGTAGATATATTACATAGATGATGCCTGCGACTTCATCTGTATTGAATTAGTATTTCGAGTAGGTTATTTTCTTCTCCAAGGTCCTAAGTACTATCTTTAATAACAAAAATAAAAATGAAGAATCTTCGCCCATATAATATGTATAACTCCTAACCACAAACATAGGTAACTATATTAGGCACATTGCGTTATAAACAAATCGGGTGCCAAAGTGTCTTAAATTTTACATAATTAATGCAATACCTATCTTCATTAATTATAGCTTATTGTTATTCTTGGTAAAGCTATATTACTGTAAAGTTTCAGAAGAATATATTCGGCAGTTTTTGCGTGAAAGAGTAGCAAAGGTCCATCCATCCAGCCAGCCATTATCAGTGTATAATGTGTATCTATCTATAGTTATGATTGACTACTTTTCACGGTAAAATGGCTGAGCCAATATTAATGTAATTTCTTTTGGTAGTTAACACATACCTACGTTACTTTTTATTCTACTTCTAAATCTACGGTTTCTAACTTCCAAGAGCTAGAAATGATCACGAAATAAATAAAACCTTGAGTCCCATTATTATAAGTTTAACTTTCTTACAATATATCTCTGTATGTACAGAAGGGCAGCCCATCAAGCGTTACAAATCGGTATTTTTTTTTTACTTGAATCTGAAATCTATGCCCTCGACATTACCTAAGTTAAAATTGTTTGTCCGAACGCCTTTACATCTAATCTACTAATGCCACGTTACAATATCAAAAAGTCTGTTCGTTCGTTGCTTCCACGCTGGACTGGGAGCAACAGAAAATCATAGAATGTACCAGTTGCTTCTCTTCCCGGGCATACCTTAAAAATCATTTTAGGGATAGAGGTTTTATTGGATAGAGGTTTCATAACGGATAAAGGCGTGAAGTTATATGTATTTATGTTCGTTTAGTCTACGAACAGTAGATTTAGCTATCATAAACGTTGAATATTGAAGCGTATAAAGCGTTTCAATATTCAACGTCTTGTCAAATTACTACTTACTATTCTTATAACTACCTACCATTCGTTTGTAGTAGCTTTAACTCATGTAAAATATTGAAACCCAGCATTCATTGATTTTGACGAAAATTTAGTTATAATTTACCCCTGGAATAACCGCCTCTGAATAAATATAATCAGAAAGCTCCGAACTGCTAAGCTATCGGGATTTACACGTGTTATTGTGAGTCAACCATAAAATATAGACATATACTGTTGTAGGATATTTTTTATATAATTTTATGAAGAATATTTCTGTGATACATGATTTTTATGTAGCTTTAACCATTAAGGCTGCACACGCGACGGAAGCTTAAAAATGAAGTAATTTTTCCCGTTTTCCCAACATTTCCCTTTACTGCTCTGCTCCTGTTGATTGTAGCGTGATAATAAGTATACTATAACCTGCCCAGGAGTATGAAGAATAATTTTACCAAGTTTCGTTAAAATCCGTCGAGTAGTTTTTGTTTCTATAAGGAACATACAGACAGACAGACAGACAGACAAAAATTTTACTGATTGCATTTTTGGCATCAGTATCGATCACTAATCACCCCCTGATAGTTATTTAGAAAAAATATTTCATGTACAGAATTGACCTCTCTACAGATTTATTATAAGTATAGATAGATAGAAGATATAGAAGAAGAAGATATAGATAGATAGATTATGTTGTCTTCATCTAATTTTCACAGAATCTAATTTATGCTACCAATAGGTATTGATTGGTGCTTCCTGTTTTTTCGGGTTAAGAGTATGCAAGTTAAGAGTATACAAAACAAACAATTTTAATTTTGCAAAACGTATCAATGCGGAATTATATGTATAGTACATACATGTTAAGTATAAAGACGTTTTTTCATTCAAGATCAAATAAGTAGGTAGGTAGTAAAGAAGTCGTCGTGATGCCGTGGTTACAGTGTGTATCATACGATATCACAGGTGAAGTAACGTTCGGCGCGGTCGGTACTTGGATGGGTGACCGCCGACCATTCATTTCTAACGACGACTTCCGTGCTTCGGAGGGCACGTGTAGAAGTCGGTCTCGGGTGCTGTATACAGTAGACATTAGGGTCTGTCAGAAGCCATTACGGCGCCCGGAAAATTCTGACATCCACCACACAGCACTGGGCCAGCTTGGTGGATAATGGCCTACCTACTCGTCACCCAGGGGAGAGACTCAAGCCTTGCAGTGGGATCATTACAATAAGTTGTGATGATGATGATGAAATTGGTAGGACCTAATAAGTCGGTTAAGAAAAGTTCGGACGCTAGTGACTGGAAGGCAGTTTTGCTTATTTACTATTTTCCTTTGCAAGTTAAAATAGCTTGGAAGCAGTGGTAGCAATCATGACAAGGGTTCGCATGACTTAGTAACCAGTAGCGATAGTTATTCCAAGCCAGCGCTTATGCATCAATCGATGCTGATAGTTTCAATACATGTTTTTATAGATGGTTTCATATTATTCATCACATCATCATCATCATCACAACTCTTTGTAATGAGCCCACTTCAGGGCATGAGTCTCTCCTCTGGGTGAAGAGGAGGTATAGGCCATAATCCACCAAGCTGGCCCAGTGCTGGGTGGTGGATGCCAGAATGTTTAGGGCGCCTAGATGGCTTCTGAGAAACCCTAATGACTACTGTATACAAGTATACAGCACCCGGGTCCGACTGCTTAACGTGCCCTCCGAAGCACGGAAGTCGTCGTGAGCTATGAATGGTCGGCGGTCACCCATCCAAGTACCGACCACGCCGAACGTTTCTTAACCTGTGATATCGTATGATTCACACAGTAACCACGGCGCCACTACGACTGCCATATTATTATTCATATTATTACACAGTATATATTTTTTTGTAAGGCAATTACCTATACTCGGACGGGATCTCCCATTCGCGCTAATGTTTTCTTTTATTTCGTTATCAGTTATGATAAAAGCCTGCACATACTCGAATCTTGAAATCTTATTAGGTACCTACTAATATTATAAATGTGAAAGTTTGAATGGATGGATGTTTGTTCGAAATTGCGTGGGTAAAACCGCGTGAAACAGCTAGTATTATCTATTTTGCATTAGCTCGGTCACTTTTGAATACCCTAGTTTACGAATAAATGTAAAACTAAAATAAATTCTTGATTCACTCTACCAATTTTCGTCATAATCCAGTTCGCCATATTTTGAAACTTTTTGCCAAAGAATATGTGGTTCAAAAGTGCATACTTTCCAAGATATTATCAATCTTAATATAATGATTTCATAAATTATCACCCTTGTAAAATCTCTTTAACATTAATTCAATAGACGCGTGACATGAAGCCATACAATAAACAACAAAAACATTTTAAACGTTGAGGAACGTTGCATACAATGTACAATGCAAAGCGTTGCGAACTGTACCTGTACATAGCCATAAAAAAGGATAGAAAATGCCACGTTGTCATACTTTGCATAAAGGTGTTTTACATAAGTTGTTTTGACTTAATTTAATTATTTTGTCGGAAAAATAAAAACAAAAAAAAATTGAAAAATTATTCACATGCTATTTGATTCTATTACATGGTCAATGAAACACTTATGTCATGGAAATCTCTGCGTTTTTTGTATGAGTAGGTATTCATCCTAATTGTTCTTAAATAAACTTAATTTGGGCTAAATAACGTGGTGTGAGTGTTGGAAATGTTGCTCTAATTTTAATCGCAAAAAGACAAAAAAGCATACCCATAAAATAAACATACCATGCATAAATCAGATGGATCTCGAACCATTTCCCTTATTGCTGGGCGTTCTCATTATAGGCCTTATTTCTTAGAGAGCTAACAGCTACATTACCAGAGGCCACATTACTAGTCTCTGTATTTACTAAAGCCACAAATATTTATGTGTTATACCAAAAAACGTGTTTAACCAAATATTATATCACTTCAATTTCAGATGGAGTCCAGTTTGCAGCCTATTGGATCAGACGTCCTACGGGATTACAATAGGGGCAAAAGAATCAGTTTCAGGGTCATCTTCCCTCAGACCTCATCGTTGCCCATGTTGACAGCTCTGACTGTCAATGATAGAACTATCTGCGTAGGGCCAGGAGGTAACTATAAAAATACAATTAAATATAGTGGTAGTAGTGTCCATGTGACACGCCTAAGAGGTACTAAACCCCTTTCTATTTTACCAGCCATAATAATTACGTGAAGGCGTAGTTGCATTCCGGTTAAAGAATAGGAACAGTTCTTAGTTCTTTACTTTAAGTCCCCTAGAGGGCGCTGTAGTCAATTTAACATAACTTTATGACGGCGACACCCAGCCAGTTCCACGGACGAACGTTAACTTTATGTAGCCTATAACCAGCGGACAGTAAAGAGGCTTCTAACGACACCTCATTTGTCCAATTATGATTAGTAGTTTAGAAGTTCTGAGGGAACAGATGAACATCCATATCCACATACATACATACATACATGTCAAAATCATTTTTGTGATAAGCTCTGTAAGGCCTTCGACGTCAAGCAGGTGTACAAAAATATTAAGATAAACTCTTTGCTATGTATTACCTATGAAAATAAAGTTTTCTGATCTTTTCTTTGAATTACTTACATAAAAAATGTATGATAATAATAACAATAGTAATAAATGCACTATTTTTTTTTTAACTATTTCCTCTCGGTTTTCACCGGTTTTCTGGTATGCAAGGGCCCAAGCCAGTACATGTGTTTGGATGCAGGGTAAGCTGCAAACTAGGTATCAGAGTGTCTTGAGTGTTAGATTGACTGGGAGCTTTGTTATTATTATAAAACTACTGCTCAAAAAATATATTTTTTATAAAGAGCAAAAAAAAATTTGTTTTTTATAAAACGGTTATATTACGTCGATGTATGTATGAAACAATAACTAACTTAATTACAACCCACAACACACAGTCACGAGCGACTGACCACGTGGTCCGGTTAAAGTGTTTTATTTTAGAATATGAAACGTGAAAATTTAAGACAATATTAATTACAACCTACTGGAGTAGAGGTAGAAACTTAACCTTCAATGCTAGAAGTCTTGAGTTAGAATTTCGGTTTAGGTGGAGATTTAATAAATTTACTGGTTTATGTATTTTGAATTGTATATTCGAAATTATTATTAATTCATTATAACCATCCCTGGGTGTCCCAAAATTGGGCAAAGGCCTCCCTTTTTTCTTTCCATTTTAGGCGATCAGCTGTTTCCGCGGGCCAGTTTGGGCTAAATGCGTCCAGATCATCCTTTCACCGACGGCGTGGTCGTCCGCGACGTCGTTTGGTGTCAGGGTGCCACGCGGTGTTTATTTTGGCCCAAAGATCTTCTGACATTCGACATACATGACCTGCCCAATCCCATTTAAGCCTGGCAGCTTTCAGGGCGACATCCGTGATATTGGTTTTGGAGCGTAGCGTGGTGTTTCTTACACGATCAGTTAATTTTGCTCCCAATATACTACGCTCCATTGCCCTTTGGCAAACCCTGAGCTTGTTTTTATGTTAATTTTTAATATTTTTATATAGGTATAGCTGCTAGCTGCTAGCAACATTGTTTATGTTTAACACAACCAGTCACTCATTGAAGAACCTTTATAATGTTTTTTAATACAAACAAAAAAATCATATATTTCCCGTTACCATGGGAATTTCGGGAATTACATTTATAACACAGCCAGTCACTTATTGAAAAACCTTTATGCCAAGTGTCACATCCGTGCACTCAAGGAATAAGATTTTTCATACAAACTAAAAAGTCCAATAATTCCCGTTTCCGAGGGAATTTCGGGAATTACTTCCTTAGTGCTCCCCAACAACCCCTAAGAATTGTATGTTTCAAAAAACAAAGGCGGATCCTTAGTTACGTAAAATAATGAGCGTTTAGAAATCTAATCATCACTTATCTTAATAACTTATTTTTCTACGAATTTTCAACACATTGGTTTCAACACACTTAAAGTGTGTAGCGTTTTTAATATAAATAAAATTCGTCCAAAAATTGAATTGTAAGCGCCAAAGACATACAAAACATAGTATTCAAAATGAAATATCTTTTCGTGTAACGATCTTCTACAAGTATTTTTTGCACCCAGTTACTCAGGAATGAATTCCGAATAGTCTAATATATTTTTGTTTGTTAAACGCCACAAAATAACATCAACTAAAATCATATATGGCCCGCTGCCACTGTTCTTTCAGCTCTCTACGGCCTGTAGTTATGGCTGTACGTTTTTTGTCAGTTGCTCAGTTAGTAACGGCGGAACATTTTTATACAAGGTGTTCCGCTTGATTTCCCATAACTCTAGGCCCCGGTACTATTAAAAGTCTTATTCTGTGCTCTAGGGTATTAATGGGACCATGTGAATAATTTATCAAATAACATGTGAATAATTTATCAATTTATTTTTATTTTTCATACAAAGTAATTCAATTAAGTCAAAATATCTTATGTAACACACCTTTAAGCGAAGTATGACAACGTAGCATTTTCTATCCCTTTTTTATCGCTATGCACAGGTACAGTTCGCAACGTTTTGCATTGTACACTGTATGCAATGTTCCTCAACGTTTAAAATGTTTTTGTTGTTTATTGTATGGCTTCAGTGACAAGCCCCTATTGAATGAAATTAAAGAGATTTTACAAGGGTGATAATTCATGAACTCATTATATTAAGATTGATGATATCTTGGAAAGTATGTACTTTTGAACCACATTTTCTTGGGCAATAATATTATTTTTTAGTAAGGAACAAAACCTCGAAGTTGGGATATCAAAAATACATTAAATGAACGTATTTTATATACCTACTTATATTTACTAATTATTTTTTTCCAGATAGACCCAGTCCAACCAATTATGTAACGACGATCACCCTCCAGAACTTACTGTATTTGAAGCCTAATGGGCTTTCTGGTTTCTCATCTCAATATCAGCCGAATTTTCAAGTCCCAAAGCCAACAGAGAAATATGAAATAATAAGTATGTATTTATAATTAACTAGGTACAGTTTAAGTAACGTCATTATTAAATTGGATCTTTATTATAGTATTTTTTTTCTTCATGGTTGTCTGTAAATAATAAATAAATAAAATGTCTGTATATTGTGATGTGGGATACCATGTAGCGAACTAGCGGGCAAATAATATAAATACATATAGAATATACCCACACCTGGAACATGATTTTTCTTGTTCCGTGCGCGAAAATCCGCGACCTCACGATTTGCGTCTCTATCATTTAGTTTACGAAGATGACCGAGCCGCGTGGGGTCGGCTTAGATTATCCTACCACCGCTGGTTAAGCGTGTCATGAAACGCCGAGCCATGAAAGGCCGAGCCATGAAAGGCCGAGTGACCCACGCTTGGTAGTAGCATCCCACCAGGCTAGCGGACACCCTTTATATGAAGTTTCCAGATATATTTTATGAAGTGCCAGTTCCTGCCCATGCCCGTGTGCTGTCATCTTCGACCTCATCTTCACTTACCATCAAGTCAAGTTTTTTGCTTGGTGGTAGGATCCCTTCTGGGTCCGCCTGTCTAGCGACCACCCTTTATATAAAGTCTGCCGCCAAATGTTACCGCTCCGGCGGCAATGTGTTCCGGCAATATTGTATAAAGAGCCAGTTCCTTCCTAAACCCGTGTGCTTTCATCTTCGACCTCATCGTCACTTACCATCAGGTGAGATTGAGGTCAAACGCGGGTTTAGTCACTTATAAAAAAAAAAAGAAACGTAAATGAGAGGGTACTAAGTGTTGTTGAAAACGTCACAAAGTTTGTTGCAGGTTGCACTGCAATAGATGTCTCGTCACTATTGAAGAATTATCTAGTTACTTTTTTACTTAAAACCTTTTTATTAACCTTTACTTTATATATGTCTTTGGACACCAACATGCAGAAACCTCACTAAAAATGGTTTTAAATAATGATAAAAATCTTCTTTATAGGTATACATAAGTTAAACAACACAGACCTCATAAACATACCAAATGATTCGTCGTTTACCAACAATCCACAAAAACCCGAGGTGATAATTTACGAAAATGAAGATCAGTTTATCCAAAGTGTACTGAATCAACAGACAAAACCTACACAAAAAGTTCCAGGGCAACAAAATAGACCGACGACCCAACAAACACCTACATTTGAGTTCGATTTGATCCCAATATATCAAAGTCCTAATAAAGTAACTACACAAAGAATACCACTAGATAAAAATGAAGGAATTTCACAATTTAATCCTCCAAATCCACAATATCGCCCCGAATATCCTGACGAACAAATTCCTGCAACGCCGGCTACTACAAAGGCACCTCAAACTACAGCCGCACCTGTGGTGGTGGACAGAGTACCCGACATGTAAGTAACATCTGAAACTAGCATTAATATCTATACATATAATAAAATGGTAGGAAAGTCAAAACTGTACATTGAATATTTTTTTAAAAGAATACTTGGGGTATGATCTACAATCGAAACTGAAACAAAAAATATAGTTTTTAGAATTTTTGTCTGTTTGTCTTTCCGGGATAAACTCAAAAAGTACTGCATGGATTTTATTAAAACATGCACCGAATTTAGCTTACTCATGCTTAAGAAAAAAATAAAGCAATAATGGTTAGGTCATAAATCAAAAATAGATAAGTACATTACTTTGCAATTTATGTTCTTCAGTTCATATGTTAACATAATTAAATCTTTTTAATTATTTTTATCAGTGAATTTGATCTCGATATAACTTATAGGTGAAGATTATTAGAAGATGAAAGATACTTGCACATAGGTATGGCACGAATGAAAACAGGGATTTATACAAAACCTTTACATAAATAACTATTGTTATTTGAAGTGTTGATCGATGCATGCTCCACTTTGGTCTTTCTTCTTAATTTTTCAGTTTCAATTAAGAAAGAGTTCTAACTAATATTTTTAATTGTTACCTATAGAACGACCAGACGACCAAGCGAACTATCGAATAATATACAATGTGGAATATCTGCTAGCGATAATACAAGAGTTCCTTTGATTTACAATGGGGAGTCGTTTGAAAGAGGAGACTGGCCGTGGCTTGTGGCTATGTATAAGAGGAAGGATGGAGGGCTCAGCTTCATCTGTTCTGGGACTCTGGTGTCTGATAGACACGTCATTACAGGTAACTTTTTGCATTATTTACATAGCCTCTGTTTAGACAGAGATTTATGATGCTTGTTACTACTACAATCCTTCCGTCTCAAACCAAAAAGGTGGACAAAAAAGAGCAAACAGCTACGCAAACTTTGACTTTAAAAGAGAAATGAGATTCTAAAGTATTTGAGGGATTCTGTTTTATAGTCTAAAAGGCGGCAGCTGAGTATGGGTATAATAAGATGATGTCGTGTCGACGTCGAGAATGGGGTTTGCGTACTGAATAAATACTTGCTACTTATATTGCGTGATCAAAGATTCATCACCTAATGAGATTTATACGAAAGCAAAATTCCTCCGGTCAGTAAACATAATTCTGCTTTTATACTATGTTTGCAAATAAATCTATTGCGTTATTTCCAGCGGCACATTGCATGCGAACAAAGACTACACTGCTCAGGATAACGGACATCGTGGTGAAGGTGGGAGTGTACAACTTGGAGGACTGGGGTGATGACGAGTTCATCACCAGGACGCTTGCATCGGCGACTATTCATGAGTCTTACAACGCTTCTACGCTAGCTAGTAAGTGATGACGTAATAACATTGTAATGAAAGCAATTCTTGCTCAGGAATTCAGTTTTTTATAAAGGGGTAAAAAAAGAAAAACATATTTTTTCCTTGCTTTCTAAAAGTGGATTAAGCAAGAATTTATCACGAAATGTTGGAATTGTTGTGTGTTGGAATACAAATAAATACGGACCGAAACTAGACAAACTAGGTTCCATTCTACACATAAACTGTTAACAGTACTAGACAGGCAGGTCCAAAAAAATGGATTAGCTATATTTCATTTTAACCGAAAATTTTAAACAAATAATTTGAACCCACGTTATATTTTCCGAAACCGAAACTTTTGTAGGTACCTACTATTTTAAATCTCCTCTCATTCTGAAAATCCAATTACTTGTACGTACCCCTAAAGTAAATTGTAAGAAACTTATGGTCCGATTCCGATATGGAATGAACCTCTATTGTATTCTAAGGTGAAATCTTCTATTATATACCATTTCAATAATATCCAAGTTAATAAACATGGTGTTTACAGATGACATCCTGGTAATCACGTTTGATCGAAGAGTGCAATTCAGCAACAGCATCAGACCCGCCTGTTTGTGGACCGGTAGCAGCGATCTTAATAAAGTTGTGGGAACTGCAGGTGTTGTAAGTTACCATTATTAAACTTAGACATAAGTTAGAATTAAGTTTTCACGAATCATTATATTAAATGAAAAACTTTTTAAACCGGATTTAATCACGTATACCTACGGGACAGTATTTCGTGATCGACTAGGTGTAAGCAGCGCTGCTTTCTATATCTTGATGTCTTCGAGATCTCGGGTTCGAATCCCAAGAAATGTTTGCTACCAAGATATGAGTGCAAAATAAAAGATTTCGTTTCTATAGATGATTCAAAAGTTAATAACGTTAATAGTTAACTTGTAGCCACTGTTACAACAAAGGTTTAAATCCCATTTCTTATCTACATAGCACAAGAGCCAGCTTTATAGCAAACCTAAATAGAAGAGACTATTGCTTTTTCATTATGTTTTAGATTTGTTATTTAATGTATATTTTAGTCACTAATCCAATTGCTATTTCGTCAGGTCACTGGTTGGGGTCAGAGCGAGTTGAGCGGAGCTGGTCGGGGTGAGCCAAGGATGGTGCGGATGCCAATAGTGAGCACTGCCAAATGCAGAGCCAGCAAACCTGACTTTCATAAGCTGACATCAGCTTATACCTTATGCGCTGGTAAGTTGGGATTTGAAATATTAAAACCGTTTTAACATAGGAGTTATAATTAAAATACTTGCCTCCAAATTATACCTAAGCATAAAGGCATAATTTTAGTCCTGGCTTTTAAGACCAAACTATAAAAATAATCAAAAGATTAAATACATACCTAAATGTTAATTCATTTAATGAATATTTCGTAAGTTTTGTTGTGTAATCGATAAATCCAAATAAATAAAATATTGTATTGATTATGTAGTTATCTACTGCGACCAAAAAAGAGCAAAGTTGCTTTCGGAACTATCATCATCATCATGTTAATATGAAATTAAAAATAAATAAAAACGTAGTGAACAAGTAAAAATAGTGCAAATAATAAACCATAAGTATAAAAAAGTAGTAAACCCAAATATTTTTAAGTGGATATATATTTTTCTATCATTTTTTAACATAAAAGACTGCGTTCTTCCCGTAGCCAACGACACAAGTCAATGCCAACTGTCAAACTGACAAATCAACTGATTAATAGCAGCGGCCGGCTGAAAGATTTTCTTTCATTCCTTTGTTGTTACTGGGATAATTTTAACTTGTGTTTCTTAACACGAAATCAATTGTGACATTACTTTTTCAACTTATTATACTATCCAAAAATAATAAAAGAATCAACTTTATATGGTGGGCATAAAAGCCAGGCAATGTATGGATACTGGGATGAACCCTAAATTCATCGTCCTTAAACTGTTCTAGCCTAGTTTACAGTTCAAAGCAATTTTTGATTTAGGCCAAATTATTAATAAATAAACATTGCAATAGATTGCTGGTTGATATAACAGCCATAAGTATTTTAAAATTGTTACTATTCCTCGAAAAAAAGTCGTACAGAAACAAATACCAATAGTTGCTTGTGATAATGATATTATATGTATTTATTTAGCAAACCCACGCTCGTTGCTAGGTGTTAACAAGGTTGCTGAAACTTATACAGGGTCTGTCGTAATGAATGGATAACCCGTTATCTGTAGTTGGTCCGGATGTAAGACTGTAAGAAAATCGTATCTATTTGACAGAATACTCAGCCATATAAAAACGGTACCTACCACGGTTCTTTTATACTTTTTTATAAATTTCACGAATTCGAATGTTGATTTGTTGACCGAAGTTTAAACTAGATGTTACAGTTACGCCTAAAAGCCCTAGATGGTCGGTAATGGGGACAGGTACATTTTGGAAAGTGGGCGTTAATGTGAACGTGCTCTTTTTTGCGGAGAATAGACACGCCTGAATTTTGGACGCGTTGAATTTGACCAAATTCGACTCACCCCAATCGGATACTTTCCGTAAGGTCAAATCAACGCGCTCAATCATTGAGTTTCTTAAACTCTGGATATCACTGGAGCTCGCTAGCGCATTGGATACGTATCTCTCTACAACAGTTTTGTGATCAGCATAACCAATAATGCCCGGTTTTAAAAGGTCATTAATGTGCAGCAAGAATAATGCTGTAGAGAGAACAGTTCCCTGAGATTAATTGCCATTTGGTCTACTCGAATTGACCGTTTGACTACTGGAATTGACCGTTTGACTACTCGAATTGACCGTTCCCTCAGAAAATCAGATATCCAGTCGCAGAGCTCAATCGGTATGCCGTATGCTGGAAGCTTACTTAAGAGACCATCATGCCAGACCCTGTCAAAGGCCTTGGAAATGTCTAAGGATACAGACACATAATTACGCTATGACCACCATAAAGGCTTACATTTAACGAATCTTCTTTATTCCTTCACCCAGGTGACCGCAATGGAGCTGGCCCTTGTCTCGGCGACTCCGGCGCCGGCCTGTACCTCCGCGACAGTGGCCTGTGGAGGCTCCGAGGCATCGTCTCCCTGTCTCTTCGCGCAGAGACCGGTGACAGCTCCTGCAACCTGAACGAATACATCGTGTTCACAGACGCCGCGCAGTACCTTGCCTGGATTCAGTACATCATGAATACATGATCAATACGTGCCATGGAGATTGTTGTGATTAGTTTAATGCTCATTTTTATGTCGGCTGAATGTATGGCGTATTTTTTATTTTTATTAAATAAGTAGTAATTGAATTAAAATGTAGTTTTATTTTTAATGCAGTATTTATTGATTTGGTTCTTATTACATTACCTAAACCTTTCTTATTTTACCCGGTATATTACAGTGTTATTAGTTATTAGACCACAGTCTTTTGAGGTGACGTACAAAAGGTAATTTCCTGTAATTTTAGCCCAAATCATGTAGTCTGAAAGTTTCATATATTTTTAAAATATATGAGCTTTCCTTTTTTCTAAAAATGCAGCTTTACTCCATCGCCTGTAACATGGAGGTGTTTTGCTCCTTCAAACATCAATTTAATAAAAAACTAAGTATCGTTGACCGCAACGGAGCTGGCCCATGTCTCGGTGACTCCGGTGCCGGCCTCTACCTCCGCGACGGAGGCCTGTGGACGGTCCTGCAACCTGAACGAATACATCGTGTTCACAGACGCCGCACAGTACTTTGCCTGGATTCAGTACATCATGAACATATGATCAATATGTGCCATGGAGATTGTTTTGATTAGTTAAATGCTAATTTTTTTTGTAGGCTGAAATCTATTTGTTATTATTTTAATAATAAGTAGTAATTTCATAAAATGTAGTTTTATTTATACTTTTAGCGAATTGTTTATTTATTTTGGTACTTGCTGCCTCTTATCAGAGTAGGTAATACACCTTTCTTGTTTTACCCGGTGTGATATATGCGCTGGATTTATTTTCTTGAAAATTCAAGGGAAATATTGGTGAGGTGTTGGCCCTAAGGCCCTACTTATCCATTTGAAATAGTGTACCTGAGCTAGTGACGTCAAATAAAATTACAATTTTGCCGTACTTGAGGGAGTTTTGGCGCCACCACTTATGTATGGTAGTGAATCTTGGGTGTGGCAGAAGAGACATGAAAGCAGGATTAATGCTGTGAAGATGAGAGCTTTGAGGGGCATGTGTGGAGTGAAATTGAGTGATAGGGTGCACAATAGTGAAAGAGATGCGGATTGAAAGAAGAAGTAGTAACTAAGATTGAAAGAGGTGCACAAAGCAGGAATGGATGGTGTTCTCGGAAGGGTCGCCCTAGATGAACGTATGCCGACCAAATTGGCGACATACCTAAAAAGGGCCCAGTTAAAAATACCAGTACCTAAACAGCCATCATGTATGAAAAGTTTAGTGGACGTGGAGGAAGCGAAAGAGTTATGTCTTATGTATGGAGGTATGTACTATCGAACCAACTGAATCATGACACACAACAAGCTCATTTTGGCAAATCGTTTAAATGCTAGTAGGTCGAAATTTGCTTGAAGATACTTTTCCTTGGTGACGAACTTGTTATCATTTCATTCGACGCTGTCATTTAATAGGTACAGAATTCGTACAGTATCTAAAAAGTCAAAAGTGCATTATACGCGATGGACCTTACAAGTTGGATAGTTTCAAACGAATTTTCAGCAAAATGGGTCATGATTCAATTGGTTCGATGGTACTTATATGTAAAAAGGGAAACATTTTTAGGGATGGTATTTGCAGTTACAATAAAATGCATCTCATTACATGTCTACTGTAAAATAATGAATATAAGTAATTCTATACTTATCCGTATATTTTAAATAACTTAAAATAACAAATAAATAATTTTTGAGAAAGAAAATAACACGACGCGTGATTGTGCTTGCGTTAGCGACGGTACATGAACGGTAGGAACCTCATTTTTTTTAATGGTGACCAAACCTGCGTTTGACCTCAATCTCATCTGATGGTAAGTGAAGATGAGTATTGAGAAAATATTGCGGGAACATATCACCGCAGGAGAGATGATAGGTAGGTATTTGGCGGCAGATTTTATATGAAGAGTAGTCACAAGGCGGACACAGAAGAGGTCCTACCAACAAGCGGGGGCCACTCAGATTAGTCGCCTAACGATTAGCCAGGGGCGGTTGGGGCTATATTCCAAGCCAACCCTAAGCGGACATTTGTCCCGTTTTGTTGAGACAGGTAATGGATTTGCCTGGTTTAATTAAAAAAAAAACTTGATTTGCAATGAGAATGTTGCATTAAGTATATGCCTATGCATTTTAAATCTGTTATCTACAAATTGCATAAAACTACATGTCATAAATTGATCATTATTCCATGTTTTTTTTTAAACGAGCTACTTAAATCCAAGTTTGTCTGGAAGAGATTGTCTGTAGATGATAAGGCCGCCTATTGTGCACTGTACCTATTATATTTTTAATAAAGTTATGTCTTACTCCATGTGTACAATGAAGAATAAATAAATAAAAATAAAGTATACAATACTAGCTGTTACCCGCGACTTCATCCGCGTGAATATCCATCATTATAATACCACCAAATTTGACAAACGTTATGTCACGTATGTCAGGCATATGGTTTTAAAGCCTCTGGTGTACTCCCTACCTCATAAGGGATATAGGCGTGAAGTTATGCATGATCTTGATCGTCTACGAACAGTAGAATTAGCGACCAGGAGCACCTATAAAGCGTTTCAATATTCAATGTCTTGTCATGGAAATTACTACTTACTATTCTTATACCTACCTACCACTCGTAGCTTTTCTTTTACTCATGTAAAATATTCAAACCCAGCATTAATTGATTTTGACGACAATTTAGTTATTACCCCTAATTTATCCCTAGAATAAACCTACCGCCCCTGGATAAGCCTTTCGTAAAAAGCGACTAATCCGAGTGAGCCCCGCTTGGTGGTAACCTGACTGTCTCGCCTAACTGAAATTTGTCGCCAAATATCACCTCTGCAGCGGTGGGTGATGCGTCCCGAAATATTTTATGAATAGCCAGTTCTATCACAAACGCGTTTGCCATCATCTTTGACCTTATTTACACTTACCATCAAGTGAGATTGAGGTCAAACTCGGACATAAAAAAAGTACCTAGTAGGTACTTAGTGCAAATGAAACGAAATGAAAAATTTTTGAAATGAAAATGAAATGAAAATGATTGTGTAAAAATCAAGCTATTGCGCAGAAATTACACTTATAGGTAGGTACCTAGTCAAACTCCGAACCCGATACACAAATTTGGTTGTCCATTCAAATAAATTATATTTGCAGGTGAAATAATATAAGTTAACTAATAAGGCGTAGGCACCTAGGTAGGTAGTTCGGTAGTAGAGTTGCCAACTATACTGTTTTTCACTACATTATACTGTTTACTGCTGAACAAAAATAATGTATACAAAATACTTACTGATTTTAGCATAAAAAGCTTAACACTTTGGATGCTAGACTTTAATTAATAATTTATGCAAGAAGTTCTAAAAATATGTTTTTAAAACATTAAATAAATTGAATACAGATTATTTTTCCAAAATACTGTTTGATATTCTTTTGAGACTCAAACATAGTACTTTATTTCTAGAAAAATAAGTTGGCAACCCTACTCGGTAATAACGTATTAAATTGGATAATGATTAATACTACCTATATTGATAAACTCCATCGCAAATTAATACATTAATTTCGAATGCGATTTATAACCATAAAATGGTTATTGTGAGTCAATCTTAAAATATAGGTATGTGATGTGGACTTTTTTTAGAAATTTTAAAGAGAAACAATTCCGTCGTACATTACTTTTGCGTAAGTAAACCGTTTACGCAGCGTACGCTATACCTACGCTATAAGCTTTCAAAATTAAATATATTTTCCCGTTTTCGCAACATTTTCCTTTGTAACTTCGCTCCTATTAGTTACAGCGTGATGTTATATAGCCAAAAGCCTTCCTCGATAAATGGACTATTGAAAAATTTTAATTCGCACCAGTAGTTCCTGAGATTAGCGCGTTCAACCAAACAAAAAAAACAAACTATTCAGCTTTATAATATTAGTATAGATTGAGAAAACTAGTAACTGGTCGGCATATTGTGATGCTTACTTTTTAGAATTTACAAAATTAAACAGAACCTATGATGAATAGATTAGACTTGTATTATTTGATACTTCATTTGACATTGATAGATACATCTTTTTTGACTGACATTGACAGTTTCATTTCGATTGTTGTTTGGTTTGCACTTTGTTTACGCGCCGGGTAGATAAAGCTGCATCACGTGATACTGGCAGTAATAGCCTGTCGCTTAGTACCGACGGCTGGTTGCCACTCAACCCTAAAATTGAAATTGAAATAGATAAAGCTGTTTGGCCCAAAGCTGCAAAGGCCAAAACTTTACATAAATTTAGAAAAAAAATTAAGTCAGTCCAGTTTAAGAGATTATGAATAAGTTGTGACAATGAGCTGGAATAAAATTTTATGCAATCAAAAAGAATTACACTTATTGGGAACTTTGTCAGGGGGTCAAAGTTTCAGGTTTGTTCTGTAGAGTTTATTTACATACTCTATTTTCACAATATATGAATTAAACTAATCGAATAAAACTTATTCAGGTGGAAATTTAATGAAGATAAAAACGAATGGATAGGCATTTTCTGCAAAACAGTGTGGAAATTAAAACAGAACGAAGATTTTATACAATACAAGGTTATTGGTACACTATTGAAAAATCAGAAAGGGTCCGCTGAAAATAGTATATTTACAAATATATTGGAAAAGTATTTTCGATTGGAATTGAATTTAAGTGATTATTTCAAACAATGGTCAGAGAAGGATGAGTTTTTCAAATTGGCTTGCAAAAATTTTCATGGAATAAGAATGCTCTCTCAAGAGCCTGTAGAAAACTTATTTTCATTTATTTGCAGTCAGAATAATCATATTTCAAGGTAAAATGCAAAAGCCTTTAGAAACCTTAAAGTTGCAAGTTCAAATTTAATAAAAAAAACTTATATTCTTTTAGGATTTCCAGCTTAGTGGAGAAATTGTGCACTAATTTTGGGGAAGAAATATGCACAGAGGATGGTGTAAAGTATTTTGCATTTCCTGAAGTAGATAAACTAGCACTACCAGAAGTGAGTATGATAAAATCTTACAGCTCTTATTTCAATGCATAGGTTTTTTTGCCAGAAGTTAAATGGCAGCTCATTTCTCTGGTTTGCACATAGCATTTATTTTCAAGAGAAAATCATTTAATGGTGTTCCTCTTGTTATTTCTTTTTAATCCTGGTACAAATATTTAAAAACTTGTTTCAATTGATTCTGTTTGTATTTTTAGGTAGAGTCTAAACTAAGGCATCTAGGCTTTGGGTATAGAGCAAAATTTATACAGAAGTCAGCTGCCCAAATTGTTAAATGTGGTGGAGAAGAGTGGTTCAAAAGTTTACAAGATATGAAGTACAAAGAGGCTCGCCAGGAGTTAATGAAATTGCATGGAATTGGCCCAAAGGTATAAACTGTGTACAGTTAAATTGATTTATTTTATGGTAAAGGTGACAAGGTTTTAATCACTCTGGGTGTCAATGCCAGGGTTATGGAATTTTCTAGATCTGTAATTTTAGTATTGTCAAGTTTTTCATTGAGGCTATAAAAATGCACAGAACAGCTTTGTAGTTCAATGAATCTCTCCTCTGTAGAGAAAAAAAAAAAGAAAATATTCCAGCTCATCACATTCAAAATTTAAACATGTCCTCAGTGACACAATCTAGTATTATAGTACCACCAATCTAGCTCTGGAGATGTCGGAATTGTCACCTTGAGTGGCCAAATGTGGTTCATTCTGTAGTCTTACTCCTGTGTGATAGATTTAAGTATATTATTTGTCTGTTTTTTGGTTGGTATAATGATGTAGCTGCCTGTAATTGGATGTGCACTATATTTAAGATATTATGGTTATATTACCACACTCTTGCAAATAATTCAATGCAGTAAAATGACAGTTCCAGTGTGCCCACTATAGGGAAGAAAAAAAATAGTGATGTGGTTTAAGTGAATGAATATTTTTTAATACAATATCTTAACAATATAAGGAAAAAATATATTGACTCGCAAAATATTTTGTACATTCATTTTCTCATTTCTAATGAGTGGGTGCTTTACGACATTTACTATTTCATTGTCTTTAAAAAAAATTGCAAAAGACTAATTTCACTTCTACGCACTAGGTATGTTTGGTAATAATTTTTTCTCATTGAAGTTACTGTATAGATGAAGAACACACCTCAAATACATGACGTATTGATACATTTGTTTTAAATTTTATTCTAAACGAATGAAAAAGAACCATTCAATTTTAATTCTCATTCAGTACATTATACTATGAAGATTATAACTGGTATCATTCTTTTTCTTTTTGACATTTCAACCTTTCAGTTTACTGCATTGGATTATTTGCCAGGGTATAAGTTTTTTAAGGTGTTTTATCTGTTGGAAACTTAATAAATAAATAAAATGTATTTAATAATTATTTCATCAAAATTAACGTACCTGTTATTTATTCTACCTGCCAGTTACTCTCAAATCAAATTTATGGATGCACGTTTTTATATTTTTACTTTTCTCATGCCCGTAAAAACCAACATGAAGTTGAGAAATCTAGACTGAAATTCTAATTTGGTGCAGTAGATTAACCTAATTGAAATAAATACAAATAATTTGTATTTTCTCCGATATTTCAGGTAGCTGATTGCATATGCCTGATGTCTCTCAACCATTTAGAAGCTCTACCAGTAGACACTCATGTATATCAAATTGCAAGCCAAAATTATTTGCCCCATCTTAAAGGAAAGAAAAATGTGACAGATAAAATGTATGTTGAAATTGGAGACCATTTTAGAAATCTATATGGAGATATGGCTGGCTGGGCCCACACAGTAAGTTTTTCTCTTTTGTAATTAAGAAGTGTATTCTAATAGAGACCCAAGTGCCAACCGTCACTCGTTCGAACACGCGTTTCATACAAAACTGCAACGTCCATACCACAAAGCAGATATATAGTAGAGCTGCTGTAAGCAAAGATGCACAGCTTCAATTTGGGTTGTCGTGATGTCACAGCCTCAATAGTTCAAGCTACTCCGCACTAGAGGCACTGGTGTCAGTTCGTTCGACGCTTACTTCTGTGAAGTATGTACATGCGTAGATATTAAAAAAAAATTAAATCCTACATTGTTTCTCCATGTCATTATTAAGTTTTCTCTACTTTTATAAAGGAATTACATTGACAATCCAAATCAAATTAACTAACCAAGAAGATAATTTCATTCATAATTATTTTTTACAAATTATTTGTTTTCCAATTATTTATGTACAAAATTCCAGATTGTTATTTGTTGCCTAGGTGATTTTTATGCCGCGAAAAAGTGGAAATACTTTTATTTCGCGGTTTTTTCTGACAGATTTGGAACGTATGAAATTTCGTTAAAAAACTAGAGCCACCTAGTAAAGTATAGCTGAACTTTTTTGATGATCATGTGAATATTTTAAACTTATGTTTCAACCGGTTTTTACTACTCGCTACTATGTGACTAATGCCATCGCCTGTTTGGCTATGATTGGCCATAACCCACCGCATACCCCTCCCGCAGTGAAGCCTACCACTTGAGTCCCTAGAAAAATCTGAATAGGGCAGCTCCTCTATATATTTCCTCCGTGGGCTTCACTTGAGTCCCTAGAGAAAACTGGATAGGGCAACTCCTCTATATATTTCCTCCGTGGTCCGTACCATACGCGCGTTCGATACGGACGTTCAGAATGTGCCAAGCGCCGTGTATCATACAGGCGCACGGTACGGAAAATGTTAATGAAAGTTTGTATGTTTTAATATCTCTTTGTAGGTGTTATATAAATCTATGGGTAGGTGTGCCTATTTGAAGATATGCACGTACGGTACGCGCGTTCGAACGCGTAACGCAGCGTTGGCACTAAGATTACAGATTTTTAGTATCACTAGTTAATTTGAAGGTTAAATTGAGAATAAGGAAGAATACAATTTACTTAAAGTCTTGCAGTTTTACTCGCGAAACTTTGATACTGTATAGTTTTTTTTTACATCAGCTGTATTACACTAGTAGATTTGTAAACTTTATGTTAAAAAATATTATTACTATTACAGGTACTATTCTGTGCGGATCTAAAGAAGTTCCAACAGAAAGAGAACAGTGAGAACAACGAGGAATTACCAAAGAAAAAACGGAAAAAAAGTAAATGAAATCAACAATTGATAAAATAACTTTTTTATTAATCATATTAAATTTTGGTAAAAACAATTTTTGGTGAGTTTTATTAACCAAAGTATTTAAACACAACCTGGAATGGGGTTCGAATTTATATAAAATCATCTTATATTTTCCAATATCACATAATATATAAAAATAGACCAATTGCACAATAAATTATTGCTATAATCTAAAGCTTACATTCTATGTAGGAATATAATGAGATACATGGTATAAAATTATTAACTTACAAACTATAAATGCATTATTGTAATTTTTTTTTGTGATACAAAGAGATTCTTAAACATTAAAAAATAACTCAATAGCGAACGGGTAAAAAAGACCTATACATCCTTTCAAAATCATACATATATGTACTAGCATGTTTTTGCTGGTAAATTAGGAAAAATGCCTGGCTGTAACCACATATTGATAAATCTGCTTTAGACATTAACTAATTACTTACCTAAAAAACATTTAAAATTTGTAGTGAAGATCTCGAAGCAAGCATGGAAGGCACTATACGAAAATATGCTCCACAAAAATATAATGTATAAATAAAATAACAATTTAATTAGTCCTAAACTAGAGATGCTCGAAATTTTGTGACATTATTCAGAAAAAAATACAAGAAAAGCTTCAAAAAGTCTTATTTTCAATCTCAACATTGAATAGGTATCAGCTTCTATACATCTTCCCTGCACATGTATATCTCATATGTTAAGGCCATCTCACTCAACGGCATCTCTACCAACACAAAAAAGAATCCAAAAAAAAACTCTTAAACACGGCGAATAAAAGTCAAAGTTGTAAATATTCTATAAAATAATGTTTAAAAAATGCATCCAGTCTACTATAATTAAAAGTCGTAATAAAAAAACAGTACCTTTCAATTAACGGTACCTTCATATTACCACTCATAAACTTGTCCATCGTTCATGAACAATGAATTTTTATTTAAGATTTAACTTTATCGCTGATCAATCAGTCTTCAATCACTTGTCACCGTAATAAATCTGCGGGCAAAACTCGATAAGCGCTTGCAAAGCTCTTATTTCGAACGCCAAATCCGTAATGGCCGGCGGCGTGGCAACGAGAGTTGGCGCGAAAACTGTGCTGATGTTGTGCGCACTCATTTTGTTCACTTCCGCTTGTTGTGAGACTCTGAAATATTAAATTTAGCTATAATTTATTGTATCCATGCAAACAACTTATAGCCTATACGAAAATAAAGTACTTACCTAAGTTTTCTAAAGTAGTTTTTGAAAACGTTATTTGTATACCTAGCTTCTTTATTAACGTAATATTATTATACCTGATTATTATAGTGTTAGTGTATAGCTTTTAAGCTTGAGTAGTTTCTTATTTCGTATCAAATAACGATTTCTTTCTTTCTAGTTTAACATCTATTGCCATAAGCAGATAAAACTGCGAAATAAATGATGGTACACGGGCTTACTAAGGAACTGGCTCTTCATTTAACATTTCCGAAACACATCGCCGTCGAAGCGGTCATATTTGGGAGAATAATACTAAAAAAAAAAGAATATATACAGGGTGGAATTTTTGAATGCCCCCTGGAGGGAAAGTACCTACTCTAAATAATAGAGATAGCAAATTTTGCTCCAAAGAAACATTCCTTTGTTTTGGAAAAGAAATAAAACTGCATTCAAAGATTTTTAGAAAATTTGCTTGCTTCGCCCAGAATTCGAACCGACTAAAATCTAAAAAAGAAGATTTCATGGCTTTTCTTTCATTAAATCAACCTAGTATGTTAGAGAGATTTCATTCTTGTGATTGACCCTAATGATCTATGCAATAAAATTAAAGGATGTAAGTATGACAGATTTTAGTCGGTTTGGTCGAATCCCGGGTGAAGCGAGAGAATTTTCGAAAGTCTTTAAATGCAGTTTTATTTCTTTTCCAAAATAAAGGAATGTTTCTTTGGAGTAAAATTTGCTATCTCTATTATTTAGAGAATTTTCCCTCCAGGGGCATTCAAAAATTCCACCCTGTATATGGACACGAAGGCCAACCTAGCACCAATCAGGACTTGCTCAGATTTGTCGCCTTTCTAAGCTTCGTTATATAAGCATCCTTTCCGGAACACCGTCATTAAATATTGACCAATTTGTACAGCTTTTCAATATTTATTTTGAAAAAATAAACACCTCTTGTCAAAGTCACAGTCAAAAATTCTTTATTTCGTAGGTATTTAAATACGCTTGAAATAAGTCTTACAAATTGAACTGAATCTACCACCGCTTCGGAAAGTCGATCTGTTGAGAAAAAGTGGCAAGAAACTCAACAGCAATCATCTTTTACAAATACACAATAACAATTTACAGCCAGTCCCATCTTCTTGCATCCGGATATCTTATGGTAGAAAATGAAAATGAAAACTTTTTATTCGCAGTAAGTATTCTTATACACTTTTTATGAATGTCAAACGCTGGATGAGGGCGGCGCGGGTCCGGACGACATAACGAATCCTGGGGGAGGCCTCCGTCCAGAAGTGTGCGTCTCTCGGCTCATGAAGATAATGATCGCCCATTATCGACCAACGTCTTGGTGTTGTGTACTATTACTTCAACAGACCTAGACCTTATCACACAACACTTATGCTTAAATCTATCGAAGGGTTAATCTTAAATATTTTTGGAATTTTATTAGCGTGCACATTGACCCTTGAACGAGTTAGTGACTTTCTGGAGTCTACTATTATATTAGGCAAAGAGGTACTAGATAGACATAGATATAGAGGTAGAGATAGACGTAGCGATAGAGGTGAGAGAGAATGTGAATGGAGATGGAGTTAGACGTGGACACGGACGTGGATATCGTATCTATATTGTGAGTAGCTAATATTCGTAGAAGTCGTCGTGGTTACTGTGTGTATCATACGATATCACAGGTTAAGCAACGTTCGGCGCGGTCGGTACTTGGATGGGTGACCGCCGACCATTCATTTCTCACGGCGACTTCCGTGCTTCGGAGGGCACGTTAAACAGTCGGTCCCGGTTGCTCTATACTTGTATACAGCAGTCGTTAGGGTTTGTCAGAAGCCGTATCGGCACCCTGAATATTCTGACATCCACCACCCAGCACTGGGCCAGCTTGGTGGATTATGGCCTAAACCTCCTCATCACCCGAGGGAGAGACTCATACCCTGCAGTGGGCTCATTACAAAGAGTTGTGATGATGATGATGAATATTCGTACCTGTATAAATGTTGGACCATGTACTGCAGACAGTTGAAGTGCGCGGGTGGAAGCATATCTAAGCATTCTCGTAACATATTCACTTGTAAGGCGGGAGTCTTCGTTTCTAAACAAAACAATAATAATGAATAATGTGTCAGTGCAGTAACTGTCTCATTACGATGTTTGCTTGTAGGTTTGATGTTTGATTCCTGCATATCATCTAAAAAAACATTGATAGGAAATTTTCATTTACATTTTTTTTTTCATTTTCACTGGTCAAATTGTCGGGTCTTTCCGCCGAAAGTCATACATACATACATACATATCCTCACGCCTGTCTGCCTTTGGGGTAGGCAGAGACAAGGGAACACCAATTGCTGCGATCCAGACATACCTCTTTCGCTTCTTCCACGTTCATCAACCTTTTCATACATGATCGCCGGTTACGGGTACTTTTGACTAGGCCCTTTTTCAAAATGTCGCCAATTTGATCGGAAAGTCGTGTAGCTTTAAATATAAATAATAATAATAAATCATTTAATTCAAGCAACTTAAGAATAGTACAGGTTGTTAAATACTAAATCTATGGCCCATAGAAAATAAATACCTTAACCTAATATACATATTAATATACTTAAAACTATACTTCACTGATTCACTATGTACGATGCAAAATTACTGCAAACATAAGTTTAAATTAAAGAGTTTTTAAACTTTTTAATTGTTATTCTTTCAGATATTTCAGTAGGCAACTGATAGACAATTTATATGAAGGTACTTCACTAACCAGGCGGATCCTGAAGGGGTCGTCCCAAGCGGGGACTCTGATTAGTCATCTTTTACGAAACGCTTGTCTAGTGGCAGCAGGACTATTCTAAGCCGACCCTACGCGGCCAATAAAGCGTGAAACTTAAGACCAAATTGATTGTCTATTACTCACGTATAGCCTGCACAAGTTTTGGATGTACTTCGAAGGTGATCAGTGGAACGGGCAGCAATCGCAGATACAGCTTCAAGGTACCCGCCACGACGTTAATGTTGCTGTACACGCTGAGGTCTGCGGATTCCCCATCTGGACAGGAAATCAAATGCATTAGCGTATAGTATATCTGTAGTGGGTTATGATAATGAATACCAATGCTCGATTTTACATAAATGTATGTCGTGATTAAGGGATTAACATACATACATCCATCTATTCAAATTTTCACATTTGTAATATTAGTAAGAAGTAAAATAAGATGGGTGTTAGGTACCACCATTTAGTTGACATGCAGTATGAATCTATTTTATAAGTCGTCGTGGTGCCGTGGTTACTGTGTAAGTATATCATACGATATCACATGCTGGACTGGGAGCGAAAGAAAAACATAGAATGTGCCAGCTGCTTCTCTTCCCGGGCATACTGTAAAAGTCGGTTAAGGGACAGAGGTTTTGTTACCGTTTTTACGGGCGATAGGCTGACCCCCTGTCACTGTAATAGTCTCTATTCATCATTATAAAACCTCCAAATTCGTCAAACGTGACATAAGATGGTTTGATAGCCTCTTGTGTTCTGCCTGCCCCATAAGGGATACAGGCGTGAAGTTATGTATGTATGTATCACAGGTTAAGCAATGTTCGGCGCGGTCGGTACTTGGATGACCGCCGACTATTAATTTCTCACGACGACTTCGGAGGAAACGTTAAGCAGTCGGTCCCGGGTGTTGTATACTTGTATACGTTATGGTGCGTACAGATTGCTAGTAATGCAACTAGTAATGTAACATTCTGCGCACGTTGCGTATTTGGACGTGTGGTGCGCAGAATGTTTCATTACAAGTTCCATTACAGCAATCTGTACGCACCATTAGGGTTTGTCAGAAGCCATTTCGGCGCCCTGAAAATTCTGACATCCACCACCCAGCACCGGGCCAGCTTGGTGGATTAAGCCTAAATCTCCTCGTCACCCAGAAGAGACTCATTACCCCTGCAGTGGGCTCATGACACGCAGTTGTGATGATGATGAATATATCTTGGAAATAATTGAAAGTAGGAATAGGGAACGACAGACTATCCATACGCAGTTTTAAGTCTGTGCGCGTACGACGATACGATGTACGTGTACAATGCGCTTAAAGAAAAAGTTTAGCGCATACAAATAAAAGGTGTAATTCTGGCAGATATGTTCCGAGTCTGTGAAAAATCCGCAACGAACTTTTTGAGTGCACCATTCAGACCTTTTTTTCGCCGCAAACTGGATTGTACAACTGTTGTGTCTACACTGCATCTTCACAAAAATGGAGTCGTAAACATTGAATTTTAGAAATCTAAATCTAACAATTCTAAACTGGCTCATTCTTAGGTGTATGATAGAATACCATAATCAACTCAAGCAATTAATCACGCGAACTGAGTCAATCCTTATGAAACTTCCCTAGTGCAGCAGTAAAAAGTATGCACCTTGCAGATTTAAGTACAACAGTAAAGTTGTTGGTGTGGCAATGTGGCCAAATATTTGTTCTTTTGGTAATTTATGAAATATACAGCCAGAACACATAATTCAATTACTTTGAATGCAGGCAGTCACTATGACGTGACGAGTGATCTCTATATTATAGGCGGATAATTTGGCTGATAGGTCAAGCCATAACTATGTTTATTTAGTATGTAGGTAATGAGATGATATAATATTTATATTAAAACTTACCTCTATCGAAAGCCAATTTCAATGCCTCTATTTCATCAGCAAATCCAGAGACCCGGTAAATTCCTTCAGAGTCCATTCCTCTCGACTCAATTTCATTGACACACATCCTCACTACAAATGGTAAGGTACTGTTGGTTGCATTCAAAAGCGTGGTAAGGTCTATGCCAAATACTCCTCTCAGTTTCTTTAGATCTGGTACACAATGGTTAGGAACTCTCTCAGAACATTTAGAGTGAGCTATGAAGCCACAATCTGCAATAAGTGGATGGCAAAAATTATATTAGTATATTGTTTTGCAAATATGCTTTTATCAACCCCGTCATTAAAATAAACTCTTTCAAAAAAAAAAAAAAAACTTTTTAGGAAAGGAATTTCTAGCTGTACTTACAAAAAAATTTTCAACATTTTTATGGTTATGGTTTTGAGTTTGACTTATTTGCATGCAACTATTATAATGATAAAAAATACCCCTTAAAATTTTTTTAATGTAAATGATAATTATATAAAATTTTAACTTCTGAATTATATTTTTATGTAATAGTCTATAAATGCAGAGCATTAAAAAACCAACTTCACATCAAAACTTTGGCTGAAGTAGAAGGTTGTCAAGGTAAACAATCTCTGAATTCATACATATTTTTTTTTTTTTCATGAAGCGCTCAATTGTGACTATGAAATTTATATAAGACCAACTGTAACCTCAAATCATATGAAAAAAGAATTATCAAAAAAGTCAAAAGTTACGAGGTAAAAAACATTTTAAAAAAACATACACAACAAATTGAGAACCTCCTCCTTTTTTTAAAGTCGAAAATAGGTTACCCCCATAAAAAATCCCCCATCTAACTATTTAAATACAAACTTTATAGACTAGTATTTAATTTTTAAATTTCCTGACTAGAACAGCTGTTATTTGTAGTTCCCAAATCTTACCTTCACATTTGACACCTTGTGCTGTAAATCCCCACAAGAAATTGGCACAAAACTCACACCAATTTAAACCCTTGAATGTATGAACTTTGAATGTGTGGTTTTTAGTGTATTTCGGCAGCAGAGGATTATCCTCCAGCATTGGAGTCAATGAAATAATCGGCTTTTTTGGATCAAAGTCAACTAAATTATGTTCAGGGTTTATTAATACTGGACTTGCTCTATTAGGTGGCCTGGAAAAATAAGTTACTTTGTTTAGCGGTTATTAAAAAGACTATTTTTATTCTGCACAGTTACAACACGATATACATAAATACTCAAATTAAATGTTCAGGGTTTATTAATACTGGACTTGCTCTATTAGGTGGCCTGGAAAAATATGTTACTTTGTTTAGTGCTTATTAAAAAGACTATTTTTTATTCTACACAGTTACATGATATACATGAATACTCAAATTAAAAGAGTAGTTTAGTATACAGTTTCTTAATTATTTCTTTCTGTAAATAAATGTACTTACTGTTGTATTTTTGATAAAGTTTTTAACTTCTTTCTGTTTAAAGTTACGTATGGGCTCTCAGTGTAGTTTACTCTAGCATTTATCATTTCAAGAATATGCTGTGCTTTCAACTCCATGTGGCATGTGATGAGACCATCAGCCACTAAATCATAAATTGTATCATATCTTTTTTCTTTAATATAATGAGTGCCATCATAATAAAGTTTATAATGGTGAACTTTATCATTAAATCTGAAAAGTGAAAGAGCTTTGCTTTAAATATCTGGAATATATTGTTTTTGATAATTATTTTACATAGATATACGAACCTCCAAGTTAGTGTATAAAAATCATTTTGTTGATTGCCTTTTCTAATTAGAAATGCTCCATTGGTCTCCTTTTCTAAAAGCAGTGTAGCATCTTTGTGACCCATGAGTCCATGATATTCTTTGCCATAAAACTCTGGCCTGTCAGGGCAATTTTCACAAACTATGCGCTTTGGTAACGGCGCTTCCATTTGAATTCGGTACACTAAAAAACAATCGTTTATCAAAACAAATAAAGAACCTTATTATAATTTTGTTAATAGAGAATTATAACTTACATTCCGGTTTCCAAATGTTCGTAATATTTTCCATGTTTAGTTTTTGAGGGACAATTCATCTATTTAAACTTTCTTCGGGGTATATAAATATAATAACTGAACCGTGAATTTATGGAAATGCCGCAGTTTATAGAAATTTATCAGATGATTACAAAAATACAAAAAAAGTGTAAACAAAATATATGACAATGTCAATCATCTATCACTGTCAGTCAGTCCATCAATTGACACATAGCATTTACAGGAACATTCATATATGCCATTACGCTAAAAGAAGAAAAAGAGCAGTACCTACATAGGTACACCTATAATTTATTCTTTTGCTAATATGTTTTTTATTGTTACTCTAAATATTTATTGAACAATCAACACAGCCTCAGCCGTGCAATAATGTATACTGGCTGAATTTACTCTCTCGCCATTTCTTGTCACTGCTACTCAACAGATCGATCTTCAGAAGTGGTGTTAGATTTTAGGGTTCTTTGTTTAATGTGTTGGTCGCCTATGTGTTAGTTGGAAATTATTATATTTTGTAAGATTATCTATCTAACTCTTCTTTTGTTTTTTACTATGGACGTCTCACTAGAAGTTTTCCGTACAATGATATAATACTATAAGCGAGGGTTAACATTTGAGGGTGGAGCATTGAAACTTCAATAACAAACTATCTTTACTTTTACTTTAAGTTGTTGGTAAGTTATTGAAACCTGCCTTTAGGCAATTTCGGACTCGAGACCAGGAGACCGTATATGGAACACAACTCCTTACGATCCTACATACAAAAATGTCTTTCAGTAGATACCGTAAAACTACACAACTATGGTCCAGGTTTTACAATTTTTTAAGCTATTGCATAGCTTCTATCGCGGGCCTTGAGCGTGGGGACCGAATCCAGAAATTCCGTAACGAAAAAAACCTGAGTTTACATGCGGGCTTTAATAAACAATCAGCGCCACCTATCTACTAAAAAGGAACTTGTAGTTCGAGAGGCATCCATTTTAGGCAACATGACAATTTTTACAGTTGACAGGTAAATAAATAATAGTTGGCTTTCATAACAAATCCTTTATTTCGCTGATCTGAGTAAATTTATGAGTGGTTGAGTGGTAACGTCAAAAGGTTGCCGATCAAGAGTTACGAGTTTCAAGCCTTGATAAACGCATTGACATGAATTCTCTTTTATGTTTTTCTTTTCTCCTTTTAAAAGTATAAATACATTTTTTAAAAGTTTTTTTAAGTTTTTTATATTGGAAGCTTACTTTGTTTTAAGAGGATTAAATAAAAGAAAAGGCAGTTACAAACAAATTGATTGATTGCCTAAGTTAAACAAAAATGATGACACCAAAAAACGACATTAAAAAATTTGACAAATGTAAAAAGAAATAAAAAGAAATGGAAATGGAGAATATTATTATTGAAAACATTGGCTTAAAAAAAGAAGTTAGTCAATTATCTCGACAAGTGTACTTACTCAAAAATATGTGCACCAAAACGCTTGAAACTAAAAACTCTACGAAACAAAACAAAAAAAGACAAAAAATTGTCGTCGGCAGACAATAGCTAATACACACAATGAAAACGTAGAGAAATTACAATCATTGCCTGCATCACCATCGTACTCACTATCATCACCATTGAAGGAGAGTAACAAGGATTGTCTACGAGTGGAACCGGAGTCCTCACTACTAAAAACAAAAAAAAAACTCCAGGAAGAGGATAAGGTAGGTATTGGTGACATCTAAGAAAAATAGACATGAAGAACACAGAATCTTTGTAATTGGTGGACAGCAATGTAAAGGTCTTCGAAATAGATTACTAAGAACAAGATTTAATAATCCTTACGAAAAATATGAAGTTATATCTTTTACTAAACCTTACGCAAGCACTGAAGAAATATTGACGATGTTTAAGTGGTTTGACCCAAAAGAAGAGGACAAAATAATAATCTGCGTAGGTGAACACGACACAAACCCGACAAAAGTGTTGTTAGAAACATGTTTAATTTTAAATAAATATATTAATTGCAATATTATACTTCTGAGCGTAATTAAAAATAGATTTCTTAACTAAAATAAGTTGAATGACATGATACATAATTTAAGTAAAAACTTTTTAAATAGTAAATTCGTACGATTACAAGACTGCGTTTGCTACACATACCTAGTTTGCTATAAGTAAGAAAATAAATTTAATAATTTATGAATGTGATCATATTAAGAATAAACATTCAAAGGTTAAAAATATACATTCAAGTGCAGATTATAAATATAATTCGACTACTACTCAGGGTGTAACTAAAAAGGGAACAATTCCGTACTACTTTTTAAAAATGACTGAAAATAAAATAGACATAAAAATTGGACATTCAAATGCAAACTATAAATCTCATCCGAATACTACTCAGGATATAATTAAAAAGGGGACGATTCCGTTCTACTTTCTTAAAAAGACAAAAAATAACTTGGAAAATAATGAATTAATTTTTTTTCGTAAATAAAGTAAATTTAAATAATAATAATGATAGCAACTCAAATCAACTAAAAATATTTCATCAAAATATTGCGGGTCTTTTGTCTAAAACTAACTTGTTGGAAATTACCTTAAATGAATTACGGAAAAATCACAATATGCCGAATGTGCCTACTTTGCTTCTCCGAGACTTTTGTTAATTTGAACAATAGTAATTTATTTTTGCATGCCCCAAAGGGGTTAAATATGTATGACCTATTTTTTTTAATTTTAAGTCCAAAATCTGTACCATATTTTATGCAAATAAATGATTGATTGATTGATTCATAACTTTACATGCGGGCTTTAATAAAAAATCAGCGCCATCTACTAGGAACTTGTGGAACTTCATATTAGATCAAACATTACTGCATTAATAAAATAAATAAATAATTATAATTGCATAAGTTGATAAAAAATGCTATGCAATAGCTTTACCGCGGCAGTCTCCGAGTGCCACACGTCTTTTATTTGTTTAGTTTCTTGTTTTATGTACTTTCTTGATTTTAGAATTAATTTACAAATATAATATCTGTTGACGTTTTTATATTAAGTAAAGCGTAGTCATTGAGTACATATGTAGTCAAATGTATTTTGAATCATATTTTGATTTTTTTTATTAAATAAATATTGGACAATAGTTGTTTGGCATGTTGACTGTTCGCGCAACTACAGCACCACATAGCGGCGGCTACGAGAAACTCTGTGCGGGGCACGGGGGACGAAGACGGAGCGGACCGGCGCGGCGTCCGAGCAGCAGCGCTCGACTCATTCTTTTTTTTGAATTCATTCTTCATTCGATACAGAAACGCAATACTGTTAACATCTATTTATTTAAAATACAAATATTATCTACATTATAAATAAACTAATTATTGAAGAGTTCCCTAAGTACCTATTATCGAAGATATTCAACATATTTGGTCCTTCGAGCCGGATCAATAGAGGAACAGGCGCAAAGCACAGGCCATATACATTGTTACCCTACATTTTCCATCCAAGTCCAACGGTCGAGAAGCTTCTAGAACTGTGAGTACTTTCCTTTGTCTTCCATATACCTACACCAAAATGACAAAAAAGAGGCATTCTGTTATAGATATTGAAAGTAATGAGGATATTATTCGAGATTTAATCAAAAAGAGAAGTGCTTTGAAAGGTAAAGTCACGCTCTTTTCAAAATATTTAAATTCCTTTAGCGAACTTTCCATTACTGAACTTAGTGTAACCGAATTAAGTGAACGTTTTAATAAATTTAATCCTTTATTAGACCAATTTTCTGAAATTCAAGATGAAATAGATATTAGAGTGACCATCGAAAGTCATATAGAACGTGAGTTACTTGAGCGAGAGACTTTTGAAAACCAATTTTATTCACTTGTAGCCAAATGTAAGTGTTTATTAAAAGATTCAACGTCATCCGAAACAAAGGATCATAAACGGTCAACGGTTAAATTACCGACTATAACTTTGCCCAACTTTGACGGTAGTTATGATCAATGGCTCGAATTTCGCGATACGTACTTATCCGTTATTCATAATTGTAAAGATTTAGATAATATCCAGAGGTTTCATTATTTACGTTCAGTTTTAACCGGGAGTGCATTACAAGTGATTAAATCGTTAGAGTTTTCTTTAGAAAATTATGTGACTGCGTGGGATTTATTAGAGAACAGATTTAATAATAATCGATTATTGGTTAATAACCATTGTAAAGCGTTGTTTTCTGCGCAATCTGTTAATAAAGAATCAGCATCACAAATACGTAGACTTATCGACACAATCTTGAGGAATATTCGTGCCTTAAAGACTTTGGGTGAACCCACTGATACATGGGACACTCTCATTATTTATATAATTGTAACAAAATTAGATTCATCAACTGAACGGGAATGGGAACTGCATAAAAGCTCCATTTCCAATAATAACGAGAGATTGCGTTTATCACAATTAATAAATTTCTTAAAGAATAGGGCTGATGTGTTAGAAACTATTCAGGCATCCCAGAATAAAGCCGTAGATCAGAATAATAGGAAACAGTCGTCGAATCATACTAAATTCACACACAGTCATGTAACTACTCAACAAAGTTTTAGTAAGTCTTCAAACTCGTCAAAGCGGTATAAATGCGTGAGGTGCCAGGCAAATCACCCGTTATATGCGTGCGAGTCGTTCCTCAACCTATCAATTGAGGGTAGACTTAATTACGTTAAGGATAAAAAACTTTGTAGTAACTGTTTGCGGGGCGGTCATACACTAAACGATTGTTGGTTCGGCTCGTGCAAGCAATGTAATAAAAAACATAATACTTTATTGCATAAGGAATGTGTAGATGCTAGCGCGTCGTTAACATCGTCAGTTGTCGCACAAACCTCACAACCGAACTCACATGATGAACATAGTTCAGATTTATCACACAAATACCGCCAGCCAGACTCAAAGGCAATCAAATACATACAGCAATCCTCACACATTAGCGGATCATGTATTATTATCGACTGCTCTGGTGGAAATCTCTGACAGCGATAACAAATATCACACATTTAGAGCGCTTCTTGATAACGGAAGCCAGCATTGTTTTATTTCTAACTCAGTTTGCAAAAAACTCAACATTCCAATGATACAGTCCACTGTTCACGTCACAGGAGTAGGTAATTGTGTTACCGAGTCCACACAGTCATGCAATATTCACATACGATCAAAAACAAGACTTGTTTTTGATCGTAATGTACTTAGTACATTCTTCACGCGCATTAGATGTTTTGTCTTGTCTTGTATCACTGCTCAATTGCCAGCTATAGGCAATAATCATAATTTTCAAATTCCAGATAACTGTCAATTAGCCGATACTGAATTTTATTCAAGCAATCAAATAGATTTATTATTGGGCGCAGACATATTTTGGAACCTCTTAGACGAGGGTTTAATTCGTTTGCCTAATGGTCCCTACTTGCAAAACACAAAGTTAGGTTGGATTATTTCAGGCTCCATTCGTAATAAACAGAAAAAATATTTGCATAACAAAACCATACAATGTAATTTCGCATTAGATTCACAACTCAAACGTTTTTGGGAGCTTGAGGAAGTTCTCCCAAACAATATAAACAAATTATCTAAAATCGAAAGATTTTGTGAAAACCTATTTTTAGACACAACTATACGTGAAGACTCGGGACGATTCTCAGTACGTATACCATTAGTGGAATCAGCTGACGCGCTCGGTGATTCTTATGTCATGGCTGAAAACCGGTTTCGCGCGCTCGAGCGTAAGTTAGAACGATGCAGTCCGGAATTCAAACAAATGTATAGTGATTTTATGAATGAATACATAGCTTTAGGACATATGAGCCGCGTTAATGATTATAATTCGCCTTACTATTTTTTGCCGCATCACGGGTTTTTAAAGCACAAAGTACCACAACTAAGCTTAGGGTTGTATTTGACGCAAGTATTAAAACAAGTTCAGGTAAATCCTTTAACGAAATTCAAGCGGTCGGTCCCGCCTTATTAAATGATTTAGTATCTATTTTATTAAGATTTCGACAGTTTCAACATGTAGCGACCGCAGATGTGCAACAATTTTACCGGCAAATAATGGTGCAGTCAGACCAACGTAATTTACAGTTAGTTCTTTGGAGGGACAATCCTATCGATCCTATCGATATTTATCAGTTAAATACAGTTACATACGGCACAGCATCAGCACCCTTTCTGGCAGTAAGGTGTCTTAAGCAACTTGCATCAGAACAGACTGATGACGTCATAGCTCAAGTCATTAATGAAGATTTTTTCATGGATGACCTTATAACTGGCCACGATGATAGGACTACCTTATTAAAAATATGTAACCAAGTGTCATACGTATTACAGTCGGGATGTTTTTCATTAAGAAAGTGGTTATTTAATGAAGAAGGCAATAATACTTCTCCCAAGGAATTAACCTTTGGTGACAACTGTTATACAAAAACATTAGGTTTAGGTTGGTTACATGATAGCGACTTATTATATTTCACAACTAAACATTCTCAAGATAATATGTCATGTGTAACTAAACGTACCATTCTTTCCTCTATATCTCAAATATTTGACCCTTTGGGACTTTTGGGACCGAGTATCGTTATTGCTAAAATTATATTACAAAAATTATGGCTTTTAAAAATTGGTTGGGAGGAAATCATCCCGAGCAATATATCTAGTGAATGGCAACATTTTATAAATAAATTATCATGGTTAAATTCTATAAGCATTCCAAGACATGTTAAGGGTAAAAATACCCAACGCATAGAATTACATTTGTTTACGGATGCTTCTCAGAGCGCATACGGAGCTTGTGCCTATGTACGAACCGTATCTAGCGATTCACTAGTAACAACTCATTTGTTATGTGCCAAGGGTAAAGTTGCACCTATTAAACCACTTAGCGTACCTCGTTTAGAATTATGTGGCGCATTAATAGGTGCTAAGTTATATCATAAAATCATAAATTCCTTAAGACTAAAATTCGACAATTGTTACTTTTGGTCCGATTCAACCATAGTTCTTAGCTGGTTAAAACTGCCACCTACATTACTAAAACCCTTTGTCCAGAATCGAGTCATAGAAATCAATGAATTATGTAATGAATGACGCATCGTGGTCTCACGTAGATGGTAAACAAAACCCGGCTGATTTGTTATCGCGCGGAATGCAACTAGATGCGCTGTCTTCCTCGCACTTATGGTGGCACGGCCCTTTATTTTTAACTGAGCCCAATGATAGTTGGCAGAGTAACAGTACATTTAATTGTAATAATTATAATGAATTACCGGAATTAAATAAGACTACGGTTACCCTGACAGTTTTGCAACAAGATCAATCGAATAGTTTTCCTTTTAATCGTTTTTCTTCATTTAATCGGTTGATAAGAACTACTGCTTACATTTTACGTTTTATTAATAATTGTCGCAATAAGGACGCAAAACCAAGGAACACTATACTCAAGAGAAGAAGCGCCACTTCATACAAAAGAAATTACCCCGTCAAAGAAATAGTACCTGCTAAGTAGGGTCAGATAGCGCTGGTGTCGGCTTTTTTGAGCTGGCGGGAAATTTAAAATTCATGCATTTTCTTTATGGCGGGAGATTTAAACTACTACGAGATCGACTAGGTGGGGTTCCACTTTCATTGTGTAATATTATAATTTTATTCTTAATAATTTTACCTCGAGCAACAGTGTAAATATTAAAAATAATCATGAAGCACAAAAACAACAGCTAAATATATTGCTCGAGACAAAATACAACATCTTCAATAAAACAAGGATATTTGAGAATTTTTCAATATTTTCAATTTTTTCAAGAAATGTTTGTTAGCCAACTCACTGTAGGATTGTCATTTGAGCCACCGTTGGCTCTTACAAGCAAAACAACCACAGCTATTTTCCAAAGGATCTTTGTTGATACTCCTTACGGCTAGTCTTTCAATTTTATTTCTTTTATTTGGTTATCCCACAGCCGTTCATAACCATTAAATAACTTGAGTCAGCCCAGTTGTGATGGTGGTTTTCTTTTACATCCTATAAACTCAATATTCCTTATAATTGTTTTTCACTGGATGATAAATTCCTTATGTGGACTACCGGCTGTTCAATTTGTTTTAAATACTTGTCCATCTTCCTAGTGGAGGTGAGGTGGAGTTTAGTAAATCGAATAAATTATTGAAATGTAGGAGGAATGTGGCCGTTGCAATGGTTACCGCAGGCATTTAATCTGAAAAAGAAAATGTAACTATGAGCACTCTGTCAAAAATCTCTTTACATATGCTGATCTCTTACACAATACAATACAATACAAATACACTTTATTGCCAGAATCAACAGGATACAAACATATTAAAATATTTTATACAGAAGGAAAACTGGATTCAACACAATTTAGGCGGCCTTATCACTCATGAGCGATCTCTTCCAGGCAACCTTTATTTACAAAAAAAAAGAAAATACAAAAAATAATAATTTGGTAGGGTTTGCATTGCCATTATAATAATAAAATAATATATATACATTACATATTTATTATACATAATAATGATAAACTTACATATAAATAAATACCTACATATTTCTTAATACAATATATAAATAAATGACATAAGTACACAAATGTATTTGGAGCGTAGTTAAATTTATGGAGAAGTAGTCTGAAGGTAATAATTCTTAACATTTTTCTTAAAGGAGTCTACAGATTTTGCATTGTGAAGTGACAAAGGCAATGAGTTCCATAAGGATATGGCTTTTACCGTGAACGATTGCTGATAAAAATGGGTTTTATGACTTGGGGTTACTAACAAATAGTTGCTAGATGATCGCAAGTTACGTTCATGGTCTTGATGCCGAAATATAAATCTTTCCTTTAAATATGAAGGCAGGATAGGGTTGAACAGTATACCAAATAAAAGGGAGAGAGTGTGAGTATTCCTTCGAAGACGAATTGGGAGCCACTTGAGCATAGCGCGGTATTCGGACACGTGATCATATTTGCGCAAACCAAATATAAATCTTATGCAAAGGTTTTGAAGGCGCTCAAGCTTATTTAATTGCTCCTCAGTTAAATTTAGATAGCTGATGTCTGCGTAATCCAGTATAGGGAAAATAAGAGATTGTGCGAGTGCAATTCTGGTTGATATGGGTAAGAAATTTCTTAATCTCCTAAGGGAGCCAGCTGCTGCAAACACCTTCCTGCTAATTGAGTCGATTTGTGGTTTCCACGACAAATTAACATCCATTAGCACTCCCAGATTTTTTACTACCGAACTGTAACAGAGGTGTACTCCATCAAAAACAACCGGAGGAAGATGATGTCTATCGATTTTGTCCAAGTGCTTTGCAGATCCTATAATAATCACTTGAGTTTTATTGGGATTTACTCTCAGTCCGTGATTTGAACTCCAGTTTAATATAGATGCTAAATCTTTGTTTATATTGTCTATGGCTTGTTTGACATCTTCAGGCTTAGTGTGAGTGTAAATCTGTAAGTCATCTGCGTACAAGTGGTAGGAAGAAGATAGTGAGTGGGTTATGGTATTTATAAAAATCGTAAATAATAAAGGAGATAGCACACCACCTTGTGGTACACCAGCATTAGTAGAACACCATGAGGACACATTGTCTTCTACGGATATCCGCTGCCGGCGACCATGCAGATAACTGCGAAACCAATCAACAACTATTGGAGATATGTTAAGTGATTTCAAAATACAGAGCAGTATATCGAAGTTAACGGTATTGAAGGCATTACTAAAGTCTAAGAGTGTTAAGACAGTTACCAGTGAGTTATCCATGCCTTGTCGAATATCATCCGTTATCTTTACGAGAGCAGTCACCGTACTATGGCCAGGACGGAAACCGGATTGTAGTGGGTTTAAAAGATTATTTGTGTTGAGGAAAACAAAAAGTTGATGATGGACTAAACGTTCAAGGACTTTTGATAGGAATGGTAGGATAGAGATGGGTCGAAAATCTGTTAAGGTTTTAGGATTAGAGGTTTTAGGCAACGGGATCAGATTTGCGTCTTTCCAGGATTCAGGAAATTTGGCTGTGGATACAGATTTATTAAGGATTTTTGTGATAACTGGTAGGAGAATATCTAGGATAGGAGTAACCATACTACGGCTAACGCTATCGGAGCCAACTGCATCAGAAGTAATTTTGAGTATACTCAGCTTAACATCACAATCAGTGAATTGACGAAATTGAAATTGGGATACTTCGGGGCACGGCAACGAGGAAATTTTTTCGATGGTATGATCTTTTACAGAATCATCCATTACTGAACTAGAGGAGAAATGGTTGTTTAGTAAATTTAAATCAACTTTTGAAGAAATGGGATCATTTGTTTTGCCTATGCCCAATGATTTCAGAAATTTCCAGACTTTAGCTGGATTTCCGTTTTCCACGGAAGTGTGAATATGGCGGCGTTGTGCATCCCTACACACCTTGTTGCAATGATTCCTTATAGCTTTATAACGTTCCCTATTTTTGTCGCATGGATTGGCTTTAAATTTACTATAGGCAGCATTTTTCTTACACAAAAGGTCTTTTATTTCTTTGGTAAGCCACGGTGCGGGTAAGTGTCTGATTTTAACCTGTCTGATAGGAGCATGGCGATCATAAAGTTCTGTAAGCATGAGGTTAAAAGTTGTCACTTGATCGTTTACATCTGAAAGATTTTCGATTGTTGACCAATCCATTTCAGAAGCATCATTACGAAGTTTTTCCACATCCATACCATCAAAATTGCGTCGCATTAGAATTTTAGGCTTAATTTTTAAAGGGCGTACTTTATACGATAAGTAAAGAAGGTTATGATAAGAAAAAACATCTGCACTACACTGGCCATGTTTATTGATATGACTTTGAGATGAGACAAAAATCAGGTCTAGCAGAGAAGGGGCACAGTTCGGAAAAAAATGTGTAGCATTTAGTGAAGGTATGTGCAAGTTACTGGATTCAACGACAGACTTTAGTTTCTTGGCACGATGGTCATTTTTCAACAAACAAGTGTTGAAGTCCCCCATCACGATAGTGTGACTGTATATTGGGATAAGTTCTTCAAGAATGTTTTCTAACGATGTAGTGTAATTAACATTCATATTGGGTACATAAATTACCCCTAAAAGAATTTTTGTGTACATTAATTTCACTTCAACAAATAAGTATTCCATAAGGGACTCGGAGGGATTTGTGGACTGGGCTTACACTACTGGTTTCTCATTTGATAAATTGTAAAGAAATGTAAACTGAATATGAAAACAATAAAATCATTATTGGAAATAATACAAAATTTTATAATAAATTATTCAGCTCAATATATTTTAAAGTATTTTGGCATGATGTGAATATCTATTTTAATATTTATTTGCATTTTAGGGTTGGGTTTTGAATTACACATCTGGAAAATTGGATTGAAATGGGTTTATTTATGTAGGGGTGGGTTTCCCCTTTCGATTAATACCCCTCTTGTTTTGCGGAGATGCATAGTTTTTTAATTATACATGTTTGAAATTTCCTATACTGAAACAATATTTTACATACAAAAATGCAATTTATATGATTGCTTGGTAAAACGAAATGTATATCCAGACAATCCATTTGTGGCAGAAGATGGATAAATAATAAAAAAAATTATTGTTGTTTTATTAATATGGGTACTAGTGAAATGTTCAATTATTAACGTACAAAACAAAACGTATGTTGTTCGGCCTTATTAACAATAAGAGTCTAGTATTAACTTAATAATTGTAACTTTTACAATTTGTGTCACAGACCGACATGGACCGGTTAGGTTAGGAGGTTAATGCAAGGAGCGAAGCAAAGCGGAGCTCCTTGCATTAACCTCCGAGGTTAGTTTTTTTTAATAAACGCACAAAACCGAGTCTAACCCCAAAATTTTATCTTCGATTTTCTCACTTACTACAAGGATCACCAACCACCTCCCCTCCCCCCTTTCACCCTCACCCTCCCCTAAATTCGACGGTCCATATACTGTAGTTTTACCAAAATCACCACTAATCAGTGATTGATAACTCTATTTTTGAGGTTATAAATAGCAAACTTCAAAATTCATAAAAAAAAAACTAGCCATCTCCGCAACTCCGCATCGTGGTGGGGAGACCCCTTTTCGCACCCCCTTCCCCTCCCCTCCCCCCAAACCTAAATTCCAGATGTGTAATTCAAAACCAATCCCGCATTTTATTATTAATATGTACTTTACAAAGAGCAGAACTATAAGATATAGTCATAATTTATTTGAGTTTATTTACTTTTGTTTGTTCAAGCTACTGCTGCATAGGGAGGGTATCATGGATGGGGCTTATTTACTGGGCTGTAATAAATATATGTATTTACGTTTATGTGTACTGGTACTAAGATAAATATATATAATTGCCAATAGAATGATCAAAGTTTAACTTACTTGTTGATGCTTTTGTATATACTTATGCCCATTGTCAAAATATCTGGGTGGCCAATTTCACTCGCATTTTCTTTTTCATTGGGTTTGATATGACGCTTTGATAGGTATGGAGTGAACACAAAGTGTCGATAAACAGAATCAAGTTCAAAGAACTGTTCAATATGCTTCCAAGGATAACCCTCCATACAGGGTATAAACAGGTGCTAACACAGCGTAATACACGACACAACGTATGTAAAACTTCTGCTAAAGTGAATACGTAAATCTAATTGTAAGAAAATAAAACCAAAAGCCGAAAAGGAAATCAATCAACACAAGCAACAAAATCTCACAATGAAAACGTAAATAAATATGGCCGCCGGCCGGTCGGTCGGTAATGGCCGCCGTGATTTGTTGCCATAAAAAAATGTTCAAAAACTTACCGATATACTAACCTAATATTTAATTTCATGTTAAAATTAATCTTAAGCTCCAATATTTTAATAAAATTAGGTATATTTCTTTATAGCATTGTTAATCAAAGAAGTTTGATAATAATTTCACTGTTTTTAAAAACAAATCACGAACTTATGAAACTATAATGCAGTGATTTGCGCCAACAATAGCAACACTTAATCCAGATCAACTATCATAGATTTGTGTATGTGTGCGTGATGTGTGTACATACACGAAAGTGATCATGCCCTGCGCAAAACTCTGTGGCTTACTGTCGGTTGACGAGTTGGACGATTCTACTAAAACTTTAACACGAATATCGCAATTACAATCATTCCCTCAAGTTTATTATGATTTATTAAATAATCGAAACAATAAATTTCCACATAACATATCGAGTTTAAATGTTTTCTTAGATAAGTTTAACCTAATTAGAGTAGGAGGTCGATTATTAAACTCGAAGTTATTCTCGTATGAAAAGAAACATCCATTATTATTGTGCAGTAAACATCATTTTACAAGACTTCTTTTTAATCACATGCATATAGATTTACTTCACGCTGGACCGCAGTCATTATTAGCCAATATAAGGGACAGCTGGTGGCCCCTGAGGGGGCGCGACCTAGCTAGAAAGACTGTCCGTACATGTATAAAATGCATTCGATTAAAGGCTAAACCCTTTCAGGTACAGACGGGTAACCTACCTAATGAAAGAATCGAACAGGGTTATCCGTTTGTTCGTTGCGGTGTAGATTACGCGGGGCCATTATTCATTTTAAATCGCAAGGGCCGCGGGGCAAAGTTAGAGAAGTGCTACATTTGTTTATTTGTATGTTTTATTACGCGCGCTATACACTTAGAATTGGTCACAAGTCTCACATCTCAAGCTTACTTACTCGCTTTAAAAAGATTTATATCTAGACGCGGAACACCTGCTGAAATCCATTCAGACAATGGAAGGAATTTCGTAGGAGCCGCAAAGGAGTTATCTATTTTCTTTAATAATAATAAACAAGACATTATTAACTTCACATCAAATAATCACATAAAATTTTCATTTATTCCACCGTATTCGCCTCATTTTGGTGGTTTATGGGAGGCAGGGGTAAAGTCCTGCAAGTATCACCTACGTCGTGTGGTTGGCAATGCTAACCTCACTTACGAGGAGATGAGCACAGTGTTGACTCAAATAGAAGCTGTCCTTAACTCTCGACCTATGTCACCGCTGTCCACTGACCCTACCGACCTTCTCCCGCTTACTCCCGCCCACTTCCTCATCGGCCGTGTGCTCACAGCGCCGCCCTGCCGCGACCTCACCGCAGCGACCACGCAGCTACTCATCCGCTACGACCGAGTAGAACAGATGCGACAGCATTTCTGGACAAGGTGGTCGAAAGAATACGTCTCCGAGCTTCAAAAACGGACTAGATGGCAGTCACAAGGGGATAACATTTTACCAAACACGCTCGTTTTAATTAAGGACGACAACCTGCCACCCTTGAAATGGCGGCTGGGACGAGTAACACATCTTCATCCCGGCATAGATGGCATAACGCGCGTTGCGACTATCAAGACTGAAGCAGGTGACATCCAGCGGGCATTCTCACGTCTATGCCCACTCCTACCACTGTCATAATACCTACAATTAACTACCTCGACTTCGTTGGAACCGGAAACTTCCAAGGCCGGGGGCATGTTCGCGCAACTACAGCACCACATAGCGGCGGCTACGAGAAACTCTGTGCGGGGCACGGGGGACGAAGACGGAGCGGACCGGCGCGGCGTCCGAGCAGCAGCGCTCGACTCATTCTTTTTTTTGAATTCATTCTTCATTCGATACAGAAACGCAATACTGTTAACATCTATTTATTTAAAATACAAATATTATCTACATTATAAATAAACTAATTATTGAAGAGTTCCCTGAGTACCTATTATCGAAGATATTCAACATTGACTAATAAACAAAAGTTTTAAACACTCACAAAGCCCGCGTAAACAAGTTCTTTTTGCGAACATCGAATGTCATCAGTCCATGGCGCTACCTGTAAAATGCCCGTAAAACTAATCTCTTCGTGCCTTAAGCAAACGAAATAGTACAAAACAATAAAGTAGAAGTCGTTTCCTACCGCAACAAAAGGGTTTTTGTTCGTTGAGATCGGTGGACCTTAGTTAAGACCCTGGACCATAGTTGTGTAGTTTTACCAGTACCTACTTAATTGGATTAGGTAGGTACTTGTGATGATGATGATGCTGTCCTATTTATTAAATAATATCTTAAATTTTAATTTTAATCATTAGGTATTTAAATTATTAAAAGGTAGGTACGTAAGCCAAACTACCTATGTTTGATTTATCATCATTATCAATCAGGAAACGTTTTTACTGCGATGTAAAGAAAATTTACTTTGAATGATCTTACTGCGAAAACCAAGTACTTACATACAAAGATTTTCTTTGTATGTAGGTACTTAGTTGTGTCTTTGATTTTTCGTTAACTAATAAATAATAACAATTCGTTTACGTCATTGTGTTTTTATTTATATATAAACCTTATATTTTATACAACAAAATAGCTTGAAATAATTGTAATCTTAAGTTTATCACGATTATAGTCATGGAAGATGACACTCTGTTTTATTAAAGAAATTTAAATAAAAAAAACTTAAGTTAAATATTATCATGACAAAGAAAATCTTTGTAGGTACTTGGTTTTCGCAGTAAGATCATTCAAAGTAAATTTTCTTTACATCGCAGTAATAAGCGTCCCGGTTGTACAGAAGGCAGCAGATCAAGCGTTACATTGCCTGTCAAATTTCCCCAACCAATTTTAACTTCGTGTCGAGGGCATAGAGTTCGGATTCAAGTAAAAATTTTTGACAGATTTGTAACGCTCGATGTGCTGCCTTCTGTATATGGCTTCGCAGTAAAATTGTTCGTAGTAAATTTTTTCGATGTAACGTAACATCGCAGTAACAAGGCATCGATTTAACAAGGCTTTGCAGTATAAAGATATCGATGAATGGTTTTCGGAGAAACAAAATTCGATGTTTCGGCTTTCGCACTCACGTAGGTATCCCCTGGCTGGGAGGGAGGCAATACATATTTATAAAAACTTTATCTTATCAATGACAATACGGTATTTGGAACGAGCACAATTGACCTCAATGTAATCTTGTTGTACCTACCTACCTTACTAGATTTTTTGTCCTAGGTCCTAGTATTTATCTACAAATTCGAGCGTAGAGCCTCCCACTACAGGAGCTGGTGCAACGTGAACATGATCACCGCATTTTCCATGTTCATTTTAAGACCATTCAAAACAAAAAGTTAAAAGATGGACTTGTGTTACATGCGAGTTACCTTAACTCTTTTTAGTATAAAATGTGGAAATATTGAAGATCATTATTGATCAAGCAAGAGCATTGATTTAGGCTGGTGCTAACTTTTTAATTAACCTCAATATTCATTTAGCTCTTAAAGATTATCTGCCAGTGACCTACTTTTTGGAGTAATTTATTTAGTCACCAGTTCATGCGGGTTTTGCAACAATATATTTATGAAGCCTGCTATATCTGCATACAAAGGTAACCGTGAGACTAACCATAGAAAAAAAACAATTTTTTAACAAACACTGAAACATGATAAAAAACAAAATGCATTTTCTCGCTATCAAAATCGATGACATGGTCCCTAAGAACAGATCTTCGATGTCGTTTCGATGACCTTCCCATACTGGCCGATCTAAATGGTTCACGCTGTATAGGTAATTTCAATAAATAAATAAATAAAATCCCCAGACAATCACACCAACTACATGGCCCCAAAGTAAGCATAGCTTGTGTTATGGGATACCATGTAGCGAACTAGGGGGGAACCTAGAATATAAATACATAAATAGATAAACACCCAGACACGTAACATTTTTTTTTTCTTGTTCCGTGCGGGGATCGAACCCGCAACCACTGGCGTCTGAGGCAAATAGGTTTACCCCAACGCCAATGTGGGGTCTCTAGTGATGAAGTGTTTGTAATGCTTTATTAATGCTTAGTTCTTCTTAAGATTGCGAGGTCACAACTCATTCTAAATATTACCTCGGGTCAATGTCAGACGATCTACCAATTAAGATGGCTGGCTGGGGTAGCGTTAAAACAATATGTTCTTTCTATTGCCCGGAGGGTTGGGTATTCGTGGAATGAACAGATATTAGCCTTCAATTCATGGATTTTATTATCAATATTATTATTACCTATATAAAACTGTTCCGTTACTGACTGAGTTACTGAGTGACTGACAGACAACGTACAGACGTAACTACTGGGCGTAGAGAGCTGAAATTTGGAACATACATTTTTTAGTGGCTGTAGGGGTGCACTAAGGAAGGAATTCCCGAAACTCCCGCGGGAACGGGAATTATTGGACATTTTATTTTGTATGAAATATCTTATTCCTTGAGTGTACGGATACGATACTTGGCACAAAGGTTTCTCAAAAAGTGACTGGTTGTTTTATGAAAGGAATTCCCGAAATTCCCACGGAAACGGGAAATATATGATGTTTTAGTTTGTATGAAAATGCCTTATTCCTTGAGTGCACGGATGTGATACTTGGTATAAAGGTTCCTTAATAAGTGTCTGTTTGTATTATGGAACGAATTTCCGAAATTCCCACGGGAACGGAAAATATAAGACTTTTGAGTTTATGCGTGTACGAAGTCGCGGGCAAACGCTAGTGTTTAATATGCTTGTTTATATTTTATATTTAGTAATCAATTATATACCTATCCATGTGTGAATGTAAGATATAGGTATTTATATATTTACAAACCTGAATGAAAGACAATAACCGACCCAATAATTTCGGTTGCAGAAGTTCTAAAGTAGAACTTTGAACTTAAACTTAATTCTCATGAATAAACGTGTCATGCAAGGCGACTCATCTCTCATCACAACTCTTTGCCATGAGCGCACTGCAAGGCATGAGTCTCTCCCCTGGGTGACGAGGAGGTATAGGCCATAATCCACCAAGCTGGCCCAGTGCTGGGTGGTGGATGTCAGAATTTTCAGGGCGCAGAAATAGCTTCTGACAAACCCTAACGACTACTGTATACAGCACCCGGGACCAAGCTTAACGTGCCTTACGAAGCACGGAACTCGTCGTAGGAAATAAATGGTCGGCGTTCACCCATCCAAGTACCGACCGCGCCGAACGTTGCTTAACCTGCGATATCGTATGATACACACAGTAACCACGGCGCCACGACGACAAGGCGACAAATTTTGGTGATTCCCGCTCGATGGTAGCATTTCTTCAGGGCTCTCCTGGTTGTCGAAGACCCTTTATATAAAGTCTACCGCCAAATGTCACCGCAGCAGTGGTTTTGTTTTCTGGCAATATTTTATGAAGAGCAATTCACTTCCTGACCTGTCATCTTTGACCTCATTTACTTGCCAGTAGATGAGATTGAGTTCCAACACTTTGGCGATGGGGTAAACCTGTCTGCCTTAGACGCCAGTGGTTGCGGGTTCGAACAAGAAAAAAAAAATGTTTAAAAAAAATGATTTTTCATTTATTTAAGAAAAAAAAAAATGTTCCGTGTCTGGGTGTTTATCTATTTATGTATTTATATTCTAGGTTCCCTCCTTGTTTGCTACATGGGGACACCATAACACAAGCTATGCTCACTTTGGGGCCATGTAGTAGGTGTGATAGTCTGGAGTTTTTATTTTATTTATTTAACACGGGTTTAGTGAAAGGAAATAAACATTTATTCATAATTTGCGAGCATACAGAAAATGCTTCTGACGGAAATTCAATTGACAATTATGCAGCACATAAGTAGATTCTTTTTATTTCGCTTGGTGGTAGGGTTACCTTCAGGGTTTACCTGACTAACGACCACCCTTCATATAAAATCTGCCGCCAAATATCACCATTTCAGTGGTGGTTTGTTCCCGCTAAATTTTACGAAGAGCCAGGTCTATCCTATAAAAAATACTTCTTAAATTCTGTCAAATTAACTTTATAAGAATCTTACTTCTTACTAATATTATAAATGTGAAAGTTCGGATGTATGGATGTCTGGCTGTTTGTTCCTCAATGACGGGAGAACCGCTGAACGGATTTGCATGAAATTTGGCATAGTGATAGTGTACATTCTGGAATAGCACCCGATATTCCCGAGGGATTAGAAGCTACGCAGGTAACGCGTGAAACAGCTCGTATAATAGGTGAATTAAATAACCTATAACCGTGAAATAAAAAATATATACACAATACCTACTATTGTTTTTATAGTTTTTATAAAATTGGTTGGTATAGTATAAAGTTATAAATACACAGAATTAACCACCTAGGTATGACTTGAAGCAAACACACTCAAATATTCCATCCGACTAGGATTTGAACTTGAGACGTCTGATGATACCGCTATTTACCACTACGCTAAGGACACCTTAAGTCTATTTTTAAATTACTTTATAGCTTATAAAATAACATATTTACTTTAAGTGTCTTCACATCAAAACATACTTCCGTCATCCGGTTTGATAAAGATAACGGTAATCTAAGAGTCCCTAAAAGCCACACGGTAAGATTAAAATTATCTGAAAAATTTACATAAATTTTGGATAAGACCTTCAGTAGTTTAGGAAATTTAACTGTTAGGTTGAGGTCGTAGCGTAAGCGGTAGCGGGAAGAAAAATAAATACGTTAAATATTAAAAAAAATCAATGTCAAAAATCCATGTTGGACTGGGAGCGAACGAAAAACATAGAATGTACCAGCTGCTTCTCTTCCCGGGCATACTGTAAAAGTCAGTTAAGGGACAGAGGTTTTATTGGCATTTTTGTGGGCGATAGGCTGACCCCCTGTCACTGTAATAGCCTCTCTCCATCATTATAATACCTCATTTGTCAAACGTGACATCAGATGGTCTTATGACCACTGGTGTTCTGCCTACCCCATAAGGGATACAGGCGTGAAGTTATGTATGTATGTATGTTAAATATTATTTGACCTGAAACTATGCCAAGATGGGTACTTATATAGTTTTTAACAGTATTTTACTTTTTTTCACTACATTATACTGTTTACTGTTGAACAAAAATAAAGTATCTATACAAAATACTGTTTTCAGCATGAAATCCTAAAAACTTTATGTTCTAGACTTAAATTAATAATTTGAGCGAGAATCTCAAAAAATATGTGTTTAAAACATTAAATAAATTGAGTGGTACTGATTATTTTATTAAAATACTGTTTGATATTCTTTTTTTTTTTTTTATAACTGACTAAACCCGCGTTTGACCTCAATCTCACCTGATGGTAAGTGACGATTCGATTTTCAGACTCAAATATACTTTATAAATAAATAATAAATATTTCTGACACTCACACAACATTATCTAGCCCAAATTAAGTTTCTTAAAGAACTTGTGTTATGGATACTAGATAACTGATATACTTAAGAAATATATAAACATACATATTGAATAAATACATATTTTTATTAGAATCAACTTAAATAAACATTAAACATCCATGACTTGACGACTAATATCTGTGTTCATCACACAAATATCCGCCGCTGCCGGGATTCGAACCCAGGACCTCTGGCATAGACGGCAATGTATGTTACCACTACACCAGCCGGTCGTCAAAATTGATTATTGATTGATATTTATAATATACTTTACTAAGTTGGCAACCCTACGTGTAGGATCGGCTTAGAATAACCCTATCGCCCCTAGATAAGCGTGTCGTAAAAAGCGACTATTCCGAGTAACCCCCGCTTGGGGGTAGGAATCCTTAAGTGTCTAAATAAAATAATTTTCAACCGGATTTATGGCGTATTATTTATATTTATACAGGGTTGTTTTTAGGTTACCAGCCAAATTTAAATGTTAGTTTCTTTGATACAATATAAACGCACCTGCATTTTTAATTTAGCGTCGCCCAGTACAAAAAGTAGAAATATGGAACCACAAACGTTTTTAAAAATAGTCGCTGTTGATGAACATAGCTACTACGACGCGGCATTTCATTGTTAATACTACGACGTAGTACTACGAGATGTTTTGTAGTAGCGCGTAGTCGACTTTATTTTAATGGTAATTTAGAGTGACCATGTTTTGCTTAACATTTTAGCGGATATATTAATTTTCTTGTAAAATAAAAATACTTTTTTTTCGCAAAAATCGTTTCTTTATGTGATACTTATAGTGTAAAAAAAATTTGGCCGGTGACAAATCAACCCTGCAGTGCGATCACAGAACTTTATCGAACCGTTTGTTAACGAATGTTCGTATAGTATGGAGACGGTTTTTAAGAAAAAAATGAAATCTATCCATTGCCGCACGGCCAGCTTAAATAAATGTGTGCCTTGTTAATTTTGAATGTTTGTAAACATGTTGTACTCATAAATATCTGTATAATAAAAAGTTACAATGTTACTCAAAACTAGCAACCGACTCCATACTATACGAGCATTCGTAAACATTCGTTTATATACGATTCGATGAAGTTCTGTGATCGCACTGCTGTATAGTTATTATTTTACTTATTTTTGCCGTGTAGTTTGTACGGCATGTAGGACCCTTTTAGGGTTCGCATAGACAGCGGTTAGACGCGGCTTTAATCACAACTATAAATGAATGTTATTAAAATGCTGTAATATACATATAATATATTATTTAATCGTGTATGTGTAATATCCTGCTTTTTAGTAAAATTAAAAAGTCTTTCACGTTGTCTGTTGAAATGCTTTGTCCAAATATTGTCCTTTGTTTTTTTTAATTTTTTATTGCTCTTGTTTTTGTATTCTGTCGTCTCTTACCTACTTTTTCTTTTTCTTAAATGTTTTTTTTTCTGTTTTGATTTTTTGAGTTAAAAGTATGTTTAAGTTACTGTATTTTTTTATTAGGTTGCCTGGAAGAAATCGCTTATAGCGATACGGCCGCCCCGTCGTCGTTATCTGTAAAGTTGTAATACCATATCTTGTATACAATAAAGTAGACAATAAAGAGTTATGTTATTAGTATTATTGTATTTAAGTTATTTCTAGGCATATGGATTTCATAACTACATGATAATTTAAGAAAAAGTACTTTTTAGACGTAACGAAAAAAAACTATCGAGTTAAAATCATTAAATCATATTTTTGAGCAAGCAAAGTATAGATAAAGATATGAATTTACACATATCAAAATTTCAGATCCGCTCGTCATGTCATATTCTCATACTATTCGATGAAAGTCAATGCATTTTTTCAACCGACTTCCAAAAAAGGAGGAGGTTCTCAATTCATCTGTATGTTTTTTTTGTTACACGATACTTCGGTCATTTTTAATAGATTTTGAATTTTTTTATTTCATATGATAGAGGATACTTCACAGATGGTCCCATATAAACTTCATCGAAATCAGTTGAGTAATGCATGGAAAATTTAAAATTTTCGAAAAAATGTGTATGATGTCGGAGATTGTTTACGTTGATGACATTATAGCTCAGCCAAAGTTTTGACGTGAAGTCGGTTTTTTAATGCTCTGCATTCGTTGATTATCAATATGTCACCTTAAGACTTGGTGTTAGATCCCTTGAGTATGCTGCTAACCATCACCGCTCCCTCAACCTAATCCATGTTACACGTCAAACGAGCTACGAATTGTCATTTGTCAAAACATTACTGAATTAGAAAACATTGATGCCAATCTAATCAGTTTAAATTGCGCGATCGATTAATTTCAATTATTGTTTGATTGGTTCCACTCATGGATGTGCTTGTCTCATTTATAAGTTAGTGCATCGTTAGACAACTATCACCTCGGGCAGACATTAAATAACCACAAATTTGTAAAGATCTCAAAAATTATACTAAATAAATTCAACGGACCAGGGCTTGAACCTGGGTCTCCTGCTTGATAAAATTTTAAAGTAGTTTTTAATCGACAGCACGAAATGGTATATTTAATATCATTAAATCTTAATGAAGAATACCAATAAAACCTTGACATAAGTTTATATAAGATAACTTCAGTGGAAAAATTAAGTTTCAATTTAATCGAATTACCTTTTTAAGTTTAAAACCTTTGTTATGACTTATGCTTTAATTGAATTCATGTGTTAAGTGTACTAATTATCTTTTGCTTGCGTTATCGCTTTTTCCAGTACAGTGTTCGTGCCATATGTCAAAAACGTTACGGTATAAAACAATGGAGAGATTGGACTGTAGGACTAACTGTTCATTCGCGGCCACGCCCTTACTGCAGGCATACTAATTACAATTAATTATCTATAATTATTAAATTAATTAGAATGGTTAAATCAGTGCTAATAGTTTGCATATTCATTTTACTTCAAGATTTTATACGGTGTTGGGTGTTCACTGATATCAATTCTCAAGCTATAAGGCAAAGGAGTTATGATATAGATGATGACGAGAATGATATATCGCCTGAGGATCTTACCAAGGAGAAGCTCAATTTGATATATCCAGGTAAGCATATTTTTATCGTACTTTTATATGGGACGTTTGTCATGAAGGCTAAAGTGATAAACATGCTTTCTAGACCCTTGAAAAACAGACGCAGTTTTCCTCAATTTGATGACCTATGGCTACAAAAAGGCTCGACTTTTTTCTTTTACAGTCTTCTTTATTGTGATAATCAAGTTCGTATCTTAAAGATTCATATCACAATTTTCTCAGCCTTCGTAGCGCAGTAGTCAGCAGATACGTGAAAGGTTGCGGACTCGTTTCTTTCTGCATACCATTTTTTTGTAAGACCATGAATTTCAAAATAAGTTATTTAAATCAGATAGTATAAACATAACAAAGCAAGAAAATTATAAAATATTTCGGGCTCGGTATCTTGCGCTGGTATACTCGAAGTAGCGGTCCGTGCGTCAAGATTGTCGGTAAACAACATAAATGATTGCATTTCGTGAGTTTAAAAAATAATATTAAAATATAGGGTCCCCATATAAAAGTCAATAATATTTTAAAAGCAGATTAAGAATGATGAGTGTGTGGATTCCGGGAAGTGGGGGAAAATATTTTTTTTAAACATTTTTCAAAAATTAAAATCAAAAAGTGGCCAAAATTTAAGTTTAATCTGTAGCTTACAACTATACAGCAAGTAATAAAAACGTTTCCATCTTATTGTATGTAGTCAAAAAATGAAGATTAAACTTAAATTTTACTCGCTAAGAAGAATTTTGATATTTTAATGCATGAAAAATATATTTTTCGTAATTTACACCCGCTCGTCATTCTGAATAAAATATAATTGACTATTATAGGCGGACCCTGTATACCTAGTTAGTAGCTGATCGTGCATTTTAAGCACTGAGTTATTATTACAACGTTAGTACAAAGTACCTAACTCAATGGTTTTACGATGTATTTTATGACTCCCGTTTTTATGTTTTCGTGATCTCTAATGAACCAAGGTAAAGACGCTACACTATTAAAAATGTCATTGTCAAGAAAATATCATCAAATTACTAAGAGTTCTCATTGGAGAAAAAACAAAATACTACTTTATGAACAGTTTTTAACTAGGAATATAAATAACCAACAAACATTATACATACATACAAACATAACTTCACGCCTGTATCCCGTATGGGGTAGGCAGAACACCATAGGTAATAAAACCATCTGATGTCACGTTTGACAAATTAGGAGGCATTATAATAGTGAAGAGAGACTATTGCAGTGACAGGGGGTCAGCCTATCGCCCACAAAAAAGCCTCCCATAACACCTCGGTCCCTTAACTGACTTTTACAGTATGCCCGGGAAGAGAAGCAGCTGGCACATTCTATGTTTTTCTTTAGCTCCCAGTCCAGCATAAGAACAACAAACATTATAAAAGTTAGTTAAGACGTTCTTATTTTAATACTAGATGTTCTCGCGACTTCTTCCAAGTATAAAATAGAACACACATATTTATGAAAATAAGCTACTTTCAGTATTTCACTGCAAGTTTCACATTACATATATTTTCGTAGGTATATAAATGTAATAAATTAATTAAAGTGTTACTGTAAGATGTTTGTGTTTCACCATGAAAAAACATAAAGATTTACACGTGATACAAGTGAGCCTTGGGAAAAGTTTTTTTTAAAGGACACCTGCAACTTTAAGGGCCTTGGTCCTTGGGCTTTACTCAATGTAAATGCAAATGCTGCTTTAAGGAAAACTATACTATTTTAAACTGAAATAGCAAATTAGTCGGAATTATTTAATTCTCTGTATTTCTTCTAATATTTTTTTTTGGACCGTCTTTTGTCTCCTTTATTTATTCCATTTAGCGAAACTATTTCGAAAACTCTTTTTTTTTGGTAGGTATGTTTTACTTTTCTGTTAGTCCTTACATTTCAATAAACATTTAAAATTATAAACATCTGACTGATACGATATTCTGGTCCTGCCTGACCTATCACAATAGTGTTTATTGAACTTAATTTTTTATTTTTAAACTTAACTTAGTAACTTATTTGATAACTTAACATAAAACATTTTTAGGCATTGTCGCTGAATTTGATAAACAGCAGCATTGTTTGCATTTGAGTGTTTGCTAAATTAAAATAAGTAAATGGTCGTTGTCTGACTTATTAATAGTTAGATGCTCTTACAATTTATTCAAATGCATGGAAATGGGCAAGGAAAAATCTTGCAGATGGATTAAATTATACGTACTATAACCTTCTTTTCTTTATATGTACCTATTATACAATACGATACAAAGGGTTGGAAGGGGTCGCTCTAGGCGAAATTGGCGACCTAGATTAAAGTACTTGTAACCGGCGATCATGTATGTGAAGATTAATAAACGCGAAGGAAGCGAAAGAGGTAGGTATGTCTGGATCGTAGGTAATATTTAACGGTCCCTAGCCTCTGCTATACCAAAGGGAGACAAACGTGAAGATATGTCTGTATGTATTAATTATTACATTCTTGTCTTCAGGAACGAAATGGTGCGGTGCAGGATCTGTAGCAGAAAACTTCGACGACTTAGGGTCGTCGGCTGAGTCCGATACCTGCTGCAGAGACCACGACTTGTGCCCGGACATAATACTCGCCGGCTACACGAAATATAACCTCACCAACACATCTTATTATACGAAGTAAGTTTAAAGATTTTAATTACTAACCTGTTAAAAACTATTTGTAGCGAGTCTGTAATCCCTCATCATCACAACTCTTTGTAATAGGGCAAACAATAAACAATTTTCGCGGAAATAAATGGCTAAACGAGCGACACGTCCATATAGCAACAGGCCTCGGCGGTCGGCCGCTACCATGAAATGTACTCTGTGGCCGCTACTGTCGGTGAACAGCGTTTACGCACACATGCGTTCGTATTTTGTTCGGGAACAAGAAATATGCAATTTGCAAAAAAAATATTAATTGTACTAAAAAAATCAAACACTATTATGTTAGTATGTTGCTTGTAAAATTACTTGCCAAAAAATTAGAATGACCGCATGTAGTTGAATACGGTTTTTAATCATTATAAAACAAATTTAGAGGTATCTTCGTGATTTTTTTCTATCGAGTCAAATTAAGTGTATTACGTTTTCAACACACTATCTATCTAGCATATATCCTGAAGAATATCATATATTTTTCTGGTTTTCTTTACTGCAGTGAATCATATACTTTAAAGCATTATAAAACTCGCGTTTAGCTCCTGTAGTCCCCTTAATCTATCCCCTGTTTGAAGAGGATGTTAAGGCTGTTAAACACCAAGCTGGCCCAGTGCTGGTTGGTGGATGTCGGAATTTTCAGGGCGCCGTAATGGCTTCTAACAAACAATAACGACTACTACAATAACGACTAGGGATACAGGGATCGACTGCTTAACCTACCCTCCGATGCACGGAAGTCGCCGTAAGAAATTAATGGTTGGCTGCAACCCATCCTAGTATCGACCTTACTAAACCTGCAATATCGATTGATATACACACAAGCCACTGTACCCGACGAGTCTCTAATCCCTACTTATACAGGGTCCATTTGTGGTCACCGGCCAAATTTTTTTTGCACAATAGGTATCATTTATAGAAACCATTTTTGCAAAAAAAAAGTATTTAGTTTTATCCACTCACATATTAAGCAAACCATGGTCACTCTGAATTACCATTAATATAAAGTCTACGCGCTACTACAAAACATCGTGTAGTGCTACGTCGTAGTATTATCAATGAAATGTCGCTTCGTAGTAGGTATGTTCATTAACTACAACTATTTTTAAAAAAAATTGTGGTTCAAATAAATATGCAGGTACGTTTATATCGTATCAAAAAAACTAACATTTAAATTTGGCTGGTGACTACAAATCAACCCTATATTTTAAATGCGAAACTGACTTTATCTGTGTGTCGCGCTGTCACCTCCTCCTTTTGGAAGTCGGTTGAAAAGTACGTGTGCGGCGAAGGGCCATGCTCGCGACGAAATACGGAAAAAATCTTTCTCAGGATACCCGTAGTGAATGCTCAGTTCATGCGCAATCATCATCATCATCAAGACTCATTGTAAAGAGCCCACTGCAGGGCTATGAGTCTCTCCCCTGGTTGACGAGGAGGTTTGATAATCCACCAAGCTGGCCCATTGCTGGGTGGTGGATGTCAGAATTTTTAGGGCGCCAAAAATGGCTTCTGACAAACCCTAAGGACTACGGTATACAAGTATACAGCACCCGGGACCGACTGCTTAACGTGCCCTCCGAAGCACGGAAGTCGCCGTAAGAAATGAATGGTCGGCGGTCACCCATCCAAGTACCGGCCGCGCCGAACGTTGCTTGACCTGTGATATTGTTTTATATGCACAGTAACCACGGCGCCACGACGACTTCGTCATGCGCAATACACGTCCTTATACAACGAGCGCAGGCATCGAGTGCTGGATGTCACATTACTGGATCCATTACAGCCATCTATACGCACCATAAGCCACAGAATTTATTTTGATGTTTGTGCAGACATAGACTAGAGCTCTCTTATTGCAAAAAAGAGTTGTAAGTATTACGTAGGGATTAATCAATACATATAATAAAACAGTAAAAAAAACGTGTCTGTACATTTAATATTTTTACAAAAAAAATTATCTAGGGTTATAAAGAAATGAAAAAAGAGTAAGAATCTGAAAAAAAAAAATTTGTCTGTTTGTTTGTTTGTAAGTTTGTCTGTTTGCACAAGCTAATCTCTGGAACCGCTGGACGGATTTGAATGAACCTTTTTTTGATGTATAGCTGTGAAGCCGGGGCAACATATAGGGTATATTTTATTTCGGTTACTGGAACACCTGATGTAGAACCCTTAAGGGATCATCAAAACCGTAAGAAATATAGATATGATGCCTTAACAAAAGTTGTCCAGGATGATGAGCAGATTCTGCAGGCATAAAAAAATCTAGGATCTAAAAAAATTGTAATAGATTTTTTAAAGTTATGCCTAAAACTTACTTTACTAGAATATGGTGGAGATGTTCGGCATACAGATCAGAAGTACTCATTGCTCAGTTGCGCGTAGACCGACCCTGAGTCTAAGGTCGTGGGTTCGATCCTGCTCGCGTAATTTTTTTTTATTATATATTTTTTTATTTTGTTTACAAAAAATATTTAATTGTGAACAAAATTGTCTTTGACACCACTTGATTTCAATCAAGATCCAAAGAGATATCGTAATAATTTTAAAATAACTCCGTTATAAAATAGGTAGGTATGTTCGATAAGATGCGGGCGGGTGAGCGAGTGATTCGCTGGCATGGCCGGCCACTCACGCTGTTAATTGTTCGAGATACCTACCAAACTCTGGGTGCCTATGACCATATTCACTCAACTTTTATTATTTCACTTGGAAATAAGATTTCTCTGAATGAACCACCAAATTTTTGTAACGGTTGGGAGTCAGACAAAATATTAAAAATACTAAGTTTTTTTTCAAATCGGTGAATAAGTCCGAATTTGACCTCATTCTCACCTGATGGTAAGTATGAATTAGGTCGAATACTGAAGCCAAGCCAGTTCTATCATAAACCCGTTTGCGGCTCTAAAACTGGCTCTTTATAACATGTTTTCGGGGCGCGTCACGCTGGCAGTAGTGATATTTGACGGCAAATTTCAGTCAGCCGAGACAGTCAGTTTACCACCAAGCGGGGCTCATTCGGATTAGTCAATTATTCAGAGGCGGTAGGGTTATTCTAGGGGTAAATTATAACTAAATTGTCGTCAAAATCAATGAATGCTGGGTTTCAATATTTTACATGAGTAAAAGCTACTACAAACGAATGGTAGGTAGTTATAAGAATAGTAAGTAGTAATTTAACATGACGTTGAATATTGAAACGCTTTATACGCTTCAATATTCAACGTGTATGATAGCTAAATCTACTGTTCGTAGAATAAACGAACATACATACATATAACTTCACGCCTTTATCCATTATAAAACCTCTATCCAATAAAACCTCTAGCCCTAAAATGACTTTTAAGGTATGCCCGGTAAGAGAAGCAACTGGTACATTCTATGATTTTCTGTTGCTCCCAGTCCAGCGTGGAAGCAACGAACGAACAGTGTTTTTGATATTGTAACGTGGCATTAGTAGATTAGATAGATGTAAAAGCGTTCGGATAGCCAGAAGAAAAAAAAAACTGAACTACATTAAAAATAAACATGGGAATAAGAATTCTAAGGAAATTCTCCTGGTAAAAGTACTAGGGGCTTAAAAATAATAAATCTGAAAAATAGTTGGTATGCAGTAGAAAATTTTGCTATGTTGATAGGGCTAAATCATTAATAAAGCTTCTTGCGCGATTTAATACAGGTAGGTACAGAAGGCAGCAGGTCAAGCGTTACATTACCTGTCAAATTTCCTCAAACAATTTTAACTTAGGTAATGTCGAGGGTAATTTGATTTGATTTGGATTTGTAACGCTTGATGTGCTGCCTTCTGTACATACAGAGATATATTGTAAGAAAGTTAAACTTAAAATAATGGGACTCAAGGTTTTATTTATTTCGTGATAATTTCTAGCTCTTGGAAGTTAGAAACCGTAGATTTAGAAGTAGAATAAAAACGTAGATGTGTTAACTGCCAAAAGCAATTACATTAAATTGGCTCAGCCATTTTACCGTGAAAAGTAGCCAATCATAACTATAGATAGATACACATTATACACTGATAATGCCTGGATGGATGGATCTTTGCTACTCTTTCACGCAAAAACTGCCGAATGTACTTATTCTTCTGAAACTTTACAGTAACATAGCTTTACTTAGAATAACAATAAGCTATAATTAAAGAAGATAGGTATTGCATGAATTATGTAAAATTTAAGACACTTTGACACCCGATTTGTTTATAACGCAATGTGCCTAATATAGTTACCTATGTTTGTAATGTACCTAATATAGTTACCTATGTTTGTGGTTAGGAGCTATACATATTATTTGGGCGAAGATTCTTCATTTTTATTTTTGTTATTAAAGATAGTACTTAGGACCTTGGAGAAGAAAATAACCTACTCGAAATACTAATTCAATACAGACGAAGTCGCAGGCATCATCTATGTAATATACCTACCTACCTATACTTTTTCACAAAACACCTAGGTGAAACTGCGGATCACAGCTTTGTTGTAACAGTTTTTGAAGTAACTCTGTCTGTTTATCTATCAGTAACGCTTAACTACTGAATTGATTTTGACGAAATTTTGAATAAGGTAAGTTTAAACTTCAAGGAGGATATAATAATAGTATTTATCCAACTCCAACAACCGGTATCCACGCGGACGAAGTCGCGGGTCACGCTAGTATTTAATAAAACGAAGTTCGTTTTTTAATTATGATTATTTTTAAAGAGTTTTTTCATACTTAAATCATCGATCGATCTTTAACGATCATGATGGCAATATCTAGGCAATATGGAGTTCCAATAAAAATATTCATTCGTCTCAACAATAGTCTCTCTGTTCCCATTGCCTAGGTATTCGCTTTCATTTGTGGTACCATTTTCTAGAAAATTGAAGTCTGAATTTCGAAGTCGATAAATGTCGTCTGAAGAAAAAATCCCTCGCCCTTTACCTTGACGATAAGGTTGTTGATGGGCGTAGAATATAAATTTACCTTCTAATTGTATCTTGATTGTATACTTTATATCAGATAATTAGTGATATCAAAATGTTGACTAAAGTTTTAATCAGATGCGGCGTTATTTATTTATTTAACAATTTATGTACATAATACAAAAAGCAAATACATTGAGAGATAAGTTGTACAAAGGTGTTTGCATAGTGCCTATTGTATTTTGTTCTGTAAACGAAAATATCGGATCATATGCAGATAATTATTCCTTTTTATAGGGCTCTTATCTAGATACTAATAAAGGCTTTATCCCTTTTCCCTAATAATATATTATAATAAAGTTTAGGAGTGTTTGTTTATTTGATTGCTTAAATAATAATTCCTTACAGTACTGGTTCGATTTGAATTGAAAACCAAATCATTTATTGCATGTTATGATAGCTGAACTCTTGGGTATATAATTGGTTTTCTTAAAAGTCCTCGGCCAAAGTTCACCGCTTCGGTGGCAGTGTTTTTTTTTTTTTTATAATTCTGACACACAGCATTATCTAGCCCAAATTAAGTTTCTTAAAGAACTTGTGTTATGGATACTAGATAATTGATATACTTAAGAAATATATAAACAGACGTATTGAATAAATACATATTTTTTATTGGAATAAACTTAAATAAACATATAAACATCCATGACTTGACGGCTAATATCTGTGTTCATCACACCGATATCCGCCGCCGCCGGGATTCCAACCCAAGATCTCTGGTATAGAAGGCAATGTATGTTACCACTACCGGTCGTCAGCAGTATTTTATGAAACACCAGTTTTTTTCCTTTTTCCCAAGCCTGTGCATCTTCAACTTTATCTCCACTTAACATCACGAGAGATGAGTTCAAACATGGCCTCACAGATGCAGAAATGGCTTGAGTATTGAGAGCTCTTTTAAATAGCTATCAATTTATCAAAATACTTAATTAATTTAAATAGATGCAGTCCACAAACAAGCAACTTTGTTTTTTAAAATCTGGCACGGACTTCTTGAAAATTCCGATTTGGTCAAAGTCGCAAGTAAAAGCTTTATGAGGGCAGCGCTGGACCGATCGGTGTGGAGGCCTATGTCCAGCAGTGGGCGTCTCCTGGCTAAACCTTGATAATGGCGATGGGATAAAACCATCTGCCTCAGACACCAGTGGTTGCGGGTTCGATTCCTCCACACCAAAGAAATAAATAAATCTTCAGGGTCTAGGTGTTGATCTATATGTGCATTTATATTCTAGGATCCCCCCTACTTCGTTACATGGTATCTCATAACACAAGCTTCGCTTGAGGCCATGTAGTTGGTGTGGTTGTCTGTTTTTTTTTTATTAATGATGATGATGAAATTCGATTGACAGGTTAAGCTGCGCCTGCGACGAAGAGTTTCACAGGTGTCTTCGGGCTGTGAACAGCAAGACCTCCAACACGATTGGCAGTTTATACTTCAACGCACTCAACACTCAGTGCTTTAGATTGGATTATCCTATTACTGGCTGCAAGAAATACGGCGGGTAAGTAGGATTTATTCATACTAATATTTTAAATGAGAAAGAAAAAAAAAGAATAATAAAATGTTACAAAAATGTCATAAGGAGAAACTATAAAACTAAATAAAAACTAAGTACTTAAATAAATCACAACATATCTATCATTTAAATACGAAAGACCTTTCTTAGTGCCTAAATCTAAGAAAGTGTGTCTGTCTGTTACGTTTTCATGCTTAAAGTATTTGTATAACATTTGGTACAGAGATAGACCTGACTAGAAAAAGGGGTTGGCAGGTTGAAATAGGGGATGAAATTTTGCATAAAATTTTCATTTTTGTAACAGGACTGATTTTATTTCTAACTTTATTCTACTATCACGAGTACATCCGTTGTACAGTCCTTTGCACACCTGTACAACGTTATTTTTTGTTTATACGAAATCTGAAGACAGTTTGTTCAGAATCGATAACAGAATCGATTTATATTTTAACTCAATAATCCTTACAGATGCTTAAATAATGTACAAATGCGTATCTACGTCACATGAAGAGCTAGCGAGCGAATGCTGCGCGCTGGGTGTCCTCACTCGCGGGCGCGAAATAAGAGACACAACAAGAGGCTCGAAATTAGCTGAGTTTTTAAGATTATATCATATTTTTTACGATACCGATTTGTTAAACGAAAAAATTTGACCCGTGCCCAAGTTTCGAATAAACAAAATTTAACGTTTTATGTGTACCTATATTTGTATAACTAGCGGTTTCGCGCGGATTTACCCGCGTCATTTCAAATCGCGCGGGATTATCGAGATAAAAAGCAGCCTATTCGCTATTCCAGACTGTAAACTAATCCATTAAGCCATTTTGCCGTGATAGAGTAACAAACATCAAGACATGGATACATCCATCCATCCAAACTTTCATATTTATAATATGCAAAATTTTTGTTTGCTTTTATTCGATAGATGTCTCTGTACGTCTATTAAATCGCGCAAGAAGAGTTATAAATTACTTAGCCATATTTACTTAGTAGACTACTTTAATTTATCCTCACTTTCACACTTATAATATTAGAAGGATATTATATTATTTATTTAATAGCCCTATCGCATCACTCGGATTAGAGTGAACCCAACTTGGGTGGGAGGTAGATTTCCTTCAGGATCCGTATGGCTGCATTTATTATCTGCGCCCAAATAACACCACCAGTGTTATTGGGCGCCAGTGTTTCGGTGATATTTTATGAAGAGCCAGATCCTTCCTAAACCGGCCATCAGATGAGGTTGAATGAAGCGAAACGAGAGTCACCAATGAAAACATCCACAAACTCAAGAGATTCCTTACGAGTAACTAAATGGCTCTGTGTATACATACGCCTAAATCCAGCAATTAAATATTGTTTACTTATTTTTAGATGGCTACATAAGAAATGTTATGAATATGAATACGACGTCAACAAAAAACAAAAGTACCAGTGGTTCGACGTTCCGAAATACTAAACGCATCTGGATTACTGGCGCATCTGAGTACAGTGTCAGTCCTCAAAAGTTGAAGCTTAATATCCCCGGATGATTATTCACACCGTGATCTTTTTATAAATCTAGAGATTGTAAAAATTATTATGTAAAAATTGTCAGTATTAGGCAAACCAAAGCAGGGGCCTTACTCCCGACGCGATCGAGAATCAAATCAACTCGATCTCAAGCATTTCGAAACCGATACTAGCGCCGAATCGAGCGGTGGCTCAAATTGTAACTAATCAGGATCGAATATATTGTTTATACGTTTATACAGACCGTTCACTTTATGATGTCCCCTGCCTGCTGATGTTGGCAGCATTGTGGCAGCAGTGTTACCAATAATATGTGTCCATTTTAACCCCGTAATCTAACTTTTTTTATACCTACCACGAATAAATATATGTTTAATTTTCTGATTTGTAAATAATAAACAACTATAAGACTAGGAAGGTTTTGAATGACGACACATTATACGAGGGCGAATCAAAAAATTCTTAGAATGAATACAAAAAAAAATTAAACAAAAATATTTTATTTTTCTACGTAATATCCTTCTAATCTAATACACTTAGAATACCGCATCTCCAACTTTCTTATTCCTTCCGCAAAAAAATCATTTTCTCGACTATTAAAAAACTCCTCTGCGGCAGTCATAACCGCGTCATCATCGTCAAATTTAATTCCACGAATATGCTCCTTTTATTTTGGAAATAAGTGAAAATCACTCGGGGCTAAGTCAGGAGAATATGGTGCGTGATCAAGGACTTCGAAGCCAGCACTGCGGATTGCGGTGAGCGCAACTTCCGAATGATGAGGTGGAGCGTTATCCTGGAGAAACAACACGCCCAATGACAATTTCCCACGACGTTTTTCTTTAATCGCTTCACGTAATTTCGGAATTAAGTTTGCATAATCGGATCCAGTTATCGTTTGCCCTTTTGGCAAGTAATCAATAAAAAGGATTCCTTCATTATCCCAGAATACCGACAACAGCTTGACAAGCAATAGTGCCAACATAACGGCAGGGGACATCTTACGATGAACGGACAATAGATTGTAACAAATGACCAAATCTATGGCACAATTTGAGCCACCGCTCGATTTGGCGCTAGTATCGGTTTCGGGAGTGCGAAAATCCTTGAGATCGAGTTGATTTGATTCTCGATCGCGTCGGAAGTAAGGCCCCAGCATACGTTAAAGTATGAACTAACGGGGTTGAATAATAAAATAAAAACAGATTTTCGTCAATGTTATCACCGCTCCGGCTGCGCGGGCGGTTGTGTGTTCCGGCAATAGTTCATGAAGAGTCAGTTCCTTCCAGAGCCCTGTCATATTTTACCTCATTGTCACTTACCATCAGGTGAGATTGAACTCAAACGTAAATTTGGTCCTGTATAATATAAATAAAGTTATTGGAGTTATCAACCTAAGAGTCACATAATGTGTTCGTAAACTTTCGACCACCCTTTATAAAATGTAAACTGACTGTTTCATTGAAAATTCGAATATCTACTTACCAGTTATGTACAGAAGATAGCAGATCAAGCGTTACGTTACTTGTCAAATTTCCCAAACCAATTTTAACTTAATGTCGAGGGTATAGAGTTCAGATTCAAGTAACTTTTTTTGTCAGATTTGTAACGCTTGATGTGCTGCCTTCTGTACATGTTAAGGATTACATAAACTATAGAAGAGTTTGGATATCCAGAAAAGGCACTTTTATATTAAAGTTTTTTGATAATACCTAATGTAAATAAATTATAAATTATTATTAAAACATAATTCTAGAAATATAGGTATAGCCCATCGTGCCTTAAAATAAGTACCTATAGCTTGTAATATGGCCACCACATATTGGGTAGAATAATTAATTAATTATTTATTTTGTATAAATATTTATTTTACGTAATAGAAAATAAGCAGGTTTGATATGTGTAAATCTGCAGAATTGTCTTCTAATGATCCAAAAAGGTTAGACCTGTGTGTGTTTGTAACTATTTACTTTTAAAATAAAATAAATGAAGTTAAATGATCATGAAGATCAGGATGGCTTGCCAAGCTGGTAAGCTCCATCCACGAGAAACATTTTCACTCGATGCTTAAAATTACCAGGATTATACCTAACGGTCAGGAAAAACTCAATCAAGTTGCAAGATTGGTCTAACTAAGCGCTAGGAATTTAATACGCGTTTTTTTCACACATGTTTGTATGATTGGCCAAAGGCATGCACGGGCTCACGCTTAAACGCATATGTTGAAATAAGTATTATTGTGATATTAAGGAATAAAGTGTTTATAATAACTAAATATACAAATTATATAAAGAAGCGGCATTTGTATTATTTATTTCGTCATAGCAATTTCTTTGGTACATTGGTAAAGTTATCTGTTACATTGTTGCCATTATTCAATTTAAGTAAGTTTATCATACAATATTTTTTATATATATAATATATATATTCATTAAATTATGCACACCATAAATGCACGTTTATAATATACATAATTTATTTCATTACATACTATTTAAGTATAAATAACCATACACATTGTTGCGATAAAAGATATGAGTACAGATTTATAACATTTGTTAAATTTAAGTTTATAAACAAGTGAACAACTTTGAACCAGGTAAGTATTAATTCTAGTATAATCATGAACGATAGAAAAACTTTAAATACTTCGTTATATATTTAGATATGTTAGCCAAAAGTCGTGCTTTGCTAAAAAACTTTCAGGCGTTCACTTATGTACAACATATTTTATTATACATAATTATAATGGTACGTATTGGGAAATAACTGTGGGGTTATACAATTATATATAATTATAATCAATTTTGTTTTATACTAAGAGTCGCAAGCTAATCAGGATATTTTTGAAAAGTGACTAAATATACAAGAATAATTTACTTTGAATACCGCATCCTCACATTGGGTATTCTGTTTCAGCTAAGTTATAAATGTGTGGATCAGTCTTAAGCTGATTTTGGAGTATCCAGAATTGATCCACAGTTGCCTCTAACAGCTCAAACCGCTGCAAATAAAAACAATGTGCGGTCGCGATATAAGGATAGATCATTACCATTTTTATAAACGTCTTAAAATAGTATCCCTTGTATGAAATGAGCAATCGCAAGTAGCTACCAGTCCAAGCGAGCTTATTTATTCATCAATATAGTATATACAATTATTAGGTTTGTATTTTTTTTAAAGTTTAATCAATGTACTATCGAACAAACTGAATCACCCACAACAAGCTCATTTTGGCAAATCGTCTAAATGCTAGTAGGTCGAAATTCGCCTGAAGATAGGTTTCCTTGTTGACGAACTTGTTACCATTATATTCGTCACTGATTTTTAATGAGTACAGATTTCATACAATATCTAAAGTTTGACAGTTTCAAACGAATTTTCAGCAAAATGGGTCATTATTCAGTTTGTTCGATGGTACGTATCAATACAATTTGCAAATGCTTACAGTCCAAAATAGCTCTAACACACTGCGCGACATAATTAACATAAAAGTTTTTAATCTAGATATTCAATTTGTAACAGATTTATGTTGATATGAAAACAGCGGAGCTAGGGGTATCACTGTATACACCAAATATAAAGTCCTTAAGAAGCTTAGTTCCCTAAATCGGCACGGTTGACAATCACTGGGGGTTATTTATTAACTGTGGTTTATAAACCACAAGTTTTTTGCTATAGCTGAACTAATGTTTAGAGCAAAATTTTCTCCTAGCGCCATTTTTTTTAGCAGATACCTGGAAGCTTAGATATCCAGAAATTTCTCCGAAGATTTGATGTAGTGTGGTGTAAAATTGTGTTCGTAGAGTTCGATTTAATCGACTGTTACATTTACAGTTCATTCAATTATAGAAAACTCGATTACAATACGAATGATGACAAAACTAAGATAGGTGTAATAAATTTATGTAATTTCACAAATACATACCTAGCAGTTTATAGCCATTTAATGACCAGTTCATTATAATATTCAGTTATTGATTTTCAGAAGAGTACATCAAAATGAGTGACTTGCAAATAAAACGTTTGTTTACAGCCATCTTACGAAAATAATAAGATATGAACAATTAACAATTTTCTAAAGTCACCAATGGGTACAGAGTATCATAACTATAGGATACTAGAGTGATAAGATTAATCCATTTCTAGAGGCGACGTTAAATGCTCACATGCCAAAAGCTTTGCATACTTGCATACATTTTAATAAAATAAAAAAGACGTGTGGCACTCGAAGACTGCCGCGGTAAAGCTATTGCATAGCATTTTTTATCAACTTATGCAAATATAATATTTATTTTATTAATGCAGTAATGTTTGATCTAATATGAAGTTCCACAAGTTCCTAGTAGATGGCGCTGATTGTTTATTAAAGCCCGCATGTAAAGTTGAAATCAAAGTATCACCGCTGTGCCGGTCAGAGTTGTGGTGTGAGGTGTTAGGTTTTTTTTCGTCACGGAATTTCTGGATTCGGTCCCCACGCTAAAGGCCCGCGATCGAAGCTATGCAATAGCTTTATAAAAAATAAAATACAATTATAAGATTTGCGTCAAAGCATGGTGCGAATGTCAGTAATCTAACAAAATGTCTGTCAGTACCACTCAGATTTTAGAGTTAAATTAGATTTTATTTGTAGAATAGAACTTTCGGTTTGGTTTGATTTTATTAACCACAGTAATTAATTATTCAATATATTATGAATGTGGTACAGCTGAAATATTAAGACATATTTTGTAAATTGCGGCATCGTTCAGGAGAGAAACGATACGTTACTGAAACTGTCTCCGTGCCATGTTACAGTGCAAATGTACATTTGTATCATAGAGGCTATTGATAAAAAAAGAATTCAATCTTAGGCAAATTATTGAACTGCGCTGCGCTTCTATTGGATACCTCTTGGAATACGTAATTTCGTCTCCTAGCAACCAAAGTGTGACGAAGCCAAAAATTTTCTCACACTGCGATATTAAACTGCCACATTATTGGAGCTTATTCTAATTGTAGATATACAGCAATATCTAGACGAAGAGCAACGTAGACCATTAATTGTTCTAGTTTTCAAAATCCTGTTTTTTACAAGTTTTAAATTAGATTTTAATAAACAAGGCACCTTTGTATGTTTCGAAAATATTAAGCACTAATATTTAATAGTATGTTGTTTCTCTTCAAGATAATTAAAAGTTAATTTAAGTCTTATGAACCGCGATGTCACATATGTTTTAATAATTTTAATATGTTAAATATTACACCATTATCTCATTCCTTATTTAGTGCTCAATAAAATATTAAAGAAGCACAATAAAGGCCTATAGCAATGCTTTTTTAAACGAGATTTTAGGTGAAGTGTGATGACCAATCCATTTCGATATCATTGCGAACAGAGCAAATCTGATATATGTATAACTTCTGTATAAGAATCGAATTACTCGCCAAGGTTAATAAGTTACTGATAGGGTTAATGATCTCTAATAGGGCTAGGCCTTCTTAGCATTTTTAGTACTCGCCGCATGTGTGTTAAGAACCTTTCGTATAGTTTTTTGTTTTATATTCAGACAGCAAGTGCTCCTAGCGAAAACTATCGATATGTTAGCGAGACAGCGGTGCGAGCACAGAACTTTATCGAATCGTATGTTAACGAATGTTCGTATAGTATGGAGTCGGTTGCAAGTTTTTAGTAGCATTGTATTTTTTTTTATTTAACAGTTATTTAACAGTACAACATGTTTAAAAACATTCAAAATTAACAAGGCCCACATTTATGTAAGCTGGCCGTGCGGCAATGGATAGATTTCAATTATTGCTGACAAACCGTCTCCATACTATACGAACATTCGTAATGAGTCGATAAAGTTCTGTGCTCGCACTGCTGTATAATAAATGTGTGCCTTGTTAATTTTGAATGTTTTTAAGCATGTTGTACTCTTAAATAACTGTAAAATAAATAATTACGATGTTACTAAAAACTTGCAACCGACCCCATACTATACGAACATTCGTAAACATACAAGTCGATAAAGCTCGCACCGCTGACGTCTTAAAAAACAAGTACAAACGATATATCTCTTACTTCCGTACCTATATGTGTAAGAGGTATTATTATAATGTAATAAATGACTGAAATAAATTCATGCTTTTAACTTTTTACATTGTTAATTGTGCATGTAGCATGAGATACACCTACGTAGTGGTGACTCTGTTTAGCCAAACTTAGGCTGTAATCCGCGGTAGTACACAAAAGGCGATTTTAGGCATTATTTTAAAAAGGTAATGATATCTATTCCTATAAACACGATGAAGTTATAATTTTAATACTTTGCACTCATTATGAACATAGACTACCGAAACCATATTCATACCATTATCACCACATCATTAAGGACCTTATGGCTTTTTCGCATAAAGATCTATGCTTTTCACAAATGTGAAGGAATTTGATAATATTTCGATTAAGCTATAAAGACTATAAAAAACCGATATTGGCTATGGAAGTATGGTCAAATCTTTTAACCGCTTGGCGTTACACACAGTAGCACGAAGTACTTAATTTTGGAGATTAAAATATGAATAACTGTTCATTAAAAAACGATCAATAAAATATAGAAGGTTATTAGGATAGATGTAATTGTAAAACTGGGTTCTTAAAAAGTAGTGCTTTTTGTGGTTTTTTTTTCATTCTCCTTCATGCCGATTTCAGCTAAGTATCACAGAGTAGATTTTTAAACGCTTTACAAATACTATATCTTGACGTTTAGATATGATAATGAAGATGCATTATAATTATGAAATGAAGACTTGCGAATAAAATTAGAGAATAAAGCTTATTTTTGAGTGAAATTTATAATAGTATCTTTAAAAGGGTAAATGTAACAAAGGCGTTTAAACAATAGATATAGTAATCAGAACATTACAACAAACCAATCGATACAATTTTCAACATCTGCCAAATCTACGAGATACAATATAATACATATTTAAGCATAATTTTAAGTGACATTTTGTCGTGGCAGTATTAAAGTGGTATAACATTCCATTATTAAGAGTCTTTAAATTTGTATCCTTAAAAATCATTACGATAGTAAGTATTCATGCAACAAGTGTGTTTTATTTAAATATAACCGATAATAGAAGGACGGTTAAAGGAATAATCAAATATTGATATTTTATAGAATTTCTCAGTTGGTACAATTTGACAATAAAAAATTAATTAATTAACATTTTATTTGTTCTTTAAAACCTTCATAAACAACTAGCGTACGAAAGTTGCTACAGAATAGTGATCAGTTTACAATTATGTATTGAGTTAAACATATTTATCTAAAGATTGTACAAAATACAATACGAACCGATACAATTACATATTAATTAACTAAATTGTGTCAACAATTCACTCAACAAAGTGGCCACAACTAACCTAGTAGACGGGAGAAGTACAAGAAAGAATCACGACTATAGTGGTACATACAACTTCAACCGTGGAGCTATCGAGACTGCACTAATACTTGAATATTCACTAAACTGTGCGTTTATTGAATTTATTTACAACATTGTTAACTATCAAGGTATCGAATACGCATTCAGATAAAACAGGACAGTCGCAGCAGAGCCAATCGTCCGCAAGAGAGCGTCACTAGGCTGACCCCGAGGGGGCCGGAGCGCCGGCATTATTTGCCTCCAAGACCGAATTTCATAAATATCAGTTCCTTTCCTTTACTGAGGATGTCGCCGCCGGGCGCGGTCATTTCGGAGAACTTCTGCATGAGGTTGGGTTGTGAGGTGGGGGGCAGTTGCTGGAGGGGGACCGCGGCCGGGGAGGGGACGACAGCCGGGCCGGGCCGGCGGGCGGGCGAGGTGGCCACCGGCGCCGGCGCCGTGCTGCTGGTGGCCGGCGACTGCACCGGCGTGCCGCAGTTACCAGCGCTCGCCGCCGTGCGCGCCACCGTGCTCGGCGCCGCGCTCGCGCCTCTCGCCCTCGCCTGCGCCTGCGCCTGCGCCTAAACCACAACACACTCTTCAACTAACCCTCCAACAAAATCCACTCAATGATCAACTACTTCAATAACTATGTGATGCGACAGATAACTAGCTCTTAATGGATGTTGTAATGGTGGTGGTGGGAACATAAACTTTAATCAAAAGCTCGTGGAGGAAGCTATCTGTCGGCACTGAACTGTGCTTCGATAAACGATAGTATTGATCTAGGACAGTAGGAGCATCAATGTTCCTTTAGATGCATCAAGTATGAAGATTTTATGAAGAATCAGTCTTTATTTTTAACTTTGGGTAAAACGTGCTTTTAAAGGTAAGACAGATATATTAAATTTTGGTACAACATAACAACTCTATTGTTGCATATATGGACTGTTCATGCATTATTCAACTAATAAATCAATTCATAAACTAATCTTACTTAAGTATTATTTAAAATAAGTTTTATAACACATTGCATATGTTTGGGTTATTGTGCATTTAATCATGCAATCGAAAACTATTGCACTACAAAAAGCATTCAGAAATGTAAGAACAATATTGAATTTTTATCTAATACACATAGAAGCGACTCTACATTTTAAAATATGATTTAAATCGATTTGAATTTTATTGTTGAGTTAGTAAATAATATAAGTAAATAGTATGATATACCTAATACATAGTTTGATGATGTTAGTGGTGGAAATAACGAGTGTTGCGATGTCGTCGTTTGTTATGGTTTTGATTTAGTTCATAATGTTTCTAAGAATGTTCTGGCTAATGAAGAAATTTCGATCATAAAGTATGTCTAGCAGGCTGGTGGGGCGTTAACTAGATCATGATACTATTCAGATACATATAGAGCATAAATATGATAGCGGAAAAGAAGATAATAAGAAAAAACAAAATGAAGGTGAAGATGTGAGAAACTCTAGAATGAAGGTGATAGTTAAATAATAATGTAAATAATGTTGCATAGTTATTTGAGAAAGTATTTTCGTGGGTCGATTAGAAACGTTTTATTTTACCTGAGCAGTCGCCTGTTCTGGATTACTGGCGGATGTGTTGTGGTCTAACTGAGAAGGGGGAAGAGGGCAGGCATCTAGCAAACAGACAATACACACAACATATATAGTGACCACAGACAACCACTTGAATCTTGGATCACACGTCACGCATATCGCCGCGTGCGCAAGTGCGAGATTATGTTGCGTGTATTATACCGGCCTACCCTTGCAAATCAATGATATATCTCCAAAAACAAAGGAAATTATAATTGTAACAAAAATAAAACAAAAAAGGATAGATAGTCGGAAAGGTGAATGGAGCAAAAATTAATGAAACGCACGTATCATTTGGTTATAATGTTAAGTACCTATTGTGTTTTAGTTTAAAAACGCTTTTAAATATCTTAATTATAACATTATTAGATATAAGTTAGTTATTTTAAGGATTTACTCTGTTCGATGTTTGTGAAAGTGTAATCCAAGATAGTGTTTAAATAGCAAAGTGTACACTAAGCCCGTTACCACAAATTTTGTTTATTTTTTAAAATTAATTTAACTTTAATTGTAAAAGAGATAGAGTTGATTTCAAAAAGCATTTGTGGCAACGGGCCAAGAGTGTTTGTGCTCCGTAGATTGCAACCGGACTCGCATTAAAGTTCCGTTTTACTGTTTATTTAGGAAACCTTATTGAAAGTGATTATGATACTTGCTGTTTATGTTACAATTATAGCCAATGATTATGTTAGAAACTGTAATACACAATATTCTCTTCAATCATTTGTTATGTATTAACTAATTATAATGAAGTTAGTGAAATAATACTCAGCAAAACGGAATTAGTAATCAACAAAATGGAACCGTGTCATACTTTATCTGAGTCGGATCGCAATCATAGACCGTGTACAGGAAAGATGATAGAGGATACCAGAGCGAGATAGCTAGCTTTTTCAGTATAGTAACATAGCAAGTCCAAGGTGCAAACATGAAACACTCAAAGCTTTCAGTGATCGAATTCGCCCCTGTGCGAGTTCACTGAACTTACCAAACTTATATCTAAACAGGGGTTTGTAACAGCGTAAAAAAGTCCTGAATTCTTAAAATTACCTGGTTTTCTGTGATTGCGTTGCTGTTGGTTAACTTCTCTGGGGGCGGGTGCAGGACCCCTGGCCCCAGGGCCCATGATAGCACCTCTGCCTCTTCCCGCACTGACACCTGGAATCCCGCTGTTTTGCATTTGCATTCTTCCAGGAGGACCACCTGGGAAAGAACAAGGAGACCCTTAAAAAATTATCAAATTGTAAGGAACGCACAACACAAGCGAACTGCTGAACACCTCTAACCTACTCTTGGATAAGAATGGTTAAATTTTAACATTGACCTAAATTTTCGCGATTTGTGTTACAAAATAGAACACTTTTTTAAACAATTGTCACTTGTGACTACAGGCTCCCTAATTTAATCTAATTTTGACCATAAAGTTGATTCTTTTTTATTTCAATATTTTAGTAGTTAACTACTAAAATATGTCAGAATATAAAAGATATGCCGTTTTACAGTATATTAGTATATTTCTTCCACACTGGACTAGAAGCGAAAGAAAAACATAGCTGCTTCTCTTCCCGAACGTACTGTACATGTCAGTTAAGGGACAGAGAGGTTTTATTAGCGTCTTCGTGGGTTGATCCCCTGTCATTGCAATAGTCTCTCTCCTTCATTATAATACATCCATATCTGTCGAACATGACATCAGATGGTTTTAAAGCCTCTGTTTTTCTGCCTACCCCATAAGGATAGCTAAAAAGGTAAGGTAAATTCCAGCTTTCTACAGTAGCCATGGCTGTACGTTGTCTGTCAATCACTCAGTCAGTAACGGAAAAGTTTTTTAAGTAATGTTTGTAATTCGTGAAGACTTATGACAATAATATAACAATTTATACAAAAATTAAGAAAAAATGGGTTTTTGACTGCACTAATCCCAAAAATGGCCAGATGTCTGTGGAAAAAATTGCTTTTGATAGTCGAGTACTTCTCCGGGAAGGTTAAAGGCTATATTTTACTACGAAATTTTATGCATTCAAAATTTATGGAAATAAAACAGCGCGGCTGCTAGTGTTCAAATAATATTCATGAAATACCTTGACTGCTCTGGCCTCCAGGTGCATATTGATCGTTAGCATCCGTGAGGAAGTTACTCGGCACCAGTCCTCTCACGCCATCGATCTCAGCCATAAAGAACCCGTCATCGTCCATCTCGCCGTACACATGGATGATTTGCCCCGTGTGGAAACTCAGCTCAGCCTGAAATTTCGAGTAACGCTGCATGTAGATTTTAACAGCTGTCCAAAAATATATTATTCAAGTTAAAACCTACCAACGCATCCTAAAAAAAATATTTCATCTACAGTTATAAGTTTTGGATGGTACTCACATCTGCATCAACATTGGGGCTCAGTTCCTGCGGATCATAGTCGTACAATGCAACCATTCTTCTGACAGGCTGATTTGCGTATGCGTCGTTCCATCGGTCTCTTGGTTTAGTAGCACCGCCGGCTTGATTTGATGGATCCTGCTCCGAAACTTCCACCACCATGTTGTGAGGCACATAGCCCCTTCTCCCACGGCATTCTCCCCAGTAAAAACCATCTGCATCTTTATCTCCCCAAACCTGATAGAAACATTCAAATTGTTACTTTTGCTTTCCGAGTTAAAATTAAACGCAAAATTACGAAAATTAGATGTGTACCTTTATAGTATCTCCTTCGCTAAAGGGCAGTTCTTCATCACAACTTTCTGGATTAGGACTCATTGTGACCGGATCGTAATCAAACAGTGCCACAAAGTACCGACTCCTTTTTGATTGCGGATGTTGCCCCGGGTGTTGTCCTGGTTGTTGCGGAAGGCGTTGTCCAGGCTGAGGTCCCCTTGGGCCCGGCGGCGGCCCACGAGGACCATACGGCTGCATCCCTTGTTGACCCTGATGCTGAGGAAACTATGATTAAAAGTAGAAAAAGTGCAATGACACTATCTACTATTACTATAGAGTTAAAACACTACCTGGTGAGGATTCGTGGGCCTTGCTCGATCTTGCTGCGGTCTCTGCTGTGCGTTTTGCTGGTACTGCTGCGGCTGTCCTTGGTACTGGCTTGGCTGGTTACTTTGGAACTGGCCGACTTGTTGATATGGGGGTTGCTGCGTGCCATGGTAAGCTGGTGTATTCGGGTACTGCTGACCCGATTGCTGCTGCGACACTTGCGCAGGTTGGCACGGTTGCTGCTGACGTCCGTACGAACCAACACATTAATAAGGTTAGATTTTCCATAAGAAAGCCTATAGCAATTGTCAAGCACATAGCCATTTCCTTTCTTCTGGCGATATGCGGTACAAGCGAAAAGACAAATTACCTTTTCCTTGGCACGGTAAAAAAAATACATTCCTTTGTAGCACTATTCAACCCCCATGCACAACGAAAGCTAGCGTGCAGCGTTTACACTTGAAACCATCATTCATAGCATTAAGATAACAATCACTGCTTCCAAAGTGCCTGTCACCTTGTACTTAAAGAAAAGAATAAATGTTTATTTAAACTTGTTCACCTAATAAATAAGTCTCCTTCACAATTAACTTATGGGCTTATTCTTTTCGCAGCATTTAGCGAGTAACTCAACAGGTTCAGTGTAATAAAAATATTCTTAATCGGTTTAAATTACGATAGGTTCATAACAAGGAGAACAATAGGACATTAATACGACTGAGATGTTGTGAGAGGTGTGTGGAAGAAGGGGTAACGTGTTTCGCGTCTAAGCCAAGACAACATGCAGTAACAGTCATATACGCGCGATCATGCTGCTTCGAGTGGATCATGTCAGTATTGGTGTCTTAGGTACTGTGTTCAGAAACATTCTAGGGCTATCTTTCTATCCTGATTTTCAAAGTGCTTTACGTGGATTAATCGTGTCAGGGCGGCGTGTCACCGTTTTGCATCAGACATTAAAGACGAAATAAGTGGAAGTGACAACACTGAACATCAAAAAGTGGTCGGAGTAGTGAGAACTCATGAACGGGAGAAACGTCCAGAGTAGAAAGAGAGGCATAGTGAGTGCTAGCAAATAGACAGCACATTGAGAGCAAGGATCGCAGACCTGTGCGCGACGGCGTGAGGCCTCTTCGTCTTCACTACACAGCTCCGAGGCGCCCTCTTTTGTGATTTCGATGGCCGGTATCCCCGAATGCTAACCACATGGTCAATTGTTTAAATAAATGTTTTACATATAAGACAATTTGATTAATAATTAATGAAACCATACAGGACATTGAATGGTAATGGAGTGGAAATAAAAAAAAAACAATAACGACAATACATCCAAAATTGTGATTTGTTTACGTTTAAAAGAAATAATATTTTACAAGAAGCAAATTTTCATCAGGCTGACTGCATGTTATCAATGCATTCGATACGTGATGACACAGACAAAGCTGGCAGGTAAAGAGGAAGTGAAATGGAAGATCTGAAGATTGCAGTCGTAGTAGATGCACTATAAGTCTTTTGTCAGTTATTTGTTTTAAAATTACTGTTTGAGCAACTACGTTAGTACGAGTATGCCTATGTGTTTCACAAGTTGTGATAGCCTAGTGTATTTATTTATATAGAACTGAATTAATCACTAGTTTATAAAATCTCTAATTTAAATCTCGACATCTTCTTCTAAAGTCGTTAGGAAGTTATCTTCTGAAAATCACACTTACTTGTTCATACATGGTTAAATAGAAAATTATATAGCCAAAATTAGCTAACATATAGTTTTTCTACGTATATATAGTTTTTTTCTACGATATGTGTTAAAAGCATACTCAAATTAAATATTACCGTTATGTATATAAGTATTTACGTATATGGCTACATTGTCATGTTATAATATGACACTATCAGATTACTCAAAATTAATCGTGTAAGTAAATATATGAAAAATCCAAAACAAAAACTAAAGTAAAAGTACAAACAACTCAAAGAAAATAAAACAGTTTTAATGCTAAATAAAATATTGGTGTTCTGTAAAAAGTATTGTAAAATAAAAAAAATAGTAAAAGACGTGTTAAAATTCCTTACCGAAGGGGTTATTTTGTCGAATATACTCTTTAGGAGGCCTGTGCCGAATCCGCTCGCGGGCTACGGAAAGGTGTATAACAGTTATGTGAGCAGCGAGGTCAGGTTTACTCTAAGTGGCATGATCAACTACCTCATGAACTTCATGAATGTCTGTGTCACAAAGTACAAGCTCTTTTGTTCAAGTAAAGGTATCTGTAGGTGTCGTGCTTGTTTTGGGTAACGGTCAACAGCACTAGAGACTACTGATCTAGTCGTAAGGCAAATGCAGTTAATTTTGAATTCTGAAGACGAGTGCATAGCTATGTTGATGCCGCCCGTGATATAAGTCATTCGTGTCGAATTATTACATTTGGCAACACTACTGGACATTAAGAAGATGCCAGCGACAGATTATAGGAGAGAGTAAAGAGTGCAGTTTGCAACACTTATCCTAAACGTGAAAAACGATTTATTTTTTAATTAAATCACATAATGTTGACTGTGTGTCAAAAATAATATTATTTGCAGCAGAAATCAAAAATCGTTTATCAAGTTTAGGAGCATAATGACACCGATTGTAATGATAGCTAAGAAAACACAGACGAAGAAGATCATCAGTTATAAAATTAAAAATAAAGCTCTTAATACTGAATGAACATCATAAAAAATACACTGGCAAAATTAAACATCAAATAGAATTACACAGAAAATATACAACATTGAACTGCAAATCAAACGTAATCAAGGTGCTGTGACAACATTTATAAACGCTTGTTTCATGGATATCAAAATATAACAAAATTTTACTCTCAATGTTATTATACTCTAAATTTTATAAAGTAACTTTTTTGTTTTATTGTCATTAATTTAAATCACACATTCAATTCTAATCAAATTATTTAAGGGTCAGTTCAAGAACAAAATGAGTAATATATCACCTGAGCTGCGTGTTGATCGTGGCGGTTGCCAGTTGGGAAAATTTCTTTGTCTGATAAATTTTCATCATGTTCTAAGACTTGTTGTTGCTGCTGGCTGTAGGGCTGCGGGCGTTGGTGCTGCCCGGGACCCCGGTACCCGGGGGGCACTTGTTGGTTGTGTTGACCTTGTTGTTGCTGCTGTTGTTGTCCACGAGGCATTCTCGAAACTACTCCTCTTAACACTTGCGGTGGAATCGGAGTTGGGGTACTATCACTAGACTGACTATCACGGGATTTTGTTCGCACCTGCAATTGAAACAAAATTTATCCTTAGACGAATTTCCCGCTTGTAGATTTGGCTGGCTCCATACCAATTATAACATTTTGCCATAAAGCAGACATTTATACAAAGCTTTGAAAATAAATGCAAACAGATAATGATTAACGTTCATACTCACTGTGACACATTTAGGATTGAGGCCGATCAATTTTCCGATATCGATGAGAGCGTGATCTCCAGTCGGGGAGTCGACATCCGTGACCTTCTTGCCGTCGGCATAGACGGCGTAGCCGGTGACAGGACCAGACGCCGGCGGCCGAAGCACGGGCTGCCATGTGACCAGCAGCGTGCCGTCCTGGGGCCCAGCCTCCACCTGCACAACCGCACCAATCACCACCAACAATCCAGCCAAACTTTACATAGCCAATGGGTTTCAACAACAAAATTTTGCCTGGACAAAGAACTACTAGCCACAATGACGCAGGGAAAACACCAAAGTTAGAGGAACTAAGCTTACAGGTACAGCGACAGGGTAGATCTAGTTTGTCCTGGAGCTGGATTTATGGTTGCGATTGACGCGACTTCCTCGAGAGTTTTGGGTGTGCCGTGTGCTTTGAGGTTGTGACCATTTGAGAAGATAGGATGTGTTATATTCTGTGTTTAAAAGAATCAGAACAAATCACACACATTGTGGAACGTTACTAAGCATCTTTAAGTGCGTGCGCAAATACATTGTTATTTGCACGTAGAGTAGGTATGCTTTTGCTGTTGAAAATGGATACTGAATTTTGATACCTAAAATTTATTTGGATTTGATAGGGAATGTGATTTAGTTATGTTTAAATAAATAATTGTATTAAAACATGCTTTGCACATCATGCTGGTTATAATCTATGATAGTCAAGAAACAAACCATGATCTCATTTGGTGGGTCAGGGAGTCCTTTCGGTAGAGTTCTGAAATCCGTGTAGGCGCCTGGAGCTTCTTCCACAGTTACTCCAGAAGGTGGACCTGCTCTCAAGTGCTTCGCTCTGATCGTAACACGATACTGAGTACTTGGTGAAAGACCTGTGATAGTGTGGCGATATACTCCTGGTTTAACCGTCCGAACCTGAAATAGTTAGGTAAAATTTTCACAGAATGTCGATAATAGATTAAACGATTTAATATAATTTTTGGATTGCAATTTTTGTACCTCTACGTTGTTAACACAAACTACATGTTGATGGTTTGAGTTAGCCGGAAGCCAGGAAATAACTGCTTGGGAGCATGTCACACCACTCGCACGAACACAAGTAGGACCCATGTTTGCCGTATCTCTTCCAATCACCATAGTGCAAGCAGCATCCCTCGACGTCCTCCGAGTCACTGTCACTGAACGAACGCTGATACGATGCGGCTGTGTAACAAAAATAATAGAACCCATACATCTTGCGGCTAACTCATTAAATTTTCTGTCATAAAATGTTTCTGACTAACCAAAGTTTATGAACATTTTTGAAAAACATGCAGATGTAAATGAAACCTACACGACAACTTATGTTTAAATGAATTCACAGAATAACATATCGATACTTATATTTACAAAGTGCAGTATGATGTTTTTACCTACAGTGGATACTAAATGGAGCTTAAAAAACTAGGTATCTAACAATGATCTTACCCGATTAGAATCAACTCCTTCAACCAGTGCACGAGTTCGTTCTGAGGCTTTCACGGTTGTTTTCAGGACTCCATCGACGTAAACATGGTAGCTTTCGATGTTGGCTTGCTGAACTCCTTCTGGCGCCGTCCATCCGATCAGCACCGATTTGTTGAGCTGCCTCTCCAATGTCAGCTGCCGTGGCGCGGGCACTAGCGACGAGAAAAACAGCTTGGCTGTTCAGGTCGGAGGTAGATTGCATATGAAGTGCAGCCAGGCAGGCGAAGTGACAGTGATTATGCGGAGAAGCGTGCGGCGAAGTCCATTTTGGAAGGGAATGAGGAAAAGGACAAAGGTTTTGCTATAGATCTATTACTACAAATAAAATTATAGCTACGCTATCTGGAAGCTGTATCCTTTTACTAAAGTAAATAAACTATTCTAATACTATTTCTCCGGTATAAATTAAGGTGCTTAAGTTCACTTCAGTCCTTTGCATGCTGGGATTTAAATCAAGTAAATAATATATGGAGTTGTTAGGTTAAAATTCTTGAGCATAAGCTACTTGTTTAGCTAACAAAAGCAAGGGCTACATTTAAAATTTGATGATTATGCAATAGTGTTTTTTATTTTGCAATAGTAAAATATAAAATTATGAATATCGTAGCGAAAATAACGAATTTATTAAAGTCAATATCTGATGGTTAAATAAATCTCTAGCTCGTGCTGTCAACAGTAGTTGTGAACCTCTATAGAAGTATGATTATGATTACCATTATCATCGTCTTCGGGCCCCTCGCTAGTGTCTGCTACTTCACTAAGTCGAGCGACATCTCTGCTAAGTGACAGATCACTGATCGCCGTGGTCGCGGATTCATCTGCGTCGCGAAGTGTTGCTATCACTGCCTGTTGCCAAAGAATAAAACAGAAAACATGAAAAATATTCATTAGTTTTAAAATTTAAAGCATCGAGAGCGTAATGCGTCAGTCAATTCCTTTTCCGAACAGCAAAGACGCCTGTCAAAGTGTCAAATACTTTAAAGACAATTAATAAATAGGACGGACGATTTCAGAATATTATCAAATTGTTGTTTCACTATCACTTACTGAGCCTTAAACCTGGACGTATTTAAAATGAAACATTTATCTTATGTGCCTTCATCATTCACGTCTCAAAAGCACACCAGTCTTACAGATTTAGTAGCTACCGTCCGCGCTGGTAGCCGTCCTCAACGAAAATGTGCAGCTCCCAGATTTCTACTTTAATGCCAGAGTTACTTCCGCATCTCGCTAAAATCGAAAGTCAACTAGGTCAATCTTTACTATCAGCGCCCTCTACTGTATCATAACTTCCATGACAAACTTTTTAATATGGCTAACTTATCGTAGTAAGAACTGAAATACTACGATACATAAATCTTCACTTTACTAACTATAATGTTTAGAATAAAACCAAGTATTCCCGGTTAGGACATAATATCGGTCAGCTGAGTATTTTGCTGCCATAATCTTTTTACGATGTTACTCTATTGAATCAGTTGGCATCTCCCCGCGCAGAGCTACCGACTTCATCTATAATATTGGATGTCAATCGGTCTTGTGTCATTACGATTTAATTATCATATATTGTTTCCAATTATAGAGTTTTTATTATTAATTATTTTTACAGTTACATTATTTTACATGCTGATCAATTTTGAACCGTATACGTGCTTACATAAGAGTGCTTTCATAAACGAACAGATTACCGGTGCGGACAAATCCTTGCGGGTCCGGTTCCTTTATGAAAGCACTCTTATGCAAGCACGTGTACGGTCCAAAATTGATTAGCATATAATTTATCTGTGCCGGAAACCTGCTTCTTTAAGTAAACACTCTAACTTAGGTGACAACTGTAAGTTAAAAAAAGCCGGTATTTTAAACCTTCTTATCATCATTACATACGACATGGTGTATAATGCCGCAATCTCTGGTCTCAAGAAACTTTATTTTGAAAGAACACTATTTGAAGTTTCTGTGAATTGTTTTTTTTTTATGTTTGATGGTTTAAAATAAAAATCTCTGAAAATATCAGTAAGCTTTGAAAAATGAGGGATTAAAGCTTCAAAGTTCAAATATGGCTGCAGACTTGTTTAGTGGCCGGCAGTACCTACACAATAATATCCTAGAATTTCCACTCGAATTAAAGAAAATAGTTTTGAATAATTTGGCAATTATCATTTATGTAAGTGTTCTAAAAGGTACTTACCTGGTGGAATTCTAGCAGGTCTTCTCCAATAAGTCTTTGTACAAAATTAGCTGGAACTAGTCCTCTTCGTCCATCCAAAAGCTCCGCATCTAACATTGAAGCGTTAGGATCTGGTGGACCCCACACTAAACAGTAATCACCAGCACAAATTGATAATTCACCTTCCGTGCCTTCCATCCTAAGGAAACGAAATATTTTTTATATATCATCTTAATCCCTTACCATTGCTTTAATAAAATAGTTTTACTAGAACTTACTCTGGCGGATCATAAGAGAATCGAGCTATGTATACGCAACATCTTCCTTTCCCAGGTATGTCTAACATGTCTACCTGCCCTTCCGTTGATACACCACCGTTCATGTAATGTGTGATTCGAACTAAAAGGAAAGTATATTTTTAATATTCTTCTGATTTTTTATAATCAATAGATACTAAAATGTCAATAAAACTTACCATCCATTTCAACGCCGCCACTGTTAGGCATCATTCTCGATATAGCCCTTTGATTTCTATCATGACTGAAACCCGAATCTAAGCCACCTAGTCTATCAGTTCCATATTGGCTATCTAATCCTAGACCCCATGAAGGTTGGTGTGGCGTTACTGGAGTGGCCACTCTTCCTACTCCTGTTGTCGTAGTTCCATATCGTCCTATGGCTAGGTCAATATCGTCTAAAGGCTTTAACTTGATGTTCATATTACCTCCCAGGCCACTCGAAAGTAATGGATTTGTATACGTCCCCGTTGTTCCATACGCGTTTGTTCCAGTCATACTAGTATTGAGCCCACCAAGTTGGGTACCCGAAGTAAGATTCGTTAACGTGTTCCCTAAATTTGAGAATGTCGATTGCATCCCTCCTAACGTACAGGGTAATCCTCCAGATAAACTGGTTTGTACATTATTTAGACAGCTGGTTAGGCCAGAGCCTGCCATTGTACCCGTTAGTGTTGGATGTGTTAGGCCACTACCTAAGGACATCTGCGGAACATTTCCAGTAATATTTGCTAGATTGCTTTGTAATCCTGCTAAAGTACTTGTAATTTGATTCATGTTATTTACAAGTGGGGCGGTGACCGGGTTTGTAAAAGTTACTTGATGAGTGTTGGGCATTCCATAAGAGTTGGAAGAATAAGCGGCCACGGGGTTTGTGTAGGACGTGGGATTGTGCGCGCTCATGGAGTAGGCAACAGAGTTGGAACTGGGTGCCGTAAATTGTCCGGTCGCATGAAGAGATGAGAGCGTCGGCATTGTGTTGCTCTGACAGATGACCGCATGACCGGAGTGACTGGAGTGACCGGCGTGGCTGGAATGGGCCCCGTGGCTCGAGTGCATTCCGTGACTTGCAGAACTCGTGTACAAGTGTGGCAGCGGCGATGGAGTCGGAGAGTGGTAATCCCCCAACCCCTGATTTGAACCACTCTGTTGCATTCCTGGAAAATATGCTATAATGAGGTATAAAATAAACATTGTTTCGTTTACAGCGGTTTAACAATAGATTTTACCATGTGTAGTGGACCTAGAATGTTCCAATTCAGCCAAAATTCGATTATCTTGTTCTATCTTCGCCATGATGCGTTCGATTTCAGAAGCGGGCTGGGGCTGCATGGTGGACCACGTGGTGCCTGTGCCGGCTCCGCGCGCTCGCAACGCGGCTGACAGCTCCAGCTGTAGCTCTTCGCATCGAACAGTTTCTAAAGCAGCCTGTGATAGAATGTCATGATTAAATTAAACTGATTTTATGTTGCTTTTATTCTTATTGGAACTTAGTATAGACGGTTTTATTTTTATATCTAGCCACTCAACAGAGCTCAGCCTGAGACAAATACCGATGAATAGCGGAGCAAAATCAACGTTTGATTTAGTGTCTGTTTGACTTTTTACTCTTCGTGATTTGATTTGAAGGATTTGAAGCAGTTTCTTTAGGAAATGGGCATACGAAAATGGAGTTTACCTAAATGTATATAAATAAGCCAGATATTTCAAAGTTCTATACAACTAAAATAAAATCGGTTTTGCACATCTAAAGTTATTTTGTATATAGTATTGTCCTATTGTTTTCCTTTTTTCTATGGATGCATAATTATATAAATGTAAAAATATGAAGGACAGTAAAGTTTTTCAGTTTTCTATAAGTAGTGCATGTCCCTTATTTTTCCTATTTCGTGTTTTTTTTCATATCCTATCTTTTTTATTGTTTTGATCTAAAAAAAGAAATCCCATACTATTATGATAGCTATCTTAAGCGTTGATCACGTCTCAAGCATACATTCACTCTCAATGTTCAATAGAGAACCGTCAAAGATTTGTCAAAAAAAAGGTAAATTATCTTTACTTGAACTCCGAGAAAGCTTTATAATACGAGTCTTCATAACGACCTACCTTCTTCTCCAATTCTCGCACCCTAGACTGCAGGTTCTCAACATTCATAGAGTCGTGCGGTGAGCGCTGCGCCGAGCGGAGCTGCGCCAGCGCATCGGCGTGCGCGCGCTCGGCGTCGGCACGCGCGCGCTCGGCGTCCCGCAGCCGCCGCGACAGCGAGTCCGTGTCGCCGCCGCCGGACATGGCGCCGCCGTAGCTCATGTTCTGGACAAACACAAATCAATTACTATTTATTTATGAAAAAAACACACACAAAAACTAATTACAATCAAATTTAATATACAAAAATTTATATGAACTGGTTTGAAACTCAAAACATTTGTGTTTAGAGAAAAACATAATAAAGTATTCTTATTTGCAGGCTTTCACAGTATGGTACATGGAATGTTTTTTAACGAAATGCGGTGTAATGCAGCAAAATTCGTATATTTACAGGAATTTCAGAGAAACCGGACCCCTCTTATTTCGTAAGCATTCAGTTTTAGGAATATAGTCAACTGAATGGCGTATAATTTGGCTTATTTGCAGAATTAACTAAAACCCATACTAGAACATCCCTACTTCCCCTAGATAAGCGCATTGTAAAAGGCGACTAATCCGAATGCCTTGGTGGTGACCTCTTTGGTTGGTCTGACTAACGCCCTTTCTCCATGTTATAAAATCTGCCGCCAAATATACCCGCTCCGGTGGTTATATGTAACGGCAACATTAATTGCTGTCATCTTCATTTACATCCCATATGTTTAAGAAGGATCTAGGTCATCAGCAATTAATGTTGCCGTTACATTACTTCATTTACCATCAAACGAGATTAAGCTCAAAAGCAAGTTTACTCATCAATATAAAAAATACGAATTTGCGAATATCTCCGGAATATCAACCGAAAAACAAACCTATCAATACAACTGGCGTGTTTCACAACAAAGTTCCCAACGGCCACTCTGTTGTCCCTTACGTCACCACCGATAAAGGGTGATGCGATATCGCCGTAAATCAATAAAAACCTTGTTGACTCATGGTGCGCTGACACGAACTCTTAAAACTGTTTCGTTCCACGCGGCTTTGACGTCATAACCTCAACTAACATGATAGATCTTTAGAGAAATAACTTGAAAACTTTATATTGTATGTATATGTCGCCAGTTATTTATAAATATCATAAGTCTAAGTTGAAACAGTGACATCTAAACCAACAGTTTGCATATACTATTATAAACAAAACGATTTAATGAAATGTTTGATACTGTAAAATTTTGTCCCGAAAAATTACGAAAAAGTTTTTAAATATGTATGTAAAAATTCAGCCAAAATGCCGAATTAAAAATTGCCGACCATAAACAATGCAAAAATTGCTCGATTTTAGTTATGCATTCAACACTGTGGTGAAATTCATATCCAACTGGGTGAATTTTTCTGTTAGCATATCTTCAACGGATTGCTTATTTTTATAGATACCTAGATGTACGACTGTAAACTATTAATATGGAGGTGAGGGAGTTTAATTGGTCCGTTATAACTGAAAGTGTTCCGCAAGGTAGTGCTATTGGGAATCGAGTGAGAATTTATACATCCATTATTTAAATGAAAGGGTAAGGCACTATAATATTAAGAATAAAAAAATCCCTTATTACCAGTTGCCATACAACACAACTAAAAAATAACAAAATAATCCTATATCAAAGAAATCATAAAACTTTCTCCGATCCTAAATCACCATAATATTTCCAAGGAAAAAACTACAGAGTAGCAAATATTCCTTTTATCAACCTTGAAACGAATACTCGTGGCGAGGGCGTCTGGGCAGAGCCTATACAGGGTGCAGTGACCTGGTTCAAAGATCGTCTGCGAAGGCTGCCAATCAGACACTGTGGCGCCTGCCGCAGACATATGCAGCGCGACAAGTGTAACCAAAAGTAGGTTTTATTGTTTATTTAACAAAGACATGTCTACATTACTATACGACGTCCATGAAATGCTAGCTTTAGTCTCTACCTGGTCCTGAATAAACAGAATGGATTATTTTTAAAATAAGAACAAAGATTATAGTAATTCGAGCAACTTTGGATTTCTTTGTAGGGCTGAAAAATTTTACATCTTCGATATTGGTCCAGAATGTTAAAATGTCATTGAAAATGCGTAAGTTAAATTTTATTGCAAATCGATAATAACAAATTTCAAATTGGATCTTGTGGAAATATCAAGTGTTATCCTATTTGTTGTACACAGAGGAACTAGGGGGTACACTAGTCCCTTTATTCTTGGCTGGGACTCAAACCCAACACTTTTATATATTTACACATTATAAAATAAAGTACTTATCAAAAGTTTTCGTCGCCATATAACTCGGATTTATCTCCGAAAGTTTCCGAGTTATGATATGACGGCCTCAGAACTTTGCTGAGTACTGAGGCCGTTTTTTAGTGAGTATTTTAAATAGCTATCATTCGATAATAATTGAATGTGCCTACTGTCTAATTTCTTCCGAATCGGATGATAATTAAGTACGTATGTCAGTGAACGAAAAAAGCATGGAAGAGTAACTTCAAACAAAATTTCTCTGAAAAGCGGCACACGACCTTAGTTTTCTTTTAACACCTTTGTTATTTTGACCAGTTTTTTCTTTGAAAATGATTGGTTTTATTTGTCAACGCAGGTAGCTAATTGGCCAGGCAAAGCATAGGAACTATGACATCATTGGCCGTTAAAATGTACATTTATAAACCTGAAAAAGTCGTCATAGTGGACGATTCATGTAAGGTTAGCAAAAAAAAGTAAATTTTCTGAAAACGTCAGAAATTTTCCGTAATTATGACCAAGATGTAGAGTCTTTGGAATTTTCAGAAGCGTTGAAAACTATCAAAAACTTATAATTAAGTAGATATTAGAATATGAACCTTAGCCTATGTAAATAGATAGAATATAAAAAGATACATTTAAAAAATACTTTTTTATTATTACATATAATAATTCCACGCCTGTATCCCTAATGGGGTCGACAGAACACCAGATGCTATAAAAGAATTTGAGATCACGTTTGAGTACCTTACAAAGCGGCTAATACTGGCTAGAAAAAACCTGACTTGTATACAGCGATAGCGAAAAAAATGATAATAATATTTGGAGGTATTACAATGATGGTGAGAGACCATTGCAGTCACAGGGGCTCATCCTATCGCCCAAAAACGAAGCCAATAAAACCTTTGTCCCTTAACTGTCTTTTACAGTATGCCCGGGACACATTCTGTTTTTCTTTTGCTCCCAGTCCAGTACGGAAAGGAAATAAATAAATAATAAATAAATAAATATTTCTGACTCTCACACAACATTATCTAGCCCAAATTAAGTTTCCTAAGGAACTTGTGTTATGGATACTAGATAACTGATATACTTAAGAAATATATAAACATACATATTGAATAAATACATATTTTTTATTAGAATAAACTTAAATAAACATATAAACATCCATGACTTGACGGCTAATATCTGTGTTCATCACACCGATATCCGCCGCCGCCGGGATTCGAACCCAGGACCTCTGGCGCAGAAGGCAATGTATGTTACCACTACACCAGCCGGTCGAAATACTTATTTATGAAAACTATACTAAAAACTCTAAACCTTTCACGTGCTTTCCTTATAGGTTCTTGTGTGGGTAGACTTTAAATTGCCCTCCTACACAAATTGAAATCTAAATCAGGACTTCCCGCTATAGAAGGAGTCAATTATCTGCAGTTCGCTCTTTGTTTCCAGAGCATTTGAAACTCATTAACAACACGCTAATTAGCATTAGTCAAACGATCTGACTTAACTACTTTAGGGGTACGGCTATAAAACACCACGTTATAATACCTAAACGTGATAATCAAGTTTGTAGGGGAAGAATGTTTGTTAAGTTTTTACAAAGGAACTGCTTCACGGAATGAAGTTGGAATTTCAATATCAAGCTACGAAAAGTCTGGAATAGGGTTTTATATGCCTATATTGCCATGTGATTGGGTTTTATATAGGTGAAGCCGCAGAAAAAAGCTAGTCTTTTATATAAAAATAGCATCAGACAACAATTAAGGTATTTCCTGAAGTACTTAAAGAATGCATGTTAGCGGAAATGTTAAACTGCGCATTGTGTAAAAATCTCCCAAACTTTTTTCCTAAGCATGTATTGTAAAGGAACATGGATAAAGCAGTTTTTAAGCCATTTGCTTTAATTATTTAATAATTAATTTCTATTTGCAAGATTGCGTTTACGTGGTATTGCATTGTTGACAACTTAGAAATTGTGAGATATGCCTAAGTTTTATGGATTTTGAATTTACTTTAAAAAGGGAATTAACTGACTTTATGATACCTAATATTCGCATTATAACAAACTTAGTTAATCATATACCAACATTTAATGACAAGTTAGTCCGGTAAATATTGGTAGGTATATTTTTCAAAATTCTACTTTATCCTACATAAAAGGAAGAAAGTAACTTGAAAATAGTCACTATCAATGCGTTGTATATTAAAAGACGTAGGTATTGAGATATCGCGGTTCTATTCAACTCTTGAGAAGGAAATTATAGTAAAGCTTAAAAGTTATATTAAAATACGCGTACTCGTAAAAGTTTTCTTCTTAAGCAATATCGTACAACATGTTGCGTTAACTCCCTAACCAACCCCCTCCCAGACACCCCAAGCAGCGCAAGTTTCAGTCTCTGACCAATTTGGATGGATTAAAACTTTAGAAAATCGTACATGTTTCTATAAAACAAAATTTGGTATTGTCTGTATCAAAAATGTACTAATAGTATATTATGTAACAAGTGAGCGAAGTTGCTAATTACGGTCGAGGCTGTGATTTGAGCCCGAGCCGCAGGCGAGGGCTTAATAATGAGCCGAGACTGTAATTAGCAACGCTCACGAGTTACATACGACGTTTTTCAACACACTTGTGAGTAAAAGACAGACATACGTGGTCATAAAATAACAAACACACTTGATAACAAAGCTGTGAATTGTGATTGAAAAATGGCGCCGAACCTCGCGCATGCGCGTAGGTTTTTTTTTCCGTCAAATGTGTCAATGTCTGTATAGCATATACAGCCTATTTTAAGTGAAAATGTTTAATTTGGAATGGTAAATGCAAATATTTTAATATTTTATGACAAATGATTGTAAATTGTGAATAATTTGTTTAATATACAAATTTATTTTACTAATATAAGGCGCAAACATTTAAAAATGTATATGGATTTGAAGTGGTATAAAACCTCTTTGTTGTTTCTGAAAATATTTAGCGTATAACCCGGACCAATAAAATATGCTCTGTTTTCTCGCATGTTATTTGCACAAAGGTACAATTCAACTTTGTAGGATTCATTATATTATGCACTAGGGTATAATATATTATGCACGCGTGACTTATAGCCCAGTTTATAGTTCTAAATTCAATAGAATAACGCTCACTTTACGAGCAAGTGTGTTGAAAAATATAATACCTACAGGGTTAATTTTAATTAGCGCATAACCTCTTGCTGGTAGCCTGTCCACATCAGTCCAAACAACATTTAATCTACGACTTTTTACTAATCTTGATAAACACAATTATTAAAAAATAGAAAAGCGTTTTCTCCTAACTCTACATTTTGTAAGAAGTGCCTATTATTATTTTGAAGCGATATTTTATTACGCAAGGTGCGTGACATACCTACGCTCAGAGTGAATAAAGCTAAACTACTAAACCGAGGCTATAAATGTTTTTTTAATGGAAAAAAATAAATAAAAACTATTAATTTGATAAGTTGTAGAACAAATGTTGTTGGAATTGATGTGGAGAGGCTGCCTACAAGAGGTGATGCGCTAATCAAACTTAAAACTCCTATATTTCCCGTGGGAATTTCGGGAATTTCTTCCTTAGTTCACATCTAAACCACATAAGGAATCGTTTCAAAGGTGATGTTTCCAAATTGGAATATAAGATTAATAGTTGACCATAGTGTTGCTAAAATTACACTGTTCTCGATAAAAATATCCAAAAATTACAATAAACTTAATGAATGGCGCACAACAATGTAAATGTTTTGTGTAAATGGCAACCGCCATGCTAGCTTCTCCATACATTTCGCCATTTTTGATAGTTTCATTTCTGTCAAAACTTTCATTGTCGTCTCATCTGTCTTGTCATTTGAAGTTAAGAGGAATGGAATGGCTATTTAGGGAGATATTTTTAATAAATATTGTGCGTTTTAAATACGATATCTTCTGAAATTAAGTGATTTTTCTTTGTTTTTACGTATATTCTCGTCATAGTACCCTTGTGCTCCCATTCTAGCCACAGATACAAAGAAATGGAAACAGTTCTTTTCAGGTCTCTGCACCTAGCTATGACTGTACGTTAGCCATCAATGGAGCCTCCGATGGAATTGTAAGTGACGAACCGTGGAGCACTCGGATATGTCTTGTCATAAATTACATCTGCACATCATCACAAAAATAATTGTTTAAAGATTTATCTAAACTGTGTTATGGAAACTTCACGCGGGAAAAATCTGTCGCATATTGTGCAAAAGAAAAAAAACAATATATATTTTTTAAATAATGATAATTCAAAATTATCGCCTTTTTAACTACCTTACAAAGTGACTAATACTGGCTAGAAAAAACCTGACCTGTATATAGCGATAGCAAAAAAAAATGATAAAAACTATTTTTGAATAAACATAGGCTAAAATATCTCAGATACGAATAACTATGTAAGTCTATCAAAAATTGGCACATCCCTCATAAAAATCTTTTCCTAGCACTCTCGACAGAACATCATTAATAAATATATTAGTAGCCCAGCTTAAACCGAAAGATAGTTCCAAAACTAACTTAACTAGTACCAAAATCCAAACCCAACATCTCCAGAGATTCAGATACATTATTATGATTATCAACTTTACACATCGTTAGTACAATCGATATTCATTCAAATATACATTGATAAAAATATACAAGATAAATTTGCTATTTTCTATAGAAAACTGATATAGATGGAAAATCAGCATTAGTGTCCCGCAATCCATCATAAATTGACGTGTATCAAGTTGCGATGCGACTCGCTCTTGTAATATTGCCAACAATAAACGTTTTTTGAGTAAATGGCCGTCGATTTGTAACTCCGATAATTATAAATAGATTATAGGCTATTCAAAAGAAGGAAGTTGAATTTGAAAATAAATGGATAGATAAATTTTAGTGTCCAAAAACTTTTTGTAATAGTCCAGGATCCCTGGACCATTTTTTCACTTGATTAATATCAAGCTAATTTTCCGTGAGTAGCTTAGTTTTTTCACAAAAAATATCATCAAATAAGGTGCTTTTGAAAAAGTTTTTTGAATTTGAAAATTGTTATATTTTGATATATTTTTTATTGAGTGCCATGCAAACACTTAATTAATTATAAAACTGCTATTAATGATTGTGCACCATGTTTTATTACAGATTGCGAATCCAGCTCGCATCTATGTAGGTATGTACGTAAATACGTGCCTCTGAATTTATAACCACTTAGCGCTAAATACTTTTTGACCTCTTGAATCTTTGTTGCATGACGGGCTTTTAATCATAAACGTATTGTATCTGTCTCTCGGAACTACTTTCAAAAGCTCCAACTAATATACACTAGGTTTAATATGAACCGCTATTCAGACTATAAGTCCCTAGGCTATGCCTCATCAGCATGTTATTTAAAGAGTTTCTTACATATAAACTTTAACTTTTCGACTGTACTTTTTTTGTGTTCCCGTTCGTTGATACCGCATTGGCACAGAAAAGAGGTGCCAACATTTAAATAAAAGTTGGAAAATCGACACAGAGTTCCTTACCTCGTAGAATACTTTGAAATAAACGCAAACGCTTGCAAATAGTTTTTGGTTTTGGTTAAAAAAGTGTGTGAGTGTGACTACAGATGAGTGGTTTTAAACGGTAATTATATTTAATTAGTGATACTGTTCTTTATCGATGACTAAATTTGCATTTAACCTCAATGCAAAGTGACGACGAGATCTAAGATGGCACAGGAATTTTAGAATGATTTTATTTGAAGGGTGGTCGAACCTACCACCAAGCGGGGACCACTTAGCTTAGTCGCCTTTTAGGACAATCCAGAGGTGGAAAAGCTGGGCGCTTATCCATTTATAGCGTAGGACTATAAGCGACCCTAAGGGCTAAACAGTTTTATTATTATTTACTTTAGGAAAACCAATATTCAAATTAGGTCTTAGATTTAGTAATAAATATCACGTACTATCCTTACTTTGTCTGTTATAAATACATATTACTATAATAGGCTTTAAACTAAATTGACATAATGTTATTGTGTAAATACTATTGTCCGCATTGGGAGGGATTAAGAGGGCTTTACCGCCCTCCATTCAAAATGGAGTTTGAGCGCATTTTGGACATAACCCAACCAATTTTTATAGATACAAAATATTCTACCTTCCATGCTGGACTGGGAGTGAAAGAAAAACATTGAATGTGCCAGCTGCTTCTCTTTCCGGGCATACTGTAAAAGTCAGTTAAGGACGGAGGTTTTATAGCCTCTGGTGTTCTGTCTACCCCTTTAGGGATACAAGCGTGACGTTATGTATGTATGTAAAATATTCTAATTAGGCTTACAAAATAAAACTTCCGCCAATTAATTATATTTATAAATTCTGTAATAAAATTAAAGTAAATATCCAAAGTGGAATTAACTTATTTAAATCTGGTCTCTGTGATCACCATAACTGTTCACCGTACCATTTAAGTATTAACTTATTTCTGTTCATAACGAGCGATGAAAAGTATTATCGCTACCAGCTCAGGAAAAGCGTATCGTAGGAGCTTTCTAATTAGGTTTAATCTTGCTTGTTTGCATTGGGCTGGTTATTATTATGCTTTATATTTAAAGAACAATTTGTTTATTCTACATACATACATACATACATAACGTCACGCCTGTATCCCTTGTGGGGTAGGCAGAACACCGGAGGTTATAAGACCATCTGATGTCACGTTTGACAAATTTGGAGTTATTATAAAGATGGAGAGAGACTATTGTAGTGACAGGGAGTCAGCCCATCGCCCACAAAAACGCCTTTAAAACCTCTGTCCCTTAACTGACTTTTACAGTATGCCCGGGAAGAGAAGCAGCTGGCACATTCTACGTTTTTCTTTCGCTCCCAGTCCAGCATGGAAGCATTTGTTTATTTGTTTATTCCATTTCGAAATATGTGAAAGCTATATGACAATCAAACTCGAGGTAATTTTCGGTGTCTCTGACGTCAAACTTGAAGGCTTCAAAAACAGTTTTTGTTTGCAAGTGTTGAGTTTAAATCCTCTACTTTGACTTAAGAGGAGCCTAAGTTAGAAAGTGTAATGTCGAATTAAGCTCAATTTTAGCTTTATTATCTCTTAAAATACTTTAAGACAAAGACTTTGAGGACCACTTTGGCGTTGGGGTAAACCTATCTGCCTCAGACGCCAGTGGTTGCGGGTTCGATCCCCGCACGGAACCAGAAAAAAAAATGTTCCGTGTCTGGGTGTTTATCTATTTATGTATTTATATTCTAGGTTCCCCCCTAGTTCGCTATATGGTATCCCATAACACAAGCTATGCTTACTTTGGGGCCATGTAGTTGGTGTGATTGTCTGGGGATTTTATTTTATTATTTTATTATAAATTACAACTACCAGAGTTGTACTACTTGCTACGTGCATGTAGCTAAGTAGGTGCCGAAGGCATGTTCAAAACACGATTTATAAGAAAGGAAACTATATAAATGCTAAATGTAACCTAAAATATTGTTTGAAATACATACATAACTTCACGCCTGTATCCCTTATGGGGTAGGCAGAACACCATCATAAGACCATCTGATGTCTCGTTTGACTTAGGAGGTATTATAATGATGGATAGAGGCTATTGCAGTGACAGGGGGTCAGCCTATCGCCCACAAAACACGCCAATAAAACCTTATTTGAAATATTGTTTATAATATTAATATTAGTAGTATATTATATTATATTATTAGGTATAATAAAATAAAATAAAAATAAAATCCCCAGACAATCACACCAACTACATGGCCCCAAACTAAGCAGAGCTTGTGATATGGGATACCATGTAGCGAACTAGAGGGAACCTAGAATATAAATACATACATAGATAAAAGCCCAGACCCGGAACATTTTCTTTTTTTGTTCCGTGTGGGAATCGAACCCGCGTCCTCTGGCGTCTGAGGCAGACAGCGTTACCCCTTCGCCAAAGTGGTCGTCAAAATATTAGTATATGTGTCTGGTGTAGCGGTAACATACATTGCCTTCTATGTCAGAGGTCCTGGGTTCGAATCCCGGCGGCGGCGGATATTTGTGTGATGAATACAGATATTAGTCGTCAAGTCATGGACGTTTATATGTTTATTTAAGTTTATTCTAATAATAAATATGTATTTATTCAATATGTATGTTGTATATGTATGTTATTTTATATATTTCTTAAGTATATCAGTTATCTAGTAGCCATAACACAAGTTCTTTAAGAAACTTAATTTGGGCTAGATAATGTTGTGTGTCAGAAATATTTATTTGTTATTATTTATATTAAAGTAAAAAGTTTATAAGAGTCTATAAACTGTTTTGAAATATATGATTGTTGTGAGTTTTATGAAACTTCTTTCATACATTCTAAGGAGGTGAATTATTTGATAAATTATAGTCGAAATAAAATAAGGAATATTTTGGCTTGGCTTTATTCTTAGCTGGCTCTACATACAAATCAGATATTTATTGTACTGTGACGTAGCTTTATTTGGTTATTTTATTTATACTTCCATGCTGGACTGGGAGCGAAGGAAAAACATAGAATGTGCCAGCTGCTTCTCTTCCCGGGCATACTGTAAAAGTCACTTAAGGGATCGAGGTTTTATTGGAGATTTTTTTTGTGGACTATAAGCTGACCCTCTGTCACTGCAATAGTCTCTCTCTCTCCATCATTATAATGCCTCCAAATTTGTCAAACGTGATATCATATTGTTTTATAACCTCTACTGTTCTGCTTAACCCATAAGGGATACAGGCATGAAATTATGTATGTATGTGCCAAATTAGCACAAAGAGCTGCAGATTGCTATGGATGTTAATAATCCCAGTTATATGTATAAACCACCATCAACAAATTGCTAGTTCTATACTAAATAAAACACTTAAGAACCCGATTAATCGTGTGTAATTACATTTTACACTTTAACAATTCGACGTTTCATAAGAGCCGAGTGTCTATCGTATGCACGAGGTCATCAGATTATGAATCCCGAAAGCTTAATCATCATCATTATCACAACTCCGTGTAATGGGCCCACTGCAGGGCATGAGTCTCTCCTCTGGGTGACGAGGAGGTTTTAGGCCATAATCCACCGAGCTGGCCCAGTGCTGGGTGGTGGATGTCAGAATTTTCAGGGTGCCGATATGGCTTCTGACAAACCCTAACGACTACTGTATACAAGTATACAGCACCCGGGACCGACAGCTTAACGTGCCCTCCGAAGCACGGAAGTCGCCGTGAGAAACTAATGGTCGGCGGTCACCCATCCAAGTACCGACCGCGCCGAACGTTGCTTAACCTGTGATATCGTAAGATACACACAGTAACCACGGCGCCACGACGACTTCGAAAAAGCCTAATATATAAAGCTTAATATAATATGGAAAATGTATTGAAAACTAACCCTATGATAAAAATCCCGCTAGTATTTCTTAATTGCTTATGAAAACGAAATGTCGATTACGTTATGATTAGTTTACGTACGACCAGCGTTTGCTGATTTAACTAAGTATAATAATCAGGAATCTTTTTTGTTCTAAAGACTTGTTTTAATAACTTTTCTTGTACCTACATGCGCACTGAAAGTCGACACTCGAAATTTAGTGACCATAGGCTGTAACTTTGCTTTTGACGACCACTTTGGCGATGGGGTAAACCCATCTGCCTCAGACGCCAGTGGTTGCGGGTTCGATTCCCGCAAGGAACAAGAGAAAAAAAATGTTCCGGGTCTGGGCGTTTATCTATACAAGATGTCCCGCTTACATTACATAAGGATAACAGAAAAAATATGAAAACAAGAAAAAATCGAAATTTATTTTCAAATTTTTGTATGTGAGCAATAAATTTCGACATTTTCTGTCATACAAATATTGAAAAATAAATTTCGAATTTTTATTTTATTATATTTTTTCTGGTATCCTTATGGGTACTAGAATACCTCCGAGAAGGTATTATATAGGGTAAGCGGGACACCCTGTATATGTATTTTATATTCTAGGTTCCCCCTAGTTCGCTATATGGTATCCCATATCACAAGCTTTGCTTACTTTGAGGCCATGTAGTTAGTGTGATTATCTGGGGATTTCATTATTATTTATTATTTTATTTGCTTTCTCATTTCGCATCATTACTTTCATCATCATCACTGACACAATATGGCCACTACAGGATGAATACAAGTTGCCATGTTATTTAAAATTGTTGTAATTTATCACCAATTTTTTCTAAAAGGATACAATAAATAGATTAAATAGAAGCGATATTTAGTGACTACATAAATGATCTTAGGCTAGACGCTGCTGGTCCACAGCCTTACAATACCTAATTAAATATTACCAGTATTTTAAAATCTCAATTTTTTTCTGCTGGCATAGTCTCTAACAACAATTTAAGAGGAAAAATATGTCCAGAATAAAGATATTTTATTTGAAAACCTAGTTGTATTTTATAGCACTCGTGGGCAGATATGGGATAGTTCCACCCGCACGTCGCGTTATCCGAAACCATCGATAAATCTATAGGTAAGTATATATTTTCCTGTTAGAAGTTAGTTTTAGGACTTGATAACTTTATGGACCTATGTCTAATAAATTTGACCCTAAATATATGCCCGTAAGTTTCTCTTCTTCAGTTTTCACAATTCATTATATTAGCTAAAAGACTTTTAATCGCTTTTATCGCGATTCTTAATAGCTACGATTAACATCGAGATAAAATATAATTAACGCAAAGTAAAATCCGCTTGAAAAGCATTTAATTTTTTAAAGCTCCCTGTAATTAGATTCAAATCCTGTACTTAGTTCAAATAAGCACGTCCCTCACTGCACCATTACCTACAGCGATCTTATCAAAAAACTCAATCGCTTGGGATCAATGCTCTCCACACGCGAATGTTTTACTGGTCCTCGTGCCGTTAAAAAATACTTATATTTGAATAAAATATGTCCATATTCAGATATAAATATACTATATACTTGATATCACCCGATTACGATGGATTTAGTTGCTATCTCTCTTATGAGCAATGATAATGGAGATAAATATGGTACATGCCTAACTACATGAAGACTGTAGGAAAGCTTAATTAAGTAACTCTTAAAAAATTTAAGAAAGCAATCCATTTAACACATTAATTTAGTTCAATTTTGATCAATTACTTACAAATCGATAAAATTTATATCAAATTCATACTACTTTCGAATACAACAGTAGCAAAAACTATTTATAAGCTTGTTTTCGCAAAGAAAACTAAGTAGATTTGGTTCGGCCTGGATATTGCAATGAAATGTCAAATAAAATGGTCTATGAATTATTCATAAAATCGAGGAAATCGTGTATTATGTTCCATGACTTACATTCTTGGTCGTCTGATTAACATTTTTGTTAGAAAAATACCCATTACAGCTAAATTAAAGACTTTAAACGCAAACAAACAATCGAAATACTTAAATTTTCTGTGAGGTTTTAAGTATTGATATTTTAAGAAAAGTGTACCCTATCGCCATGTTGCTTCTGTCTCAAGATCTAAGAACATTTTCTTACAAAGTATTTTGTTACCAAAAAGGTTTAATTCTAAGTAATTTTGTAATGATTTAATTTTTTAAAATATAGAGTTTTATAAAGGATTTCTATTTTAAGCGCGCCTTTACGTTTCTATAGAGATGGAAAAGTTCAAAGGTGGTACTCACGGCGAGGCCCTGGTTACATCGGCGCTATCCGCAACTCGTCGGGAATATATCCCCTTACAATTGTTGCTCCTTCGTCAAACCACTTCGTCTTAAACTTGCGTAACATTTATATAACAAGACACATTTCGTTCGCGGATAAAATTGTCATAGAGTTCGCGCACGGGACTCGGAGCACCCACAGCCTGCCATTTTGGATTCCAATTCGATTTTCAACTTAAGAACGTTGTTTTGTTTTTTTAATTTATGTTCGTACGGGTCTTTTTGTTGGGTTTTGGCGTGTGTATCGAGTTGTCGCCTTGTTTGGTTGGAAAATAGAAAAGTATGAATCGTTTGGGCGGAGCGGTGACCGGCTGTGGTAGGTGCCGCTCGATAGGCGGGCGCACGCGCGGCGGGCCCGTGACGTCAGCGCGCGCCGCCGCGGCTCAATGGCGCGCGGTCCGCGTCGCCGGTTACTCCCGCGATTCACTACAACCTAGCTAATGGCCCACTGACCGACTTACACTAACCAGGTGTTAATCTTACAGTCAGCACTTAAATTACTTAACTCGCTTACCTTGATGATCTGTGTCTTAGAGGGCTTAGTTTTTCTTTTATTTATTGATATGTATTTTTTAGTTGCTTTATCAGGACAATTGATGCGCTCTTTCACGAACCTTTAAAATTAGGGATCATTCTTATTAAGTATTAAAACGATTACAAGTAAGTGTAGTCGATATTACTACTTAAGCATAACTTAAATTTTATAAGAAATTAACTTCCAAAGTAGTAATTTTGAAAGTTGCCCTCTATTATATTATGCCTATATAGCAATTATTATAATCACCAAAAGTAGCTTTAAAGGTCCATATAAAAGTAGCAGTACATGTAAAACTGTATTTGTATCCGAAGTTTGTGGCGTACTTATATGTAGTCGCATTTGTGACTTCTTTAGTCCTTGAGGCTCAAAAGCGCTCTCAACTTTGGAGGCGAAGTGGGTGAAATTCATACATTTTCGGAACTTAAAATCGCTCTTGATGTTGAGAGCGGTGTTTTAATATGGGACATTAGTGTCTGTTGCTTATATTTTTCGATATACCAGATTGAGCAACAATCTACCCGGTCTGTATAAGTTTAGACACCGTAAAAAAAGGCTTATATCCCTGTCCCCTAAAAATAATAATAAATCTTATATTGTCTTTAGTTTTCACGATTAATTGTATTAACATTATTTATTCAAATAACGGGATTTCTAGCGTGAGTTTAATATATTCAATTTTACACTAGAACTCGACATTCTGGTGTGCGATAACCATGGTCGCTGATTAAAAACTTTGCACTTTATAAACACAAAATAGAACAGAAAATGTTTCTTAGAGTTTTTATTGTAAAACTTACTTGTTATTGGTCCCGCATCCGTTAGAGGTTAAATATTCACGTGTGGAGTTGCTGGTCTCCCATCGGACGCGTCTCCAGGTGGCAGATAGTGGAACACCCCCAGAGATGGGGGGTACCGTTTCGACGGCGCGGACCAAAATCAGCTGCGGGGCCCTCGTCGGTTTCCCAAAGGAGTATCGGTGGCTCACTTAGGGTAACCGATGAGGGCATGAGGAGGGGGGGCTGGTTTGAGCCAAGAGCTGCTCGGAGGGACGGAAGGCTTGGATTGCTTCGGCTTCCGAGCTGTCGGCCAACCCGTAATCTTGGGCAAAAACAAGACTGGGGGCCTAACGGCTCTAAGACAGACAACCTCTGTAAAAAATTAGCCCAATCCCCGGATGCCCGAGGTGCCTCATCCAGGATGGCTGTCGGGGTCAGTTCGTCTGCTGAAGGGAAGCGAAAGGGCCGTCCACCTTTTCGAATCCCCTTTGCGGACAGCCGGATTTCGGGGATCTAACGCGTGAGTGATTTCCCCGGATGATGGCAGGCTAGATAGCCGGATGCTGGTGGTCTAACGCGACACGATTCCATCAGATTGAGGCGCGGCTGGGGGAGGGGAGGTTAGATCTGGTGATCTAACGCGACGCGATTTCACCGGTCCCTAACCCTTTCCGGCCATAGTGAAATCCTTGGGCGGTGGATACGGGGGTATCTGCCGCCCTGCTCAAGGGAGTTCGCTGAGGTGCGGCGTTCCTGATGTTCTCGGCACGCTGCATGTTGAGGGTTCCGCGGGTGACAGGTAACCATGAGGATTTCCCCAAGTAAAAAATAATAATAATAGTAGACTGAAATAAATGTTTTTGCTATATCTACAATCGTCCCTGGTTAAAAATAACTTAGATGAACAATATGTTACCAAGCTAAGATTTTTGTGTGAAAACTGTTATAGTCATATGATTAAAAGATGCTTAGGTTTATTAGCTAGCGTCACCGTGAATCAAATACAGACCTTCCACCGTTTCTTATGCTCATCAAATACTAATCAAATTTTATAGATAAACCTTCTAAATAAAATCGTCAATTATATATTTATATTTAAGCATTAATTTACATATTGACGTAAAGAATCTTCGGTGGGAGAGGCCGTTATCCAGCTGTCTCCAGGTTGATGATGATTATAAAATTCAAAAACTTTAAAAATGTTACTTACCAGACAGGTTGAAACATTTTTATCAGAACCAAATGTGCTGCCATCACAAACTTTTTTATCCGAACCTGACCAGACACTACACGTCAAAGCTCTAAAATTACGTTTGTAACATAACAACAGAAATATGTTTAGGAACAAACATTTTAATTCAGCGAAATGGTTCCGAAAATTATTTATGCAATTCATTTTTACAACTGAGCTTTTCAGTTTATTATTCATTTGATATAACCGTGGTATATAAACTTAGTGTATGAACTAATGGAGTACTAATGTCCGATCGAAAAAGTTCGCCTAAGATGAGACCATAAGCATCTATTCATAAGGTAAAATATTAGAACAAATTAGTGGAGACCCAATTCCAACTTTCATTACAATTTTGTTGAAGATATGTTTCATCATCATCATCACTCTTTGCAATGAGCCCACTGCAGGGCTATGAGTTGCTCCCCTTCGTGACAAGATATGTTAAGTTTTTATAAATGTCCCTCATTAATAATCTGAAATCACTGTCGAAAAACGTCATCTTCTATCAATTAAAATACTTTCAAATCTAAATTCATCACGTACGTGTTAATATATTATAACACTTTTAACTCGACGTTTCGGTGTCTTTGCTGACACCGTGGCCACTGTTTTATTCAGCATTCTATTCTTGCTGCATGGCATATTATTGTAAGATCTGCTGCTATGTATGTACTTATACATACATACATACATAACTTCACGCCTGTATCCCGTATGGGGTAGGCAGAACACCAGAGGTAATAAAACCATCTGATGTCACGTTTGACAAATTTCGAGGCATTATAATAGTGGAGAGAGACTGTTGCAGTAACAGGGGGTCAGCCTATCGCCCACACAAAAGCCTCCCATAACATCTCGGTCCCTTAACTGACTTTTACAGTATGCCCGGGAAGAGAAGCAGCTGGCACATTCTATGTTTTTCTTTCGCTCCCAGTCCAGCATAGAAGCTATGTACTTATATTATCTTGGTTTATCTAGTTCCTATATCAAAATCTTTGCATGAGCTATATCGCTTTAACATCAAATTTTATTCAGAAATATTTACCGAATTTACTGAGAAAACAATTCTTACCTAGCTCCTTTATTGGATATGAACTCGCTGTGTTCATAATTAAAATATACATATACAGTCGTATCAGAAAGATAAATAAACTAATATCAATTGACTCTTATCTTCATCATTTACAACCTTCCACAAAAGTTTGTTTGTTTTTCGATTCCGAAGGGCAGTAAAAGCTTTTGTTTCTTTTGTTCGATTTCCTGTATTTTTTACAAGATTAGTTATTGCGAGTCCAAACATCCCTACCATTTGTCTGTAGCTGTCTGCCACAGACAAAGTTTAAAGTATTTTAGTTCCAGTTTAAGTCAATACCCTATTTGTATACTTACTTACATTTATATTTTATCTCACTTTTTAGTGAAATGTTTAAAATTAGAACAACTTTTTGAGAATATTGGCGCCCAACCAGGGCTCAGGGCGTCTGCTGCCAGTAAACAATACTTTACCTTTTTTGATAGTAAACCGTTCTTTTACGGTTCAAACGTAAAATGAGAACCTATTACTACGACTCCGAGGTCCATTTTTCACTTTGTCACCAGGCTTTATTTCGTAAATCGTGATAGTTACAGACTATACTCATAAGGTTATAGTTTGACAAATAAAATATTCACAAATGATCTGTTTATATTGCCACTACAATAATAAATACTTAAAAATAGAACAGAATTAATGAGTATTAAAGCGGGCTACAATACATCATACGTATTTTTTTCATAATACAGTGAACCTCCAGAAGACAGACAAACATTTTGGGGCAGTGTAAAACTATCGAATTTTTCGGATTATAAAGTACTGCCTAAGACGATAGTCTGACTTTTTTTTACAAATGAGTAGCTTGTAATTGTAAATACATTACTAGAAAGTAATTCACAATGAATAAATAGAAAACAATGAACACTCGCTAGGTAGGTAAATTCAAACTAAGCAATCAGAATCAAAACCATACCCTACGCGTCGTGATAGTGATGGTGTGTTCAAGTTGTAACTTGTTCAATCACATATTAGCGAATATTATCAAAAACAAAATTCAATAATAAATAATAGACCATGTCGGATTATAGGGGGTGCCGGATTAGTTACTGTCACTGTTTTCATTATTATCATCATTGGCCACTACATCAATTATTGATACAGTGCAGCCGTTGCGGGAATGCGTTCCTGACAGCTCCTTATGTCCACTGAATAAAGTTTATTTCCGATTCGAAGGGGTAAAAAACTATGATTTTGACAGCTGTCAGGAACGCAAACTCCCACCGGCCGCACTATAATTGTTACAGTGTCCATTTTTAAATTCGCATCTTCGACGGTGACTGAAGAGAGCCCGATGGTAGCTCGACACTTTTTGCCACATCTGTCACATGTGTAATTCAATTCCCGGAGTGGAGGTGTTCATTTGCCTAGCTTACATGAAAAATATCTACTATTATGAGAAATATTATAATGTTAAGATTTAACCAGGCGTTTTATGATAATCGTACAAGTGTCGACATTAATATTAATACATAAATATTGTTACTGACATATTATGGATTACTGATCTGAAATAAATGATTATTATTATTATTATTATTTTTCATGAAACTATTTTTTCTCGGTTTTCTCCGGTTTTCTGATATGCACGGGCCTAAGCCAAGTGCATATCAGTAGATGTGTTTCGGTGCAGGGTAGGCTGTAAATTAGGTATTAGTGTGCCTTGAGTGTTAGATTGACTGGAAGCTTGTGTGTGATCGTGGGGAGTAGTGAGTGTGGTGGTGAGATGCTCCGTTTCGGTACCCCAAACAGTTCTTGAAAATTTAACCTGCAAACTATATTTTGATCGAGCGATACTTACAGACCGAACAATCCATTATAACAGACCTGACATTACATTAAATACTCAAGAATTTTCTAACTATGCGGCAGGTGTTTAAAATTACAGCTTTTTGTAGGAGGTGGTAGGTATGAGCAGCTAGTGAAAGTGTTTTAAGGGACTGGTGAAGCTGTTTAGGGATGACGCCTGTAGATGAAAGAACAATCGGTACTATAACAACTTTGTTGAGATGCCATATGCGGGTTATTTCGTCTTTAAGCTCGATGTATTTTGTCAGTTTTTCGGCTATTGTATTTTGTAGGTTATGAGTGTTTGGTACAGCAATATCTATCAAATATCCAATTTTATTAGTCTTTTCTATAAGTGTAATGTCAGGTCTGTTATAATGGATTGTTCGGTCTGTAAGTATCGCTCGATCAAAATATAGTTTGCAGGTTAAATTTTCAAGAACTGTTTGGGGTTTATATTTGTAATATGGTTGAATGGATGTTATTAGTTTCTGCTGATAGGCAAGTTTTTGATGGATTACATTGGCTACCTGGTCATGCCTGTGCTTATAGTCCGTTTGGGCTATGGATTTGCATGCGCCAGTTATATGTTGGATGGTCTCAGGGCAACTATTACATTTTCTACAGGTGTCGGACATAGGGGTCTTTATAATGTATTTTTGGTAATTTTTTGTCTCTATTACTTGGTCTTGAATAGCTATTATGAAACCTTCTGTCTCTGGAAACAGATCGCCACGACTCAGCCATGCGTTTGACGCATCTTTGTCGACATGAGGTTGGCACAAGTCGTAGCGGTGTCTTCCATGAAGAGATTTTGCGGTCCATTCAGCGAGTTTGGTTTTTTCGTCTACGAGTTTTTCGTTATTTTGTGGTTCTTTATCTTGCAGGTTCAATGGTGTCGATTTGTGGTCATTCTGGGCTATTGCTCTGTGAAGATAAGATGATTCCGCTTTGTTAAAGAAATATTGTCGTAAGTTAATAATTTGTTTGTTGTGTAAGTTGACTAGATCAATCAGTCCTCTTCCGCCTTCTTTTCTGGGTAAGGTCAGCCGCTGTAGACAAGCTCTTGGATGATGTTTACGGAATTTTGTCAAGGTTGTGTTTATAGTACGCTGCAAGGCTTTTAAATCTGATTTAGTCCAATTTATTATTCCAAAAGAGTATGTGAGCACAGGGATGGCATAGGTATTGATAGCTTTAAATATGCTTCCAGCGTGTAATTGTGTTTTTAATATAGAGTTAAGTCGGTGTCGGAATATTTGTTTCAGCTTTTCTTTGGTTTCTTTGAAGTGTATTTGTTTTGACTGGTTATATCCTAAGTATTTGTAAGTCTCCTGTTCGTTTAATGGTTCAATCTGATTTCCTGTTTCAAGAGTGTAGTTGTGTTTATAGATTAGTCCTTTTTGAATTGAATTGATTTTGCACTTGTCGATACCAAATTTTTTTTTTTTTTTTATAATTGACTAAACCCGCGTTTGACCTCAATCTCACCTGATGGTAAGTGACGATGAGGTCGAAGATGAAAGCACACGGGTTTAGGAAGGAACTGGCTCTTTATACAATATTGCCGGAACACATTACCGCCGGAGCGGTAACATTTGGCGGCAGACTTTATATAAAGGGTGGTCGCTAGCCAGGCGGACCCAGAAGGGATCCTACCACCAAGCAAATTCCATTTTTATGTCGCACGTAAAACGCTCCGTAAGGTTAGCCAGTTGGTACAGTTGTTGTTCATTGCTGGCATACAGTTTAATGTCGTCCATGTATAACAGGTGGTTTATATCATGTAGTGTGTCATTTTGTCGGTTGTGTGGGTCGTTTAGTTGGTATCCTACGTTTGATGAGTTAAGAATATTAGAAAGTGGGTTCAGGGCCAGACAAAACCAGAGTGGGCTGAGGGCATCCCCTTGAAATATTCCCCGTTGTATTTTGATTGGTTCTGTCTCTATGAGTTTTGTCGGAGTTGTGAGCTTGAGTTTAGTGTTCCAGTTCGCCATAGTAGCCTTTAAGTAATTTATGATTTTTGGGTGAATTTTGTAAATATTAAGAATTTCTATCAGCCATGAATGAGGGACAGAGTCATAAGCTTTTCTGTAATCAATATACATACTAAATAAATCAGACTTGAGTTTATAAACTTACTTTAAAATTACTGAGTCGATCACAAGTTGTTCTTTACAGCCTTGACTTAACTTGCGGCACCCTTTTTGCTGTTCGGCCAATATATTGTTGCTGTCTACGTGTTCATAAATGATTTCTGATAGGCAAGCTGTGAGAATTTTGTACAGAGTCTGCAAGCATGTTATAGGTCTATATTTGGCGGGGTTAGAGGGGTCCTCAGGGTCTTTTGGTATCATGACTGTAGTTCCTATTGTAATGTAAGATGGTATAATAGTCGGGTTCTCAATAAACTTGTTTAAGTGATTGTATAAGTAGCCATGAATATTTGTCAATTTCTTATAATAAAAGCTGTGGATATTGTCTGACCCTGGTGCTTTCCAATTGTGTAATTTGCGTAAAACATTTTGAAAAATATCTATCGGTATGTGCTCAAAGTTCATTTCAGTAGTTGTGGTATGTCTTTTAATTTCTGATTGTATCCATTCGGCTTCTACGTTGTGCTCAACCGGTTTCTCCCATATTCCAGCCCAGAACCTGCGTAAATTTTCTGTATCTGGGGTATTATCTACACTATTGGGAGTGCTTTTTCCTGGTGTGTTGCTTGTAGCGCTAGTTAATTTACGGTAAAACTGTTTCTCATTGTTTTTGAAAAAAATATTTTGCTGTTTTCTTAGAGTGCATGCTTTATACCTGCGTAGGCGTCCGGAAATCACAGCGAGTTTTTGCTTAAGAGTGTCTAATGTATGTGCAAGTTGTGTGTTTGGTTCTTCGTGGGTTGAATGAATTTTGTACTGTTCTATTATGTCTTTTACGTGTCGTTCTAAATTTGTACTCCTATTGCCGTTAATATATTGTGTTATTCTACCAATATTTATACGTAATTTTTCTAGTCTACGCTCTAACCGTCTTTGCCAGGAGGGTGTATTATCTTTTTGACTTTGTTGTGTTCGGTTAGTGAGTTCGAGGGTTATTTTTGCACCATTGGTCTTAGCAGCAGCCCAGGCCGCAGAGTATATTATTGTTTGGAGGGTTTGGAAATCAGTTTCTAGGTTGGTAATTTCCGGTAGAATTACGCTATTAATATAATCTACTATTGAAGCAAATTTTTTAGAAGATTTTTGTTTGGGTATGTATGGTCTGGTTGTAGGATCTGTATTTTTAAAATGCTGTAAAGCTTGTTCAAAGATGTGGTCAATTTCTGTGTTTCGGCTCGTGTTTTGTGGTTCAGTTGGTGATTCTTCGGGAAGCTCAAGCGCGATATTACTCAGTATATCTATTTCAGGGTTTGTATTTTGTGAGTTATTAATCTCTGGTGTGTAAATGTTTAACTGATTGTTATTTAGTGTGAGTTCTGCAGTTACTTCTTGTCTGATCATATTTAATTTATCTTCATCAAGATATTTGTTAACTATTACTGCCCTTCTTTGATCAGCAATCCGTTGTTCACTCAAGTGTGCAAGCGCCGGGAAAGTGCTGATAAAGGCTTCATGTAAAGGTTTTCTGTACGCTCTTTTATTGGTTTCTAATTCAGTTATTTTGTAGTAATTTCGTATAATTGTTTCATTGTGTTCGTTGGACCATTTCATGCGAGCCGAACTTTGGGTACTGTATTTCTGTGTAGACAAGGTGCTAGTGGGTTCAATTAAGGTTTGAGTGTGAAATGTAAGAAGATTCCTTTCTAAAGTGTTTAGTTCGTTTCTAACTTTCATCTATTATGTTTTGAGGAAGTAACTTATTCCGTATTATGGCTCTTCTTTGGTCACCTACTCGTTGTCTGCCAACGTTCATGTCCGGGAAATTCTCAATGAATTTAAGGTGTAAGGGTTCTAAGTAGGTTTTGGTGTCGGTATCAAGTGCTGTTAGGTGGAGATAAGTGCGCAGTATGAACTTGTTCATGTCAGTTGTCCATCGTCTGCGTGTGCTGCTAGCGCTCGTTGTGGGTGCAGGCTCCAAGTCGTTATTGACTTCCTGCACAACATCATCGAGCATGTTCGATGACATGGTAGATGTTCGCCTTGTCATATAAGAGGGGCGAGTCGATGGGATGGATGAAAAAAGAGATGCAGTGTCATCGCCCGTAGATTCGGCTGTAACCTCGACGTCGTAAGCCCGCCTGTTCAACTCCCGACGACCGGCTGTAGTATGTTTTGTGACGAGTGCCCGCCTGCTCCTCGACACCGGTGTCCCGCAAACTGAGGCACCCAGCACCGGCTCCAGGTGCGCCCCGGCGACCCCCGGGCAGCGGCCGTAGGTTATACTTCTTCTTTTCGTGCTCCATGAGGGTTTGGGTTTGGGAATAATTTGTTCGGGGAGGTACCTCTGGTGATATGAGGTTTTAGATTTAATTGTTCTGCCATTTGGGTATTTGGTAAAAGATGTTAAGAGTTATAAATAGTGCCGCTCCCCTTAAGCCCCCCCACCACGACAAGGTTTATTCCCTGGGGGGGTTATTATTATTATTATTAATAATTTTATTTTATTTGTAAACTAACATATTGTGTTGGTAAGGAAACTAATACCTTTCTGTTAAGACCATATGTAATGTATGGGAATTGTTAACATTAAAATGTTACATATTTTAATACTACGACTACTTTGGCGATGGGGTAAACCTGTCTGCCTCAGACGCCAGTGGTTGCGGGTTCGATTCCCGTACGGAACAAGAAAAAAAACTGTTTCGTGTCTGGGTATTTATCTATTTATATTCTAGGTTCCCCCCTATTTCGCTACATGGTATCCCATAACACAAGCTATGCTTACTTTGGGGTCATGTAGTTGGTGTGATTGTCTGGGGATTTTATTTATTATTATTATTTACTGTTGTATTTTTACTAAGTTACAAATGTCATTTTACTCATTGGTACTGTAGATAACAGTTAAAAGCGTTTAAAATTATCGCCTGTTTAAACTTAAAGATTACACCCAGTGTAGTTCCTCCAAATCTAGTCTCCTCCGAAGTTGCAGCGAAAACTTTCGCGCAGATTTACAGTATGTAATACACCTGCGCAAAACCTTTTGGCTACAACTTCAGAGTTGACTTCATGTTAAACGCGAATTTTTAACAACAGTGTCATATTTGTTTGAATAAATTATACTTATGTTAAATAATTGCTTCCATGCTGGACTGGGAGCGAAAGAAAAACATAGAATGTGCCAGCTTCTTCTGTTCCCGGGCATACTGTAAAAGTCAATTAAGGGACAGAGGTTTTAGAAGCGTTTTTGTGGGCGATGGGCTGACCCCCTGTCACTACAATAGTCTCTCTCCATCTTTATAATACCTCCAAATTTGTGAAACGTGAAATCAGATGGTCTTGTAACCTCTGGTGTTCTGCCTACCCCATAAAGGAAACAGGCGTGACGTTATGTATGTATGTTAAATAACTTCTATAACGCGCAGACCTTAAGCCTCTTCCTCTTGTAATATTTATTAATTTATAATTTGTAGAACCAATTGATTTGTCTCAAAAAAAATGGAGGTAGGTATGCCAATCAATGGGTCTCGCGATTAAAATACATATTAAACAACTAAGTACCCTAAGACTAATTGCGGTTAGGTACACTAATAATAAAACAAAATTAATTCAATAGTTTATTGATAAAAAATATATGTACAAAATAGTATAACTATGAACTAAGTATAAAATATTACTAGTACCAATATCAGTATCTTTAATTTGGCATAACATTTAAAAAGTGAAATTACATTGTCCTAAAAATATAAAATGTGATAGGTAACTTAATAATTGGTCAAGACATATCACATTTATTTAAAAATTTTAAACATTCAAAAATTTATATACAAAACAATGGAAGACATCTTAAAAATTTAATAACGTCAAAAATTAAGGCACACATATAGGTCAATTAAAAGCGTGCTCATGAACAAAGTGAAAATATTAAAAACGCCATACCTAAGCACAGAATAGAAATACCCGCGATTAAGAAAATGCTCACAAAAAAAGTTAATTTAAAGATTGCTTCAAAAATATCTAAACTTCTATAAAGTAAAAACCCTGTTATGGCCTCAAAAGACGCTTATTGGCCGCACGTAATTCAAATAGAGAATAACAAATAACTGTCATGGAACTCTACATAAACGGGTGAATGGGCTGGTATTTTAAATCTAACCATAATTCATCATTGCAAGAGAAATTCACTTTTAGAATAGTTTTCTAGTAAATCTACATTAGTAGATTGTATCATAAGGGAGCAAAATAATATTTTTATGGCGAGGGCGTTTTTTTTAATCCAGAGCGAAGTGAGGGATTCTATAGTAAAATCCCGAGCGTAGCGAGGGATTCTTTAGTAGAATCCTGAACGTAGCGAGGGATTCAAAGTACGTCGCCCGAGCCAAAAATATATTTTGAGCCCGAGTGATACACTCTACTTTTCATCTCCCACTATGAGAAAATAAAAGGCGCCCCATATTTTATTGTAATATTATTATTTAATAAAACATAGAGTAACAACTAAATTGAAATGAAATAGTATCTAATAATAAAACAACTAAAAACTTATATTTACATTTGAGACAATTTCCATAGGCTTTCATGTATTTCTCCCGGGATTTTGCGAGTAATAGATTATCCATCACAGTTCTTGGGTTTGTTCTAATACTTTCAGGAGTTAATTCTATACTTTCACTGTCACTTGAAGAACTAATTTTTCAAAACAAAACCATGAATTTCGAACAATCCGTGAAAATTGACGAAAACGCGGGCTGTAGTTCGCGCGTTTTTAATTTGATTTATTTTATTCAGCCGGCGGCGGCGCGACATTGAGCCGTCGTACCTACCAGCCAGTCTTTATTCAAACAATATTTGCGTTCGATTTCTTTGGCGCTGAACACTAAGATCAGATGTTCCAAATTCAAAAAGTGCGCGGAAAAGATAATTGCGGCGCACTTATAAAGAGGATTAAAAACTCATTACTGCCCGCTAAACGTTTCTTAAAGAAAACATCACCTTTGGGTGCACTTAAAGGCGAACCAAGTCGTCCTTTTCGAATAGATGGGATGAAAAAATTATTTAACTTTAAGTAAGAATAAAGTAGGCTAACAAATGAAGTTTTTCCTGCATGTACTTTTAAAAACCTAGCGATGTACTTTATGAACTTTTATTTTAAGCAATATCCAATTTGCTAATGAACATTGTTAAATGTAACCAGTTAACGATTAAACGAATATGGACTTTAAGTTTAATTTATATTGAGTGTTAACTTCTCTAAAAACGGATTTCAAAATACAGATCAAGACTTTACGTTATATAGTTATTGATAAAATAATTTCACAAAGTATAATTATGTACACGGCATATTCAAAATTATTTAGTTTATGTTTACGAACCCTGTTTTTCTTAAGATGTAGGCTGTCTCTTTCACTTATGTCTTATAAGAGAGTGACAGACTGCACTTAAACCTTAACAATTTGTTTAACAAAAACTGTATACAGTGAGCAATTATACAAGGTGTTCTTTTTGATATCCCATAACTTTAAGGATATGTTCCTAACTAAAAAATTATACTTTTTGCCAAAGAATATGTGGTTCAAAAGTGCATACTTTCCAAGATATCATCAATCTTAATATAATGAGTTCATAAATTATCACCCTTGTAAATCTTTTAACATTAATTCAATAGATGGGTGTCACTGAAGCTGTACCTGTGCATAGCGATAAAAAAGGATAGAAAATGCCACGTCATACTTCGCTCAAAGGTGTTTTACATAAGATATAAAATAAAAACAAAAAAAAATTGAAAAATTCTATGACATGGTCCTATTAATACCCTAGAGTTATGGGCAATCAACAGGAACACCTTGTATAAATAATTTTAATAATTATTGTCTATGTTATACATAGCTATATAATATACCTTAATTATTATTTACAATAACAATATAAATTTATTTCAAAAAAAGCGTAGAAAAAAGCGTGATAATATTATCTTACAGTAAAATTTAATACCACATCCAATTTGTATATCGGTATAAAAATATGATTGGAACCAAAGATTTAAATCTTTGATTGGAACATAATATTCTTACCAGTGTAACATACAATATTAAATATAAAAAAATATATTTTAATAAGCTAAAATGTGAATTATGCTACATTATTCACATTTTAACTTATTTTACTTTGCAATTAGGTATATGAGGTTATTTATTTCTAATAAACTGAAAAACAATGCAGATTTACATGAATATTGACAACTGACATGTTAATGGTGCGTTCATTTTAGTAACGCTGCCTTAAGAAAAACCGCTATAGCTATATTTTTTTAAATATAAAAGCGTAAAGACGTTCATTCACTAAAAGGAGGAAATAAAATATAGATAACACGCCCATTCCCTCTACAATTGGAAAACCATGATTTAAGTGGTCAAGAAATCAAATGCTGTTTTCAACCGGATTTGTTGTTTCGGTGTCTTTGCAGACCCCGTGGTCACGAGCGATGTTGGTTAAAAAGTGTTTTATTTTAAATTATGCATCGTGAAAACTTAAGACAATATCAAATCAGATGTTGATGGAAATTCGTATCAAGAAAGTGCTATCTTAGCGTTTGTTCTACTTCTTGGTGCTAAGTTTGATGGCTTATAGAAGAGAGTAAGCATTTGAAAGAAATTCAACACATTTTTTCATAAAGTTCTCAATCTAGACAGCCTAAAGTAAGTCAACTTGTCAAATTTACAAATCTGCAGCAGAGTGCAACCGAACCTCTTTTTATACAACCTTCACCGTAAAAAAAAGATATAAGAAGCAAATAGCCTCATACAACTCAATCAGGTCCCTAGCAAATGGAAAAAAAAAAACAAAAATCAGTCGATGTCCAAGCTTTTGAAGCTGCTTGTGAAGCTTGCAAACATTCCTCTACTAGGTTTCTTAATTCTCTTCTTTTCATCCACCTTGAACATTTCCGACTCAATGAGCCATTCTCTATAGTTTTCTTCCATGTTCTTTCTCTGTTCTTCATGAAGAGTCTTGACTGATGGCTGAGGACCGCCGTAATCTTCTGGGAGAAGGTCGTTGTCTACGACGGAGCCTGGGCCCTCGGAGGAAAAGTTTAGCAGATTCAGCAGGTTTGATTGAATGAGAGGTTTCACGAGACACATGACCTGGTTGATGAAGGATACTGTGTGAACGACGTGGATTTTCTTGAGGCGGCAAGGGTGAGCAGTCTGGAATGGAATAACGTTAAAGATATAGAATATTTTATTTATTTACTGTAATATCTGCAAATACGGCTAGGTACTTTCAAATATTTTATTAAATACTTAAATAATACTAATATCGAAAAAGTGTTATTTAATAATTCTACACTATAAATATGTTTCCATAGCACTAGCAATGCTTAAATTAAAGGTAAGATGATAAAAATGTCCCACACTATTATTTATTATGTCGAAGTTAATGGAAAATTGGCCAGGGGTTTTGAATTTACGGGATTTTTGGTAACAATTAAGTTTTTCAAAGTGTATGGTACTTAACTGTCGATTAATAAATAATATATAAGTGTTTTGATGTAATAAATAATAGACACCTGGTTCTTTGATCGTACATGTCATCCAGAACCATTTGCATCAATATAATATGAAAGTGTAATGAAGTGTTACAGACTGGATATCTCCAATTTTCGATTACTTAGAGCGAATTATTTTGTATTTAGCCCCCATCGTTTTCTTGAGATATAAGAGAGTGAGAAGAAAAGGACTGTTCTGACATCATAAGTCATAGATATATAGGTATTACCTTTTTTTCTTTCGCTCCTAATTTTTTTTCTAATTTCTTTCGCTCCTAATTTCCACATTCTACGTTTTTCTTTCGCTCCTAATCCAGCTTCCATGCTGGATTAGGAGCGAAAGAAAAACGTAGAATGTGCCAGCTGCTACTCTTCCCGGGCATACTGTAAAAGTCAGTTAAGGGACAGAGGTTTTAAAGGCGTTTTTGTGGGCGATAGGCTGACCCCCTGTTACTACAATAGTCTCTTTCCATCTTTATAATACCTCCAATTTTGTCAAACGTGACATCAGATGGTCTTGTAACCTCTGGTGTTCTGCCTACCCCATAATGTAAGCAGGCGTGACGTTATGTATGTATGTATGTATTACCTTCTAGAACTTTAACATACCTGAATATAATGCATAAACGCTCTGAGCGCCGGCAGCGTAACCCTGGTCAAATGTCCCAAACTGCAGCCTTTCATATCAAATATGACAATATAGCCTTCGGACAGGCGATCTTCAGACAATTTGATATCATTGAACATGCAGAAGACTCTGACGGCGTCTGCGAAGTTAAGCTTGCTGTAGTCGTAGTCGGCGAGTCGGTAGAGAAGCACGTGGTATCCTTCGGTCGTCAACTTCGGGAATGCCACCATTTGTCTGTGAAATGAGGGTAGTTTGTAAAACTCAAATGTATTAGATCGAACGTCGGTCGACAGCGTCGATCGATGGAAGAATAGATTAGTTGACGTAGATCGATAGTTTTTACTACCCCAATGCGATCAGTCGATCAATTCGATTAGTCGACTTTGTCCATTGATAGTTTTTACTATACCAATCCGATCAGAATTGATCAGAAAAAACCGCCATCCATCGATTGGTCTGGTAGCAGCCTAATACAGCGTCGGTCCTAATATTGTTTTGCGTTTGAAGATTCATTTTATCAATAGGTTATACATTACTTATACATATAATAAAGCTGAAGAGTTTCATTGTTTGAACGCGCTTATTTCGGAAACATTTGTCAGATTTGAAAAAAGCTTATAAATGTATTAATTTCAGAGAGTCGTGATGATACTAACAAGACACAAGTAACATACATAAATTCACTCCTGTATCCCGTATGGGGTAGGCAGAACACCAAAGGCTGTAAAACCATCTGATGTCACATTTGACAAATTTGGAGGTATTACAATGATGGTGAGAGACTATTGCAGTGACAGAGAGTCAGCCTATCGCCCGCAAAAACGCCAATAAAACCTCTGTCCCTTTACTGACTTTTACAGTATGCCCGGGAAGAGAAGCAGCTAGCACATTCTATGTTTTTTTTTTCGCTCCCAGTCCAGCATGTGTGTTACTTGGAAAAAACACATAGTTCCTTTATCATTCAACAGTTCATCTAATTTAGTATGTAGACGATCTCGACCTCTTGTTCCATGGGTCGAATGCTCGCCTGCTTCTAGTCCCAGATGGTCCACTTTTCTACGCTGGCTAGGATCTCGGTACAGTAAAAGATACCCTCTCCTTCCGCTGCATCAAAGTACATATCACCATACACTTGAACTTAAAATTATCAATATTTCCCAGAACATAAGCCATCAAAATCAAATTACCGTAATGGCCAACAATATTGTTAACGTATAAGAATTCCCACATCATCACATATCTATTCAATTATAAAAGATCGACTCACGCGCAGTCGCAAATGACAAATTATAATTACTGGGTTTGCGCATGACCTTTATTACCACACAATGGCAATAAAAGGGAATGCATCGTTAAAATTAACCCTTAACCCTTGTTAGTAAACAGTTGCAAGTAGGGTTTATTACTGTTATTTTATGAGCATTACTAATTCTATCTAATTATTAAAGCAGTGTTTGCATAATTAGGGAATTTTTTATTATATTGTGTTGCTAAAAATAGAAAATTTCATTTTGAGACATACTTAATTCTCCTTTGCTATGTAAAATGTAAACGCATTGTTATTAGGGCAATTTAGAATAAAACACCTTTTTTTGACATAGCTATTTTCACGAAAAGGTTATAATAACACCTACACAACTAAAAGAGGACTCGAAAATCAACTGTTAGGATTTGTTTTTAGAAGAGCAAGGTAATCTTGCAAATATTTGTCTGTAACATTCGTATTGCATTCAAAATGTACCCATATAACCTTAGTCATGCTATGTCAAGGCTCTGCAGGCAATTCAACGCCCTTTGAAAGACACATGTATTAGATATCCATCTAGCATCAGCATAAGACACTGTTAATTGATGTTGTTTTTTTTCCGAACGTATTATTAACTAACATGATATTTCTGAACAAAACTGTGTTTACGAGGTGTTATTTACTTAATTCTGCTTTATAACAAACAAATGCTTTAGATAGGTACTCGTACTTATTGCATAGGTTAGGTACATCATCCAAAAAAAAAGGAAACAAAAATATAATGGTTCCTTGTGATTTGTGAATAGTAGTAATTTTTGGGTAGTTTGAGAGATGACTTCTGAGTCAAATGTATCTTAAATAACTAGCACTAGACAAATCTTTGTTTCAATAAACAAATATCTGAAAACTGAAAATGTAGAGATGTTACAATTTATCTTTTCGCGGCTCTATGTGTGCGTGAGCGTGTAACAATGCAGCTCGTCTTTTTATTGTAATATATTTAATTTTATTAAAAAAAATCTACACAAAACATGTTTTGTAGTAGACTGTATCTACTGCTTTTCACGCAACAAAGTCACTGTGTCTATAAAAGTTTTACCCACACATAAAGCCGCGAACAAAGATTATTTTGAGCAACTCGCATCTCTACCAAACTTAAGATTTAGATGTAAATGATGTCACAAATAAACAAAATAAATTGTCAACATTATATTATATTAAGTTTTGACGATTTATATCTAATCTTAAATAAAACACTTTTTTAACCGGATTTATCGCGTATAATTATTTATAGGTACTTTATACAGGGTGGCTCTGAAATACGTTGACAAATTATTTTACGATTTATTTTATTTTTCTTTTACACTGTATAACGGTGACTACTAAATAATAAAAATACAGTATTATTTTAACGTAAATATCTATTTATTTTCAAAATAACCACCTTTAACTTTAATACAAAGGCTTAAACGATTTCTGAAGTTTTCGACGATTTTCCGTACCTCCTCTTCAGATTTTTAAATTTGTCAACGTAATTTAGAACCATAGTGTATTTAAACGGGGGGTCTTTACAGAGCCCGTAGTCACGACCGGCGTTCTTTGAAAAGGGTTTATTTAATAAAAGTAACAAAAAAACTCTCGAGAACTTTTTACTTACGTAATATCCAAAATAGTTTTATTCTTAGGCAACAAAGGATCTCTATTAGCGAAGAGGTCCGGGTTATTTGCTCGGAGGGTAAAGTAGCATTCAATGGTGTCCTTGGTCTCCTTGACTTTGAAGTAGTTGGAATGGAGGAAGAGAATAATATATTCATCTGAGATGTATGGCAAGTGAGTCTGCGTTTTCATCCTGCAAAAAAACAGTTATTTTTTACTTTTAAACGGTAGAGACCTCTTGTGTTCAAAGGCACCTAGTGGGGAACTACTATCCTTATTTTAACCGACATATAACTTCCCTTAAAACTTTTGTTTCAGAAAAAGTGAATCATCACACAGTGATATTACAGCAACACGACCACTTTGGTGCTGGGGTAACACTGTCTGCCTCAGACGCCAGTGGTCGCGGGTTCGATTCCCGCACGGAACAAGAAAAAAAAAATGTTTCGTGTCTGGGTGTTTATCTATTTATGTATTTATATTCTAGGTACCCCCTAGTTCGCTACAGGGTTTCCCATAACACAAGCTATGCTTACTTTGGTGCCATGTAGTTGGTGTGTTTGTCTGGGGATTTTTTTTTTAACAAGAGGCCTTTATTAGCTTTAGCCTTGTTCAACAACGCATACAAAATTTATATTTTCATTAACGCTCCGTATTTTTAAATAAATATTTGATTTGATTGTGGTTTTGTTGCGACGGTCTAACAGCAATTTTAAGGCGTGTTTTTTGTTAAAATACTCGTTATATAAGAATTTCCAAAGGTGTCTACTTATTTGCTAACAGCCTCATCCCGTGTAAACCGATCCTGTGGAAATATCGAATCCATAAAGGTTTTCCCATATGTTAGAATAACATACTCTCATAAGGCATAAAATTTCACGTTAACTATGATAGGATACCGTATATTCATTTTTATTCAACTACATAATTTAGGGAACAAAAGAAAATAACAGTGAAAATAACTTTAACTGATAACTTGAATTGACGACCGGTTGGTATAGTGGTAACATACATTGCCTTCTATGCCAGAGGTCCTGGGTTCGAATCCCGGCGGCGGCGAATATTTGTGTGATGAACGCAGATATTAGTCGTCAAGTCATGGATGTTTATATGTTTATTTAAGTTTATTCTAATAAAAAATATGTATTTATTTAATATACGTATGTTTATACATATATTTCTTAAGTATATCAGTTATCTAGTATCCATAACACAAGTTCTTTAAGAAACTTAATTTGGGCTAGATAATATTGTGTGAGTGTCAGAAATATTTATTTATTTACTTATTTAAATAAAAAAGAAGTCATTCGATGCCATTCTAATTTACAGCTATTTTCAATACATAAACAAATGCAAACATTTTAAACATGTACATAACAAAACTTGAATTAATCTTGTATGAATAAGTCCAAGGATTTTATAGCGATAAATTATGTTTCTCTAAATTTAGAGAACAAAATAAAACAACAATGAAAGTTGCCAAAACTTTAACGGGTAAGTTATAAATAACTTATATAAATAAAAATAAAAAGTCATTCGATGTCATAACTACTTATTTACAGCTTTTTTTAATGCATAAACAAATGCAAATATTTTAAACATGTACATAACTAAACTTTAATTAATCTTGTATGAATAAGTCCAAGGATTCTAAAGCGGCTAATTATAATTTTCATTTTAACTTTATGTTTCGGTGAGCTTACAGAGAAATACTGAGATCATGACTGGGTGTAAAATCCGGTACACGAACATCTAGGTGTCGAAATCTAAAATCCCGTTAAAATGAATTTTATTGAACAGTACATAATGGTACACAATACACCTTACCTATAAAACTGTTTAGATCATGCAATTATACTGTGGCTATTATAGAATTTTAACATGGCGTCATTCACAATAGTTATATATATTTAAGTCTATTACAGACAATTGATTGAAATAAACCTTATGAGGAAATTATTATGTTCTACACTAAAGGAAGTCTTTTTTTATGTACAATTCTACATAAGTACTATTAGCAGACATATTATTCAAAACACCAAAATATATTCAGAGGAGATATATGTTTGGTGTGATTCGTTAAAGTTGGGGGAAACGCGGCTTTAGTAAATTAAATAATCAACGAATGCAGAGCATTAAAAAAACCGACTTCACTTCAACACTTTTGCCGACTAATAATGTCATCCACGTAAACATTCCCCGAAATCATACAATAAATTTGAAATTTTCAATGAAGTACTCAACCGATTTCGATGTAATTTATATGGGACCAACTATGAAGTATCTTCTATCATATGAATTAAGAATTTTTTAAATCGATTAATAATTGTCCGAAATATCGTGTAACAAAGACACACAAAAAAAGAAACAAAAAAAATACAGATGAATTGAGAACTTCCTCATTTTTCGGAAGTCGGTTGAAAAATAGACAAATCCCATGGATCTCTATGGCATTTAATCCTGCGTTTCCCACATCAATTTACTTTACTTATACATTGGTTCCACACAGACTTAGCTTGTTCCACATTTCCAGTACGTGGTCGGCACTCAAGAAATTAACAATAATTTCATATGTACCGCTACCACCATTAGGGTATAAGTTAAAACTTTATCATGCCTTTATGCATGATAAAGTGCATTGCTTTTTTTTCATGTAAGTTACCAGTACTTTCATACTTTTTATTTTTATAAAATAACAGTACCTACATACTTACAAGTTGTATTATCCTTTAAATCTGTGCTACTTTCACAAAGCCAGATTCCATTTATCTGATTTTGGGATGCGATTTTCGGGTTACCTTGCATGATAGGATAAAATCTTTTTTAACGTGCAGTAATTTCAGAAATTTCTAAAGTATATGGCTGAGTTGTTATTTGTATACAGTGATCATTAGAGTTTATAAGAAATCAAATGAAAGACCAAAAAAATATCTTATCACTGCTGATTGCACTGAGAATGCGTGATAATTAATGACCATGGGATTCATAAACAAATACACCTATGTGCGCGGTTGCAAGAATTTGGTGATCCGGATTTTTACAACACTCCTATAAAATTAGGTTATTCTAAGCATATAACAAGCTTTTGTATGTTTATCGATGATAAAACTTTGAAATGATATCATCTTCCATTGCCAAAATATCCTAAAAAGACGACTTCGCTAGATCATGTACCCATTTGTGTTATTTAATGGATAAATTCTTATAGCGTTTGCAGATTGTCATAGGACCACTCGACTGGTTCCTATAACACGTTCAAGCAACTGGTTTCCGATAAAACCTTCAACCTGACCGACATTACATTTAAACTCAGATTATTTTTACGTAAGTATGTTAAATCTTGTATCTCAGCCGTGATTTGGAAAAACACACGCTATTTATATACCAATAAACACAAGAGTGGTAACTCACTGTCTGGGTTTTGCATAAATAACAGAGCTTTTGCTGTTAGTTACCTAGAGAATCTTTTATTAGCTCTGTTATAACACCAAAGATTTTTTAATGATATATTTTAACTATCGACAAGAATGTTATTTCATAATTTATGGCAGTTTTTGTAACGGGGGGGTCAAGAGCGCTTAGCCGGAACTAACGTGACTATTATGTTATAAGTAACCTTTTTGGTGGTCATATGGTCGTTAAAGGTCAAATTTATATAAATAGTAAATAATAAAATCCCCAGACAATCACACCAATTACATGGCCCCAAAGTAAGTGTTATGGGATACCTTGTAGCGAACTAGGGGGGAACCTAGAATATAAATACATAAATAGATAAACACCCGGACACGGAATATTTTTTTAGGTTAACCCCATCGCCAAAGCGGTCGTCAAATTTAAATTAAAATTTAACTACCACTCCTTGAACTCTCTGTTTTTGAACTAATTTAAGGGTTTTTTATACCAAGCATTAAGCTTATTTTTCAGCTCGTTGATTATTTAGATAGACATAATTTATGATATTAAAAAAATTCGATCTAGCACTCTCAATGTAAAAAATTATAAAATTGAAATCCCCCATCAGATGTTAATTTCAAATTGCAAATAATGTTCTGTAAGCATGTTTTTAGACTGTATATTTTGTGATTGATAATAAACAAATTGAGACTAAGTAATAAAAGACTCCCACATTAATGGCATTTCGCTGATTTCGCATAGCACTGTGTTATTTATATGAGGTGAAAGTTCAGGTAAGACGATAACTGTAAATATATCATTTTATATCACTCTATAAGTGTTTCTTCCTTATCTCTATCTTAGCGCTATACCAAAAAATATTTCCAATGACTCACCATTCTCTGATCTCCTGCATTTCATCCTCGTGCGCTTCAGACAAGGGCTTCAAGCCGTTCATGAACGGATGCGAGTATTTCGTGGCGGCCATCATGCAGACGGCTTTTTGGATACTTGGTTCCACTGGAACAAACATTTATATTAAATATTGGTTCATCAAAATCCGTGTAATGAACCCACTGCAGGGCTATGAGTCTCTCCACTGGGTGACGAGGAGGTTTTAGGCCGTAAAGTGGCCCAGTGCTGGTTGGTGGATGACAGAATTTTGAGGGCGCCGAAATGGCTTCTGACAAAACTAACGACTACTGTATACTTACAAGATGCAGCACCCAGGAAAGACTGCTTAACGTGCCCTCCGAAGCACGAAAGTCGCCGTGAGCAATGAATGGTCGGCGGTCACCCAAATTATAATTGCATAGTGCATTTTATTAGCATTATTTTGACAACCAATAAGCTTTATATCGACGCGGACGAGGTAAAACTATGTCATAATTATTTTCTCCTGTTTGGCATTGAATAAAGAAAAATGTATGTAAAAGTGAATGGGCAGCCTTAACAACCTATTGCTTCAGAATGATAATCTTAGTTTAATTGGTTGGAAGATGCGGCAATTATTATTTAATCTGTACTATCATGATAGATGTAGTCAACAATAGAAATTCTCAATAAAAAAAATCAAAACAAAAAATTCTCTATTGAAACAGTAGAGGTGCTAATTAGCAGTTTCTTATGTTTATTAGCTTTTTTTATAAAATAAGGAAGAGACCTTTTTCTTTCATGACACCTGGTGATAAGTGATTACGAAAGACTAAGGTGATACACGTCGATCGAACAGAAACCTATTCACTCGACCCTTAAAAGTACAAGGACAAATAGACTCAGGCAGTTCATTCCAAACCTTGGCGATCCGTATCAAAAAGGAACTGTATAATCAACGAATGCAGAACATTAAAAACCGGCCTCACGTCAAAATTTTCGCTGAAGTAGAAGGTCGTCAAGGTAAAGGATTTCCAAATTCATATATATAAAAAAAAACATAAAGTACTCAATCGATTTAGATGAAATTCATATGGGACTAAATAGGAAGTATCCTCTATCATATGAATCAAGAATCATCAAAATCGGTTAACCCAGTCAAAAGTTATGAGGTAAAAAACATTAAAAAAAACATAAAGACGAATTGAGAACCTCCTTCTTTTTTTAAAGTCGGTTGAAAAGAATATCCGCTACATACGAATGGAATTCCTTCCTGCGTATAGTAGGTCATGTAAAAGGGTGAAGCTTTGAATTCATCATTTTAAAAGGAATGTATATTAAAGGCCTTTTTAAAACTTTCTGGTTTCAGGGCGCCGAAATGGCTTCTGACAAACACTAACGACGACTGTATCAAGTGTATACTTTCCTTTTCCCATTCTAGAGCGGGGATGCTTTACGCATCTTACTTTTTCATGACTTTAAAAAAGCTAATTTTACTTCTGCTGTGACCATTTTTAAGCACTAAACATGCTTGGCAATTAATTATTTTCATTAAAGTTGCTGTGAAGATAAAGTAGGTACACACCTCAAATTCACCTATTCATGCATTGCGTTTAAATTTTATTTAATCATTCTCATTCAGTACTTTACACTACGAAGATTTTAACTGGTAAGTATCATTGTTTTTCTGTTTGACATTTCGACCTGTCAGGTTTACTGCATTGAATTATTTGCAAGGGTATAGATAATGTCGCTTTCTATTGGTTGTTCGTGAAAGAAGCTCAATAGTCTTTGAGTTTATTCATTACAAACAAACAAATTAAAATAATAAGTAAGTATAGTCTGTAATAATTGTTCTCACGCCTCGTCGTTGTTGTTGGAGTAATTACTCGTATATGTAAACATTGACATCTCCGAGAAAATTGGCATGTCATTCTAGTCGTTGCCTAGCGTGAGTAGATTAAAGAGAATGTTTTTTCTACCTGTACAAATACCTAAGGAAACTAGGCCTAAGCTTCATCTAAGAATATTCTTTCTGTATCTAGGTCGTAGGATATTTTAAAGACCCGTCTGTCTAGCTATGGACAAGTTACTTGAATATCACGACTACCATGGCGCGGTGGTGTAAGACGGTACTAAATATATTTTGCGACCACTTTGGCGAAGGGTAAACCTATCTGCCTCAGACGCCAGTGGCTGCGGGTTCGACTCCCGCCCGGAACCAGAAAAAAAAATGTTCCGAGTCTGGGTGTTTATCTATTGTATATATAATATGTATTATATTCTAGGTCCCCCCTAGTTCGCTACATGGTATCTCATAACACAAGCTTCGCTTACTTTCAGGCCATGTAGTTGGTGTGATTGTCTGGGGATTTTATTCACATATTCGTGAAGTTACGGGTTCGATCCCTGCATGCAGAAAATACTCCGGGTCTGAATATTTATCTTAGCTATATTCTAGGTTTCCTCCTAGTTCGCAACATAGTTTAGTTTTTGTTATTAGCTTTGCTTCTCTTAATTGCAAGCATTAGAGTTTACTTTGGGAAAAGATAGATAGCGCGTAAATTGGCTGCACTTTTGGTGAACATTTACTAAATTTGGTCGGCGAATTTATTTAAAACTAGAAAATATGGGACTGAATAATAAAGTGATAAAGATCAATTAAGAACTTAAATTGATAGTATGCGATATATTAGTTTCAAGTTATCTATGTGGGAATAAATAAATAGGATCAAGTATCAAAAATTCTACCTCTACTAGATCAACGTGTAATAGTATATTATGTTACAAGTGAGCGAAGTTGCTAATTAACGTCGAGGCTTATAATGAGCCGAGAGTGTAATTAGCAACGCTCACGAGTTACATACGACGTTTTTCAACACACTTGTGAGTAAAAGACAGACATACGTGGTCATAAAATAACAAATACACTTCATAACAAAGCTGTGAATTGTGATTGAAAAATGGCGCCGAACCTCGCGCATGCGCGTAGGTTTATTTTTTCTGCCAAATGTGTCAATGTCTGTATAGCATATACAGCCTATTTTACTTGAAAATGTTTAATTTGGAGTGGTAAATGTAAATATTTTAATATTTTATAACAAATTATTGTAAATTGTGAACAATTTGTTTGATATACATATTTGTTTTACTAATTAAGGCGCAAACATTTCAAAAATGTATATGGATTTGAAGTGGTATAAAACCTCTTTGTTGTTTCTGAAAATATTTAATGTATAACCCGGATCAATAAAATATGCTCTGTTTACTCGCATGTATTTTGCACAAAGGTACAATTCAACTTTGTAGGATTCATTTTATTATGCACTAGGGTATAATATATTATGCACGCGTGACTTATAGCCCAGTTTATAGTTCTAAATTCAATAGAATAAGGCTCACTTTACGAGCAAGTGTGTTGAAAAGAATAAAACTCCACAGCACTGTTCAACAGTTTATTGGCTGACTTTCGCCTTACAATCCAATACAAAACGAATACAAATATTCCAATACAATTTAAAGTAATTCAATATGATGACCCCTCGCTAGTAAGCCTCAAGTGAGAATGCCCAAATTCTGAATGATTCCTCCTCTCCAAAACATAGTCAAAACGATCCCAAATCCTTCAATCATTCACTTGACAATCATGACAGTTACAGATTTTGACCTATGAAAATTTATTTACGAAAGTTACTGACTTTTGAACTTAACCTTACAAACAGTAGATTGTGTATAGTATTATAGGACTCAAAACCCTCATCCCGTAACTGCCCTTCGTATAATGTCAAACTCCTCGCCAAATTCTGACACTTCGGTTGGAAATTACTTGCAGGGCTACGCTTGCTGAAGAACTAGCTTCTTCCATAACTTAAGTGTGTCTTATTGTCTCTTATAAAAATAAGAATCGATCTAGTCTACTTACTATTTATTTATTTCCTTTTAGGTACCTAAATATGATGCATGTTCTAGTTTAGATTACAATTCAAGGACTGCATACCGGTATGAATTTCTGTACATTTTTTTTCTGGATGACGTCATACCGTTAAATTAGGTGTATTTAAAAATACAGTACAGGAATTCATACTGAAATGATTCGTGTACCTGTTTTATTATTGTAGCATAGCTGATTGTTTTTTCAGTTAAATGAAATTTTCCGGTATTAATATTAATATTGATACTAAAATTTTATTTTTAAATAACTGTAGAATGTTTGATAGTTTAGTTGCAAGCCTATGAAGTGTAGGGACATAATTATGCTGACTTGACCATTTCGGTACAGAAATTAAATAAGTTAAAATATTTCTGTACTAAAAACATCTACAGAAATTAATCCATAATTAATATAGGTACATTTTACTAACTTGTACAGGTATTGTGTTTGATGAAGCAGTACACTAATAAGGGTACTGAAATTTTACCAGTACTATTTAAAAAAATTATACCGATAAGCAGTCCCTGTTACATAATATATTCTTATGTACTCTACATTTCCAAAAAAGAAGTAGGTATGTTCGATTCTTTTTGTTATGTTCATAGAAAAGACAGAAACGCGTGTCTCAATCCAATCGCAATATTGTGGCATTAACAGACGCCGTTGAAAATTGAATTCTAACTGTTATTTTACTTAGCTCTATCTACTCCAACTGTTGTGTTCGATTTTCAAAAGTAGTGTTGATAACTATTTTGAATGACATTTATATTTAATCATTAAAAGCTTGTGAAATTGAAAATATTAATTTGTTTTGTATTTTATTAACTTTTTAAATTACTGCTGGTGAAATTGAGTAAGTGCCAATTTTTGTGTTAAATAAAACCTGCAATTACTAAATCGAGGATAAACACAAAACTTACGATTAGCAGCATATATTTACAGCTACTCTACAAACGCTTCAAATAAGGCTTAAATTCAATTAATCGTTTCAAATCCAAACCTACATTCCACTGTACAACCTGTAGTGAAAAATTGGAAAACCCAAAAACACGCTTCTCTACACGCATACCCCAATTTCGATCTAATTAACAAGTGATTAGTGAAATAAAACCAAGTTACGTTTAGTACTGGTTTCGTCCCGGACGGGTGGTTATGCTGTAACATCGAACGATACTTAGCCTTATTTAGGTTATTAGATCAGACTTGCAATAACTTGCTGCTTAATATAGTGACCGGGTTTGTATGTAAAGAGTTAAGTTTTATTTTTTCCTCTTTTAACCAATATTTTTCATTTAAGTGTCTGTTAGATTATCGGACAAACGGTCTGCGTGGGTCCAATACGCTAGTAGGTAGGCTAGAGAGGTCCAATCGTGAAGTCGCGGGTTCGATTCCCTCATGGAACCAGAAAAAAAAGTTCTAGGTTTGGGTCTCTTTATATGTATTTATATTCTAGGCTATGTCGCTACATGATGTCCCATCACAAGCTTTGTTTGAGGCCAATGTATAGTTGGTATGATTGTCTGGGGATTTAAGTTATTACTTATTTTATTTATTTATCCTATAAATCCTAAATAAGCTTAATAGGATAGAATCCAAAAAATTTCAAAAAATAAGGTGGCCAATGACTAGCAAACCACGTAAAGATAATATCTTTAGCGAAAAAAAACGTGAAGCTTTTTTCATATGAAGTAATTTTCTAATTTTATTTTTAATGTTTTATTGAACTACAAGTTTGACTTGTAATTTCACCGATTTCGAGATAAAAGTATCCTTCCTTATGAGCGTAAAAAATATTAAACGTACAATGAGAGAAAATAAAAACATAATGAAAGTAGCTCTGGCCTAAAAAGTTTATGAAAATTGTGGTACATAACAAAGGCCTCCCATAAGCAAATGTAAGCAAATGGATCAAAATCTAAGTCAAATATAGAAATAAAAAAAGCCCGCATTTTAATTCATTTAAAGAAACAAGCCAAGCACAACAGTCATAGAACAAGCGTTAATTATACATTTAAATTAATCTATCTCCCCAAAAAATCAATCATTTGAAATTTTATTAACTCGCATTTTGTTGAATTTAACCCCGTAGTTAATCATTACGAGTACATTAGCAATTCTTAACAAAATATATACTGCGATACTGCTGGATAACTTAGCTTTCCAATGTTGAAAGAGTTATTAAAATCGGTCTAGTAGTTAGTTTATTTATTACTTACAAACAATATACAAATATTTTCTCTTTCTTGTATTGCTATAGATTAACTCGCCTTCACTTTTTCTGTGATCAAGTTTTCTGTGAATAACGATAATTAATTGTTAATTTTTCTCAGTTTGTGATAAATTATTGCACATTTTTGTTACGATTCTGTACAGATCAACCTATAATCATTCGTTCATTCATACATTCATTCATGCGTAATCGAGTCAACTCGACACCTAAGAGAAACAGGTTAACTAGAGGAAAACCATTCATAAGGCTATTCCACACTACGTATGAATGTTAAAGTTAAATACAAACTGATTTCACATCTCGAAGAAAACCTGTTTCAATTATATCATCGCAAATAATTATTTAACTCTTACCAGATTACCGGCTCACGTATGTGAGCCGGTAATCTGAATTTTCATTTTGTCTTAAATTAGCTGGTGTCACTGCCCTCCGCAACTGAGCAACACCTAAGTACAACGCCGCCGTGACCACTCACTTAAGCCTAACGTAACATCGGACTGGCGTTTAATAATCAATCTTAACTCTTTCAAAATAAAGGTGGATTTAGAAGACCGATTCTTTTTCTGAAGAAAGTAAGATGGGGGCAAATGAAAGTCTAAGGAACTAAGTACTGTCAGATGGTATTCGTTCTTAAATTTGAAGGACTTAAGACGTAATATTGCACGATAAAGGAGTTTTGAAAAACTCGAAGTAGACACTTTATGACTATTCATAACGAGATTTCGCAGACTTGCATACAAACAAAATGTTTAAAAAATAAAAAATATAAGGTAATTCAGGGTGATATGACCGTATTTTTTTTAAGGTAGAATTTTAAATAGTTATTACAAAAATAAATAAAAATCTGTACTTTATTATTAATCTTTTATTAATTAACTTTGGTTTCGCAGACTTGGGTGACGATTTATAGATTGAAATTTTAGAAATTATTTAAAAATAAAAATAAAATTAAGTAAGTGGCCATCTTATCCGACCCGTCCATGTAAGATAGCCATAGCAAAGCGTATAAGATGGCCATATTATTTCTTCGTCCCTTTTCCTCTTCCTTTTCCCTTGCCTTGATTTTCTTTGTCTGCAGTCTTTTCTTTTGCCTTTTTTCCACATGCATCACAAGTATTATCAAACGGAGTACAATTTTCATGCATCCATTCAAGACAATAAATACACTGAATCCAATCTTCGATTTTTTCAGTTTTTTTGTCGTTTTCACCACACCTTACACAATTATATTCGTAGTATTCTCCAGATGTATCGTCACTACCCAAATGTTTTTCAAATTCTTCTTCAGAAGTTGATTCTGCGTTCTTGTTACACAAAAAAAATAGTATTCCCATATAAGCCTTAGTAAATATATACCTTACCATGCAAACAAAACTACTGACTGACACAGTAAAATAATTATTACAATTATGTTACTGTGATGTACAATGGATGTTCGGTATAATAACAAAACATCAAACTACAAGATAAAAGTAAAATTAATACAAAATCGATAATAAAATCACGTTCACAGCGTAGGAACTAACATATTCTAAAGATTTTTGAAATGTTAAACCTACATAAAACCAAAGATATAATTGCCCTTTTAATTTTTTTCGGCACAACAAAACTGCGTCACATGTGATCTCTTACGAACGTCGAGCGCGTATTGCCGGCACATAGCGCCATAACAGGGTGACTGGTGGGTCAATTTTTGAAATTCAAGGACGTGATAGTTTGAGATCAAACATGAAGAGAAAATATAATAAAAATTAAATATTAATGAAATTAAAAACTGAGTAAACTTAACCTAAAGTTAAAGACTTGATTACGCAACGTATGGTTACGCTAGCGTTTGCAGCGATCCGCATGCCAGGTCACGTGCCGCGATTGACGCAGGCGTAAGTAAAGCAAATAGTGACATGGTAGTATTTATTCACAGGATATTCTAGTGAAAAATTAAGTACCATCTTTTATTACAAAATTATGATCAGATCGAGTGCAGAGTGCTCTCCTTCAGTATCTAAAATTTGTCACCAGTCATCCTGTATAGGCAAAAGTTGGAATTTTTTTGACTGGCCATATCACCCTGCATTACCCTATATTATTTTATTAATACCCAGACAATCACACCAACTACATGGCCCCAAAGTAAGCAAAGCTTGTGATACGGGATACCATGTAGCGAACTAGGGGGAGACCTAGAATACAAATACACATATTTACAATAAGCATATACCTAATATATATTTGACGACCACTTTGGCGATGGGGTAAACCTATCTGCCTCAGACGCCAGTGGTTACGGGTTCGATTCCCGTACGGAACTAGAAAAAGAAATCCGGGTCTGGGCGTTTATCTCTAGTGTATGTATTCTAGGTTCCCCCCTAGTTCGCTACATGGAATCTCATAACACAAGCTTCGCTTACTTTGAGGCCATGTAGTTGGTGTGATTGTGTGGGGTTTTTTTTTCATACTTATATATAGATAAACACCCAGACACGGATTTTTTTATTGATCCGGGCGGGAATCGAATACGTTGCCTCACGAATGATGCATTAGCGTCTATTCACTGCACCACAGAGACAGTTGAACATCTAGAATGTTACACGTTGATTCCAAATTCCAGATGTGTGAAATAAATATTTGTGTGATGACACAGATATAAGCCGTTAAGCCATGTTTATATTTAAATTTATGTTTTTTTCCCATATATTTAATATGAAAGTTTATTTATACCTTATGTAATATCTATAGCACAAGTTATTTACGAATCTGAATTTGGGTTAGATAATGTGTTGTTATTGTTTGAAATATTTATTTAGGTAATCTATTATTTAGACAAAACTTTAATCACAGCTTTAATCTCAATCTCCATATACTTCAAATCGAGAAATAGGGTGGCTCGGGCCTTTAACATGTAGACCTTTAACCCAAAGTGCACTTTATTGGCAAAAAATCAGGAAACAAAAGAAAAAAATACAAATATACTTACGAATATAACATAAGTGTACTTTAAGGTATTTAAATGTTATCCATGCTGGACTGGGAGCGAAAGAAAAACATAGAATGTGCCAGCTGCTACTCTTCCCGGGCATACTGTAAAAGTCAGTTAAGGGACAGAGGTTTTATTGGCGTTTTTTGCGGACGATAGGCAGACTCCCTGTCACTGCAATTGTCTCTCTCCATCATTATGATATCTCGAAATTTGTCAAACGTGACATCAGATGGTTTGATGGCCTCTGGTGTTCTGCCTACCCCAAATGGGATACAGGCGTGAAGTTATGTATGTAAATGTTATCTTTGATTGTTAAGTTTGTGAAACTTTCAAGCTATTGCTACATACAATATGTTACTAAGTAACTTAGAAATTTTAAATATACCTCATTAAGAACCTTCCCATATGATTATTGCGAAGAAACACATCTGTAGAAAACCGCATAACTAAGAATGAGTTTAAAAGGTCAGACCCACTGTTTAAGTTACGTAGAAGCTAAATTACTTTTGTTTGTTAATTACCTACTTACGAAGTTATTTTCCTTCACATTTTTTTCTATTCTAACTTGTTTGGGGTATAAGGTTCTCACTGTACGAATATTTGAATGCCAGATTTTTTTATTCTTGAACTCGTTTAAATAAATAACTCGGGTACTAAGAAAAATGCTAGTTCGGGCCTACAACAATGGGTAAAAATCAAACAGTGAGACTGTCTTCAAAATTTAAGGCAGTTAAAACCGGTTTCTAACAATGTTTAGTGGCTTCTTATATAGGTATGTATATAATATTTATATACTTTTTCTGACATATAAACTTTTTAAAGCAATTTATTGGGTATAATATGGGTTTAAAGATAACAAGATCTGTACGTTGACCCACATAAAGTGCCAAATGTGCGGAAAATATAAATATTATCCACTACAGAGTACCTAGGCACCTACTTAAGTATAAGTACGTATATAAAATATAAAGAAATTATATGAATTTATAGAATAATCGCAAAAGCCCAACGTTTTTATGTATGTAATTAAAATTTTAAAAGGTTGAATTTTGGTATTGCTGATATCGTTTGTTTATGTTAGTTGTTTAATCGATATGATTTTAAGTTTTTGTAAAGTACAACTTGAGGAGAAGTGGCTTTCACCGAAAATCTTGTAGAATTATAAAAATAATTAAATTTGAATTGAGCCGGTTACAATTTGAATATATTTACTTATTTATTCTTGATTGTACACATGGAGTGAGAACCAATTTGAATACCTAACTATGTAATAGGTACACTGCACAAAAGGCGGCCTTATCATCTAAAGACGATCTCTACAATATAGTAAAGTACGCATGCTGCAATTGTCAATATCGTTTTAACTCATCTTCTAGAAGATCTTCTCCTAATACCAGACAAACAAACAACTAATTTAAATTAAAAAAATAACTACTAATAATAATCTTTCCCTAAACATTTTTTTAGAGTATAACCAACTAGAACATTAATTTACTGTCGTAAACAGTTTTTCAAATACTAACCAAGATTAACGATACTTTTATTGTTCCACCGAACTGTACATCTGTAGATACTCTTAATTTTGCGTTTTGTTTCCTACGAGTAGCTGCTGTTTTTTTAAAACCGTGTTTGCCAGAGCTCGTTCGAGGTCAGAACACAAAAAGCATAATAAAATATAAAATATTTACTAAGGAATCCTAAGGAAAGTGGCAGTCCCTATAGAGCCTTCGTTTTAGGTTTTTAACATTGATGTTAAAAGAATCTAAGGAAAGTTCTTGATCCAAAGTATTCTTCATTTGTAAAAGATCCTGTTTCAACGCATTTTTTTCAATCGTGTAAAATTCAGTGTATCTTTAAATTCAGTTGTTGAATAACAGAAACAACCTCAAATAATGAACGTTACAACTCTATTTGCACCGGACAATGAACGCAACTTTCATTATTATTTAATACCTATTAGGTATTCTAGTTCTAATTCTAAATTCACTTTGCTTTCTAATTTTAAAAGTTATAAGACATTTTTTTTTATTAAGGTTTTTACTTTAGAAAAGCACTGTCCTTTAAAATGTTATTTTTAATGTACCGAAGATAAGTTCGCGTATTTACCAACAAGTGTCCGCTTTCTCAAAATTGGCACCGAGTAACGGTATGCGAACACGTTTTCTTCTGAAGAATAAAATAAAACTTCAACTTCTTATCTGAAGAATTCGAAATACACCTAAACTTTAGACATACGTAGGTATACTTAATATCAAACTAATCTAACGCAAAAAATGCTAGATCAACAAAACTGCGGACGAAACTCAGCAAGTTTGCAATTATCCATACTTATTAGTTAAAATAGTAACTTTATAAAATAAAATAGCTCACCTAGTTCAAATCCAAGCAGAAAATATCCCAGTTGGGATTTACCACTAAACAATTTACGACACGGAATTAATAAAAACAACTTCGTTCACAAAGTTTATCGTGAGTAGCGTACGTGTTGTCTCACTGACATAGTTACACTGGCTGACTACCACGAGCGGTACGATACAGCTGGTGGCATCGCAACCTTGTACAACCTGTGCCTGCCTGATTAAAAAAACCAAACTTTCTAAATTTGAATTCGCAAACGTCAGACTGACGATTGAAACCAATAGGCAGGCATGGCTGGTTTAACAAGAAGTTCTCTAGCTTAACCACGCCACGTGTGTTATTTGCTGAATAGTTATTAGGTAACTGATGTAACCTACAAAATAATGTAGACGGCAATACTCAGTGTGGTTAGTTTGTACACGTAATTTTAGTAGATATAGAAATTTTGTGAACCTGTTTTCGTCTTCAAAGTATACATAGATTTGTTGTTTTTAGGGAGAGTAGAGATAAATACCATGCCTTCGTGGTCATTTTGTTTTTGTCAAACGGTTGATAGAAAAAGTTAATATTTTTAAGACTATGATGCAGTATAAGTATTAGATAAAAAACTACATGGATCCATTGGCACAAGTAAACCCATTCAATAACGTAGCAGATATGCCAGATTAAGTTATCAAGGACTCTACATTGATATAATAAATTAGTATTCTAAAGCAAGGGAACTTGGAAAAGTGTTGGGGTTAAAACTTTCCTCCTATGCCAGACAGAAGTCCTGGGTTTTAAATTCGTTATCTAATATCAGTAAGGCAAGGTCTTTAAAAACCTTTATTTGAGCTAGAAAATGTGTTATGAATGTAAGAAATATTGGTTTATTAAAAATACATTTTGGAATTCATACAAAGTCATTCTTTGAAATAAAAGTAGACATATTTATAAAGGAAAGTTCCGTCTTTATGTGCAAACATCGTCATTGATTATATTAATAGATTATATTAAGGTCAAGTTCAAGTTGAATGACTTCTTCAAAAAGTAGCGAATAGCGACTGTGAGATAAGCAAAAGTGTTCTCATAATAACTGGGTTTATGAAGTAAACGAAATGGGTATCAATCATACGCTTCGCACAATGATATAATTTCGTAATCTTATTGGCCTCATAAGTTAAAGGTTCAAGGCTAAGAGCTTTCAAAGCCGATAGATTTGGACGTGTTTAATTATATTTTAAAATGTAAATGATAATATGAAATTTAAATTGTGTTTAAGTCATGATTTTTAGTTCGCCATTGATTTTAAGCATGAAAACTTATGTCCTATCTTAGCTAACTTATTTTATTCTTTTGATTATAACAGACTTGAAATGGGGAGGGTAATTGTTGTTTTAAAACGCAAATATTTGGTAAGTTCTCGTTATTAAATTAATTGATCGATTTTAATGATTCTTCTTTTTTGGTAGATTATTCAGAGATGCCATAATATAAAATGTATCGAAATCATTTAAACGCTTTGTGAAAAAGAAAACATAAATGTTACACTTATTTAAAACGAATTGATTATTTTTTTTACGTATAGCCGCTGGGGCAGGAAAGTTCTCGAGTGACGGCCACGTACTGAGAGGACCGATGATCTGGTCAAAGTCGCCGGTAAACGTTGGATGAGGGCGGACCGAGCGACGTGGAAAACCTTGGGGTTAGGCCAATGTCCAGCAGTGGACGTCTACTGGATATGGATGATGATGATGGACGATGGACTTAACTTAATAAGTTGATTATACGTAACTCTTTGAAAAACACTAACTCATTCCTTCCCACGATTTGTGAGACGTCAACTAAAATCCACAAAAAAGAGAATGGACAGTAGCTTCCTTAGGTACCATACAAAATACTGGTCTTGTAGAAACCTCCCCAATTTTCCATTAGAATCCCGCGCTTGACCTCATTGTCATCTGATATGTAAAAAACAAAGACGGATCCTTAGTTACGTGAAATAATTAGCGTTTAGAAATCTAATCATCATTTATCTTAATAGCTTATTCTTTAACGAATTTCCAACACATTGGTTTAAAGTGTGTAGCGTTTTTAATATAAATAAAATTCGTCTAAAAAGTGCCAAAGACATACCAAATAACGACGAAGTCGTCGTGGCGCCGTGGCTACTGTGTGTATCATACGATATCACAGATTAAGCAACGTTTGGTGCGGTCGGTGCTGGGATGGGTGACCGCCGACCACTCATTTCTCACGACGACTTCCGTGCTTCGGAGGGCACGTTAAGCAGTCGGTCCCGGGTGCTGTATACTTGTATACAGCAGTCGTTAGGGTTTGCCAGAAGCCACATAGGCGCCCCGAAAAAATTCTGACATCCACCACCCAGCACTGGGCCAGCATGGTGGATTATGGCCTATACCTCCTCGCCACCCAGGGGAGAGACTCATGCCCTGCAGTGGGCTCATTACAAAGAGTTGTGATGATGATGATGATGATGATGACATACCAAATATATAATATTCAAAATGCAATATCTTTTCGCGTAACTTTCGTCTACGAGTATTTTTTGCAATGAGTTACTCAGAATTAAATTCCAAATAGTCTAATATGTTTTCATTTGTTAAACGCCACAAAATAACATCAACTAATGTATGGCCCGCTGCCATTGTTCTTTGAGGTTGAGGAAGACATCAATGAAGTAAGTGAGTTTAGGAAAGCACATAATAATTAAATTTCACTACAGTGATAAAACAAGCTCTGTTTGTTTGTTAATTTTCATTAATGTAATTTTTTTTTAATTTTAGTATCTTATCGTTATTTCACCAAACTGGGCAATATGTTCAAGATGTATTATCCACATTTTACAACACAAGTTGAAAAATGGCCGCCTTTGTGCCAATGCTAAATTAAAATATACCTTTTTTTACCTTCTTTTTTATGCTTTTTGTTTACAATAAAGAATTTATTATTATTATGTATGCCCACAGCTACACGCCTTTCGGCGGGAAAGACCCGACAATCGGACCAGTCGGTCGGAGATCAGGGCAAGAGAGACAGAAACCGGCGAACGATTCGGGCAGTCTCGAGCAAAACCGCTTTTTGCATGCGTGCTGGAAGCGAACCGCCGCGGCCGCCGAATCCCAGCCTTTCAAGGTTTCTGACCAATGTGGCCAGTAATTATTATTATTATTATTAAACTGGAATGAAACTTGCCATTATGCAATATGTATGACTACTTTTTTCATTTTCATTCATTCACATAGTGGCTGAAGAAATGATGATCGTGCAGAGTTCAGGAAGAACATACTACCCTTGGACTACCCCAATTCTTGTTTATTAACACTAACGGAATTAAAAACGTAAAAAGTCGTATTAAAATGTATAAGGCCATAAAAAATTAAGTAAGTACCTATTATATATGAAGAATTGTGAAAACTTGACACAATATTAATGAATACTAATCAACTCTACCAAGGAGGTTATATGTATATTGACTTTGTACCTATATAGAAAGCTTGTCATGGCCGATAAAAAAACACATTCTTTGTTAATTTTGAATTTACTTTAGCTTCAGATACGTAGGTCACTGAAAGTTTTGCGTAACTTAAAAATACAAGGAGGACCACAGATCGACTGGCATGTATTTACGTGCTGATTGAGGCTATCACTGCCTCTACGGAGTTGGTGAAAGTGAAACCTCTCATCAAATATTTTATTTTGGGGAAAATACAAAAATCAAAGGTCTGGGATATGTGCAGCAAGGGTGACGAGTTGTACTTTTTCGGAAGCTAAAAAAACTTTGTTTTGTTGGTCATGTATGAATAAGCGTTGCCATGATGTAGAAGAATGCGGCTCTTTGGTCGTTTTTCACGAACTTTTCTAACACCTTGGATAGACAAATAGTAGAATACCACTCGGCAAACACTCTTTTGATCTTCAAGTGGAATTGCGCAGATAAGACCCGATGTTCAGAAAAAAATGCGATCACTTATTTTACCATCATTTCCCGCCTGCCTGCTGACTTTTGTTGGCCTGTTCTCATTTTTAAACACCTATTCACAAGAGTGCTATTTTTTTTGGTTCAATAAATAAATTCAAGTTTTGTCTCCTGTTTATGACAATGTCATAAATAGCATTAGAGTGTCCGTGGTCGTACTTCAGTTCAGTAGCATCACGCTAGGCTGTCAGATCATGAAACCAACGACAACAAAGTTTCCAAACTTTTAATTGCTCGTGTAAAATTTTCTGTATTTGGCTCATACAATAGTCCTCGAATTGTCTCATAGATAATCCGCGGGTTTTCTTCAACTTCAGTAGCCACATTATTTTTGTTGACGACATTTGAAGGCCGCCCTTCACGAAATTCTTCATGTGAAGAAACCCAACCTCTCTCTAATTCAGCAAACCATCGCCACACGGTTCTCAAATAAGGTGCTCCTCTCCCAGAAGCATTTTAAAGAGATCGGCTCAGTCTTGCGGAGATTGAAAACTTTAAAATCATAAAAACTCATCGCTCTAAAATCTTTTCGACTTCAATCCATTTTCGTAGCGTTCCTACGTAGAACTTTGATGTGTGATGAAAAACAATTGACAAATGATTTCCCGCCAATATTTATTAAAAATAAAAAGGTTGCAAGTCGTTTAAAAAAATATAACATTCGAAATACAAATAGTTCCGATTAGCTTACCTTTTGCAAACCTTTTGGTGTACCCCATGTTAATGTAGAAACAATATTTTAGTTACCCTGATATTTAGTCTATTTATACCTAAGACCCTTCAAAATGCCTCCATCTCTGTGAGAATTTGGCACCACCTAAAAATTTTAGTCAAGATCTTACAGACGATACTAGGTTGAGGCTCTTGTCAATTTCATTTCAATTTCAAGCTTACGTCCTATATTTAATGTTAGAGAGGGCCAAAGAGCTTACATGAATGCTGCCACTCTAGGGTGCGTTGCCGACCCTTGGACTATTATAAGTCCAGTCCATTATATCCGGAATATCTACAGCAAAACTGTGAGCGCCAAAACTACGTTACGCGAGGCGGATGTTTTTCTATGTAACCGCGCGCGCTCCCGCATAACGCAGTTTTGGCTCTCAGTGTGGTTACTACATCCGATTCACATCTGATTCGAAGCCGATAAAATAAGAATCTAGAAATTTTGTATGAAATAACGAATGCCGGGTGTAGTGCGTAAGCTACAATAGAAAAAGTTCTACAGCTACGCTGGACCGTCATTTTTCGGCTTCAGGAATCGGATGTAGTGTGTAACCGCTTAGTCGGAAGTAATACACAAACGGATTCACAAACGGATACGATTTGCAAAGCGGTCAAACCTACATACCACAGGTAACATTGTTATTGTTGGTGAGACATATAAAACAAAATAAACGATCTACGTGCAAGATGCAGTTAGACTTTTGTTTATACAAAAAACAACCTTGCATACGTAGGTTATCTGAAACCGACCGTTATCAATCAATAAGACCGTATTGATTTATTTGCCATGATAATTATGTTTAATGAACACAGATAATAAAAATTATGAGCTGTCAGTTTTATAGGTATTGAGGCAGTGGGTCAGAGGTGCCTTCACAGCTGCTCTGTTGTCAATTGTTGGTAATTAAATACCCTTTTGTGTTTAAATATTTCTATTCTAATTAACTCAAACTCAAAAAAAATATGTTTTGTAGGTCCATAAATACTCTATAAATAGGTCAAATTATTCACAAATTCAACTGAATTACCACCACTTCGGAAATTCGATCGATTGAGAAAAATGGAAAGAAACTCAACAACAATCGTCTTTTTAAAATACAGAATAATAGTTTACAGCCCGGGAATCCCATTTTCTTGCATCCGGACATCTTAAAGTAGTCCTATGTACTTTAAATGCTTTTAGCCGATGATGATAGAGTCTAAAATAGCTTTGAATCTAACAGTAAATAAGTCATTTTGGAATTCAGTCATTAACGAATGCAAAGCATTATAGTCGGCTTTACTTATACTTTTAAGTCATTACCTGAACAAAAAACTTTACTCTGGGGAGCCACACTCAAAACGTCATAACGTCATAATGTTTATATTTTTGATTTCGAAAAACTTCTTGCTGTGTTAAGTTAAAATATGTACGTTTAAACAAGGTGTTCCGCTTGATTTCCGATAACTCTAGGGTATTAATGGGAGTCCCATTATGGGACCATGTAATAGAATCAAATTACATGTCAATAATTTTTCAATTTTTTTTTTTGTTTTTATTTTTCGTATAAAATAATTCAATTACTTCAAAACATCTATGTAAAACACCTTTATGAAAAGTATGACAACGTGGTATTTTCTATCCCTTTTTTTTATTTTATGCACAGGTACAGTTTGCAACGTTTTGCCTTGTACATTTTATGCAACATTCCTAAAAGTTTAAAAGGTTTTTGTTGTTTATTGTATGGCTTCAGTGACAAGCGTCTATTAAATGAATGTTAAGAGATTTTACAAGGGTGATAATTTATGAACTCTTTATATTAAGATTAATGTTATCTTAGAAATTATGCACTTTTGAACCACATATTCTTGATATCAAAAAGAACACCTTGTATAAATCTGAAGTATTTCCTATGAATCAAGAGTCATCAAATAAACAATACCTAAGTATCTTTGCAAAAAAATTAGAAGAACATTTTAAATTCAAAACGTTGTAAAATCTAACCGTTCTGTAAAGTAAAGAAAAAACATAATGGAAGTTTTAATATATTTATTAGAGAAACAAGATATCTACAAAAGTAGTACTGGTTTTGGCATTTTGACACAAATATTAATACTTTTTAAAAACTTATTATTGGGCTATCTTGGGAAACTGGTCGCCCAAGATGGCCCGAAAAATATTAATGAAAATATCTGCATTATAAACACTGTAACACTTTTAACATAAAATAACATAGTAAAAGCCTTCTTATAAAATTATTCATAAATGGTAATAAATTAACCAAAAAATAATAAAATTAAATTAAAATTAAAATTAAACGACATTGGAAACTTTTTGCCCCGCTTTTCGAAAAGTAGCGGACACGAACGAAACCTATCACAGATGATAGATACTATTATCCTAATATTTCGCCGTATTTTTTTTTTATGAAACATAGGGGAATATTGATCAAATAAGGTTTCAATATTTTAGTTTACACTTCACATTACACCTATAGATTAATTAAATCGACAAAAAATACGCCAAATAGCTATGATAATGCGCGCAAAGGGTCGGGAGGGTGTCTATGCAGGTAAAAAAAATGTGGAAAAACCCTACTTCCCTGCCTGCGCGCATCGCTCGAACACCCATTACGCAACTCGCAGTCCTTCGTCATCTTTCGTTGTGATCTGCGCGCTCCCTGTGTTTTGAACCTGTAACTGAACTGACTTATTGCTTTGTTTTACGGACTTTGGTTCTTTGCTAGTTTATTTGATTTCGGTTAAAATGGATAGACCAAATCGTTGTGCTAGACTATCTAAAGCATTCCTTGAGACAAACAGAGGTCTAGTGGAATTTCTTTCATGAGGAATAGCGCCGCAAGAGGTACGTATTAATTATTTATAAATAATTCATAAAAATAAAGATAATACTAAGAATGCAAGCGAATGACCCGCGCTTGACGGATTTCCCTAGGCTAACATATGAAGCACTGTTATCAGCAACTCTGGGTATATACTATTTAAAGCTGGCCCGGTTGTACCGCAACGAACATTTATGAACAAATAGCAATTATACATTTGAAGTGTATCGACACTCGGAATTGCTCGAAAATAAGACACAGGTAAGAGGCCGCACAAAGCCACAAAGTATACGTAGGTACATTCTAATTGACACTACACAAAAGGACTTTTTATTTGTTAATTTTCCAAAGGATTGAGATAGTGGAGTTTATAAAATGTGTTTTCTAATATTTATTTAAATTTTAAATATTTCGGATAATCATAACTGCATTTTTTTAAGTGAGCCGTATCATAGGAGCCGGGCCATCTTCGGCAACTCACCGGATAGTTAGTGAAGATGAGGTGAAAGGTCACACAGGTTAAGGAAGAAACTGTTTCTTCACACAATATTGCCGGAACACATCACTGCTGGAGCAATGATATCTAGCGGCAGACTGTATATGAAGCTAGCGTGCCATACAAGTAGGGTTGCCAGATCGATTCTTCCTGTTATCGGGATCAATAATCGATTTTTCGGGATTTTAGGGCTTTGGTCGCCCGAGTTGTTTGCAAGTTTCGTTTGACGAAAATAAGAACTTAAAATTATCGAACTTGTTTTTCGGGAGATTATTTGCTTTGTCGGGAGTCGGGAGGACATACAAAAAATCGGGAGAATCCCGCCAAATCTCGACCGTCTGGCAACCCTACATACAAGGGTCGTATCAGTAAGGCTTAAGGACCTGTATCCATGCCGTTGATAAATTTAAAAAAAAAGGGTCGTATCAGCGTGGGTCACACACAAGGATAAGTCACCCTATACAACACGCTTATCGGGTCGCTTATTCATATTCTTTATTTAAAAAATGTAGGTAGTGAAGTGACTGGATAATCAAGAAAATAAAAATACATTCGCTTTAATACGTTATTGAAAAACAATGCAAATTATTTGACCTAATGAATGATTCTTTATCAGTTTATTACGTTAATGTAAACAAAATGCAAGATTGCAAATAACGCTTAAAGAAACTTAATGTTACCTTTTTATTCAATAACTATTATATGTTTGTGTCTGTTTGTTTTTCGGTATCTAAAACTGTTTTCGATCACATTCTTAACTAGCGATTATGAGTGACGAAGAGGGCGAAGTTGGAGCTCACAAGCTTAAAATTCTATGAATTTAGGGAAAAGAAGGCAAAGCGTAATCAATGCAAAAATTATGTTTTAAAATCTAAGCAGCATTCTATTTCAAGGAGCTATTAATTACAGTCATTAATTGTTACAAAAAAGCACTTAAGTAGCGACATAGGGGCTCCTGTACATATCTTTCCAGATATTCGGTTTGGCAACATTCGATCTGGACTCAGGTACAAGTAAAGACTAAGGTGGCACATCCACGAGAAACCTACTATTCACTCGACGCTTGAAAGTACCAGGACTTGTTATATTTTGTGGAGTGAATAGGGAGAAGAAAAGAAGTTGAATGAAGCGCTGCAAATGGAAACAAGCCACTCGTTATGAAAAACGAACCATTGGGGAACTTGCTTGGAGACTGCGAGGACGCCCGAACCTCCCCGCGATCCTCCCCGAATCTCAACCTTCTCTTCAACAGGTGGCCAGCCGGCACGACGGAGCCTCCAATTTGGCTAGCATGCCACATCTCTATACTACCTGCCGTTGGCCAGGGGTGGACCGTATTTTTCATTCTAATAATTTTGCTAAATTGTAAAAAACAATAAAATGTAAAACAAAATAAACCAATTTTTTTATTGGTTGCGATAATTTGTATAATAATGTAGCTGTAATAAATCGAATTCAAGTAATTCTAACTCCATTTTGGTTTTCGAGAACTCAAAAACAGAATCATAATCATTTTAAGAATTTCATAACTTTGATTAATGTCGAATACTCAAGGAATCGAACCACATAGCTCTTCGTGTGCGAAACGCCACGGACACGCCGTCATACAACCGTCATACAACCGATTACCGAATAAAACAATATTCTTTCAGAAATAATCGTGTATTAGATCGTAAAAAGTACAAATATAATATTTTATTTACACGCAAACCATTTCTTTTATCAAATTTATCGCTCTACATGAAATAGTCTTGGCTGAAATGTGTACAAAAAAACTGTTATTTTTGCTAATAAATATAGTCTCAACATTATGTTTAATACCAAATCTTAATGTGCGTGAAAGTAAGTAAATATAAAAAGTATAATAATTACATAACCTAGACTATTATATAATACAATAATTGATTATATAATACAATTAATTCAACGGAGTCCATCCATGACGAATTAATTTAATTTAAAAGATACTAAAGATCTTATTTTATCTCCTTACATTACCTGCCTACATATTTCCAAATATCAGGATAATACTTGTATATGTCATATGTATAATATGTAATTCCAGGATTTACCTTACGCGTGTGTGAAATCTATACAAATATATAAAGCTGAACAGTTTGTTTTTTCGTTTGTTTGTTTGTTTGTTTGAACGCGCTAATCTCAGAAAGTGAAAATTTGGGATTTGAAAAATTCTTTTTGCATTTGATAGCCCAACTCTTGAGGAAGGTTATAGGTTATATTTTATCCAGAAATTCTTTCGGGATCAAAAGTTACGCGGGTAAAACCGTGCGCGGTGGCTAGTATTAAATAATTTTGCTAAAGACTTACAAAAACGTTTAAGAGTTACAAGAGTCCTGTTAAGCCCGTTGTTTAAGCATTGAACATGACGGAAGCATGGACCCGCGATCAAATCTGCGTTGAAAACGGTCACAGAATCGGGTTCGTTGCATTAGCCTCACACAGTAGCCTCTTACTGTACTACCGGTCTTAATATTTTAACTGCCGCCGTTATAACCACTTAAAGTGAGTTGCAGCGTTTTCACACTTTTTTTTACACAAAAATTTAACATGTAACAAACCGATGTGTAAAGATAGAAACATGATTAATAAATTGCCTCGATAAAAAAAATCACAAACATAACACAAACTTACAGATTGAAACGGATATTTCTACGGAACTCCATAATGGATTCATGTAAAAGTTACATAGAAACATAAAGCATACACACATCAAAAAAAGTTTTAGATCACTTTGAGATAATACAACCTCGTTTTTGTCACGTTAGCATAAAACGTTTTTTCTTTATTTGCCAAGATTCTTCATTTAAAAATCAAATCTTTTAATAAAAAAATAATTTAAAATATCAATTGTTTTTCTGTATAAAAAAAAGATTAAATTCTTGTTTACATTCATTCGGAAATCTGACCAACTTGATTCAAGCGTTTTTCCTGACTTTTCAAAGAAGGAGTGCATTCAAAAAGATGCCGAAGGGATTATCAGAAGTTTTACGAGCAAGAATTGTTACATTGAGGGAAGAAGGACATTCTAAGTGAACAATATCACGCAGAGTGGCTGTATCCCAATCCTGTGTCGTGAACACGATACGGAAGTATCGCGGCGTGGATAACTTTGCTGATCGACTTCGCAGTGGTCGGCCAACTGTTTTTATTGCTGCTCGGAGCGTTACATCAGATTGCTGACTGCCTGAGACCCAACAATCAATGCCACTAAAATAAGAACTGAGTTGTGGAATCAGACCGTCAGGAATTGCTTACACCAGGTTGGATTACGAGCGAGGAGATCTTGGTGAGCACCCCTGAACTCACAGCAAAGACAGCGCCGCAGATTGTAGTGTGCTAGACTCCGCTAAAATGAAGAAAACGACGAGGAAAACATTTGGCGGAATTGTCTCTTTGTTGGCGAGTCCAGAATTAGTACTTATCCAGACAACCGACGTCTTCGTGTCTGGGTAGACGTGGGGACGCTGAAAGACAAAGAACTGCCACCGGAACCGTTCAACAAGGCGGGAAATCGGTATCCTTTTGGGGCGGTATAATGATTGGTGCTAGAACGCCGTTGATTTCGTATTGTGGCTCGATGACTGCAGCTTTATACCAAACCATTGCTATTGATGGAATTGTCAGGTCATTTAGAATAAACCATGGCCCTCAATTCGTAATGGTTGACGATAATGGAACCGCCCATCGCGCTCAACGAATCAACGCTGCTCTACGTGAATACGACATTACCAGGTTAGACTGGCCTGCCGGCTCGCCTGACTTAAACCCGATTAAGCACGCGTGAGATGCTGTCAAGCGAGCTGTTTGGAACCATCAGTGCCAGAGATCAGAGACGCCGTAATTGAAGAAATGATGCATAACTTAATTCTCAGCATGCCAAGAAGGATTGCCGCCTGTGTTCGAGCCAGGGGTGGAGTTATATTGTACTAAATAAAAACAACTTTATAATAAATGTTGACAATATTTAGTTAAACCCTCTTTTTCTTTCAATTATATAATATCCGCAGTGTTGCATTAAGACTTTTAAATTCAGTTTTGGTTAGTAAAAACTAAATTTAATTTCCAAAAGTGTATTTTTTTATTAGAAAAATTTTACGTCAGCAAAATTTCCTTCAAAATCCTTTAAAAAGTAAAATTTTAAAAATATTCCATCTTTTGCTAGTGATCTCAAACTTTTTTTGATGTATGTACATTACTTAACTTCAGAAAAACCTTTAAAATATTTATAATTTTTGAATGATAAAGCAATTAAACGTAAGTATTTGTGCTTGCTCACGTCGGCGAATTTTGTTAGCGATATCTGGGCTGGGAGTTAGAATATTGCGTATGAATACCTACACACCGCCCTACAAGAGGGCCTGAACAGTATGATTATATAGTAGAGTGGTAACATATGCCAAATACGATAGTAAATAAATAAGTGACAAACCGGGTAGAAAAGAATAAATAACCAATTATATGACCCCAAAGTAAGCATAGATTGTATTATGGGATACCATGTCGCGAATTAGGAGGGAACCTAGAATATAAATACATACATAGATAAACACCCTGACACAGATGATTTTTTTTTCTTGTTCCGTGCGGGAATCGAACCCGCAACCACTAACGTCTGAGGCAGACAGGTTTACCCCATCGCCAAAGTGGTCGTCAAAGATACTTGATATTTAAAACTAATAGTTTTTCTTCGAACAGTTGACAGGAAACTAATTGATAGAAAACGCCAAGACACTATGGATATGTGCAAGATATTCAACGCTGAAAACCAGAAACTTCAAGAAGAAAACCAGCGACTGAAGGATGAAAACAGCCGGCTCAAGAGAGTCAAGAGAACCAAAAGAGACGTGGAATTGGTGGACCCAGAAATAGCTATGGGAGATCCAAGTCAACTGCAGCATGTCGAGGAAATAGTGGAGAAACTTTACGATGAGATGGATACGAATTACACCCGTTTGAAGACACCAATTATAGTGAAGAATGCAACGGTATTTAAAACATATAGGATTGTTTTATTGTAGGAACAAAGTTTATCTAGATTTTTTTCCTGTTTCTAGGACAAATGCTAATATGGACCATTTTTTTTATTTTGTGAACTGTTTTGAGAGCATTCCGATCTCAACCGCGCATCAATGACTCTTTCGTACAGCTCCATTTTGTGGCACATAAGATTTATTCTACGGTAATTGTTGCACTCGTAAGTCACCAACGCAATATTATTAATATAATGTTTGTAACAAATGAATGCGTTTAATGATAATGCGCAAGACCTACACGCGATCGAAAGTAGGTTCCAGACGTAGGCCCGTTGGAAGACTCCAGCATATATTTGGTGTCAATTCTCCATAAAAAAACTGTCAAATAAACTATACTAACGTAAAGTTTGAATATGAATAAGCTTTCACAATACTAGCCTAAGGCCTAGAATATTTGGCAATCTTTCTTCTTCAGCAGACCGGTGGCCGACGGTTCGACTTTGCTCCAGGTCTCCTTGCTGTCTCCCTTGAAGATAGAACAGGACAGTTTGTGCCTGGCCCCGCTATGACGGTGCCAGGTATGAAGTGGCCAAAGAAGTGGAAAGATGGCATCGTGCCGTACTTCACGGATCCAAACACTTATGGTACTTTGTCTTATTAATTCTCTTTATCGTTATCTAGCCTACACTTAAAATATTTAATTTAATTTATCAGGACAATAAATAATAAAAATCTAGCAAAACAGACATCTACGACAGCAACACGGAAACCAACTCGTGAGATGCCTCATCCGACGTACAGCTCAATTTCAAAGCATAACAATACATTACAGATTCTCAACTTTCCGACACGATTGACAAAGCATTCGATTATTTCGAGAAAGCTACATGCATACGGTTGCAGAAGCTACATCAAAAACCAGTTGATAAGGAGTCTATGAGCGATGTCGAATGGCTGTATATCACCAACCCTGCGGGCATCCGGCAATGTGTCCACAGCAATGAACATAAAGAAAACAAAGGCGTTCAGGTAATTTAAATTTAAATTACTCAGCCATTTCTTACATAAGTTTACACAATAATTTTTTTATAAAGTATGGTTAGGACGTTTGTCTTCCATGACACCTGATTAAGTGAACATGAACGTTTACCTAATGCTTAAGTAGGAGTCTTCTGTATAAATAAAATGAATTATGATTATCATACACTTCCATCGTCTTACGGAACACCCCACAACTAGAAAATAATTATTAAGTACAGCAACACAAGAATATAAATAACATATGAAAGAAAACAAAATATACCGTAATATTATGGGGGTCTTACAAACATCAGTTGGCAACATTTAAAGTAGATTTGAAATGGCACTTTTAACAATCAAAATTTTAGATAATGGTCGGTAGATTTGCTATTCTTATCATTAAGGTACGCGTTTACTATGCCGGGGCGCATCGCAGCGCAATAATCCGCATGCGTCATTCTCATACATTTTATATGAAATGCGGCCCGACCCGCCTCTGCATAGTATGCGATAGTTCATATAAAATGTATGAGAGGCTCGCACACGGATTTTTGCGCTGCGATGCGGCCTCGTGGACAGTGTTCGCGTACCTTTATTCTTAAACTATTATTTGGTATTTCAAAAACTATACTTTAGATAAAGATAATCAATATAACTCTCGAACTCAGTTAAAGTGATATTCCTAATGAAATAAATGGTTTCACTTCAAAAGAAACAGAAACTTACAACAGGAAAGAGGTTCATAGAAGACATTTTTCTGTTTAGATAGTTGTTTTAGGCTACGACTGCATGGGCACCGGCCAGGTGGTGCACGAAGTGATGCATCAGCTCGGTTTCTCTCATGAACACACCCGGCCAGACAGAGACCAGTACATCACAGTCGTTTGGGATAACATAAAACCCGGTAAATATTTATAGTACACAATAAATAATATAAAATGTCCCAACGGACATACCGACTACGTAGCCCAGAAGTAAGCACATGTAAGCATTGCTCTATATTTTTTCGGCCGATCTTTTTTGAAGACGTGGCTCAACTACCGATTGCACTTTTCTACATATTTAAGTAACAGTGGTTACGCAAACACTAAGTATATTTTTACTCAAAAGTCTTCTCATTTCGATGTCGATTTTTGAGTGAAGGATTTCAGATTAAGATAAACTTTTCATTGGTGGGATATAACGCTAAACTAAATACTTATATATTATTTGAATGTACACATACAATTAATACCACCTCTATTTTTCAGGTTACAAGAAATATTTTCAAGTCCGTCCAGATGATCCTTTCCCAAGTATCCCATATGACTACACAAGTATTCTACACTATCCTTCTAAAGCATTCTCTAAAAATGGACAAATTACAATATCAGCCAAGGTAGTAGATAAAATAAAATTTCGCATAGGTAAAATAAAGCGTACCAGGGAAATCTTTTTCCTAAGAGAAGTGTTTTATTCTCGGATATCCTATATTTTTTTCGTTTAAAATATAGTTAAGGGAATGAGCATGGATTACATGACGCTTACTGTCCATTAACACCTGCAACTCCAGGCTTAATCTGCGTACATGGTAAAGTCCCGGTGCCTATTGTGCTGCCTTTTTAAATCTTTATTTATTTAAAAGGACTGTTGTACAGGCGTGCATGTCAGTCTTATTGTATTAACTTCATTATTTGCATAATTAAATCATACTTGACTTTAAAGATAGCTAGCGCTGCTTCAGAGTTGGGTTCATACAATATATGATGAAACATACCCACAACATATTTATTCAAAGTAAAAGTTTTGATCAACTCCTCACCACAGACTAAAACCGGACACACTCCATCAATGAATGTTCTTCTGGCGTTCCACAAACATCACAATTAGGTGAATTTATTTTTTTTATCAAAAATCCAAATCCGTTCGGTGGCATGTGTCTGAAAGTGATCACGGGATTTCGCTTATGTCTAGTGCATAACATGGTACATGAGGAGGCTCATATACGATTGATCTACACCAGATTCCTTTAACCTTAGAACTTTATCAAAATATCCTTTCCAAGTATCGTAACATTTACTTTGAATTTGTGTAATAATGCAATATAACTTGTTCTTACATTTTTGTCTCTACCTAATTTTGTTATACCTAATTTAGCCAATCGATCAGCCTCTTCATTACCTTTTATTAATCTTTACAGAATTGTAGATGAATGTTTACTTTTCTCTCGTCCAATATAGGTCCAATATAAGTTTTATGGTTACATTGCCTGTCAGTGACAATTGTGCTACCTATGCGGGCTGCATATTGCATAGTGGACAATCACCATTAAACATTGTTCACTTTATCTCCACCAGAAACAATCGTATACATATACAGGGGTAATTTTAATTACTCATCATCCCTGGCAGGCAGCATTTCCACATCAATCACAACAACATTTGTTCTACGACTTTTTAAAATTAATGGTTTTTATTCTAGTACTTGCTTTATCCCGCAACTTCGTATCCGCTTAACTACCCTTCTCGTGGAAATTTCAGAAACTATACTACCAGACACCCACTGAAAGAACCTTTATACCAAGTATCACACCCATGCACTCAAGGAATAAGTTTTTTTCATACAAACTAAAAATCATATATTTTTGTGGCAATTTTGGGAATTTTTTTCGTAGCACAACCAGTCACTCTTTGAAGAACCTTCATGCCAAGTATCACATCCGTACACTCAAGAAATAAGATTTTTCATACATTCTAAAAAGTCCAACCCCTTCCCGTGAGAGTTTCGGGAATTCCTTCCATAATACAAACAGATACTTATTGAGGAACCTTTATATCAAGTATCACATCCGTGCACTCAAGGGATAGGATTTTTTTTAATACAAACTAAAACATCATATATTTCCCGTTCCCGTAGGAATTTCGGGAATTCCTTCCATAACACAACCAGACACACATAGAAAAACCTTTACACCAAGTTTCACATCGGTGCAATCAAGGAATAAGATTTTTCATACAAACTAAAAAGTCTTATATTTCCCGTTCCCGTGAGAATTTCGGGAATTCCTTCCTTAGTGCACACTTACATCCCCTAAAGAATGTTTGTTCCAAATTTCAGCTCTCTACACCCAGTAGTTGCGGCTGTACGTTGTCTGTCAGTCACTTAGTCACTCAGTACCTCAGTCACTCAGTCAGTAACGGAACAGTTTTATATATATTGATTAGGTACCATTAAAAAAATATATAGCTTCGGTTTAGAGGAGTTACTCTATTCACTCTGAGCGTAGGTATGCCACGCACCTGGCGTAGTAAAATGTCGCTTCGCAATAATAATAGGTACTTCTTACAAAATGTAGAGTAAGGAGCAAACAATTTTCTCGTTTTTAATTTTTGTGTTGTTTATCAAGATTTGTATAAAGTCGTAGAACAAATGCTGTTGCGATTGATGTAGAGAGGCAAGAGGTGATGCGCTAATTAAAATTAACTCTGTATATGTATAGTGAAGTTCCTATTTTGTGTATAAATTAGTAGATAGAAAAGGTACTGGCTCTGATTATCTAGTTAAATAGTGCCTGCTGCGTTGATTTATCAATCTTTTGAGATAAATTGAAGACACCCTTAGCCAAAAACTCAGAGGTACTCGACATTCAAACGGACAAATAATTGTGGAGGGTTAAATCTATTTTATTTTTTCAAGGTGTAACATTTGAAAAGCTATTTCATTACAGCCAGATTTAAAATTGGGACAAAGAGAAGGTTTAAGTGAAGGAGATCTAGCAAAAATAGGAATAGTTTTTGGACACGAGTGCGTGGAGCGGAATCGTCAGTACCTTCTTAGTACCTGTCCGAGCGTTGTTAAGGGGCAAGTAAAACCTCCCGATGTACCTCAAAGCGAAATAGAAGACTACTTCAAAGAAAGACTATGGCCATATGGAGTCGTCAATTATATGATAAAAGACAAATTGGAATTCTGTGAGTCATCAATTATTTTTTAATTTGCACCACAACGTGAAATGTTGCTAATGTTTTAGGTATAAATTTTTGAAGAGCATTATTTTAATTCTTCCTTGTTTGTTGTGAGATTCTTATAACATAACAGGCAATATCAACAATATCACTAAACACGTAGGCATAGATAATCTGGATGCGGGACACCATGTCGTAAACATAAATCCAAAAGCATGGTATTTATGGCTATAATCCGCATCAAACAAACTGTTTACACTTTGGCTTAAAAAAATGTTGGAAAGCAATATTTCTGTTGTGTTTTGAAATAATATCAGATTCTCGGATAGTAATATGCGATCTTAAAATATTGACTCTAGCTATCGAAGACTAAGTTACGTTTGAAAATGCATATACCTAATTCATACATGATCCTACTACTGAGTTGGGTTCAAACAAGGGTTCAAAGCATTAGACCTTTATAACAGGGTGACTGGTGGGTCACTTTCAAAATTCGAGAACGTGATAGTTTGAGATCTTACATGAAGAGAAAATTAAAAACAAATGTAAATCATTTACTGAGTAAACTCAACCGAAAGTTAAAAAATTCATTACGCAACGCATGGGTACAAAGGCTTTATAAAATAGATGCATAGCAGATGGTGGTGCGCGTGTGACGGGAACACTACTTGTGTTGTTGACTGAGGCAACGCGTCGGGATAAGTGTAAAAATGTCTCTTTATTTATTTATAGGAAATTCTGGTGAAAAATTAAGTATCTACTTTTATTACATAATTATGATCAGAATAGAGTTCAGAGTGCTGTCCTTCAATACCTAAAATTTGTCACCAGTCACCCTGTATAACAGGAACTTGCATTATAATCTTACTTGTTTTTCAAGTTACTATAATTCATATTAACTTTCTGGAAGAGAGATCAAGCCTTGTAAAATAAAGGTATAGTTACAAATCAGTTTTTTTTCTTTTAGCTATCGAAGAAAGAGAAAATATAGAAGCTGTCATTAAACACATCGAAAAAGAGACGTGTATTCAATTTAGAGACGCTTCGCCTCCTGACGATGACAAAGATGGAAAAAGTGATAAAGACAATCCAGCATCAGTAGAAAAAGACAATGACGTAGAAAGTGCAGATGACTTAGTCGCTGCAGATGATAAGGTCGAAGCAGATGACATGGTTGTTGAAGGTGACATGGTTGCTGCCGACGGCAAAACTACTGCAGCTGATATGATTACTGTCGACGGCAAAGCTACTATAACTGTCATGGATACTACAGATGGCAAATTTACTAGTAACACGGTTGCTGCAGATGGCAAATTTACTAGCAACGCGGATGATCCCAAAGTTGCTGCAGATACCAAAAAATCGAATGAGGAATTAGCTGGTGATATTGATGGAGCCGGAAAATTACGATCTAAAAAATATAGAAACGGCTGTGAGTAAATTAGCATCTCAGCGGATCATTAATTTTCTTATCGTGCGAAACTGCCATTCATAATTATTTTTATTTTATTTCGTATTAAGATAAGCGTTCGAAGCGTCAAGCGTCCAGGAGACACGCCGACAGCATATTGGTGCTGACCAGATCTTCGGCCACTGAGTGTAAATGTCCTCCGCCTGGAAAACCTCAAGGAGACCAAGTTAGTGAGTTTATCTACTTAGATTTTTCTGAGAAATAGCTTAGTCACACTTAAGTATATTTATTTATTTGGAAAACAAACAAATCCATACAATATTTTTACATTCGAAACTTGGAAAATATCAACTAATCTAATTAAGTATGGAAACTTATGAATAAAAGTGTAAACAGTGAAACAAAGAAACAAAGAAGTGTTAGTTCAATGAAAAAATAATCTCAATCCTAAGGTAAACTGATATAATAGGTACCTAATATAATTGCATATTACATACATACATATAGATAGGTGACTGGCAGGTCACCTTTGAAATACAAGGGTGTGATAGTTTAATATCATACATAAAAAGTAAAATTATAATAAAAAATAAATATTAAATATTTACTGAGTAAACTTAACCGAAAGTTAAAGAATTGATTACGCAACGCATGGTTACGCTAGCGTTGGCAGAGATCAGCGTGCCTGGTCACGTGCCGCGATTGACTCAGTTGTATGTAAAGTAAATAGTAACATAATAGTATTTATTTATAGGGAATTCTAGTGAAAAATTAATTACCTACTTTTATTTCATGATTGTGATCAGAATCGAGTACAGAATGCTCTTCTTCAGTATTTAAAATTTGTCACCAGTCACCCAACATAACTTCACGCCTGTATCGATTATGGGGCAGGCAGAACTCCGGCGGTTATAAAACCATCTGATGTCACGTTTGACTAATTCGGAGGCATTATAATGGAGAGAGACTATTGCAGTGACAGGGGGTCAGCCTGTCGCCCACAAAAAAAAACTCTAATAAAACCTCCGTCCCTTAACTGACTTTTACAGTATGCCAGGGAAGAGAAGCAGCTGGCACATTCTATGTTTTTCCTTTGCTCCCAGTCCAGCATGGAACACATGCTGGACTGCATATTACATTTCTCTATTATTTGGTAACTAGCTGACCCGGCGATTTATGTATTGCCTAACAGTCGATACTTTTTTTTTTTTTTTTTATAAAATATGGATGGGACGTTTGTCTTCCATGACACCTGATGTTAAGTGAACATGAAGACTAAGGTGGTACACGTCCATCCACGAGAAACCTATTCACTCGACGCTTAAAAGTACTAGGACTATACTGGTCAGGGAAAATAGACGCAGGCAGTTCATTCCAAACCTTGGCGACCCGTATCAAAAAGGAACTGTCAAAGCGCTTAGTTCGACTTTTCGGAATATCAACCACATACGGATGGAAGTTCTGTCTGCGTCTAGTAGTCCGATGGTAAAAGGGTGAGGGTTCAATTTGCTCAAACAGAGCACTCGCGCACTCACCAAAATGTATCCTGTAGTACACGGTTAAACAAGCAACCTTACGACGATGCTCTAGGGTCTGTAGTTTTTTGGTCGTAAGGTCGACGTTGTTAATTAATTTACGGGCTCTTCGGTCAACGGAGTCCAGCGCTTCTAGTTGATATTTGGCTGAACCATCCCAAAGATGACTGCAGTACTCCATGCATGATCGCACTTGAGCTGTATATAAGTTAAGAAGCTGTGCAGGGCTGAAGTACCGCCGTACCTTCGAGATGATTCCCAACTTTTTCGAAGCTACTTGAGCCATGGACACAATTTGTTGACAAAAGTTTAAACTGGATGTTATAGTTACGCCTAAAAGCCCTAGATGGTCAGTGATGGGGACAGATACATTTTGGAAAGTGGGCGTTAATGTGAAGGTGCTCTTTTTTGCGGAGAATAGACACGCCTGAGTTTTGGACGCGTTGAATTTGACCAAATTCGACTCACCCCAATCGGATACTTTCCGTAAGGTCAAATCAACGCGCTCAATCATTGCCTTTCTTAAACTCTGGATTTCACGGGGGCTCGCTCGCGCATTGGATACGTATCTCTCTACAACAGTGCTGTCATCAGCATAACTAATAATGCCCGGTGTTAAAAGGTCATTAATGTGCAGCAAGAATAATGTTGCAGAGATAACAGATCCCTGAGGTACCCCGGCATTAATTGCCATTTGGTCGGAGGAGAAGCCATCTAAGACTACTCGAATTGACCGTTCCCTCAGAAAATCAGATATCCAGTCGCAGAGCCCAATCGGTATGCCATAAGCTGGAAGCTTACTTAAGAGACCATCATGCCAGACCCTGTCAAAGGCCTTGGAAATGTCTAAGGATACAGCTATTGCTTCACCATGACCCTCCAAGGCCTCGCTCCATAAGTGAGTGGCATACACGAGAAGATCGCCGGTCGAGTGCCCGTTGCGGAAACCATATTGGCTATCGCTTAGGAGCTCGTTGGTCTCGAGGTATGCCAGGAGTCGATTGTTCAATACACGTTCCATGACTTTGCAAAGTATGGAAGTGATTGAAATTGGTCGATAGTTGACAGGATCGGCACAGCTTCCCTTCTTTGGTACTGGTTGTACGTTAGCAAGCTTCCAGGACTTGGGAACCTTACCGGATTCCAATGAAAGTCGATAAAGACGCGTCAAAACGGGAGACAACTCAGCTGCGCAGCGTTTTAAGACCACTGCAGGAATACCGTCTGGACCACTAGCTTTGTTCTCGTCTAGGTGCAGCAAGCATTTAAGAACCTCCTTTTGGCGAATGTGAACGGTACCCATTGTAGGTCCGAACTGAGGTAATTGGGGTGGGATTTTTCCTTGGCAATCTAGACGAGAATTTTCTGCGAAGATACTAGCAAATAAATCTGCTTTCTCCTTAGCAGTGTGGGCCAGAGAACCATCGGGTTTCCTCAGTGGTGGCAGCGACGGGCGACAAAAGTTCGTTTCGACCGATTTGGCAAGGGACCAGAAAGCTTTACTTCCCGAAGGGTATGCTGCTATTCTGTCTCCGATACGGCCTATGTGGGCAAAACGAGCTCTTTTGATTACCTTTTTGCAGGACTTGGCGGCAGCATTGTATCTTTTCTTAAGTTCATGCGAATCCAGGGCTTTGCTTCTGCGAGCATTTGCCCAGGCTTTGTATGCTTCCCGCTTTCGCTTTTCAGCGGCAAGGCAAGCAGTATTAAACCATGGGCGAGCTTTGGTTTCAAGGGATAGATCAGCGTGGGGAATGAAGTACTCCATTGCTTGAACTATCACACTTGAGACAGCATCAGCGCAGCACGATGGATCGGTTGATGTAAAACAAGTTTGCCGCCATGGATAAGATGCGAAGAAATGTCGCATTTCATCCCAATCTGCTGACTTGTAACGCCATACTCGCCTGGAGCCTTTTGGGCGGGTGTCAGGTGGCGAGTACAGCGATACAGATTTCACCATACAGTGATCGGATGTCCCTAAAGGTGCAGTGACGGACACCGAGTATCTGTCAGGATCGGTTGTCAGCAGAAGGTCCAAGCAATACGCAGTGTGGCCAGCAACGTCAGGGATGCGCGTAGGCTCGTTAACAAGCTGTGAGAGACCATAAGTCAGCGAAAACTTAAAGGCCTCTCTGCCAGCATGGTCAGTGTCCTGATACGGGTATAACCACTGCCCGTGGTGAGCATTAAAATCCCCCAGAAACACCAACTGCGCCGTGGGAAAACGTTGCTGAATCTTATCTGCTGTATTGCCAAGGTATTCCATAAGCCTCGTTGTCTCCCGATCTCCGCTATGTGAACGATAGATACAGGCGTAAACCACTTGGTCTAGGCCAGTATCTATGTGAACCCACATGACTGAAAGGTCCGGCACTTCCAAGTAACGGAGACGCTGATAACAGATCGCGTCACTGGCATACATGCACACCCCGGCGTGCGGGCGGAAAAGAGACTCCAGGATATAGCCTGGGTAACCAAGGTATGCCGAGTCTGACGGATCGCAGATCTGCGTCTCCGTTAGAAAGAGTAGGTGTGGTCTCTCCGTCTCAAGATGGTGGTGGACATCATTCAGATTGGAGTGCACTCCTCGGATGTTACAGAAGTGCACTTTAAGGGAGAGGAAGTGCAACCGCTGTTGAACCGTACTCTTTTTAGGACCTTTCATTGTGAATTGGTAGTGGAGTGAATAGGGAGGAGAATAGAAGTTGAGTGAAGCGCTGCAAATGGAACCAAGCAACTCGTAGGAAACAACGCACCATTGGGGAACTCGCCTGGAGACTGCGGGGACGCCCGAACCCCCCCCGAGGTCGCCATCGGGTCCTCTCTAACCGTTCGCCAACCGGCACGATGGAGCCTCCCGGGATTTTTCGCGAGGTGGCGGGGCAGCCTTTCGCATGTGGCTGGCATGCTACTTGGGCCCCCTACTACCTGCGGTCGGCCAGCGGTGCACCGTGCTTCGGATCCCGCTACCCTCCAAAACGAGTTACCCGGTGAGTCATTATCCTACGAGTTGTAAACAGTTCTCCGATGCAGCACGATTACTCAGACCTATCCTCCTCAATGGCTACACTAGACATCATGCCGGAACGCGACTAAGTCACTTGGCGGCATGGTTTTGTCTAGTGGGTGGTGACAAGCCACGGCCGAAGCCTACCACCAGATTTTACTGCTCGTTTAGCACCACCCAGGGACCACGTACAAGGCATCGAGGGCTAAACCTTGCGGACGCGAGCAGTTTTCAGTCCCCAAATACTATTTTATACTTACTTATTCTGCTATTCGGGATAACTACAGATGCAACTTTTAATTAATGATTGTGAGGCGGCAATCCTGAAAAATAAAGTTATAGTTGAATTTTTTTCAAATGATTTTCGAGACAGTTCTTTTTTTGCGCAAAATTTTTATTATAAAAAATAAAACACCACAAAATCACCACAAGAACGTAAAAAAACATGATGACGAACATTTGAAAAACCAAAAAATCTTAGCGCATTGAACAATCAAACCGTCATAGTTTTTTTTAAAATCTTTATTTAAAAAGCTATTCACCTATATAGTCTATATAGCAGTACCTATGTAGCAGTTCGTTATAAAAGGACACGATTACTTAACTCATTATTTATATTCTGCTCTCCAACATCGCGTTAAGAAATTCGACTTTCAGACTTAGTTATTAAACAATGACGAATTTATAAACTATCTTTATAAAGCATTAAAAAGAAAATCTAAATCAACGGCTAGTTACCTACCTACTTATATTACGCAAACAGCCAAAACAAGTAAACCTACTTACCGAATTGAAACGATTTTTTTTTATTCCAACAGGTTTTGCCAATAAATTCCGATTGTTTCAATTCGGTGAACACACTGTTACATTTGTTCGTGCATGTACTGGGCTTAGATCATCAACACAACATGCATGACCGGAACTCCTACCTTTATTTAGATTGGAGCCATATGAGCCCTGGTAAGTAGACATTAAGGTTTTTTTTATAGAAATTTAGTTTATGCTTTTCTTTATTGAAGACCTGGCCAGCGTTTGACCTCAATTTACCTGATGGTATGTGAAGATGAGGTCGAATATGACAGTACACAGGGCTAGGAAAGACCTGGCTCTTCATGAAATATTGCCGAAACACATCTACCACCAATCATCTGTTCAACTTGACATAAGGAGATCTTGTGATATAATTTGTCTAGTTAGACGTTCGTTATCTTGAAGATTATGATCTAAAAAGGAGGATCAAATTAACTTTTCACAAAGTATGAGACTTTTTATATACTGTGATTTTTTATATACTGTTTTTTAAATATAGGTGTTGAGTTGAGTGGTGAGAGTTTTGCACAAAGGCATCACGTCGTTTGAGCAGTCTTCAGCCTTTTTCATTTGTTAGAGGTTTACATTACATCCTTTATAGACGTTATTGCTATATTGGATGTTCGCCGATAACACTTAGATCAACTTTATCAGGTCCTTAATATTAGGTCCTTACATAATGAAATTGGTCGTAGCCACTTTAATCTCAAATATCTCCTCCTTGGTTTAGAATTCCAAATTCAAATTTATACAGCTATTTACTCATCAATTTCTTTTGTTTTTTTTTTCTTTTGTTTTTTTCTCTGCGTCATTAAGTTTATAAAATGGAAAATTTAAATGGAAAATTTAAAAAGTTTAAGCTGGAGAAACGGCTTGAAGAATTAATTATGTGTATCGTAGTGGTGTCGCTAGAGAAAGCTCAATGCGTTTTTGGTTCCAACGTTTTCGTTCTGGAAATTTCAACCTACAGAACAATACCCGTGGACGGCCGGAGACCAAAGTTGACAATGAAGAATTGAATTCTATGGTGGAAGCGGATCCATCGCAAACGACGTCCGAGTAAGCTGCAGGCTGCGGTGTTAGTGATAAAACTGTTTTAATCCACTTGAAACAAATTGGGAAGATAAGAAAGCTGGAAAGGAATTCCTCATGAATTGAGTGAAGCAAACCGACAAACGCTCGTCAACTGCTGCGTTACATTACTGAACCGGCACAATAATAAAGGGATTTTAAATCGAATCATTACCTGTGATGAAAAGTTAATACTCTACGACAATGGGAAGCGCAGATTGCAATGGCTGAACCATCCAAATTCTGCCCCAAGAGAAAATTAACTATAAAAAAGTTATTGATCAGCGTTTGGTGAACTAGTGCCGGTGTGGTGCACTACAGCTTCCTTAAATCTGGCCAGACGATTACTGCAGATATCTACTGTAGTCAGCTCCAAATAATGATGGATCTAGCCGCTAAACAACCGAGACTGGTCAACCGCACAAGGCCACTGCTGCTTTAGGACAATGCAAGACCACACACTGCAGAACAGACTGCTGCCAAATTAAAGGAGCTTCAATTGGAATGTTTACTTAAGACATCCACCGTACCCCCCGGACCTTGCTCCAACACACTACCTTTTTTTAGAAATTTGGATAACTTTTTGCAGGTGAAAAAATCAACTCTGATGAGTTAGTCCAAACCGCCTTCAAAGATTTTATTGATTCCCATCCTCATGTTTTTTTTAAAGGCATAAATACCTACCTATGAGATGGCAGAAGTGCATAGTAATGGACCATACTTTGATTAAAATAAATATATTATATTAAAAAAATAAACGACTTTTATTCCTTATATTCCTATTAAATAAAACACTTTTTAACCGGATTTATCGCGTATATTTACATTTTAAATTTTGACTCGACGTTTCCTCCCGTACAAAACGCCAATTTCATATGTAAGGACCTAATATAAGTATATATATATGTTTTTTTTTCCATAAACTTTTAAAGCTTTTTGAAATAAGTATCAAAAATAGGTGAAATAATTTGGCATTGAATTTAAGGGGAGTTTTAAGAGAGTTTTTTTTATTGAGTGAGTTTTATAGTTTATAGGCAAACTATTTTGAATCGAAATCAACGTGACAGGAAAACTTCTTAAAACGAATTTCAAAAGAGCAAATAGTTTAGTAGAATGAAAGAATATTCTACTGATTTGAGAGGGGTAGTGAGTTCCAAAGTAAAATTGCTTTATAGAAGTGCAAGTAAATAATAAATTACTTTAGGAAAATTACTTTAAACTTAACGAACAATAATGTCAGGCATGCACGCGAATGCATTTGGTGCGGAACGGACCAAAACCGCACCAATCCGCTGAAATAGTTACTTATAAAATGACGCAGACGCATTTTATAAGTAACAATGTTTTCGGCTTTACCTGCGTGGCTTTGTCCATGTAGAGTCGGCTCAGAATAGCCCTGCCACTGCTGGATAAGCGTATCATATAATTAGACTCCGAGTGACCCTCGCTTGGTGGTAGGATCCCGTCGAACTAAGCGCTTTGACAGTTCCTTTTTGATACGGGTCGCCAAGGTTTGGAATTAACTGCCTGCGTCTATTTTCCCTGACCAGTATAGTCCTAGTACTTTTAAGCGTCGAGTGAATAGGTTTCTCGTGGATGGACGTGTACCACCTTAGTCTTCATGTTCACTTAACATCAGGTGGCATGGAAGACAAACGTCCCATCCCATCCATAAAAAAAAAAGTCCGGCTGACTAGCAACCACCCCTCATATAAAATCGGCCGCAAAATATCACCGCTCCGGCGTTGATGTGTTACGGCAATATTTTGTAAAGCGCCAGTTGTTTCCTAGGTCCGTGTGTTTTCATTTTTGACCTCATCTTCACTTACTATCAGGTGAGATTGAGGTCAAACACGGTCTTTGTCTTTAAAAAAAAAATCCAGCCTGTGTCAGGTTGATTCAACCAGCAGCGCGCTACAGTTGTTGACACGGTGTCCAAGGTCAACGACAAAGGACCAATGCGATACGTAAATATCAAATGTATGTCATTATAGCAGGTATCCTACGATGTCACCTAAAGTATGGATCGGTTTACATATTTTATGTCGTATCGCATCGCGTCACTTCCGGTACCTCATCTAGGGTAAGGGCCAACGCGGTCGAGTGTACCGTACGTCCGTATCGTACGCGGATACGTTACGGACGTGGCACGCGTGACGCAATTTCGCTACTAAAATTTCGTTAGTGTGCATTCGTGTCAATGAAGTAATTAATCTCTTAGGCTGCAAACTGGACGGCAGCGACAGAAGGAGCGACAGCGGCGCGGGCAGCGACGCGCCGTATTCGACGCCAGCAGGCAGCGGAGTGATTAGTCGCAGTTTCATACAAACTCAATACTTTCTATCGTGTCACGGAAATTGCTGCCCGCGCCGCTGTTGCTCTCGCTGTCGCTGTCGCTGCCGTCCAGTTTGCAGCCTTACTATTTGAATTAAAATCGAAACACGATGTATGGGCGTGTACTACACGCGGTAGGCAGCCACCATGCGCGAGAGGTGCGTGCCGTACGTCCGCGCGTACGGTACGGACGTAGCAGTTTTGTATAAACACGCGCGTAGACAAGCGTGACGCAGCGTTGGCCCTAACACTAAGTGGTAAAAATCAAACATTATTTAAAATTCGAGACTCTATTTCTCTATCCGTCTGTCACCAGACTGTAACCGCAATACACATTTAACATTTTCTCATATAATATATTTTTCCGCCAATACGCAATACTAAAAAGTGGAATAAAAAATATTTAAGGGGGAACCTATTTTTTTTTTACTTGAGGAAAACGTGCTATCACGTCCCCGACCGCCCAAGGGGTAGCGACGGGGTATGTGGGGATGATCCGGCAGAAGGCCAGACCTACCCACTAAAAACCTCAAGGTGTACCTCATCTGCCATAGATGGAGCCCACGGTACCGCCATTGGCATTACCCGCGAGCCCCGGCAGATTGCGCTCAGCCTTAGCCGAGCGCCCCCCACGTGGGAAATGGTCCAGCACACGAGACCAGTTCCCCTCACATAGCCCTAATAGCCGCAGCAGGTCCCCTCACCCGCTACGGCTGGCTATCGGGAGGGAGAAGGTGAGCGTATCTCCTTCTCCATCCCCCCCTCCGCCTACGGCGGATCGGTGCCGAAGAGGCGTCATCCTCCCGGCACCGCTCCGCCGCCTCCTTCTGCGCTATTACGTCCTCGCAGAAGGAGGTCATGGCCGCCCAAGCCTCTCGACTCCCTAACATGGCTTTAACCACGCTAGGGAGCGAGAGGTCCTCTCCGACGACAGACGTCAACTCGTGCCGCAGCCGACCCCACGCCGGACACACCACTAAAGTGTGCTCCGCCGTGTCGTCGGCCGCCCCACAATGGTGACACTCTGTCGTCACCTCCCTCCGGGCGACCCTGTGCAGGTAGTGACCGAAACAACCATGTCCGGTCAATACCTGCACAAGGCGGAAGGTCAGAGTCCAAGGGGGAACTTATACAACAGACACACAGTAGTTTCCTAACGTAGTTCATAGATGGCGCTTTTCGCGTATTAAAGCGAGTTTTTTTTATAATTACCGTGGAACTATTAGTAAGTACGAAGTACTTGGTGTACGTAAACCTTCGTGCCATAGATTAGAAAGTATTAAATACAAGTACAGATAAGATACATCAAAATTATAGGGAGTTCGGAATGCACTATTTTCGCCGCTTTGCGGCGCTTATGTGCTGGAGATTATTTTGGGTGGACTTAGGTAGGACTATGCACTATAATGGTGTTTGATTATTTTTGTTGATAAATATTTGTTTTCATATGTGAAAGAAAGGGTGCCAATTAAACATTACAACAGTAGCGAACTAACGACCCACCGGCTAAAAAAAAAATATAAAAACTTAAACCCGACTACTCCCCTGAAATATTTATGTATTTACGTCATATTGATAGAGATATGTTCAAAGGGTAGCCGTGATCGTAATGTTCTGGATTACGATGCTCCCAATGACTCCACTATTTCACGTCGGCTTTGCTGCCGGTTGCAAATAGTTAAAAATTAAAAATTTATTTGATTAAGATCTCACAAGCTTGATTTAATAACATGGTTTCCGCTGCGAGCCTCATTAGTACTATTTTTTGGCGACTTAACTCGCGTTTGAGCTCAACCTCACCTGATATTTTATATGAAAGGTGGTCGCTGGCCAGCCAAACAACATAGGGGTCCTACCACCAAGGGGTCACTTACACCTAGATTAGTCGCCTTTTACGACACGCTTATCCAAATGTGGTATGGTTATTTTACCCTAGACGGTTTTAGGTTCAAGTGTCGAATGGGGAAGACTAGCCCTATCTAGAATATTTTTCTCCAAAGTACTCTTTTGGACACTCTGTATAGCATAAAGGTTTACTTTGCAGAAGTAAGTGAAGAAATGAAAACCGTACTGCCACCAGCTGCGTCGGTCGGGTTCCCCTATGATTACCAAAGCGTGATGCATTATCCATGGCTACAAATAAAGAACGGCGCTAAAAGTATTATGTTTCCGATTTGGGTAAGTTCCAACTATATACATGTAATGAAATATTTTTTTATTATCTCAAGAGCATTACATGTTTGTGTAATAACTACAAGAAATTTATTCTGTAGGAAATATGACATACATAATGTACAAGAAATGAGTATAAACAAGTCATAACAGTAACCTTCATGAGTTCAGTAATTAGGTCAATGTATGAACTTTTTTTGCTGATTATTTCACAAATTAAAACTTAGGCACATAACAAAAATATTGTTCATCAACTGAAGTAGAAACCGTATTTCCCACTCCCAGAAAAAGGGATGGCAGACTTAGGGCCAAAACTGTGTTTAACAGCGGAAAACAGAGGAATACCGCTTGTTAGCGTCGAATTGGCTCGCGCTTAATATCATTCGCAGTTTTGGCCCTTAGTTCCACGGATTAATAGTTGAATCGATTGGGAAGTACTTTGAAAGCGAGATTTATAGAAATTCTTCATGTAGGTACTCGTAGTTATCGGCGCTGCTATTGAGCTCCATGTGTCTCTACACTGCTCGTCTATTCGGAACCTATCAATCTGTGTGGCGTTGGACATAAGTTAATCCCTAAACATTATGTGTTTCAGAATGACGGCTGGTCTATGGGCCACTGGCAAGGTTTGAGTTCAATAGACGTACAAAAATTGGATGTCCTGTACAACGTTCAGTGCAGTGCAAGGAGGAAACATGAGGCAGAACAACCTGCGTAACACCAATGCGTGAAACCAATGCGAAAGTTTTAAGTATAATAAAGTACCTTGATTTAAAATTGAAATTCTTTATACCTAATACTTCTACTTTTTAGATTCCTTGAAGTTGATGTAATATTGAGTTTAATCAATCAATATATATAAAACTGTTCCGTTACTGACTGAGTGACTGACAGACAACGTACAGCCGTAACTACTGGGCGTAGAGAGCTGAAATTTGGAACACACATTCTTTAGAGAATGTAGGGGTGCACTAAGAAAGGAATTCCCGAAATTCCCACGGGAACGGGAAATATAGGACTTTTTAGTTTGTATGAAAGTTTTTATTCCTTGAGTGCACGGATACGGTACTTTGCATAAAGGTTTTTCAAAAAGTGACTGGTTGTTTTATGAAAGGAATTCTCAAAATTCCCACGGGAACAGGAAATATATGATGTTTTAGTTTGTATGAAAAACCTTATTCCTAGAGTGCACGAATGTGATACTTGGTATAAAGGTTCCTTAATAAGTGTCTGTTTGTATTATGGAAGGAATTCCCGAAATTCCCACGGGAACGGAAAATATAGGACTTTTGAGTTTATGCGTGTACGAAGTCGCGGGCAAACGCTCGTATTAAATGTAGCTTTAGGCACTCGTTGTTTGGTCAGTCACCTTCATTGATATTAGTTTTAGATAGATATAGTATACTTACCGTACATTGGTAGAAGATAGGTCTGTCGTAATGAATGTATAACCTGTTAACTGTAGTTTGTTATATTCTTGCAAAGGTTGTCAAACGTGTGAAAATGACGTAAACTTTTGTAGGTACTTTTTTATAATTTCCCAACTTTTTCATCAACTCCTTTGCCATTTCATATTATACTCCTGAATACTTGTTCCATTTTAGGTATTTCTTAAATCAGGTCTATATGGTTGGAGAATCACTTTAGATGTAGGTATTTTTATTTTATATTTGTGTAAATGGTAATAAAATTCGATCGAATTAAATCTTAAAATGGAGCAGCTGTGAGAGACTTCCAGAATCTTTTTTTAAATTCTTAGTTCATTTCTTTTCATTAAAGTTTAAGCCCGTATATACCTACATACGCGGAATTGAGTAACGGAATTCCAACAATCAATACCTTTCTGTTGTTTCGTCACATTATAGTAAACAAGGGAGAGATAAGCCTCAGACGGTGTGTAATCAGAAGCACCAGCGTTCTTTGTTCTTAGCAATTCAGTTGCGATCGCTTTATACTGAAACCAGCCTATAGAATTGTAGTATAGCTACGCCTATTTAGGTGTTGTTTTTCAACGTGCACTAAACCTGTGGTTGATCTCTATCTCAGAGCCAACGCTACGTACGCCGGTCTACGCGCGTATTCATACCTGCTACGGACGTAGCAGACGATAGCAGTGGACGTACTGAATGCGCTACGTATGCGTGGGACGTGACTCACTCCCGCGTGTACTACACTCCCGTACATCGTGCATCGATTTTAATCGAAGTTTAACCAAATAGTAAGAGGTTAAGTATTCTATTGACACGACTGTACAAGCACACAAATGCCGAGCACATAAACGTACTCTCTTATATATAAAACCTCATAAAACCGATTTCTTTTCCTACTCCTTCAATATACATGCTGTTAGATTGTGGAATTCATTACCATTCGAAATACGTGAGTCAAAAATCATAACAATTTTTAGAAAACTAGTAAGGGAGCATTACCTCTCACGATATAATAACATAAAGTCAAATACTAATCAACGAATATAACTTGTAATATTGTATTACATGTATGTATATGTTTAGTATATAGTTAAGTATGTGTTTATTTATTGATAGTATGTAGTAATAGTATATTCTAATGGAATATTATTTCTGTTAGGTACGCACGCACTAATTTTGCTTCGGTTACAACTCTCCATTCACAGGTCTGCTGGTAGGAATTTCTTTTAGAAATAAGCAGTACCTTTGTACATATGTTAGATTTAAGTAACCCTGTATTTTTACATCAGTGTGTACATAATGAAATAAAAAAAAAAACAAATTGCGTCACGCGTGCCGTATGCGCGTACGATACGGATGCACGGTAGGTCACACGAGACGCAGCATTGACCCTCAACTGATGGTAACTGAAGACGAGATCGAGAATAACAGCACACGGGCTTAGGAAGGAATTTGCTATTCATAAAGCATTGCTGGCACACATCACAGAGCCGTGTTGTTTGGCCACAGACAAAAGGTAAAAGGGTGGTCGCTAGCCAGGTGAACCCCAACGGGCAAGTCACTCTAACTAGTTGCCTTTTACAAAATCAGGGCCGGTGTATTCGAAGCTGACCGTAACATAACCCTCAGTAAAAATATCAACGGCTTAGGTTATATCTTCTGTAGTAGATTTATTCTGTATATAATTTATTCTGGACAGGGAGCGACAGAAAAACATAGAATGTACCAGCTGCTTCTCTTCCCGGGCATACAGTAAAAGTCAGTTAAGGGACAGAGGTTTTATTGGCGTGTTTTGTGGGCGATAGGCTGACCCTCTGTCACTGCAATAGTCTCTATCCATCATTATAATACCTCCTAAGTCAAACGTGACATCAGATTTTCTTATGAGCTCTGGTGTTCTGCCTAGTCCTTGGGATACAGACGTGAAGTTATGTTTGTATGTAGTTTCCCTAAATGTAATCTATTTAAAGCCTAGCAGCTCAAGAGAAATACGCTATATGATTTCCGGCCGATGAATCACCTGGTGAACAATTTATACCCTAAAGTGTTAAGTTCCCATGTTATCTTTGTCGCCAGTTATCCTAATGTTACGAAGGATATTATTGTTAAGTTTTTATTCCCAGAATTCTAAATAGTTTGTTACTGCGATGAGATTTAGTTACAGGGTTAATGGTAGTTAGAGGGAAATCTTTTTAGATGACGTGGTCATTTCCAATCATTTGAGCTCAAATCATGTAATCTTAAAGTGTACCATTTTTAAAATATTTGATCTTTTCCTTTTTTTTCTGAAAAGCCAGTTTTACTTTTTCAAACACAGATTGCAATAAAACGAATGGTCCGATTTTATAAAACGTCCTATACCTAAGCTACTGCTTGGAATCACATTGAAACAATTTTATTATTGAAACATCTATCTAAAACTGTAAACAGAATTGAAATCGGAATATTCGTTTTTTACAATCGATGACTGAAGGAGTTAATCTCCTACTCAGGGTACTCAGAAAAAATGGAAGAACCCAAATATTTTAAAAGTGGTACATGATTTGGGCACATCTCGGATAACATGATTTGGGCACAAATGATTGGAAATAACCTCCCTTATGTCACCATAAAAGATTCCGTTCTAGTAACCTATCTTATTTCACGGAATAAGTCAATAAATCCTAAAGAAAATGAAAGAAAATTTTATTGCCAAAACCGTGGGTTAAAACTAGTGAATAATAAATTGTTAACTGTAAAACTTATATAAATTTTACACCAAACTAGCGGCGCGTATAGCCTTTTAAGTTGTAAGACTACTCGTATTTACTAGCGGCTGAGCGCGGTAAATGGTTAACCACATACATTTTGACTTCGCAAGAACTTCTTAATAGGTAAATTATATCCTCCTGTAACTTTCCTGAAGCTTTGAGCTATCAAACACTAGGGGAAACATAAGTCGTTAACAGATGTTTTTGTTTCAATTTCGTTATTTTACGGCTAATTTATTGCATTAACTCTAAAAGCAAACAATTAAACTTTATTGATAATAATCAATCTTCCATGCTGGACTGGGAGCAAAGGAAAAACATAGAATGTGCCAACTGATTCTTTTCCCAGGCATACTCAAACTACGATTGAATGATTAATTATTTTTAAATCCTATGGACACGGTAATTTTATCTATGCAGTATTTCAACTCGGCCGCATCTTTGAAATTAATACCTTTAGCTCCGCGGTACGTTTACATGAGATAAGGCTTCAGCCCGCCTTCAGCATTTTAATTACATTTGCCTACTTTGTGTTTACTTTTAGTTTTGTAATTTTAAATATACTTTTTTATATAAAAAAAAATAAAATACTTTGTGAATGTAATGTTTAACAAAAATGCTAAAAATACTTGCGCCTCTAGTGAGACGTACGAAATGAATTATTATTATAAAACATCCTCGTTTTAATGTTAAGCGCAATCAAAAAAAGCCGACATCGAGCCCCGTAGATATAGCTCGCGTATCGTCCGTTTCTATAAAGTTAAAATCAGTTAAAATACTGTATAGATAGTATTACGGGGCTAAGGATATATCAACGTAGGAATTAGGTTGACCATGTGTGATTCAGTAAACTTTTTATTTCATTCGTATAATTGACGAGCCACCGCGCGCGGTTTTACCCGCGTAACTTTTGATCCCGTGGGAATTTCGGGATAAAATATAGCCTATAACCTTCCTCAAGAGTTGGGCTATCAAATGCTAAAAGAATTTTTCAAATCCCATTTGTAGTTTCTGAGATTAGCGCATTCAAACAAACAAACAAACAAAAACACAAACTCTTCAGATTTATATATTAGTATGGATTTATTTTTTTAAATTCACGAATTATAAACAACGTTTGCATATTTTTGCCTATTGCTATATCCAAATTTTTAACTTAAGTTTAACAGTAAGAACACATATTTCTGTTACCGACTTATATATATGAAGGTAGGTAACTCCCTGTATACAACGTATTTTTTCTCTATAAGAAACCTGAAAACGGTTTGTTTAGAATCGGTAACAAAATTGCAATAGGTTTTATACCATGTTATATTTTAACTAAATAATTTCTTCAGATCCTTAAATAATGTACACACTCACTAACATGCGTATGATACTCGATCCGAGGAGGGTGCAAGTAGGTACTTCCGTCGCATCAAGGAGTAGCGACCGAGCGCCGCGGGCTGGGTGTCCTCACTTGCACGATTTTATAATAATGAAATATCATTTTAATTTTTGTATATGTATATATTTGTATTGTATATAATTATATGTTTCGCACAAACAAAAATTAACGTTGTACATTTTTGCTCCCGATTGCTTCTGTCATAAAACCCGCTTTCAAACAAATAAATCAAATTGTAGAATGAATAAGCAGCGACTGCAGAGGACTAAAAAAACAGACTTGACGTCAAAACTTTAGCTGCAGTAGAAGGTCGTCAATGTACAAATATGCTCCGATTCATACATTTTGTTTTCATTTAAAATTTTTCGAGAAGTGCTCAATCGATTTCGATGAAATTTATATGGGAATAAATCTGAAATATCCTCTATACAAGGTGTTCCGTTTGATTTCCCATAACTCTAGGGTATTAATGGGACCATGTAATAGAATCAAATACCTAACATGTTAATAATTTTTCAATTTTTTTGTTTTTATTTTTCATACAAAATGATTCAATTAAGTCAAAACATCTTATGTCAAACACCTTTATGCGAAGTATGATATCGTGGCATTTTCTATAAGTACCGTTTTTATCACCATGCACAGGTACAGTTCGCAACGTTTTACGTTGTATTGATGATAATCTTAGAATTTATGCACTTTTGAAGCACATATTCTTTGTCAAAGTATTATTTTTTAGTAAGGAACAAAACCTCAAAGTTATAGGATATCAAAAAGAACAACTTGTATATAAATGTATGCTTTTTTTATACAAGTTGTTCTTTTTGATATCCTATAACTTTGAGGTTTTGTGAACCGAGAAATTGAGCAACTCCTCCTTTTGGAAGTCGGTTGAAAACAGTTGAAGATGCACGATTGCTATCTTCATCGTGAAACTGACGTGAAAATGACGCTCAGTCCCTCGTGGCCACAGTGTCTGCATAAACATTGCATTGAATACCTTGGGTGACATTGAAATGCTTTGATGGTAGTGAGATTTCCATTTAAACATCGATCAGTGTGGATGAGTTTCCTAGAGTTTCCAGTGGCGTTAACTTAGGGTTTTACCACACCGTTGACGATAGACTGTCACCATTGTGGGGCGGCTGGAGACACGGCGGAGCACACCTGGCGTTTTGTCCGGTCGGCTGTGGCATGAATTGACGTCTGTTATTGGAGGGGACCTCTTGCCCTAGCCTGGTTCAAGCCATGTTAGGAATTCGAGAGGCTTCGGCGGGCATGACCTCTTTCTGCGAGGACGTAATGTCGCAGAAGGAGGCGGCGGAGCGGTGCCGGGAGGATGACACCTCCTCGCACCGACCCGCCGTAGGCGAGGGGGGACAGAGAAGGAGATACGCTCACCTTCTCCCTCCCGATAGCCAGCCGTAGCGGATGAGGGGTTGCGGCTATAGGCTATTTCCTACATGGGGGGCGCATGGCTCAGGCTGAGCGCAATTCGCTTCGCTTAGTAATAATAATGAGCTCCATCTATGGCGGATGAGGTACACCTGGAGGTTTGTAGTGGGTAGGTCCAGCTTTCTGCCGGATCATCACCACATATTGAAATGCACCACGCGTTGAAATGGTTTTCATGCTATTTGCTTGGCCGCAAACAACGGGTAGAACTAAGCTGCGCAGATGGCACGAAAAAAATGTCCCTAGCTTCACCTGTCACACGGGGCGTTCCGCAAGGATCTATTTTAGGTCCAATCTTATTCATTATGTATAGTATCCAGGGACCGGAAAACCCCTTTATTTGATTAAGCCTATTGATAGGGTAACCCTATCAAAATCATACCATATGGAAGTGTAACCCTATTGATATGGTAAGCCTATCGACGTGGTAACACTTTGAATAAAGTTAACTACTTTCGGATGCGCTTACCCTGTGATAGGGTTAGCCTATTTCTATCTCTTTCCGCGCATGCTGTTGAATTCGGAAGTATAATTCGAAGTGCGAGATTGAATAGATGGTGATATTTTTGATAATTTGATATTCTCAGAGATTAAATTTGCCTGCAGGTTTTAAAACCCTATTGAATCGGTAACCTTCAATAGGGTTTTCGATAGGCTTACTGCTTACATGAAGCTAACTCTATTGATATGGTAAGCCTTAAATTAGGGTAAGTCTTCGATACGGTTACCAAATTGATAGGGTTTTTTAAAACAAGTGTATGAAAAACCCAATCAAAAACCTCTTTAAGGGTAAGCGGTTCCGGCCCCTGATAGTATCATGCCTATGCAGATGACCTCCAAGTTTATTTATCCTTTAAACCACAAGGGACATCAATAGCAGTAAATAAGCTAAATCAGAACTTAGAGAGAATTTCGCTATGGTCACATAAAGACTGTCACGTTTAAAACCCTTTAAAATCTAAATTTATGGTGTTTGGCACCAAATCACAGATAGAAAGAATAAAACTTTTTAATCCAAAGCCGACATTGACGACATTGAAGAGGTTTCGGAAGCCCGTAATTTAGGTGTGTTGATGGATCATCATCATCACGACTCTTTGTAATTAGCCCTCTGCAGGGCTATGAGTCTCTCCCTGGGTGACGAGGAGGTATAGGCCATAATCCACCAAGCTGGCCCAGTGCTGGGTGGTGGATGTCAGAATTTTTAGGGCGCCGAAAATGGCTTCTGACAAACCCTAACGACTACTGTATACAAGTATACAGCACCCGGGACCGACTGCTTAACGTGCCCTCCGAAGCACGGAAGTCGCCATGAGAAAATGAATGGTCGGCGGTCACCCGTCCAAGTACCGACCGCGCCGAACGTTGCTTAACCTGTGACATCGTATGATACACACAGTAACCGCGGCTCCACGACGACTTCTCAAACATATACGAAGCTCAATTATATACGGTCATTGGTGGATGTCTTCTAGCTCGAACCAAAAAAGTCACTCAACGCGTCCAAAATGCGTGCGCACGATTTTGATTTGATATTCCACGTAAAGCACACATCACTCCCTACCTTAATAACAGTAAACTAATGAATATGCAGTCAAGGCGTTTACATCATTTTGGAAGTCTGGTCTTTAGTGTTATTAAAAATTAAAATACTTATGCCCGTCTGCACTAAACTTAGGTCAATGCCTAAATGCTTAAGAAATTCTTAACTTTATGTGCCCGATTCCCCATGCCATAACTTTAGGCAAGTCTTTAAGCATGATCGAAAAGTTATGCCAACACAATAGTTAGATTTTTTTATATACACTATATTTAATAATTTACCATGTTATCTTTTAGAAAAAACTTCACTACGTAATTGGTGAAACTTCAAAAATATTAAATAAACCTGAGATACATAACTTCCCACAATACTTTATTTGTATCATTCTCATTACTTTTCGATCATGTTCTTGATTGAAGGAAGATTGAATATTGAAATACCTAAATTTGTACCTACATTCCCTCGCTTGAAAAATTCATAAGATTGATGAAAGTCTGGAGTACGAGAGTGACCGGTAAGTAATTACATACTAAATGTTAGTAGGTATTATTTTATTGTAAACTAACTTTTTCCCGCAACTTTTTGTAACCTTTCTGTAGTAATTTCAGTAACTCCTTCCGTAGTACAACCAGACAACCATTGAAAGAATCTTTATACCAAGTTTCACATCCGTGCACTAGGAATAACAGGGAATAAAAATAAATAAAATATTAAAAATTTTCTTACAAAATAAATATTTCCAATATTTTCCGTTCCCGCGGGAATTTCTTTCTGGAAGTGCTCCTCTACACTCCCTAAGAAATGTATTCTGTCAGCCATTAAGTCAGCAACGCAGCAGTTTTATATATTAAGATAACCTAACTTATATTAAGATAACTAACTTGCTACCTATTCTATTTTCTCAGGAATAACAGCATTTTTAAAGCTAAATTAACCGGCAAACATTACAAAGTGACATGAAGAACCAAGTCATAGATAAAAATCAAAGACAAAATAGACTTTTTCGTTCATTTCGTTCACTTACTTAGGGAACGATCGTTGTAGGAGTCACTTAAGCTAAACAAGTTGGTGCAGAGCAATTCAGCGTAAGTCAATGATTAGGTGTGACTTACTTTAGGCGTGTCATAACTAAGCTTATGCTAAGTGGAGTTTAGTGCAGACGGGCATTATTTACTTATTTGATGAATTGTTATTTTCGTAATGTCCTCTAAGATTCTGTTCTCGATTAATATGTCCTAGTCACAATACAGCAGCTTTTCGTGGCAGTTTCTGATATGCTGCCACAAAGTGCTGGAATAATATCCCCCCGCCGATACGAAATTCTCGTACAGTTAGCACTTTCAAACATAATTTTAAGATATATCTTCTTAATTTACAAAATGGTATTGTATATCCATAAATATATATGAGAGAGAGTATACTGATAATTTTAGGTCTAAGTTTCTGTATAATATGTTTAATATGTTTCACCTTGTTGATTTACATTGCTGTTTTTAATCCTACATTTTATTTTCTTTTGTATATTTAGAGATACCTACCTACTTTTGATTTACTTTTTAATTTTGTAATATGGACATGACGTACTACTACATTGTTGTTTTCAAATTTTACATTTTGTTTTATATATTAGTTTTGTTTTGTTTTATGGTGTATATTTTAGAATTTTTTTAAGTTACTTTTAGTATTAATTTTATGATGTTATTTCGCGCAGAGTTGCACTTAAATTAAAATTTCTTTTCGATCTCTGGCTGTCACTGAAAATCAGCGTTGCGGTCCCTTGGGCACTGCAGCATATACTGAGTGCAGCATATACTGATATTTTTGGTTGTCTATAGATATAAGTAGAATTATTATTTTTTTTCTTTTGTAAACAACAGATTTTTGTACCAAATAAATGTTTTACTTACTTACTTACTTACATACACCGCAGTTCCCCCTTGGGCGGTCGGGGACGTAATTGCACGTTTTCCTTCAGTAAAAAAAAGTATGTTACCACTCGATCGACGTCCACTAATCCATTCGACAGGCGACGGCGTCGATCAATGGTAGAATGGACTAGTTAACGTCAATCGATAGTTTTTACTAGACAAATCCAATCGACGTCGATCAATTGGTGTGGCAACACCCTTATTATCCTGCTTTAACTCCATAGTAAATTGTTTTAAGTTGAGACGATTTAAAAATACTATAACTTTATGTTGAAGTAAAATAGTATATTTGTCGTCCACTGTTTATGGATTTTCAGCATGTTGTATGGCTCTACCTAAGTTCTAGCTGGCTTATTCTTATTCTATCATACATGAAACATCAACCGCTGGAATTTGTATTTTTTTCAGTCAATGGAAATAAAACTTATACCAACTTATTACTAACACGTGATGTATAAAAAGGGATTTCCTAAAATAAATAATTAAAGAAAACTCATAAAAGCGTGAAATAAAAACTGAGATCTTTTATTTATATTAAAGCAAAAAGAACTCCGTCGCCTCTATTTAACATCGCAGGACCCGAATTGAAAGCGTCTTTTGGTGGTGCATCTGTTGTTGGTGCTTCCGTTTTATGTGATGAGCCCGAGAAACGGTTCTTGCAACCTTCGAAAATGCCCTTCACTTTTCTTTTATTGCATTCATGTTCAAAGATTGTTCTCAACTTTAATTTATCGAGTTGGGATAAATGGTCGGATGGCGAAACGGATAGTCCTGGAAGCTGCAAATTTCATAGGTTTGGGTATGTTTATTATCTGAGACTTACCTTACAAAGTAGGACAGTACAAATAAAATAAAAGAAATATCGAACTGAAAAAGATTAAATATAGGGATCCGGTATTCATCTTATGGCATGTCTCTTTAATTAAGTCCATTTTATAATAAGCCTGACACGGGATTAGAGAGTAACTAGCTCATTGTGAAGGGTGGTTACTAGCCAGACGATCCCTTAAGAAACATTATCATCACGGATCTTTTTCACAAGAAGTTGATTGGGTTACCTATTTGAAATATAACGTTTTGTTCTATCAAACCTAATCGACCTTGAAATATTGTCCGGCCACCTATCAAACCAAAATATAGAGTCACCAAGCCTGTAAGCAGTCATTGAAATTATTATTCTAATTATTAGTCATAAATTATTAATTATATATTATAATTATTAGTCATAAAAATTATAGAAAAATATATTGAAATATACAGAGAAATATATTGGAGATAGTAGGTAAGGTGGGGGAATGCCTTCGCCCCTGCACCCCCCCCAAAATAAATGCCAAAATATCGACTTTTACGAGACTTTATCCAGGGGCGGTACTTTTATTCTAAGGGTGTTACCCCACCAATCGATCGAATGGATTAGTCGAGGTGTGGAAATACCCTGAGCCGACCCTACGCGGTGCATCACAACTCTTTGTAATGAGCTCATTCAAAGGCTATGAGTCTCTCTCCTGGGTAACGAGAAGGTTTAGACCCAGTGCTGGTCAGTGGTTGTCAGAATTGTTAGAACTTCGAAATGGCTTATAACAAGCTCTAACTACTACTGCATACGACTGCTTAAGGTGCCCAAAGCACGGAAGTCACCGTGAAATGTGAATGGCTGGTGGTCACCCATTCTTGCTGCTTAACCTGCAATATCGATTGATATACAGTACCTACTCCCAAATTAATAATGCACATGCAGATTTTCGCTAATTTTCGTATTCTCGGTAACACCTGAATCATTGAATCGTAAGAGCCCTGAACAATGCACTTGCATTTTGCACCTTGGTCAAAAGAAATAGGAGTCAATATCATTTGTACATAATCGAAAACAGTTTGGGCAGTAGAGGCGGCTTTCGCCGGTCACTCAAAGGTCCGTCAATCGTCTTTATATATTGTTTAGGGCTCTTCCGATTCAATTATTAGGGTGTTTCCAGGAATACGACAATTAGCGAAGATCTACATGCGCATTATTAATTTGGGAGTTCTGACTGTACCTACACTTCAGCCACTGCGTCATGCATGACGACTGAAATAGACGACTACATCAAATAAAAAGTCAAATTATTTATAAGGAACCTACCGCATAATTCTATTAAATTGTTTTGTTAATTAAGAACCTCACCATCGCAGATATAGTTGCTCGTCCGTTCTTGCTGAAAGCGCGATCATGGAAGTGCATGATACTCTGAGGATCGTACTCCCACGGTACTTTTAGACTCGTATCCAGGATGCCGAACTTACTACGATGTTCTAGAAATTAATTACACTCTGCTATTACGAAAATAGTAACATACAATTAAAAACAAACTTAAAGTAGATTAAGATTTTTAACCAAGTATAACTTAGAATAAAGCTTGTGTTTTTGGGATTAGAGATCTAGGCATATCTGTCTTGGGATTGACACGTCGTTAAAAATAGGAAAGTAAAGAAGCAAATTTTTTTTTGGGCCTTCTCTCAAAGTGCCTGCCAACAGAAAAAGTGATATGTGGCGTTAGAGCTAATCGAACAGAAGAATAGTTAATATGGAACAAAAGTTGTGGGATTATTCTATGTCAAGTTATACGAGTTATATGAAATTTATTTATAATGGTGATTAAAATACGTAAACTAATGATACATTTTAGTAAAAATGTGACGATATGCAATAAACAAGTAATAAGTAATAATGCAAGTAACCTTTCTTTTAACCAACTACGAAAAAGGAGTGATCAGTTTGACCTGTTTGTATTATGCATGTATGTTTGTGCGTTCGCGACTATCTCGTGTTTGCCTTTACCGATTTTGATGTGGTTTTCAGAAGATTATTTGTCACGGTTAGCAGAAGGTTTGGTATTTTAACTGACTTAAAAAAATGAGGTTTTTAATTGGTCTGTACATTTTTGAAAACATTTTAATGTCGCACACCAACGGATTTGAAATATAATAAAATAATTTTAATAAAAATATAATTATAATAAAATTGGGGATGGTACTGCATTAAATTAACCCATAAACAAAACCATTCAATGCATCAAGAATGAAAAATGTTCGTCTATTCGATACTATCTATTAGTTTTGTGTTTACCTACATTCAGATCAGATTTTTCAGCAGTTTCATTGAGGATAACAATTCAAACGTTTTTTTGTCTCTTAAGCTTTTTCATAAATATAAGTAGATATAAAATCATGATGGTTTTTCAAAAGTATAAACCATCTTCAACATCTTTAACAACATCTGCCGGATGTGTGCAAAATAAGCGCTAGATTTCTATTAGTGTTATATACTAACATAGGATAAGTCTTTTATAACTAGCAAAATAATGAGTCATGTTACTTGAAATAAATAAACAATTAAATTAAATTAAATTAAACCCGAGGCACTACCAAACATTCATACATACGGATCAAACTAAGATCTTGCTTTTTGAAGTCGGTTAAAAAGACAAACAGATTATAGATATACTCGACAAACATTTAATGTCTATACAGTACTTAGATATTTTTCAACGTTGTTCTTACTTGATAGAAGATAGAAGTCTGGGCACACTGTATTTTACGTTTTCACATTTTCCAGTACCAAAAAGTATGTGTGAAAATAAAGCAGTTAAGTATCAAAAAAATGTAAATTCTCATGTCCAATAAGAAAACGGACATCCCTACTACAATGGTCATCGTGCTGTTCAGTGTTCACACACGATGTACATTGGTCACGTTCGCACCTCATGAGGATTCTATACCTACATCTACCAGCACAAGGTTTTGATGATAGTATTGTTACATTACATGAAGAATAAGATAATCTGTTTTTATATGACAGTAAAGGCCAGCAAACGAACACTGAATTCATCTAATGTTATGCGGTATCCAAGCCCATAGACATTGATATTCGGAAGTGCAATGATTAACAATTCGCTGACCATTTAAAAAATCTAAACATTTCAATGCTTTCATCTATTCTCAAAACTACGTCATAGCTCCAGAGAACTTATGTGTTAATAGTAATTACTTGAGTAAAGTTGGAATGACATGTGTAAATGTCATCTATGCATTGCGGCATCTCCTTCTAGAGCTTGTACATATTTAATTTCGTGAGTGTGTGATTTTACCGCGATTATTATTATTACTTTGAAATGAACTCCGCTTTGAACAATTGCTGTGATAAAGTTTAATGAATTTATTCTTTTAAGCTTTTATTTCGAGCTCCCGATTATTCGATGATGTTAAAAGAGCTTTCCTTTAAATGTCTAGATTTTTTTACAGAAAACTATGTATCTAAATAAAAAAAAAGGTTTAGTGTAGTCGAATGGGGAATATTGGCCCTATCTGGGATATTTTTCTCTAAAGCACTTTTTTTTTTTGAGTCAGATCTCACCCAACGACTAGAACTATCATAACAATGCTTCAGATCTTTCGAAATCAATGTATGTATGAAAATGACTTATTAAACTTGTATAACTTCACTTAGAGTAATCATAAATCTACCATAATAACTATTGCTCAGAACAATTAGTACTAACGATAAGTACCATTTAATTTTGTCGGCCGGCACTTTTGAAAATGGCCCAAAAATGTATGAAGCCAAAATGATCTCCTTTAATTTTTAGAAACTTCATTTTCTAAAAATTAAAAAAGAGCGTTATCAGCTTTAGAAATTATTTACTTGTTATAAGATAAAAAAAAATCATAAAAACTTTTTCTTTCTTCTTTCCTGCTACTTTTCCTGCCATTCAGCGGAAATTGCATGAAATTGTAAGTAAGTATTTCTTGAAAATAACCTGATGTAGATTATGCCTCACTTCCGAATTGTAACTATGTAGAAGGTGTTTAGTTCGGGTTAGACAGCACATGATGGTATTGTAACTATGCTTTGCTTAGCAGAAGTTACAATTCCATGCTTCTTCCGTTCACCGCCAATTCAAAGCAGCCGAAAAGGCAATATTTGTTTTCTACGCATTCCAGAGCTCATTTTTCACAATCAACTTATTTTTAAAACGATTGATGCGCGTATACTTATTAACTCTAATGCGGCCTTAATGCTCATCAAAGCAACATCTTACCCGGTACAATATTTTGCCATTGAATTCTCACGTATTGGTCCCGGTCTGGGTGTGTGATCTCATCAGGAATCCCAATAGCGTGAAGCAATGAGTGAAGTATATCATCTCGGTCCAGACAATCCAGTCCCAGAGAAACAATCTGAAATAATAGGGAGTTAGTGTTTTCCCTCGGGATCCGAAATTGTAGTTTATTCTTAGAAGCCACTACGACAAATTCACTTCCTCAAATGTTTGCACCTCCACCTTTGTGTGCCGAAATGTAAGATAAAAAGTCGTGTGAAGTATTAAGGCAACATAATATGTCGGGCGCTAACTATGGGCTCATAGCTAGAAGAGTTGTAAAGCTGAAGTGGCAATGGGCAGGGCACATAGCTTGGAGAACGGATGGCCTTTGGGCAGTAAAGTTCTCGAATGGCGACCACGTATTGGGAAGCGCAGCGTTGGACCCCCGCAAGTTGGAACGAGGATCTGGTCAAAGTCGCTGGATGAGGCCAGGACCGATCGGTGTGGAAAACCTTGGGGGAGGCGTGGTCTGGAAAATGTTGTCCAGCAGTGTGCGTCTCCAGGCCGAAGGATGATGATGATGAGAGTCGACTATTTCTTTGTTTTTAATTTTTTTATTACTTGGTGTACAATAAAGTGTAAATAAATAAATAGACTTACAATACAATGCAATAGTTAGCCCCACCACCGCTGGTTAGGGTGAAGCAATAACAGACTACTTAAAGTGACTTCGCGTGGTGTTATGGTTCATTCAGAGCCCCGCCTGGCTAGCAACCACCGCTTTATAGTCATCATCAGTATGTTGCTAACTACCATTGTATCGAATAATATCTTATTCGATTCGATGGATAACATCTTACCTTGATGTTGTGCAAACAGGCTGAGCAAATGTTTCTTTCAAAAAAAAAAAATCTGTTCCTTTGCAATTAAATTTGTAGTAATTTATTTCTTAATAGTACCGAAACAAATAATTTGGTTAAAAAGAATTGAACGTCACATATTATATTATTATTCTTTTAAGTAATATTAGAAGAAGATTATTATGGCGCTCACTTGATGAAAAAGATCAGTGATTTGTTGTTAGCTATTTTTTAGAAAATAATATACTGACTATTTCTCCGGTCTCCTGTACAATGACTGAATGTAAGCAATCCCTTAATTTTTTAGGGTTGGTAAAGTGCAACCAATATAACAAGGTCTCGCTCTCGGGCTTCACGAATAAGGGCTTGAACTTGATGCAAGATGAGGCTTCTATAGTATTCATGGCCATCCGAACTTTTTGAGCTATCAATTCATCTGTCAAGGAAGAAGGTTTTCAAATATTTTAAATTAAACTTAAGTTGATAAATTCACCTAGCTACGTTCGCTATTCTGTTAGAGAACTACGCTACTTTTCACAGGAAGTCCACTGTGAAATCCACGTGAGTATCAACCACGCCTAGGTGAAAAAGCTTAAATAATAACCCGCTTTGCTATACTTTGTACGTGCCTTTTGCTACTTTAAATAATATCCCATTCGTATAGCTTTGTTTCATAGTATGTCTTCCAAGACGCGGTTACCCTGATGAAAGCATTAATATCTGTACGAATCTAAAGTCTTTTTCATAAAAGATGTCCCGTGCATTGCTCTTATGTCACACAACATAGGGTGAATTATCGCTCAAATCGCGGGACTTCTTTTATAAAAAGGACAATAACCCAAAAAACACTGTCACCGCAAAGTGTCATTAATAAATAAGTTAATAATAACAAATAACTTAATATATAAGCTGTACAGGGAAGCAGCTGTACAGGTCTCTTTGTTACTAGGTTATGATGCCACTTGAAATGTCAAGTAATCTACTTTTAATGTAGGTTATTATAACGCTAACTAATAACTTACAAATTTATGCTTATATTTATAGTTTACCTTTAAGATTAAATAATGAATAAAGTTCAGTGTTAGATCGACTATCTTTGGGTTTGTTTCTTACCATCCCTCATCTCTCACTCATCACATCACTGTAGAAACCCAATACATAAGCGGTTAAGACATCCGTTGATCTGTTCTGCGGTGATTAGGGAACAAACATCTATCGATACATCTAATCTTTCACATTTATAACATTAGTAAGAGTAAGATTGTATTGTAGTATTATAATTATATTTATGAAATATATCTAAGCATATAATGAAAAAAATACCATAGCTCGATGGGTCAAAGAAGTAGTTGACGATTCCTTGTGGCCAAGACAAGGCCGCTCGTTCTCGCACGTCATATACTCCTTGAAGCTTTTTAGCGGCTCTTTCGTGAACTTAAAACAAAATTTAAAAATCATTATGTACCCCCAAGCCCCGTGAAAATCATGTTGTCTACATCCTTATAGAAAGACAGAGTAAAAGTAAATAAAACTACTTTTAAACCGGTTTAATCGCGTATAATTTATATTTTACATCTCGACGGTTCGGTGGCAAAGACACCGAAACGTCGAGTCAAAATGTAAAATATAAATTAAACGCGATTAATCCGGTTAAAAAGTAGTTTTATTTAAATTATGAATCGTGAAAACTTTAGACAATATCAGAGTATAAGTAGTTCTTAGTGAGCAGGTCAGTGTGTCGTCTCCTTATTAGCGTATCTCATGCACTACAAGAAATTAATAAAAAAGAAAAGTTACTGAGAGGAATGGTAGTCAGCAAAAACAGACGCAGGCACACGTTGGCGACGCGTACGGTACTTTCAAAACGTTTTGTTTACCTTTTTGGTAAATGCACTGTACACGAACAGAAGTTTTGTCTGCGACTAGCAGTCCAGTGGTAATGCTCGCTCGTGCATTGTATACGTATCTCTCTACAGTCGTGCTGTCATCAGCGTACCCAATGATGCCTGGTGTTAAGCAACACTTCTTGACTTATTATTTGTAAGGTTAACTTTATTAGTCAATTTTTGGAAAATTTGGCCATATTTTATGATTCCAAAGACATTTTCACACCAGAAAAACGCACCTACCTAATTAGTTTAAATAACTCTTGCATGTACAAAATTGCAGGTAAAAGCTAATTTAAATAAAAGTATAAGTAAGTACCTGTGAAATTACAAAGGGAACCACTTATGGCAAAACCAAAACTAGTAAAAAATAAAATATTGAATGTTGAATCCGGCATTGTAACTTTAAAATTGTAAATCAAAATGACAGAAACGCACTTAAAAAATACCTACTTAAATAAAATTTTATGCAAAATAATAATGGCAAATTTAATGTCAGCTGTAAACTTAAATAAAAACTCTATAATAATAAAAGTTTTTACAATTTTTGATACCTAGATATTTGGATTGAACTATGAAAATAAATATGTACCTAATACTTATTTCGGTTTTCATTACGTCAGCACCGAGATAGAGCTTGTGTGTTTTTTTGTAATTTCTGTTGTTTTAGGGTTAGAAAATAATGTGTGAAGCCAAATCCATAGGAAATCGAACACTGAAATATGAAAATTTAAGCATAGGAGTACCAATGTATGGCCACCAACCATATTCAAAAGTGATTTTGTTTTTGCTAGGCTGAGTAATATAGATTTAGAAGTTAAGACTGACTGAGGTATCGGGTTTACACTGAGAGGGCGGTCAATCCAAGGTATATCCATCTGAATCTCGGTCTACGCAAGTCGCTTTCAGGAATAACGCCAGATAAACCGGCAGATTGTTCATAGATATTGAATCTTGTTGTTATATTATTATTAATTATACGAGAAAACTGTTCCAATTGTCTTTTTTGCTGAAATCTGGTTGTTATTAATCTTGATGGCTTTTTCTTTGGCAACCTAGGTTATCACCGGAGGCGCAGCGTTCGGCTACGGTCGGCCTTTTGACGTCTAAGCTCGAGTTGTGAGCATCGACAATAGGAAAAAAGAGGACACGACATAAATACGAAAAAACGTGCCGTTTAGTTAGTAACCTAACCTAACCTAACAAATATGGCGGCTTGCCGTACATAGTGCTCATAGTTTTTCTTGGGTAGCCTAACACACTGTGTTGTGTTGGGCTGCCTCAAGAAAAACAACTATAGTAGTTTGATGATTTGATTTCTTTTTTTTAGATGTCTTTGTTAATTTGACACGCGCTCGACACGCTTAAGATAACAAACTGAACGGCAGCGACAGAGGCGCGGGCAGCGGCGCGGGCAGCGACGTGGGGTATCTGATTAGTCGCGGTTTCATACAAACTCTATACTTTCCATCGTGTCGCGGAAATCCCTGCCCACGCCGCTGCCCGCGTTGCCGTCCAGTTTGCAGCCTAATAGCAGGCCTGGCTCACTCCGCGCGGTACATCCGTTATTTACCTACAGCGAAGCGCTCCGCCGGCGGATTTCGAATGGGTCGTGTATCACGCGCGCGCCCGTCAGGCAGGACGTTGTAGATACCTACCTACCTAATAGCACTCACAGTAATTCTATGATCGAGGTCGCAAATAGTATTTAGAAATGAACATAAAAAGAAACAAATATTCAATTAGATTATGTTTAGATTTGATTATGTTCAATGTAGCAAACGAAACATAGGCAGTATTACTAATTATTCGTCGTAACTTTTTTTTCATTTTGTACTTTAGGTAAGTTGAAACAATATTTTTTACAAAGGTAGAATAACAGTAATACCTACATCGGTAGATACTTAATTACAAATAAGGAGATTAATTATTCTTCACTAGGCAGCAACCCTATCAGCGTAAGAAAAGATAAGAGGCATGCGATAGAAAGAGAAAAAAACTTCTAGGTATATAAATTTGCAGGTACGTAATGCTGTGCGAGCTGAATCCACCGTATCGCGTCGTAGCAAGACTCGAATTTATTTAGATCTTCTTGCGGAGTAATTCTTCTGTACCAACGGTACTATTACGTAGGTATTCTGTGCTAATAGTTAGGTTATTCAATCTAAGATGCCCGCATAGTTTGGTTCGCGTCGCAATTCGGTTGTTTCATTTCGTATTTGTTCTTATTAATTTTTTCGCATCAATTCAGTAGGTACTCTGTTTGGGCAATCGCACTATCGAAATATCGTCGCTTTATAACATCCATAATTTTGGTTGCATTCTCATTATTACGCGTTAATAATGAAATTGTTAGTCCGCTAAGACGCCCGGCAGCTATTTATAGCAATCCGCATTTATTTGTTTTCGATAACCGTTCAAATTTTAATACGCAATAACTTAAAGGTAGTGTGGCCGTAGTATTAAAATCCCATTCCCGCTGGAATAAACAAGTTGGTTTGTATGAGTACGCTGCTTGAGTCGTATTGCATTTTTTCTCGACTTACGCTAAGGAAAGGAGTGTTGTGTTTAGTACTTACTTTGAGTTCACAATAATTAGTACCTATTGTCGTGTGGTTATTTTCTATTATAAATATAACTTATGCATTTCGTTCGTACCTTTCAGTAGACATAATTAATACCTATACGCAGACTTAGTTTAGATATACTTTTTTTATAAAAACAACTAAAATACTTTGTAAATTAAATAGGAAGTGTTCAACAAAATACGTTTTGTGTCAAAAAACCATGTTTACGTTTGAATTACAAATCGGTCTTATAAATTAGCGAGCGAAAAGTACATGCGCCTCGACTGAGACGCACGAAAAGATGAATTATTAAATTTTAAAGTATAAACAATCTGTATATTAACGTAAAGCTCAATCAACAATTGTTTCGGTATGTAGACACTCGCGACTGGCCGCATGCCGAGCGCATGCCGAGATCGTAGATCTCGAGATCACTGTAGTATCTGTACTGTGCCATGGTGATAATTACGAAATTATATTTAATTCGCTCTTGTCTAAGTTCGAAGACAAACGCTCGCTCGCATCATCGTATTTAGAATAGATTTTTAATTTGAAGGCTATGACCTCTCCCTCAGCTGACAACCTTGAACATTTTTTAGATAATTCCGCTCGTTCAGTTGACGCACTTAAAAGCCTTAAGTTCAATATTACAGTAGACCAAGAGACAAAAAAAGCCGGCGGAAAAGACTCTTGGCACTCTTTTTCAATCAGAATTATCAAATTAATACAAATAAGTACACCACTTTTGACGACCACTTTGGCGATGGGGTAAACCTATCTGCCTCAGACGCCAGTGGTTGCGGGTTCAATCCCCGCACGGAACAAGAAAAAAAAAAGTTCCGTGTCTGGGTGTTTATCTATTTATTTATTTATATTCTAGGTTCCCCCCTAGTTCGCTACATGGTATCCCATAACACAAGCTATGCTTACTTTGGGGCCATGTAGTTGGTGTGATTGTCTGGGGATTTTATTTTATTTATTTTATTAAGTACAGTACAAATTTGTATTAATTAATTTAAGTTTCCCTATGTAACCATGTTGGTGTACAATAAAGAGTTTATTATTATTACTAGCTGTTGCCCGCGGCTCCGCTCGCGGTTTTAAAATGTTTACGATCATTACATGAACTAATGTAAGTATTTAATAATGGTATGCCCGAGTTCAAGTATTTTAATAATTCGTAACATTTACGTACACAGTCTTGATAATGATAGGTAGGTAAGAATATTGTGGTTTAGTTTCGACCGACGTTATTTACATTATTTTGAAAAAGAAGTTATTAGTTCATACCTAACTGTTTTTGAGTAAGTATATAAAATTGAGTAGATTTTGGATATCTATAAGACTGAGGGATGAAAAATATTTTAATAGTGCACTCAAAAGTTTAATTTATCATTTTGTAGCTTATTATAATAACCTACCTACTTTCCAAATTTCAAATACCTACATACAATACAATATGGGTAGGTAGGTAGTAACGAAGGTTTTTGAGTGTGACATACGGACGGACAATATATGGTGAAACTGTAAGGAAAGTTTTTTACATTCGGCTATGGAACCCTAATCATTAGAAAATTTCTTTATAAACTATGTTGGGGGTCCTTCCTTCTTCAGCCAATATATATGGACCTGAAGCGTTACTAACTCTCGAAAAAGCAACATTTTGTTGTGATTCGGAGTGTGCGCGATGATAGCCACGGACGGAAAATGTAAATTCTTGATTTGTTGATATTTTCATTTAATAGGTAATTTAAATATTTAGTAAAAAAGTTAATTAAATATTTTTATTTACTCATACTATGTATTATGTATGTAGGTATTTCATTTACCAAATATTGAGGACTGTAACAAACTAATGCACAAACATACATGCAAACTACCTAAGTATTATCACCACGGTCAACACTGTTGAATAAATTATGAGGAACTTAAAATTCGATAAACTCTCAATATTTGCATAATTCTTTCCACGTGGGTTCCTACTCGAGCTATCTTGTAAGTTTGTTGGGTTTCGTAATAATCACTTATTGAGAATTGGCATATTTTCCATAAAAATTAAGGTAAGAATAGGTAAATTTGAATGAAATAGATTTGACAGTCCCCATCCCCACCCCCACCACACCACCCACTTTGCACATAGTGGGGGATTTAGATTTATTGTTATTTGTAGGACACATAATTAAAATAAGGAATAAATTAATAAGGTAATATCACCTCACCGAATCGAAACCATATCGAGTTTTAATATGGGATATCGCCATCTATCGGTAGGACTGAATTTGATTTGCATACAGACAAACTTACAAACAAACATACAAACAGACCAAATTTTTTTTATCAGAAGAGAGAATATTAAATGTTCCGACACGTTTTTATTACTCTTTTAATATAATGTAAAGATGGAATAAGGGATAGTGCCATTGGCATTTGCCTTGCTATCTATCGTTAGGATTAGTACTAGTAAATTTATTCGATTGCTTTCTGTTTCAACAACTCAATAAGGTATCATATACTTTCACCATAACGAAACCATATCGAGTTTTAATGAGGAATATCGCCATCTATCGGTGAGAAGAAACACTAAATTACTATGTTGACTTCAACAAATTAATTATTAATCACAAATTTTCCAAAATCTCGATTTTTATATGTCAGCCACAGATGTCAGCAGAATAGAATAACAAACAGACAGACACAAAAAGACATTTTTTTTCTTTCAAATTCTTACTTTTTTTTTCATTTCTTAATAACCTTACATATATTTTTTGTAAAAATATTTTATGTTCACACGTTATTGTTTACTGTTTTATATAAAAAAATGTATGGTAAAGATTGATACAAAATAAAAAAAAATATAATAACAAAAAGTTACGCGAGCAGGATCGAACCCACGACCTTAGACTCATGGTCGGTCTACGCGGACTGAGCTATGAGTACTTCTGATCTGTATGCCGAACATCTCCACCATATTCTAGTAAGTTTTAGGCATAACTTTTAAAAATCTATTACTTACAATTTTTTTAGATCCTAGATTTTTTTATGTCTGCAGAATCTGCTCATCATCCTGGACAACTTTTGTTAAGGCATCATATCTATATTTCTTACGGTTTTGATGATCCCTTAAGGGTTCTGCATCAGGTGTTCCAGTAACCGAAACAAAATATACCCTATATGTTGCCCCGGCTTCACAGCTATACATCAAAAAAAGTTTCATTCAAATCCGTCCAGCGGTTCCAGAGATTAGCGTGTGCAAACAGACAAACTTTTTTTCAGATTCTTACTCTTTTTTCATTTCTTTATAACCCTAGATATTTTTTTGTAAAAATATTAAATGTACAGACACGTTTTTTTTTACTGTTTTATTATATGTATAAAATGATTGATTGCAAATTGACCGTGACATGAAAAAAAAAACACAAGACAGCTAATTGTGAAAGCCAATGTCATGCGTGCGTCCGGCTGTCTGGACATTTTCTCGCAGAGCGATGCTGCTTATCTCGGTGGCTAAGTCATCGTATGTGACGACGATCTGTAAAGGTTTCATCGTTTGTGACGCTATTGTTTCCTCAAAAAATCGAAAAAACTTTGGCCAGCCAGCCAGAATTTCGCATTTTCCAGCATTCCAGATCTCAGCCCCCAGAGGGTTTTGAGGATCCAGCTGGTATATAAAGGAATGTGACGCGATATGTGACAGCAACTTAAGTGGTTTTATCAAGTAAAACGCCATAATTTTCGAGTTAACACGAAAAACAAGTGGCCAGCCAGCCGGACGTTTCTGGCTGAGCCACTTTGTTTTTTCCTTATATCTCAGTAATTAAAGCAATTAGAACTGAGTTTTAAGTTTAAAAGGAATGTGACGCGATATGTGACAGACCTCATATAGTTTAAAACATACCTGACGCATGTGTTTAAGAGTTATTTCGATAAAGATTTTGATGACAGATGACAAATGTCCGGCTGGCTGAGCCACCCATTCCAGCGCTTGCAGACGGTCTTGAAAGCTAGATTCTTATCAAAAGGAATGTGACGGCGACGAAGACAAGAAATTGTCGTATGTGACAGCTCTAAATACTGCCAAACAAAAAATATAAGCGATTGTTCATTCTTTCATACAAAGTCAATTAGGGTGACCATATTTTACTGCTGTACATTGTCATCCTTATAAAATACTTTTAAATTTCAAACATGACAAACAACTTGATCAACGCGTTGCTCTAATTAAGTGGGTAAATAAAAATATTATTTCATAATGCATCATGTATTTCTTTTTTATTAATTTACTTTTTGTTTGTGTTTACCAATTAATAAAATCAGTCTGGGATTAATGTAACATGTTGAAAAAACTAAGTAAGTATACCCTTCTCGTATACAAACTCTTCAACTTTTGACTTGATATATTATTTTATTATTAATCTTGACATTAAACCACGAGAACATAAAACGTGTTAGTAATACCTACGCAACAAATTGGTTGGTTGGTTGGTCAAAAAGTTGGTTGTTGACAATAATTACCTAAAGTAATAAATATGATAGCTTAATATAACAGATATAGTGTGTATTGTCCTTAAATATTTCTTAGGTTATAGTATGATATACAGTGCATAAATTAATTTTTCGTAGGGGAAGATAATGCAGTGCGAGTTATTTTACCTGTATAAATAATGCGAGAATTATTTATACAGGTAATTTATATGTAGGTTACTCATTACTATTATAAGGGTGTTGAATTCAAATCCCAAGAGGAGAAGACGGTGTTTTATAACACAATTTTAACTAGCATTCAGCAATACAAATTAAGTCCTGTAAAAAAACTATGTTGTAACACGGAAATAACTCACTTTCTTATAGGTAGCTTGTAGCCAAAAAACTACTTTACTGTAAGTGCCACTCACTTCACATCATTAACAAAACAATAAATATTATAAAATAATTTTCGTTCGGAGTTTGCGTTCCTGACAGCTGTCGAAATCATAGATTTTACCCCTTCGAATCGGAAATAAACTTTATTCAGTGGACATAAGGAGCTGTCAGGAACGCATTCCCGCAACGGCCGCACTCTATTACAAGTAACACGTAAGTTTATAAATTTTTGATTAATTCGGATTTTTTTTTTGGTATTCTCATGTTTCGAAGAAAATGTCAAAATGAAATCGACATAAATATTTTATTCAACACTAAAACTTAATATTGCTATTTAAGCACCATCATTTCAATAAAGTTGTTTAACTAGTCCGTGGCTAGTGGTTTAGTCATCAGTCAGTGCCAATCAGATTTTTTGTACATGGGCGCGCGCGTCAGTAGCTTTTTTAGTGCGTAGTTACTTAAAACATGTCAGTTTATGCCCGCCATGTAAGTGCTCGGAGTAGAATTATTTTATAATACTTATTGTTTTGTTAATGATGTGAAGTGAGTGGCACTTACAGTAAAGTAGTTTTTTGGCTACAAGCTACCTATAAGAAAGTAAGTTATTTCCGTGTTACAACATAGTGTTTTTACAGGACTTAATTTGTATTGCTGAATGCTAGTTAAAATTGTGTTATAAAACACCGTCTTCTCCTCTTGGGATTTGAGTTCAACACCCTTATAATTGTAATAAGTAACCTACATATAAATTACCTGTATAAATGATTCTCGCATTATTTATACAGGTAAAATAACTCGCACTGCATTATCTTCCCCTACGAAAAATTAATTTATGCACTGTATATCATACTATAACCTAAGAAATATTTAAGGACAATTCACACTATATCTGTTATATTAAGCTATCATATTTATTACTTAAGGTAATTATTGTCAACAACCAACTTTTTGACCAACCAATTTGTTGCGTAGGTATTACTTACACGTTTTATGTTCTCGTGGTTTAATGTCAAGATTAATAATAAAATAATATATCAAGTCAAAAGTTGAAGAGTTTGCATACGAGAAGGGTATACTTACTTAGTTTTTTCAACATGTTACATTAATCCCAGACTGATTTTATTAATTGGTAAACACAAACAAAAAGTAAATTAATAAAAAAGAAATACATGATGCATTATGAAATAATATTTTTATTTACCCACTTAATTAGAGCAACGCGTTGATCAAGTTGTTTGTCATGTTTGAAATTTAAAAGTATTTTATAAGGATGACAATGTACAGCAGTAAAATATGGTCACCCTAATTGACTTTGTATGAAAGAATGAACAATCGCTTATATTTTTTGTTTGGCAGTATTTAGAGCTGTCACATACGACAATTTCTTGTCTTCGTCGCCGTCACATTCCTTTTGATAAGAATCTAGCTTTCAAGACCGTCTGCAAGCGCTGGAATGGGTGGCTCAGCCAGCCGGACATTTGTCATCTGTCATCAAAATCTTTATCGAAATAACTCTTAAACACATGCGTCAGGTATGTTTTAAACTATATGAGGTCTGTCACATATCGCGTCACATTCCTTTTAAACTTAAAACTCAGTTCTAATTGCTTTAATTACTGAGATATAAGGAAAAAACAAAGTGGCTCAGCCAGAAACGTCCGGCTGGCTGGCCACTTGTTTTTCGTGTTAACTCGAAAATTATGGCGTTTTACTTGATAAAACCACTTTAGTTGCTGTCACATATCGCATCACATTCCTTTATATACCAGCTGGATCCTCAAAACCCTCTGGGGGCTGAGATCTGGAATGCTGGAAAATGCGAAATTCTGGCTGGCTGGCCAAAGTTTTTTCGATTTTTTGAGGAAACTATAGCGTCACAAACGATGAAACCTTTACAGATCGTCGTCACATACGATGACTTAGCCACCGAGATAAGCAGCATCGCTCTGCGAGAAAATGTCCAGACAGCCGGACGCACGCAATGTCATGCCACAACCAAATTGCTTACATAGTAGGTGCAATGAGCTATGGATGCACAATACGAACATGACAAACTAGGTCCAGCAAAAAAATAGTCACAGTATCATTAGCAAAACGACCTGGCACCGCTAGTAGCACCCGTATCATCATCACCCGTGTTAGCCATGCTAGCCACGCCGCCTGAGGGAGCATGATGTTCTTGCTGTTGTCTTGACAAGAAAATAAGTGAGTGGAACAGCCACCAGTATGCCATAATATGTATACTGCACAGCCAAGCCGTAAACAAAATTATTAAGTATTTAGAAACTTTTAGAAATACCCCCTTGTGCTTAATCCCATGCCTTTTTTTCGTCTAAGTAATCTTTAGTTTTATAATAGGTAAGCTTTTCGAGATAGAGTGTTATTAATGATTAATTTAAATTTATTGAATGGCAGGAATTGAATTGACTTTGGAATTTTGTTATATACAACGTGTAACATAATGAAGAAATAATATTTACGGGTATTGTATGTTTGGTGATGTAATTTATAAGTAACAGTAACATAAATTTTGATGAAATCTATTCGATAAAAATAAAGTGATGGGTAACTAAGACAGATACTACAAAGTTCATAAGGTTACTGTCTGCGGCACAAGTTTTGTTTTAGCTTATTAGGTTGACTTGGGTTGTCAAAATATTTTGTTGTAAGATAATTAAATAAATTTGTATGAAAGTCTATACCAGCACTGACCATGCTGTCTTCTACTGTGTATTTTACGCATGGTATAGAAGCTAACCCTTAAGTTTTATCTCTCCATTTTGTTACAGGTTGTATATACGTATTGACATTCCAATAAATGATTTGCTGATTTTAGCCAGCCTTAATTTGGGAAACGCTAACTTATGGTCGTTCCTAGTCCTTACAGAGTAATTTTTATCATGATTATCTTTCCTAGTTTTAAATTTATTACTATTCTTATAAATATACATAATGTTTTCATTAATATATCAAGATACAAATCTCTTTAAACTTTTCTCGAAGAGATTCTCTATTTCCAAGTTTATACATTCCACGAATAGCCCTTTCAGCAGTGTAAATATCGTGTCAATATCTGCGGCATTGCCCCAAAGTAGGATGCCGTAGGACATTATACTATGAAAATAACTAAAATATTCCAGCTTCGCCGTATTAACATCCGTCAATGAGCGAATTTTCTTTACCGCGAACGCTGCAGAACTAAGTCTACTCGCTTGTGAGATATGGGCGCCCCATTGCAATTTAGCATCTAAGGTAATTCCAAGAAAAATAGAGTTATCTACTAGATTCAACCTGTTCCCATTAAGACTAACCGCAGATCAGACTCAACTTGTTTTACATTTGGTGCAGAGAATTTTATACATTTCGTTTTTTTACCATTGAGAGCTAGATTATTTATGTTGAACCACTGAACAACATTTGCGAGAGCATTGTTTACATCGTCGTAGTTGATTTTCTGTCGTATCATTTTAAAAATTAATGATGTGTCGTCAGCAAACAATATAATATCGTGATTATTGCCTACCAAAAAGGGTAGATCATTTATATAGACTAGAAATAAAAATGGGCCCAGAATTGATCCTTGAGGCACTCCCATTCTCTCAACCGACCCAGCCGACCTTCTCCGGTTAACCTCAACCTTCTGAATTCTATTCTATTTTGACGACCGGCTGGTGTAGCGGTAACATACATTGCCTTCTATGACAGAGGTCCTGGGTTCGAATCCCGGCGGCGGCGGATATTTGTGTGATGAACACAGATATTAGTCGTCAAGTCATGGATGTTTTTTTTATATATTGTAAGGATAGGACGTTTGTCTTCGATGCCACCTGATGGAAAGTGCGCATGAACCTCGCTCCGGCAGGCCAATGACGTCTACGACCGAAGAAAACATCAATAAAGTGTGTGATCTCATATTGAAAGACCGTAGATTGACTATCAGAGAAATTGCAGACACTATAGGCATCTCATATGAACGAATGCAAAACATCATTGTCCATGAACTCGGCTTTTCTAAGGTTTCGGCTAGGTGGGTCCCCAGATTGCTTTCAGTAGAGCAAAAGCGAATTTTACTCACGATTTCTCGCGACTGTTTGGAGATGTTCGAGGCTGATCCACAAGGTTTTCTTGACAGATTTGTGAAAATGGATGAAACCTGGGTTCACCACTATACCCCAGAATCAAAACAACAATCCAAACAATGGAAAAAATCAGGTGAACCAACTCCGAAAAAAGCAAAGGCAATTCTGTCGGCTGGCAAGGTGATGGCATCGGTTTTTTGGGATGCTAAGGGCGTCATTATGGTGGACTACCTTCCAGAAGGCGAAACAATAAACTCTGCGTACTATAGCACCCTTCTGCGCCGTTTACGTGAAGAAATTAAACAGAAACGCCCAGGATTACTGAGAAAGAAAGTGTTGTTTCACCAGGACAACGCCCGAGTCCACACGTCTGTCGAGTCTATGGCTCAAATTCGTGATTGTGGTTTCGAATTGTTGCCACATCCAGCTTATTCTCCTGATTTGGCACCTTCGGACTTTCATCTGTTTCCAAACCTGAAAAAACACCTCGGTGGGCAGAAATTTTTAAATAAATAAAGAGGTCGAAGCCGCTGTTAACCTGTATTTTGAAGACCTTGAGGAATCTTTTTTTAAAACAGGTATGGAAGCTCTGGAAAGCAGATGGAAGAAGTGCATAGAGCTAAATGGAGATTACGTCGAAAAATAAAAATATTTTTGTATGTACTTTATTCTGTTTTCTTGACTAGGCCGCGAACTTTTCAATCCACCCTCGTATTATGAAGTAAATTGTTATAGGTGAAATAGGCCAAAAGTTAAATGGACTCCTCGAGGTGCATTATCCGTTACTACAGTATGCGGCAGCCCATACCTAGACATATAGTCGTACATTTTTTCTATAACCGCTAAGCTAGTCGAAGTATTCATTGCGTAAACTTCAACCCATTTAGAATATGCATCTATAATAACTAGATGTACCCGGTAGAAAGGGCGCGGCGGTTATCTCCACGGTGTTAGCGGCGCGGTGTTAGCGGCGGCGGTGATCCCATCCTCGTTGCCACTGTTAAGTATGAGGATATAAGACGAGCGAGACGAGTGAAACGAACGAATGTCAATAACGGACTGCTTTATTGGTTCGAACAACTTGTTTATATAAATACTTATAGCTAGGTATACATATGTAACACAATCCATGTATAAACTTATCTGTTGTTAAAATAGAGCCGCCAACAAGGTGCAAAGTATCGATAAAAGTATTGAAAATAAGTAAACCACCTGCTTCTCACAAATTTTTTATAGTTTTTATATTGCTACTAATTGGATAGATTTACGAAAAGCCTTAAATGTAAATAAAATCAACAGATAATTTAAAAAAATAGTTTTCGTTCACTAGCTAATAAATATTGTGTAAATAAAAAAAAGTGTGTACGTGCAATATTAGGTAAGGAGCCGGATGAACCGTGCAACCTTTATTCAAAAATTTAAATTTGATGACTCTCCATTGTATGTACATCTTAGAAACTGTAATGTTTGTAAAGCGTAACATGCATTTTTTTAATCAGGCAGGCTAGAAATGTTGGCCGTGCTACGCGCCTCGGAGAAAGATTAGTTTTGGATGATATGCAGGGGGGACATTTGCTTGTTAGCTCAGTTTCTTCAAAGACAGTGGCTCTAACTAACGGAAGGCCCTGAACTTTTATAGTAATACTACTTGACGCTAGATGACGCTACTTCTCACATTCATTATATTATGAAAAAAATAAATTACTTTGTATTGTAAATAAATGCAAACTGGTTTTTCAAATGTGGTTTTTGTATATTTTAGTGTGCTGGTGTAAATTCGTATATTTTTATTTTCAAAACAAAATTTGAATGAATTTCAAGCTATGAATGAAGCCTTGTCAACGTCAGGTTTGTTTGTTTAATTTCAAAACACCACCACAACACAATATGGCGACTGCTATCTGCGTACGCGCGTGTCTGTAGTTTTTGTTGCTGTTTTGTGTTTATTCCTGAGTTTCATAGTGATTTTTATATTCCATAAAGTCGAAGACTTCAAAATCAATATTTCTTAGAAAATTTTGAGTTGGAAGTCTTCGAATTAGACTTTAGAAGGACTTAAAATTAGAGAATGCAATGTCGACATATATGTACGTATCTATACGGAGATCTACATATAGATACATTAGTTTGGGGCCGATTTATAGTTAGCGTTAGTAGCAAATGGGATCCCAAAAAATCTGCAAGAGGTCTCTCTATTCCCAAGTATAATATTTCTCTATGATGATATGCCACGCCTCCAACTATATCTGAAGCAATCTTACGCGATGTGCATTAAAGTGTTCAATGCCTTACCAAATAAGTTTAAATTATTATCAGACACCAAATTGAAATGCGAACTGTCACATTGGCTTACAGAAAAGTGCTTTTATACATTAGATGAATATTTTAAAAAATACGTAAAAAAGGGTCCTTAAGGCGATCCGTTGTTAGTCTGCTGACGCTTATCTCTTATATACTCTGGCAAAAAATTCAATGCTGTAAACTGTCAGTTTGAAACACGGTGGAAATATATAGAGGAGCTGCCCTATCCAGTATTTTCTAGGGACACAAATGAAGCCTACGCGCGGGGTGCGGGAGGGGTAAGCGGTGGATTATGGCCAATCATAGCCAAACTGGCGACGGCTTTAGTCACCTAGTACTATCGTGAAAAGCCATAACACTGTATTTTAAAATTAGCTATTTTGAGATAAATAGCGCTTTAAGTTTTTTTCTGTTTTTGCAAATTATGGCAATTCCTACTGTGACTTATATTTTATACCTATCTCAAAAATAAAATATTTTCGGTACCTTTCTGGCCATGTAATTTTTAGTTTAATTAATTAAATAGTTTATTAAATATATAACATAACTTGTTTTACTTTGTCAACTCTAGCCGAGTAAAACTTCTTGTAGAAGACCATGATACTGTATTGCAAGATACCGTGTCTTGGTTTTATAAGTCCAGTATATACCTAAAATCAATAAGACTGTAGAATAATTTATCATGTATTCTTTACAATAATTATGAAGGTTTTTATGAAATAAGAGACATATTATTTTAATAACTTTTTGTATTATATTATTTGTAATAGGAACACCGAAATCACAGGAATGTTAAAATCTACAGAAATATAAATTCAAAATCAAACAAAAAATAAAATAACATCGAATTTGTTATTAAATAACCGAATCAACATTTGAAGAAAGATCTTGGACATCGGCCACAACAAGATTCTCATAAAATAATCGACGTGAATGTGGCATACTCTTGCAAAGTTCAATTAACTCAGTTTTTTTGAGTTCGTCAATTCCTCTTGGCCTAGATTCTTTCTGGATGTTGTCAAACAAATCACCAACATCTCCTAATTTTAATCTTCTGCTTAAGTCTGTCTCAATCTTCTTTTTTAAGAAATGTATTTCTTTATATTCTTCATTGTAGTCATTTTTAGCAAATATCGATAACTGACCTCTTCTGAATTCAATTACTTTTAAATTTTGCAAATTCCAACCTTTAGGAAATTGAATTTTTGCATCATTGTTAATCAAAAACATATCGTCATGTTCAACCACGTTTACTTCTAAATTCTTTCGAGAGTTTTTTATTTTATGAATAAAATCGTCAAAATCATATACTTCTCCAGAAGAAGTCAGTTTTCTGGCGATTACGGCATGCACTGCATCTGCCGCCATGTAAGTGTGTCCAGGCTCAAAATATTCTAGAACGATTGTATCAATTGACGTACTTTGGTCATTAATAATTCTTATTAGCGTTGAAAGCAACACTTTATTTTTATTTTGAGAATTTCAATTATCTAAAAAGAAATAAATACATTTCTTATCTCGGCAATGTTTTCTCAAAACGTGAACAAATATGGAAGCTATATTGTAGGCTTTTCTCCCACTTTCCCCTTCATGCCAAACTATACATATTGCTTTTTTATTCTTGCCTGGAGGTACAAATGTTTCGTTAAACAAAACAAGTTTTCTGGAAAAATAGCTATCTTTAGTGTCAATTATAGGCATACATATGGCTTTTTGCATATCTGCCGTATACAAAGCCGCTTTTCCTTCAGATAGGTCACAAATATTTTCAGTTGCCTGGAAATCTCTTCTCGAATTTCTTTTGTTTTCGAGATGTTGGCCTAACTCTTGACAATTGACACAGTTGCAAGGTCTAGGCATATTTTTGTGTTCATTCTCATGTCTTCTACATTTTGTACAAATATCCTGTGGTTGTACTGCAGTTGATAAATTGAGTTTTTTAATCATTTCATGAAAATGTGGCCAGCTGCAAATCTCCATGGTGTTTTCTACACAGTGCTGTTTAAAATTCTTGTAGATTCCTGAAAATGTTATACCTACCGGCAAATACTTTCTGTTAGGCGCATGTTTTATGTTGTAATGAGAAGATACGGGTTTGTACCTGAGTATGAAACTTTTCATAGCCATTTGGTATTCTTCAGAAAAGGCAGTGGAAGGTACGCGACGACCTCTTGAATCAGGGGCTGCACTGATATGAGGATATTTATTACCAATAAGTTCATTACTTTTCAGCACAGATTGTACAACTTCATCATTATTATAACCCAAAGTATGTAAAAAAAAAAATTTACACACTAGGATCTTATTCAATGACCACTTCAGAGTGTTTTTTCTTCTAGACTCTCGTTTTGCACGAAAAGTCGGCACTCGTTCTACGTGACGAGATATAAAATCACGTCGTCGTTGTCGATCCATATTCCAAAACTGTTCCCATATTTCTTTTCTTTCAGGCTGTTTAACATTTTCGAAGCACTTCTTAGCACACTGACAGGGTCCTAAGATAGGATGTTTATCCCGTTGAATTTGGGTCATGCTGATTGGGTCCCTTACTCTCATCTTTTTTTTTTGAGGTTCCTCTTTAGATGTATTAGACGATATATTAGACATATCAGATATAACCGAGTCATTAGTTTTATTTTTTATTGTGGGTGGCAAAGAAACTATTTCTGTTGGCGATGATCTTGTTAAAATGCTGTCGGAATTAATAACTTCTTTGTCTTCCCCTCGACTAAATGCTTTGGTTGTAGCTATCTTATTTTCAGGCACATCTGCTGGCACGATTACTTGAGAGCTAATAATATGTATACTGTTTTTAGGTAACTGTTGGAAACTTTCTTCAGAAGGCTGAGCCAATTTTTTTTGTCCTGGACTCTGTTTGTGAATAAAGGCAGCTGTAGTTATCATGTTGGCCATTGTACAATTACTATCCGAATCTAAAGTTTCACTTTCAAATTTCGAAAACTGCTGATTTTTTTGATAAGGTAGCAACACTGTGTAATCTTGTTTCTGTTCGCCTATTTCTAAGATGTAGTCCTGCAGTACAGATTCACTCAAAGGCACCATCGGTATGGGACTAATATTACGTAAATCAAAGTCACTTATATTTTCATTTTCTTTTTCAGAATCTAACAGATTTAACTCCGATGCATTCGTCACATGGCTTGAATCATTGTAATATTGTTTATTAGTTTGTGATAACTTGATTAATAATCTATTTCGTTGATTACTCATTATCGCGCAAAAAACAAACTACCACAACAAAAGTAAACAATGCAGTGACCCGGTGTCGCGTCCGTTAATGTTTGAAGCATCACAAAAGCCTCGCTCCGCACGCGTGATGATCGAAAGCATTACAAATACGCTAAGAGTGAGTGAGATAGTAATACGACGAGAGCTACGCTTCCCTAGCTCTAACAAGACTGGCCATGCCGACGCCAAAACACTGTATCGAAGCGGGCGAATAAAATTTATAAAGTTAAGACACTGTAAGATCAGATACAGTGTCAAGGTGTGATAGCTCGTACATATTAGATGATACAGGGGTAAACTGCTGTTAAAAATATAGGCAAAAAACACCTTATTTCATTGATTTTAAGGCACAGGCATATACATTAGGCTATAAGAAGACGATTAAGCGCTATAGCGACAAAACACTGTATGTGACTTTACAGTGTCATGGTTTTACACGATAGAGTAGTGAGTAGTAAAAACCGGTTGAAACATTCACATGATCATCAAAAAAGTTCAGCTATACTTTACTAGGTGGCTCTAGTTTTTTAACGAAATTTCATACGTTCCCAATCTGTCAGAAAAAAACACGAAATAAAAGTATTTCTACTTGACGCTAGATAGCGCAACCTTTTTTCGCGGCATAAAAATCACCTAGGCAACAAATAACAATCTGGAATTTTGGACACAAATAATTGGACAGCAAACAATTTTGTAAAAAATAATTATGAATGAAATTATCTTCGTGGTAAGTTAATTTTATTTGGATTGTCAATGTAATTCCTTTATAAAAGTATAGAAAACTAAATTTTACATCGAGAAACAATGGAGGATTAAATTTTTTTTTACGCGTGTACATACTTCACAGAAGTCAGCGACGAACTGACGCCAGTGCCTCTAGCGAGGAATAGCTTGAACTAAAGGCTGTGACGTCAGGACAACCCAAATTGAAGCTGTGCAACTTTGCTTACAGCAGCTCTACTATGTATCTGCTTTGTGGTTTGAAATGTCTAATACAAAAATAATGATACCTACCAGTTAAAAATTTCGTAGTGTAAGTACTGAATAAGTATGATTGAAAACGAACGAGTTTTTGTCATTCGTTTTGCATAAAATCTCAAAGAAATTTATAAATAGTTTATTTGAGGTATGTACTTTATATTAAAAGTGACTTTAATGCAAATAATTAATTACTTAACATGCCTAGTGCTTTAATTGGTTAAAGTAGAAGTAAAATCAACTTGATAACTTCTTCAGTTTTTTAAACTCGTTTCGACCTAAAAAATGAAATTACTTATTTTGTTGATTTCTAACATCAGTTGTTATCTTTGTAAATGTTTATTATCAAATTTAGCTAACATATCAATGTTATAGCTAAATATATAGCTAATATATCAATGTTAAATTGGATTTCATAATTATCCTTACAAGAACAAGAGTTGTCAACTCATCAATAAAGACGCTAGCGCCGCAGTGTCTGGGTCAGATAACTTTGTTATGATATAACTGCTTTTACGGAAATAACGTAACTTGTTTATCAATTATGCCATGGTAGTGCTACAAATTTAACAATTTAATTGCAATAGATTCACTGTAGTTTTTCTGAAATGTAGACAAAAGCACATCTAAAGTCATACGATGTGACGTCACTTGATTACCACCGTCTATGTAGATGTATGTCTGTGTTTCTAAACACCACCGTTTACAACCCGCCAAGGTCATGCGTAATTTGGTTGTCAACAGCACTCTTCACTGTTGTAAACTAGCAAGGTCACCTTGGTTTGATGTTTTGTTTCCAACAGCCTAGCTGGGGCTATAATTTTTGGTTTGGTGATGTTTGAGCTCAGATTATGGTAGGTATTTTGTTTTAAATTGGTAAAAAAATTCAATCGTGAATGTATTGCATATACTTTTTTCTCACTATTTCACGAAAACTTTTTACAATTAGAACAGTGAAATAGCAGAGATAGTCTTAATAGTAAAGGTGTACATCGATGATTTTGATGTTTGAGGTTGTTTTTCTCAATAATAAACTATAATTTCAAAATTATGACGCTGCCTCAGTGAATCCTCATCTATCAAGCAACTGAGATTTTTATATTGTGTCATAACGAAAATAGTACGTATATACTTTTTTTTCAAAATTGTGAGTCCCGTTTCGCGAGTTTCAAAAGACTTCCCTCTTAAGAAATGGCAAGAAATTTTGACAGTAACCATCTTTTTAAAAACATTTTACAAACAAGGACCTTTGTCATTTAATTTAGGAATCTTTGAATTTATCAGGTAGTAAATCTTGAATACATATTTGTGGAAACTTTATTTTAAATGCTTATACATTGACCCATAATATAATTTTTATATCTCCTTATACCACAGAATAAGTAATAGTACCGTTTGGTACAGAAGAATTACTCCGCAAGAAGATCTAAATAAATTCGAGTCTTGCTACCACGCGATACGGTGGAATTCAGCTTGCACAGCATTACCTACGTACCTGCAAATTTATATACCTAGAAGTTTTGTCTCTTTCTGTCGCATGCCTCTTATCTTTTCTTACGCTGTTAGGGTTGCTGCCTAGTGAAGAATAATTAATCTCCTTATTTGTAATTAAGTACCTATCTACCGATGTAGGTATTACTGTTATTCTACCTTTGTAAAAAATATTGTTTCAACTTACCTAAAGTACAAAATGAAAAAAAAGTTACGACGAATAATTAGTAATACTACCTATGTTTTGTTTGCTACATTGAACATAATCAAATCTAAACATAATCTAATTGAATATTTGTTTCTTTTTATGTCCATTTTTAAATACTATTTGCGACCTCGATCATAGAATTACTGTGAGTGCTATTAGGTAGGTAGGTACCTACAAAGTCCCGAAATCCGCCGGCGGAGCGCTTCGCTGTAGGTAAATAACGGATGTACCGCGCGGAGTGAGCCAGGCCTGCTTATACTTAATATCTAAAAAAGTGATGTTGTTTTTCTACGACATTGAGAAAACCCAATAAGGATTTTTTTCATATTTTTTTCTGATATTCAGGTTTGAATACAAGACTATATTTTATATATATGTATATATTTGTATGTATATATATTTTAAATTCTATCTTAAATTTTTTCTGGGCCTCTGGAGGTTAGGAAATCAATGTATGTATGCAAATGACCAATTACTTAAAAACTTGTATAACTTGACAAAATAGAGCACAGAAAAATATTACTCAAGAGATTTAGAGTTCTTACAACTTTTCTACCATAACTATTGCTTAGAACGATTACTACTAACCATATGTACTATTTAATTTTGCTGGCCGGCACTTTTCAAAAAGGCCCAAAAATGTATGGGTCCAAAATTATTATCTTTAAATGCGTATTCTCCAAAGACCTTTTACTATGCTAGTATAATGTCTTCGGTATGAGAGATTTTCTGAAAATCATTAAAAAAACAAAACGGTACAAAAATGGTACAAAAGGCTTTGATAGATGGCGCTTTTCAAAAGGTGAAGTCTTGTCTGTCATATAGCCATTTATAATGTTTTTAAAAGCAAAATAAATTAATTGACGTTTGTATCAGAAATGGGGAGTTTTCTGACAGCTCATTAAAAAAACAAAACTGTACAAAATTGGTACAAAAGGCTTCGATAGATGGCGCTTTACAAAAGGCGAAGGCGAAGAATTTATTCCACACTGCGTTTTTAAAAGTAAAATAAATTAATTGACGTCTGTATCAGAAATTGAACGTATAAATAACCATAGATGGTAGATACCACTTACCTACATTATAGTTTACAGACTTAACGCCTTCGGCTTTTTAAAAGTGCCATCTATACCGGTTTTTTGAACTAATTTTTATGAGCTGTCAGAAAACTCCCCATTGAACTTTTATATAACCAAAGATGATAGATACCACTTACCTACATTATAGTATCCAGACCTAACGCTTTCGGCTTTTTAAAAGTGCCATCTATAGAGGTATTTTGAACTAATTTTTATGAGCTGTCAGAAAATCCCTCATTCACGATCATCACGATACTCAATCACTACCCCAAAACTAAAAACTCTAATTCGGCAACACTAGGAAACTTTTGTTTGTTATGCTCGTTGAGGTTGCCTCTTTGTAATTTTCGGTTAAAGTGATTTAACTGTTACAAAAACTTTTAATCAATTTGTTTAAAAACGTGTTCAGCTCTTTAGAAGGAAATGTCGACTCCGGTGAGCAGTAGAGTTTTCTGAAAGATGGCTTCTCTCTGAAAATTAATTCTATCTAACCATTAAAATATTTACAGACTGATGAAAATTTGCCCCAAAATAATGTAGAGGGTGGAGAAAATGACTCTTCCGAACATGATCCTCACTATGAACCTATCGTATCTTTGCCATTAGTTGAGGTACCAACTAATGAAGAGGAGGAGGAAGAGCTTGTTAGGATCCGTGCACGTCTATATAGATACGACACTAGCGATCACGAATGGAAGGTATGTGAAAAAGCAATTAAAAAAATGTAGTCACAAGATATATGTAAAGTGTTTATTTGACATTTCATTCCATCACGTCAAGTAATTTACCAACTAATATAATCAACTATGTAATTTGCTATCCACTAAAGGTGGTACTAGTGCTAACATGAGTTGTATGAGATATTGATAGTTATTTGCTTTTCTAGGAACGTGGTACTGGAGATATCAAACTTCTCCGTCACAAAGTTAATAATACAGTAAGAGTTGTAATGCGCCGTGATAAAACCTTAAAAGTTTGTGCTAACCATTTCATAACACCGGATATCAGGATGAATATTCACTGTGGATCAGACAGGGCATTCAATTGGTCTGTATTCGCAGATTTTGCAGATGAACATATGAAACAAGAGTTATTAGCAATAAAATTTGGAAACATTCAAAGTAAGTTATATTTACTAAGTACCTCAGTCATGATCAATTAAATAAAGAGGATCTCAGTAGTACCGTGTAAATACAAAACACTGTAACTTGAGATACAGTGTTTTGATTTAACAACGCCCATTCGCTTTAGTTTAGTCTATTCTACCATATGACATTCACAGATTTTATAGTTTGTATGAAAAATTCAGAAATACGACAATGTGAATTACACTGTATTTACTTTAAATACAGTTTTATTTTATCAAAACACTGCAACTTGAGATACCGTGTGCTGCCTAAACAATCTTCGCACGAAGACAGATACAGTGTTTAGTCAAAAATTCACGAGCTGCGGGCCCGCCAATCAGGAGCAAGAACCGGCGTCGGTCTGCGACCGTGATTGGTTGTTAGTGTCCGAGAATGATCATCTACCGACAGCGAGTATTACAATGTATTTAAATATTTGAGAGACTCGCGCAGTTTATTTTTGGCCGAACAGATCATAATGAAATTTTGCACAGAAGTAGCTAAGATTCTAAAATAACACATAGCCTAGATTAAAAAACAACAAAGAGAGACAGAGGTAGATAATCATTTGGATCTGATATTATTATTATTTTTTTGTTATTTTGCTATTGAAGACATCTGGAACATTTATTTTAACCAAAAGGGGACCAGTTGTAATCCCAAGTGTGTAAGTAAGTAAGGCCTTGCATTACAAAAATAGATTTTCTAAAATTTGGTTTGGAAAAGGGGCTACTATAACACTATTTCGAAAAGGGCATTAATTAAGCATATTTTTTTAAGATTATGTGCACTTTTAATACCGTACCTTTTTAATTCACAGTATCCAGTTAGTAATGGCCCTAGAAACTTACAAAATTATTACTGGATTTTCTCAAATGACTAATAAAGATGGACTGAGTAAAAATGAAACGCGCGTTAACAAATATTTATTGCAGCTGTAGGCAAAAAGGGACCAAAAAGTGGAAATTTCTTAAAAAATCAAAAAAGTAGTACTATCTCGAAAATCAGAGAACTTTTACTAAACCTAAACATGTTATCTGATAGACCTTAGGTCCATCTACCTCCAGTGTCACTGAATCATGTCGTTTCTGGGACAACCGGTATGATGTGGGTATGATAGTTCATAAGGTTTTTTTTTTACTTTATCTGTTATATCATCATGACTGATTGATACTCATAATTTTAATTATTTTATTCACTCAGAAGTTTTAAATAAATATATTTTAAGTTCCTGCATAACACTGTAAGACTGATAGAGTTGCCATGTTTAAATATTTTAAAATATGTAATTGCTTACTTACTTTTTTATTTTTAATATATCCTACTAATATTATGAATACAAAATTTTGTTAGGAATGAGAGTGTGTGTGTGTGTGTTTGTGTAATTGTAACCTCTGTCACGCAAAAACTACGGTACTGATTTTAGGGAAATCAAGCTCAAGGAAAGATAGGGAAAGATAGTCTGGAATAACATAATATTAATTTTATTAATCCCGAAATTCCCACGGGTACGAATGCAGTGGGTAACACCGCGGGGCGCTAGTAATATAATAAATATATATGACTTTAATTTCCTATCAGATAATTAAAAACCATGTTTTATCAAGCTAATACACGGTAACTCTAAGATACAGTGTATTGCTGTAACAATGTCGTCATTCGCCGTTCACAATTATGGAAGCAATACAAGTTTTTGAAGATATTTCACTTTATTTATTATATTTTTATGAAAAATATGTCGGGCTAGATGACATATTAAATTACCTTGAAATTGATACCAAACAATAAATACTTTCCTAAGTAAATTTTCGAGTAATCGGCAAAAAACTAAAAAAAACTTGTTTGATCAATTTCTCAAATTTAGGAATATGAAGTTACAGTGTTTTGTATTCACACGGTACAGTAACTGAAAATAAAAGCCTTTCAGAGTTGTTGTAATTTCTTCAACACAGTAGACTAGCAATCAAGAAAATAATTAAAAAATGAGGCATAAACTTGAGCTGTTGTTCTATATCCTCTTTTTCAAGGTGAACATTGGTCATTGTGGTTCACCCCATAACTATTTTAATAGTTTTTTTTTCTTAGTTTAGGGACTTTTGAGTAGAAACTAAATGTCAGTCCCATTGTATCCTAAAGTATTTTGTTAAATGTATTTTGGGTAAACAATTGGCTGTACAATTTGCTCATGTAATCGAAAGAATCAGTTTTGTTATTTGTAATAATTTAATTCCACATATTTTTCCAGATGCTGAGTTATGGAAAGCTAAATTTGCTGAAGCTCAGGAGATAGTGAGAACTAAATGTCATCTCTATCTGGATGATCTATCATCAGATGAAGACAGTAGTTATTCTCAAAGTGAGGACACAGAAACACCTAATGTAAATAATGAAGAGAAGAATCCAGACGCATGCAAAAAAGATGCTGAAGATGGAGTTGTATTAAAGTTAAAAGAACTGAAACTTAAAACGGAGAATTAATAATTTTGAATTTGACAATTTGATGAGTATTTACATTTAGTTTTTAAATAACTGTAAGGCCATAATATCACCAAAATTGTTGAATGAATTAATTATAATGTAGCAATTTTTTAAATACCTGTGTAACAGCAAGGCCAATTCCGAAAAGCTATATACCTAAGCTTAAACTTAAATTGGTAACAAGCTACCAGTTTAAATGCTGAATACTCAAAATTGTAATCTGAGTTTAGTACTTGGGATGCCAACAAAGTTCTATGTGTAAAATTCTAAGAATTTGCCATTAAAATTTTAAATTTTAAAGTAATGCAATTTGAATGTTGTAAAATTCAAGGATTTGCATTAGAATAAAAGTTCGCTCAAAGGAGAGTGTAAAACAGGAAAATACATTTTGTGTAAAAATGTTCATTTGTATAATGACAAATTTCTTTACACTTATAGTTAGTTCGAGTTAGCTACTGTCCATGTGTATTTAAATTGGACTTGATAATTCTGAAACATTCCATATTTTTCAGAGCTGTATGAAAAATCCTCTGTGATAGGGATTTATGATTTTTTTAATAAATGCATTATTTTAACATATTAGTTTTTTTTCTTGGATTTTTGTGAGTTTTCCAAGGACAGAGTTGGGAACAGAAGCATTAACTGCTGCAACTCTTGGTGATAAAGAAGCTAAGTCGTTCATCCAACCAGCTAAGTCTCTTCATGCATTAACAACTACTTAATTTTGTTTTCCTTGGATGCAATCAATCTCTTTATAAGCTCTGTTTTGAGCACAAATCATAATAGATTATACAGGGTGACTGGTTAAAATTTTAGATATTAAAGGACAGCACTTTGTACTCGATTCTGATGATAAATATGTAATAAAAGTGGGTCCTTAATTTTTCACTAAAATTCCCAATACTTAAATAAAGTATTTTTAGCACCCCCGTCACATAGTTGTAAGCCACGGCAAAAAAAATGTCGTCGCGTAGTAGGATTGCGCCGCGCTGCCTCGTTTCTTTGACCTCGCCGCCGCCCGCGCGTGCCTCAGTCAGGGACCAGAAAACCCCTTTATTTGATTAAGCCTATTGATAGGGTAACCCTATTGATATGGTAAGCCTATCGACGTGGTAAAACTTTGAATAAAGTTAACTACTTTCGGATGCGCTTACCCTGTGATAGGGTTGCCTATTTCTATCTCTTTTCCGCGCATGCTGTTGAATTCGGAAGTATAATTCGAAGTGCGAGATTGAATAGATGGTGATATTTTTGATAATTTGATATTCTTAGAGATTAAATTTGCCTGTAGGTTTTAAAACCCTATTGAATCGGTAACCTTCAATAGGGTTTTCGATAGGCTTACTGCTTACATGAAGCTAACTCTATTGATATGGTAAGCCTTAAATTAGGGTAAGTCTTCGATACGGTTACCAAATTGATAGGGTTTTTTAAAAAAAGTCTATGAAAAACCCAATCAAAAACCTCTTTAAGGGTAAGCGGTTCCGGTCCCTGGCCTCAGTGCGAGCGCAAGCGCTGCTGCTTACTTTCCCGCCGTGCGCCTTCTCCCAGTGTAATCTGTTGTCGTGTGTGAATTAAGTATGTCAACTCGATACCAAATGTGTTTGCTTATGATAGCTTAGCAGGTGTCGTTACAGATTAACGAAAGAAAGTACCTACTCTGTACGTAAACCTTTATGTTATGTGTTTAAATTATGTGTAGGTACAATAAATAAATAATAATATGAATAGATAAGAATCATACTTCTTTAAAGGTTACTTTAGTTACATGGCAAGGTTTTAGCGTGAACAATGTACTGGCGCGGGCTGTACGGTGTCTATTACCTACTTGTTTTCGTACTATAGATTTACAAACTTGTTTCCTCCCTTATTAGTGATAGTGGGCTTGAGTTAGGTCCAATACAGGCCCTACAACATTTCGGGTCTATGCGAGTTAATGCTCAGATACTAGGTATTAGTCTGTGTATTTCGACAACAAGCTATTACTAGCAGATCTATAGACTATAATTATTGACAATAACTCCTCATCAGTTGATTTAAATCTTTTAAATAAGCACTTTTCCTATACTACTTCAATGGATGGATCTTCTAGAGACCAAACCCTAAAATATCTTTCATCTTTGCCGTACCCAAACATACCTTTTTTAATTTTCGTCAATTTACCAATTGTGACGTAAAGAAGAATATTTTATCAATTTCCCTTAAGGCGACATATTGAAAAAATGCATTAACTTTCATCGCAAACTATGAGAATATGACATGACGAGTGGATCTGACATTTTGATATGTGTAAATTCATATCTTTATCTATACTTTGCCTGCTCAAAAACATGATTTGATGATTTTGACTCGATAGTTTTATTTTTCGAAAACACGTCTAAAAACATACTTTTGTTAAAATTACTACGTAGTTATGCAATCCATATGCTTAGAATTTACTTAAATTCAATCTTCACATTATTGTTCGGACTTTGGTTGCTCAAAATTTACATAGCATTTACCGTTATTTTTTTATCGATTTTTGAAACGATTTCAGTATCTGAGCGGTGTCGATGGTGGCGATTTCTATGCAATACGCGACCTTATGTCGGCGTGTTAAGGTGCTAAGATTTCAAGAAAAAACATTTCGATGTGTCGTCTTAACGCTGTTAACTCTCCTCTGCTAGCAACGAACAAGCGGAGTCCTATGTTAAAGTAGTAAAAAAGGGTATTCGTTCGAGTGTTATTGAAAGCGGAACAGTTAAAGAAAGGAAGTTAAAATTATATAAGTATTTGTTTAACTATAGGAACTCTGTACATAGTACTACAGGCGTCTCACCGGCTCAGTTAGTGTTTGGACGCAAACTTAGATCGCGGCTAGATATTTTGAACCCATTGCCGTCAGCGACATTGCAAACCTAGAGAGTTTTTAACGGGCCGTGCATAATGTATAAAAAATTTATAAATAACTAGCTGACCCGGCAAACGTTGTTTTGCCATATAAATAAAAAAAAAATAGATGTTGGCCGATTCTCATAGATACCGGATAAGCACAAAAAATTTCACCAAAATCGGTCAAGCCGTTTCGGAGGAGTATGGCAACGAAAACTGTGACACGTGAATTTTGTATATTAGATAAGTATATTTGGCTCAAAGGAGTGATAGTTAAAAGATTAGCAAAAAACATTTATACTTATAATTAAAGATTGTACAACTTCGATTGATCACAAAAAACCTAGTAACCACTTATTGTTAAGGAAAAGCAGTAAAAATTTGAGCGCTGACTGTTCCTCAACCGGTATGGCACATATGACACCTAGGCCTCATGTTCAAACTCAACCGTCTAGTTCGAATGTAGATGACATCTTAAACGCCATGGACTACAACCCGCAAGGAGGGAGTATTGATGGAGCAGCATCCGATACCAGCGCCGGTGAAGAGAACAGCGTCCAGCGACCAAGTGGGAGTAACCTCGCCTCGCCATCACCATCCAAGGTCACCGTGGTCCGTGACACGAGGAGTCCGACGGCCCGTGCAGATTGGAGAGGATGACTATTTCTGCGTAACGCAGCCCAGCTGTTCTTCGCCATCACCTTCAAAAGTAACGATGACTCGTGGAGGTCTAATGCGGGCAGTGCCGTCAGATAATGAGGACGATTTTCATGAGGCCGAGAATTAAAATAGTTAATTGACATGTCAGGGTTCAGTCAGCCTCAATATGTATTTTTGTATTTTAATTTAAATGTATGGTTTTTTGTATTTTTACCCACGACGGAATGGAGACGGTATATGCGTTTAGGGTGAGAGGGTGTTTGTGCAAACCAATGTTACCATTTATCTCCAGAACCACTAGTCCGATTTTAATGCGGTTTTCAGTAATCGCTTTGGATTTGATTGGTGCATGTTCTTAGATAGGTGTAGCGGTAACAACTCACCAGGGGGCTTTGCAGTAAACATTTGTTTGTAAAAGCCAATGTTTTTTTTTTTTTTTATAAATTATGGATCGGACGTTTGTCTTCCATGACACCTGATGTTAAGTGAACATGAAGACTAAGGTGGTACACGTCCATCCACGAGAAACCTATTCACTCGACGCTTAAAAGTACTAGGACTATATTGGTCAGGGAAAATAGACGCAGGCAGTTCATTCCAAACCTTGGCGACCCGTATCAAAAAGGAACTGTCAAAGCGCTTAGTTCGACTTTTCGGAATATCTACCACATACGGATGGAAGTTCTGTCTGCGTCTAGTAGTCCGATGGTAAAAGGGTGAGGGTTCAATTTGTTCAAACAGAGCACTGGCGCACTCACCAAAATGTATCCTGTAGTACACGGTTAGACACGCAACCTTACGACGATGCTCTAAGGTCTGCATCTTCTACATTAAATTATTTAATAACTTCTAAATCAACAAAAACTAAAAAATTTACAAGTATAGCTCTTGTTTTATATTTTGTACTTTCAGCAATTTTTAAGCAACAGTCTTGTTTTTTTTCTGTAAAAGCAACTCTTTTGTCACTTTACTTAACAATCAGATTCTGTTGTTATTTCTTATATTTCATGTTACTTTGGTTAAGCTTTATTTGTGATAAGGTAGATGAGGGAAACGATATATCATACATTTATTCATACTATATTTTTTCTTTTGTTTTTACAACAGGTACAGTCCCATACAAAATATGTGTTTATGTAAATATTCTGTCCTATATTGATTTATTTTGTTTGGTATTTATTCATAATTTATTTTGTGCACGTATATTCGAATATGACCTTTCCGTCACAAACTTATTAATGGTTGGTTCTCAATTTTTTATATCTTATAATGTGTGACAAATCTAAGCTGCTGAAAATTGGTCACATAAATGCTGGTTCCCTCAGAACGAACCACGACAACCTCTTCAGAGTTATCGAGTATAGTTCGGCTGATATTGTGTCGGTAAACGAAACCTGGATTCGTCCCGGTGAAGACGTACTAGCTTTACAACTGCCCAACTACAAACTCATACACATACCGCGTCCTAACCATGTTTGCAATGGTAGGGGGGGAGGAGTTGGTTTTTACATACGACACGGTATAAAGTATACCAAAATTACTATTAGTCAATCAAATATCGAGCAGTTATGGGTAAAAATAAAACTATTATCTCACCGCGTTTTGATCGGCACAGCATATCGACCCCCTTGGCTCAACCCAGATCCATTTTTTAATGCATTGATCGATACTATTTCATCTTTTTCGCACTACGAATATATTATTTTAATGGGTGATTCCAACATAGATCTTCTATCGACCAATCCTAACACATCTCAGTTTCATAGTTTTCTAACATCTTTCCGCCTAACCCAAATTGTTTCAGAACCGACTCACTTTACCGAACATAGTCAAACATTATTAGATGTAATATGTACTGATGCGCCGACCCGTGAAGTGAAGGTCGATAGTGTATCTGCCTACGGCCACTCGTTTGTCACTTCTATTGTTAAAATAAGAAAACCCAAAATACCTAAAAAAACAGTGACGTTTCGACCACTCAAAAGTATAAATTTGGAACAATTTGATAAAGAAGTATGTGAATTTGCTTGGGAAAAAATATTAGAAGAAAACTGTGTTAATGATATGATAAATTTATTTAATAATAAAATTATAGAAATTTTTGACAGCTTTGCTCCCCTTAAAAAAATTACCATAACGGAATCTCAACCGCCGTGGTTGACATCAAATATGCGGTACTTAATGAAACTTCGTGATCGAGCTTTAGCCAAGTATCGGAAATCCCGTAATGCAGCACATAAAACTTATTACTTAGAGCTCAAAAAATTTGCTAGAACTGCTTTGGATAGCGAAAAACGTGTTTTTTTCAAAACTCACATTAATGATAGATAACTCCACAAACTCGAAGGTACTTTGGCAAAATCTGAGAAAAACCGTGTTACGCAAAGATAACAATAGTTTTCTTTTGCCTGATAATACAACTTTTAATGACCCAAATATAATTAACGATTATTTTTTAAATGTTCCCGGCAACCCCAATGTTGACATCTCACTCTTGACTTTTTATGAATACAACCGCTTTTCTGTAAACACTTTTAATCTAGAGCCTGTTAGTGAATTTCTTGTAGCTAAAGTAATTATTGACATTAAATCGAATGCTCAAGGTAGTGATGAAATTTCTAGAGACATGTTAATAATGACACTTCCGAGAACACTTAGCGTGATAACCGGAATCATAAATCATTCACTAATGAGTGGGTGTTTCCCTGAGGTCTGGAAGGTAGCGAATGTTAAACCGCTTCCAAAAGTCGCCAATCCCAATAACTTGAAAGACATCCGACCTATTAGTTTCCTATCGTTCCTCTCAAAAATCCTCGAAAAGGTAGTATATTTACAATTTTGTAAATACCTGGAGCAGAATAACACTCTACACCACTTGCAGTCTGGTTTCAGAAAACGTCGGGGTACAGCCACTGCTCTGTTAGATATTGTAGATAATATCTTAAAGGAACAGGATTCAGGCAAATGTACTCTTTTGGCTCTGCTTGATTTCACCTGCGCGTTCGACTGTTTAAATACTGATTTGCTGTTGTCTAAGCTGGCTTATTACGGCGTGGAAAATCGTTCGCTAAAATGGTTCTCTAGCTATCTCTCGAATAGGTATCAGAAAGTAGAAATCATAAAAAATGACGGATCAAGCTTTTTATCAGAACAACGGATCGTACCTAGAGGAGTCCCGCAGGGTTCAATATTGGGTCCGCTCTTGTATATTTTGTACAGTTCAGATATAGACAAAGTAATATCACACAGCAAATATCATTTTTACGCCGATGACGTACAATTATACCAGAGCTGTCACCCAAAGGATCTAAATGATGCCGTCACACTTTTGAATGAGGATCTATCGCATATTCTTGACTGGACCTCTAAAAGTTCTTTAGTCCTTAACCCCCAAAAAACCAAATTATTAGTTCTCGGTTCCACAAATAACATAAAGGAAGTATCGAGACTGGGCCCTGAAGTTGTATTAGACGGTGCGAAGATAGACATAGTCGGGGAAGCCAGAAACCTGGGTGTTATATTTGATGGAAATCTGAAATTCGAGAAACATGTATCCAAAACAGTTAGTAGTTGCTTTTACAAGCTCAAAATTTTATATTCCATTAGACCTTTCTTAAATACAGCAATGCGTGAAAAGTTGTGTGAATCCATTGTTTTATCTAAATTAAACTATAGTGATGTTGTTTTTGGACCTTGTTTGCTCGCGAGAACTCAGCGGTTGATACAGCGTGTGCAAAATGCCTGTGCTCGTTTCTGTTATAGCATACCACGACGAGGACACGTGACGCCTTTCCTTAACAAAGCTAACATGCTAAAAATGAAAAATCGACAAAAATTGCATTTCGGTACTTTGCTGTTTGACCTCGTAACTAGTAAGCAGCCGCAATACTTGTACGAGAAACTTACTTGGTTTTCATCGTACAGCGTCTATAATACTAGAGCGGCCTTATCCAGGATGTCAACACAGCATCACAAGACTACGGCATTTCGTGGCAGTTTTCGCTACCAGGCGAGTAAGTGTTGGAACAATATACCCCCTCCGATCAAGAACTCCGCATCTAAACAGACTTTTAAGCGCAAATTCAGAGAGTATTTATTGTTCCAACAAAAATCTTGTCCTGATTAGCGAAGACTGTTAATATTATTTATCTATTTTGATTTTTACTTATATTTAAATTATTTTATTTTTAAGAAGCATTATTATACATTTCTTATCGTTTATGTTATGTATTTAATTTACACATATTAATTCAATAACATTTATTTATCTTTACAATTTTATTATCTGTTATTTATTTCTATTTATTTTTTTCAGCTCTTATTTGAGATCCTCACCTAAATTAATAACCCTATTATATAACTTGAATTATTGCCAGTTGCAGCTTTTGTATGTACAAATTTTATATTTTAAAATCTGTTCTCTGTAAAAATCTACCCCAGCCTCCAAACCGGCACAGCTGAAAATCAGCGCCACAGCCATAGGCTGTAGCATATGCTGAGCTGTTGCCGTTTTCGACAAACTTTATTGTGTTACTTTATTTTAAGTTCTTTTTGATTGTACTATTGTTTTAATTGTCGAATAAACCATTTCTTTCTTTCTTTCTTTCATGCCAGACCCTGTCAAAGGCCTTGGAAATGTCTAAGGATACAGCTATTGCTTCACCATGACCCTCCAAGGCCTCACTCAATAAGTGAGTGGCATACACGAGAAGATCGCCGGTCGAGCGTCCGTTGCGGAAACCATATTGGCTATCGCTTAGGAGCTCGTTGGTCTCGAGGTATGCCAGGAGTCGATTATTCAATACACGTTCCATGACTTTGCAAAGTATGGAGGTGATTGATATTGGTCGATAGTTGACAGGATCGGCACGGCTTCCCTTCTTCGGTATTGGCTGTACGTTAGCAAGCTTCCAGGACTTGGGGACCTTACCCGATTCCAATGAAAGTCGATAGAGGCGCGTCAAAACGGGAGACAACTCAGCTGCGCAGCGTTTTAGGACCACTGCAGGAATACCGTCTGGACCACTAGCTTTGTTCTCGTCTAGGTGCAGCAAGCATTTAAGAACCTCCTTTTGGCGAATGTGAACGGTACCCATTGTAGGTCCGAACTGAGGTAATTGGGGTGGGATTTTTCCTTGGCAATCTAGACGAGAATTTTCCGCAAAGATACTAGCAAATAAATCTGCTTTCTCCTTAGCAGTGTGGGCCAGAGAACCATCGGGTTTCCTCAGTGGTGGCAGCGACGGGCGACAAAAGTTCGTTTCGACCGACTTGGCAAGGGACCAGAAAGCTTTACTTCCCGAAGGGTATGCTGCTATTCTGTCTCCGATACGGCCTATGTGGGCAAAACGAGCTCTTTTGATCACCTTTTTGCAGGACTTGGCGGCAGCGTTGTATATTTTCTTAAGTTCATGCGAATCCAGGGCTTTGCTTCTGCGAGCATTTGCCCAGGCTTTGTATGCTTCCCGCTTTCGCTTTTCAGCGGCAAGGCAAGCACTATTAAACCATGGGCAAGCTTTGGTTTCAAGGGATAGGTCAGCGTGGGGAATGTAGTACTCCATTGCTTGAACTATCACACTTGAGACAGCATCAGCGCAGCACGATGGATCGGTTGATGCAAAACAAGTTTGCCGCCATGGATAAGATGCGAAGAAATGTCGCATTTCATCCCAATCTGCTGACTTGTAACGCCATACTCGCCTGGAGCCTTTTGGGCGGGTGTCAGGTGGCGAGTACAGCGATACAGATTTCACCATACAGTGATCGGATGTCCCTAAAGGAGCAGTGACGGACACCGAATATCTGTCAGGATCGGTTGTCAGCAGAAGGTCCAAGCAATACGCAGTATGGCCAGCAACGTCGGGGATGCGCGTAGGCTCGTTAACAAGCTGTGAGAGACCATAAGTCAGCGAAAACTTAAAAGCCTCTCTGCCAGCATGGTCAGTGTCCTGATACGGGTATAACCACTGCCCGTGGTGAGCATTAAAATCCCCCAGAAACACCAACTGCGCCGTGGGAAAACGTTGCTGAATCTTATCTGCTGCATTGCCAAGGTATTCCATAAGCCTCGTTGTCTCCCGATCTCCGCTATGTGAACGATAGATACAGGCGTAAACCACTTGGTCTAGGCCAGTATCTATGTGAACCCACATGACTGAAAGGTCCGGCACTTCCAAGTAACGGAGACGCTGATAACAGATCGCGTCACTGGCATACATGCACACCCCGGCGTGCGGGCGGAAAAGAGACTCCAGGATATAGCCTGGGTAACCAAGGTATGCCGAGTCTGACGGACCGCAGATCTGCGTCTCCGTTAGAAAGAGTAGGTGTGGTCTCTCCGTCTCAAGATGGTGGTGGACATCATTCAGATTGGAGTGCACTCCTCGGATGTTACAGAAGTGCACTTTAAGGGAGAGGAAGTGCAACCGCTGTTGAACCGTACTCTTTTTAGGACCTTTCATTGTGAATTGGTAGTGGAGTGAATAGGGAGGAGAATAGAAGTTGAGTGAAGCGCTGCAAATGGAACCAAGCAACTCGTAGGGAACAACGCACCATTAGGGAACTCGCCTGGAGACTGCGGGGACGCCCGAACCCCCCCGAGGTCGCCATCGGGTCCTCTCCAACCGGTCGCCAACCGGCACGATGGAGCCTCCCGGGATTTTTCGCGAGGTGGCGGGGCAGCCTTTCTCATGTGGCTGGCATGCTACTTGGGCCCCCTACTACCTGCGGTCGGCCAGCGGTGCACCGTGCTTCGGATCCCGCTACCCTCCAAAACGAGTTACCCGGTGAGTCACTATCCTACGAGTTGAAAACAGTTCTTCAATGCAACACGATTACTCAGACCTACCCTCCTAAATGGCTACACTAAACAACATGCCGGAACGCGACTAAGTCACTTGGCGGCATGGTTTTGTCTAGTGGGTGGTGACAAGCCGCGGCCGAAGCCTACCACCAGATGATACCGCTCGTTTAGCGCCACCCAGGGACCACGTACAAGGCATCGAGGGCTAAACCTTGCGGACGCGAGCAGTTTTCAGTCCCCATCAGAGCAATGTTATCAGATATCAATGTTATCATCAGAGCAATGTTACCGTTTATCTGCAAAACCATTGGTCCGATTTAAATGCTGTTTGCTGTGATCGCTTTGGATTTGATTGGTGCATGTTCTTAGATAGGTGTAGCGGTAACAACTCACCAGGGGGCGCTGCAGTAAACATTTGTTTGTAAAAGCCAATGTTACCGTTTATCTGCAAAACCATTGGTCCGATTGTAATGCTGTTTTCAGTGATCGCTTTGGATTTGATTAGCGCATGTTCTGAGATAGGTGTTACGGTAACAACTCACCAGGAGGCGCTGCAGTAAATATTTGTTTGCAAACCATTGGTCCGATTTGAATGCCGTTTTCAATTATCGCTTTGGATTTGATTGGTATAATGTTCTTAAATAGGTTTAACGGTAACAACTCATCAGGGGGCGCTGCAGTAAACATTTGTTTGTAATAACAACCACTTCACTATGTATTTAAATAAACTACATGGGTTTTCCAGCGGTGGTGGGGACATGAGAGGGCTGATGAGGAACGAGGTGTTGTGTAATGTAATGTATGGTACCTATATTATGCTCTTTAAAAAGTTTGAAATAAAAAACAAAATAAAAATTTTGAAAAACCCACGACGCGACGCGACGGTTAAAAAGTAATTGAAAAAGAATAAAATAATTTAAAATCCCCCGACTGAAATGATTTATGTGACGAGAGATAATTAACGTGAAAAGCTTTTTTAAAAGTTCACTTGATCTCATACAGAGTCGGTCATATTATGAACAACATACTATTCGTTTTCATAGCACTTCCCTACGCTTACCTATTCGGTTCTCGAAGATGTAGATGTTGCACTAACATAGGTATTCAACTCCCTATGAACAAACCTTCGATATGAAATATGAAGACCTTGATTTACCTACTTATGTATAAGAAGTATTATTATAAAAGATATTGATAAGAGCCGAAATTAATTACGTCTTAAATTATTAAAAAAAGTTGATATGCACCTAAACACCCTTAATGTAAAAAATCCATAAATAAAACGTTAGGTAATCAAAATTAATTAAGAGATTAGAACCAAGATCTTATTTAAAATTTATTTAATTAGATGTTACTGCTTTCACCTGCTTTGTCAATGCGCTATTAAAAAAATATTGTAAAAGTTTAAAGGTAAAATGAAATCATAATTTAGAAAAAAAATCATATGAGACACTTTACTTTCACATTTCACTCGCTTCTGGTTTTCCGTACCACTTATCACTTCCACCAGCTCAGCACCGATCCGGATCTGCAGTACGATCCAGACTCGTCCAGCTGCATCATGCCTGACTCGATCAGCTCCCGGCGCCTTCCACTGAGCCGTCATCACATTTATTTATTATTTTCTAAATTCCGTTGTCTTACATTTTCTCATCAGAAATATTTTCAATTATCTTCTGAAAATTTATGTATATTCTCCAAAACTTTTACTGTACTAGTTCTTCAGGTTTTATTGCTATATATTTTTTTCCAGATGTCTTTATTTACTTTTTATATTTTCTATATTATATTTGAATTTTTATAAAGTTTTATATTTATTTTATATTAAATGGTGCCAGCTCTGCCGCGCTGCCACAAGGCAGCACTGGCACTACACGGTTGTGCTAAGCTTAACTTATAAGTAGACCTTTAACATCATCTAACTATTGTAAATCATGGCCTTTTACAGGTGGAAATAATGTTACAACAAACCGATTTTTTCAGGTCTAGTCAGAACGTTAACTTTGAGGGGTCGTGGAAAAAAAAATTCATATCTTTTTTTTCTAAACTACTAGTGTTAATCATAAATAATATCTGAAAATTTCATTTACCTCACAAAACGACAATACTAAGAAAAAAGAAGTAATTACTTATTTATATTTACGCAGCGCTATCCAATTTCGAGAATCGCTTCTTGAAAAGCCTTTTGTTTTGGTAGCTAACATTATTAATTTTCATTATTCATCAACTAAGAGTCGGTTTTACATAAAGAAGGTTTATATTACATTTCCTTGTTATGCATTACCTACATAACATACATTTTATTGTTATGATGTCCAAGCCTAAAGTAGAGGAATAGTAGTATAACACAACGGCGGTAGATTTTGTCGAATAATAAATCAGTAAAACATGGTTTAATAAGTACATTTTATTTCATAAAAGATGTTCAAAATGACTTCCACCATTGGCTTTGCACAGTTTTCTTTGAGCCTTCTGAAAACATAATTATTTTCTTAAAACTTCATTTGAGCTTGATCCAGTTTTATAAGTAATTCGCCAATGGTGGAGGATTCTGTTTTTTACTACAGTTCTTAATATCCCCAAATGAAAAAAATCTTTAATGTTTAATGTTTAAATATTCTCTCACGTTTCGAGAATAGTGGCATGATGCTCCATCGCATTGAAAGAACATGCTGCCACGAACTTCCAAGTTAATGTCCTCCAATATTTGGTGTAATTTGTTTTGCAGAAACTCCAAATATCCTTGTTCGTTTAATCTTGTTGGCAATTTGAACGGTCCAAGCAGTTGTTTCTTAAATACACCAGTCCACACGCTGAACTGGTGCTGAAAATTATGAAGGTGGATTGTAAATATTATGTGGACAGACATAATATTAACAAAAAAAACTTATATATTATAACCTATATAACCTAATGTTGATCATTTCCTGATTGAAACCATACGTCGTGAATAATCTGCTGGTACCAAATCTTGCAGTTTTTTACATGGTAAGGGTGTATTCCTTCTGCTCGCAGTATTCTATGCACAGACATGTGAAACATGCCCGTGCAATACCCAATTTCTCTTGTACTTGTGGAAGGATCTCTTTGCACTTCTTCCAAAACTTGTTCGGCTCGATCTGTATCGATCCTTGACCCAATTTTTTGCTAAGAGGTACCGGGTATGCGACCTTCTATGTACGCGTTTCTTACACGTCAAAAAACGCGGTAGTCAGGGTAAACCTCGGGTAACCCCACCACTTCTAATAAGTTGCTCCCGATACAATCGAGCCTTTTTCTTGTCACATAACACAACAATATTTAATTTATTGCCCTTCTTAATGCATAAACCGACTTTAAGTTCATGAAAAATAAGAATAAATACCGTTAGATACCGTTAGATAGCCCTGCGTAAATGGAAATAATTGCTTCTTTTACTAGAGCACATTTTTCTTAATGTTGTCGTATTGTTAGGCAAATGAAATTTTCAAATATTATTTATAATTAACACTAGTAGTTTTTAAGATAGGTTTTAGAAAATAAAGTCACGTAACTGTTTTTTCTGCAACCTCTTAACACGTTCCAGCGCGGTACTTCTCTCCACAATGACACTAACAATCTTCATATAAATTTTTCGTACACCTATACCCGTACTGTTATATACATTATCATTCACCAATAACTCTGTGTCAGTGACTGCTATAGCCGTATACCGAGTTTAGCCGAAGTGCCTATTTTCATAATAACTAGACTATAAGACGCGCCCGTACGGTCATCGCAATAAAAATAAGCAAACCTTACAGAACTGATACTTATGGTATTTCACCTAACAAGTTTGTAAATATTTGCTTATTTTTATTCAGACCAGAGCAAGTTGAAATCTCGAATCGTTTCGAGATTTCAACTTGTCGTTTCGAAGTCGTTTGAACTGTTTGAAATTCCCGCCATATTAGCTATGTGAACCGTTTTCAGATGGCGTCTAGTCTTAACTTTTAATGTATGAAGTTGTACTTCTTCTCTTGAGTATATGTGTTCTATGGGCGAAGCACTGAATTACGCGTTGAAGTAACCTTCATACATATACACCGGTTACCACCGTACTGTCAATGTGCGTAGCCCCTGTGTATGTGTGTGTATGATACCTAAAACAATCTTATTGAGCATGTATTTTTGACACTAGGAATTCAAGCCTCCTGTACAGAATTACAGTAAGACTGCTCTCTATGAAACTCCAATGTAAATTTGCCGGCTTTTGCCGTAGTGATTTTTAGATTGAGTTCTGTGAAAACGGCGATACCCGTACTGCCATTACATGAATTCCATATTTACTGTCTATGCCGTTACCGCGGTGGAACGTGAATTAACGTTCTATTGTTGTAGCATTATTTCTACTAGGTTTTCTGATAACAAGGTTTTCTGAAAAAATCGGTTTGTTGTAACATTATTTCCATCTGTAAAAGGCCATGATTTACAATGGTTAGATGAAATTAAAAGCCTACTATTAAACTAAGCTAAGACCAAAAATCACGACCAGTAGTTGGGCTGTTTTTTTTAAATTTTCTATGAGAATCTGATTTGTTCAGAAAAATCACAAAATCGCAATTATCTCCAGAACTACCTACTAAATATTGCTGAACATACATGGAGGTTATTTTGGTGGCCAGGTGTTAACAAACACATATTTGCATCATTGAAGAAAATGGCTGAGAAACAAAATGATGATAATATTCCGTTCTGTCATCTGATGAAATGTCATCAAGAAAGCATTTATATTGTTTTGAGGGGGTTTCCATGCTATACGCTCTAGTTTTTATATTTGTCACACACACTAAATGCTGATAGAATGACTGTTATGTTAAAAGAGCTTAGATATTTTTGAAAAAAAAATTAAGTTATAAAATCGTATTTTTTTTAAGGTTTTGAGGTTCTTCAATTCATCCTGTCCCCATATGAACGAGCGAAATTATTTTCCTAGAGTGGCCGAGGTAGATAGACATAAGTTTATAAATTACTCATATTGCGGATCTTATAGCTGTTCCACACTCGCACGAGAATCTCGCGCGAGAATCTTGGCGAGATTCTCGCAAAAACTGTAGCGAGAACTTCTTTGGGTTCACACTCCCAAAGTTCTCACTACAGTTCTCCTGCTAGATGACGGTGGACGCTGAAGTGACCGCTGCGGCATGTTTATTGTTATGCGCATTCACATATTAAGTATAGGTACCTACTTATGCGTATATTAAAAAGGAGTACACCTAGAATATAAAGCCTTGAGATCAAAATGTTTTTATCACAATTAATCTTTATTTGTTAGTAAATATACAAATCAAACATATAAGAAATTAATTTTTATCCTCCTGGACCATTTTCAATACCTACTAACAATAAGTATAAAAAATTAACTTAATGTCTATTATGAGTTACTTCAAATCTCTCTCTCTCTCTCTGAGGGAGTTATGCGGGCGAAACCGCGGGCAAAAGCTGTCTGTCGATGGATTTAGTCATTCAACTAATTCATTCGAATGCTTTCTTTCAAGGTCAGTCGGCCATATTGAAGTCAATACATGTTCTCGCGGCGAGAATCTCGTCTGTTCTCGCGTGCTTCTCCGCAAAAAGTGGATAAGTACGAGAATCGCCTCCATATTCTTGTTTCTCGCGAGAGTGTGGAACAGCTATTAGTGTTTGCGAAATGATTGGCAGTTCATCTTATATCGGTTATCTACCTCTACAAGATAGAACGAAGCGATTGTATGCTTTTTGACCTCTACCTGCATCTACAGTTATTGGGCTTTCACAATCTGTGCTGCGATCTGCATTGACAACAGGTTGACAATGACAAGCAAGTGACAACACAAATTATCGCTGCCCCGGGCCAGCCGTGAGACCGGCGTTCGGCGATCAATCAATCTAGAATTGTGTAGGGCTTTCGTCGTCTCGCGAGTTTGTTTAGAATTTATTTCTAAAATCCATTTTCATCAATTTACCCGAACATTAACAAAATGGTTCATAAAATATTTTTCCTGTGTGTCTGCTTAGTAATACCATCGCGACATCTTGCCTCGTCAGCGGGATCAGTGGAACTTGACGAATATTCCTTTGATAAAATTGTCAATAAATTTGATGCTTGTCTCGTAAAGTTTGATGTTGCTTTTCCGTACGGAGACAAACATGACGCTTACGTGGCACTAGCTAAAGAAACTAGAGACGTTAAAGACATTTTACTGGCGGAAGTTGGTGTAAAGGACTATGGTGACAAAGATAATGAAGAACTCGCAAAAAAATACGGTGCCACCAAAGATAACTTCCCACTTGTAAAACTGTTTCTTAAGGGCAAGGATACTCCTTTAACTTTTGATGATTCAAAAGGTTTCACGACTGATACACTTCGTCAGTTTTTGCGTGACAATTCTGGTGTCCATTTAAGTCTGCCCGGTTGTTTAAAAGAAATGGACAAACTTTCTGTTCAATTTATGTCTGGAAATGAAAAGGAAAAAGAAAACGTTCTAAAGGAGACTACCGATTTAGTGAACAATTTACCCAAAAACGTAAGTAGTAGTAGATTTCATTTTGGTTGGCAAATTTATTTATTATGTGCACAAACAGTTTACTATCACATTACTGCTACCTTATTGTAAAGACAAATTTTCTAATTATATTTTTCTTTTCGTAACAAAAATATAAAATTGTACATACATCAGTCAAAACAAGAAACACTAAACTAGTACAATGGGTCTTATCTTTTGTAAGATATTTAAAAGCAAGAATTATATGCATTTGTTAATAAATTGTATATACACATTTACAAAAGTGGACCAAAAAAAACAGAAAACACAGCAAAGAAACACAATACAAATTTACATAACAATCAATGCAATTTCTGAAACTACTTTTTAAGACCATTGCAATGCTGCCTGAGGCCCTAACATCTATTTTAATACTAAAATACCACTTTTTTAATAACTATGTTTGTTTTGACTTACATACTATATTTACTCTTTTCAGAATAAAGCATCAGGTAAAATTTATAAGACCATCATGGAGAAAGTTATAGCTAAAGGAAATGATTTTGTTAATGGCGAACTAGAAAGAGTCAAAAAGCTACTCAATAGCAAACTGTCTGATGAAAAGAAAAAAGAACTAGGAGTTCGTATTAATATATTACATTCTTTTAAAATACATGAGAAACAAGCCAAAGAAGAACTGTGATTATTACAATTATCTATAATTGATATGAATACCATTTAGTATTTTACATTCCATTTAATGTTAGGATTTGCACAAGCTGTGTGTTATTTAAAGTAGACAAGACATTTGAATTGATTGGATTAAGAATACTTGTAATTAGTCCTAAATGTGATTTTAATTAATACATTCACAATTATTGAGTGTGACACTATTATAAATAGAAGTTTATTTTTGTTTTTATTGCTAATTACTTAAATTATATTTATTTTTGAATGAAAGACTGGTAATGCATTTCATTAATCCAGGTTACTCATTGTAATAATGCAATTTTTGCCTATATACATGTACTTATTAAGTTACACAAATGTAATAAAGATATGTCAGTGAAATAAATTGTGTTGTGATTAATAATATTTAGACTATTAAAAGCCCAAAACTTTATATGCTTTGGTATGCATAATGTGCACATCTTTTTTTTCTGGAGGAAAACATGCTTTAGCATGATGATTTGGCAGGCTCCAACCAAACCACTAAAAGCATGAGCGTTTTGTTTGATTGCTGGGCCAAGTTAACCAATGCAGAATTGAATTGCACCATCTGCAAAATTAGTAGCTTTTATACTATAGGGTCTTCAATAAGGACGGGTTGATTTCAAAATGGAATAAAACAGGCTGTGTGTGAGATATTAATGAAATTATTCTTTTATTTGAAAGACCTATTCATGCCATTTTGTTATGATTAAAATTCAAAGTATCACTTGGTACCGCTTTATTTGAGACTAAATATAAACGATGTTGCTTTGTTAACGAAGATAGCTCAGTCAAAAGTTGACTGTTCATATCTGCTTGGAAAACTAGCATTAAATATTCCCAACAGACCCACCCGTAAAAGAAAATTACTCCACGCTCCGTTTGCTCGTACTAATTATCGAAAGAATTCATTCATGTCACGATCCATTTCGACATTTAACACCCACCACGACGATGACATTGACTTATTTGATACCACACCTGTAGTATTGAAAAAAGTATTAACAAATAAACTATTTAAGTGAGGCTCGCCTCAATGGCTACCTATGTAGAATTTGGATTTTTCTTTTCTTTAATTTGTATTTTTTTTTTCTCGTTTTTGTTATTTAGTAACCTAGTTGCGGTGGTCTTTAAGTGGCTCAGTGTATACTTATTGTAAAATCTATTATTATAATGTAAGCTGTCGACCTCCCAAATAAAAAAAATAAAATAATAATAAATCATCCAACTGCCCGCTGTGTCTTTGAACAGTGGCACAAATATGAGAGGTCCAATTTCCAGTAGAATCAAATTGCCCAACCAACTCACATCACCTCTGCATGAAATAATCCTACCTTCATTCATTCAAGACCATTCAATTTAGGCTTAAAAAATTATTAAAATGGATTTGCCAGTTGATTGTTGTTGCTTGTCTGCTAAAAATTTGACCTCTCAAAAGGATGATGCATAACTTTGTATGTGATCTGTTACCTGCTTCAATAGACATGTGTGATATATTATTGAAAAGAGTTTGTCTTCTAGAACAATTAATTGAATCAAGACAGGCGCCATACCAAACAAGAATTGGTATGGCGCCTGTCTTGATTCTGAGTCCAAGCTGATAACCTAGGTAGGTTATATATAATTTATGAAAATCTCCGAAGGCAAAATTCAAATTGAAAAGCTTAAATCACGTGTGCAACAGATATTCAGGGCGGCGGTGTCGCTTACTATCCATGCTATAAGGTGCCCCGTCTGCTATTTTGGCTTTGAACGGACTAACGATCGGAACTTGACGCAATAGTAATTTTGATTCAGAATTCCGGTTACTAAAACATATCCAACGGCGTATCCTACATGGCTATAGGACGTGGATACCTAAACTATGCATCGTCCTATGTGTGTGCCACTGTTCAAAGACGCGGCCAGCGGGCAGTTGAATGATGTCATAATCAATACAAAATGGCATGAATAGATCTTTCAAATCCTTCTGATATTAAAATTGTGTAAGAAAAAAAAGTTATAAATGCTATTTTTACCTATTGAAGGTAAAAATAGCATTATAACTTTTTTGCGCGATTTAATCGACTTACAGCGACATCTATCGAATAAAAGCAAACTAAAATTTTGTAAGTTTATTATAAATGTGAAAGTTTGGATGGATGCATGTCTGGATGTTTGTTACTCTATCACGGCTTAATGGATTTGGATGAAATTTGGCATAGTGATAGTTTACAGTCTGGAATAGCGAATAGGCTACTTTTTATCTCGATATCCCCGCGGGATTTGAAATAGCGCGGGTAAAACCGCGTGAAACAGCTAGTAAAATAATAATTTCGTTTATATCTCGCACACAGCCTGTTTTATTTCATTTTGAAATCGACCTGTCCGTATTGAAAGACCCTATATTTTTGCATCATTTGCGTATTAAATTGATGTGTTACAAATGATACTAAGTGCACAAAAAAATACATCTTATTTATTTCACTCTTAATTAACCCAATAACATTCTTCAAAGAAACGTTACGTTCGCGTGGATATTAGTTATCTAGGTACTTTAAAATTACTGTTTTTGTTTAGAATTATTGGATAGGTATCAGAAATATTTAATGCTCATGTTACAAGTGACAAATCACTTGACAATACCTAGGATCGGTTTTATAGCCCATTTATTCGTGAAGTTTTGACAATTGGCACAGTTATATATTGTGGCTTCCAGATTAACATACATAAAAGACCTCAAGGGTGGGGGGTTAAAGGCTTAAAGGTCCCTATTTTCAGGTTTTTGCCCATATCTTGAAAATCTGAACAGATAGCATAATTACTGCTTCTGAGCAAAGTTTTTGCATAATATTTCCCACTGATTTGGTCATATGTATTTTTATTCTACGACTGATACTTCAGGAGCTACCTACAGGGTGTTGTTTGCGATGTGCGAGATTACCGTGAGTTCTTAGCGTGAGTGCTTCTTGGTGGTAGGATCCCTTCTGGGTCCGCCTGGCTAGCGACCACCCTTTATATAAAGTCTGCCGCCAAATGTTACCGCTCCGGCGGTAATGTGTTCCGGCAATATTGTATAAAGAGCCAGTTCCTTCCTAAACCCGTGTGCTTTCATCTTCGACCTCATCGTCACTTACCATCAGGTGAGATTGAGGTCAACCGCGGGTTTAGTCACTTATAAAAAAAAAAAAGCATACCACTTCCTGAGGTGCAAGTCCGCTATTTTAGAAATGAGTCAATTGAGTACTTCTGTTACTGTAGGTAGATTATTTTATTTTCAGAGGCACTGTAATTTGAAACATCTGCGACTCATGAAAAAAAACTAGAGGGACTTGAAAATCAAAAAGTGTTCGAGAAAATATTTAGAAAATATTTAGTTATTAATACCTACTCAAATCATTTTAAAAACATGTTCTTTCATAAGTTATCATTTACGACAGTAGCTATCGTATCTTTAGAAATAAGCTTCCTTAAGCAACAAATTAATTTTATTTAAATAATTTAATTTGAAAACAAGGACACATTTGCCTGAGGTAGACACTTAGACGTCTGTTTCCCGGACAGTTGGGTCAGCCGAGGTGGACCAATCCCTTGGCCTGCTGAGTCGCCCCATCTTACACCCGTTGATTTTTATGTTTGAGGACGGGCTAAGGAACAAATTTACTCAAAATAAATCAATACTGTAGATGAGTTGAGACAGAACATTCAAATAAGTTTGGAAACCATGAAAGAAGAAATGATTTTGGGAACTACTACTACGGAAGTAAGAAGACAAGCTCGTGGTTGTATTACAAATCACGGATCCCGTTTTTTACACGAATGACGTATGTTTTCTTTTAAAATCTAAGCATAGAAAATAATTTACCAAATTTTTGTTGTTTGATTTTGTCATAAGCACAACGGAAAAAATCCGTTTTTAAGTAGTAAAGGTAGCTCATTACATCGTTCAATAAGTACCGAGACTAACTTGGAAATGGCGCATGCACTTATTAAAAACTCCTTTAGATTTTTGAAAAGTACTGGCCATCAATAAAAGATACCTACACTGGCTCTTGTTACCCGCAGGTACAAGATGTTTGATATAAAGATATTGAGGATTAGGAGTCTCTTCTCCAGGAATCATTTTCAGCACTAGTTGATGGAAGTTCTGCTTTAGCTGATACCTCTATCCCATCTCAGAAAAGTAGCTTTGAGATGGAGATGCTAGCATGGAGGGTGCGCTAGCAAGAGGCGGGGATTGGAGACATTTTGCCTGTGCGGGAGTTTAAACTAGTCCAGTAAGTGGTATGCTAAGAACTCAAGGTAGGTAATCTCTCACGTCGCAAATTTCAACACTCTGTAGCTCCTTAAGTATTAGTCGATTTTTTTCCCCTGATTTTTCTCATTTGAATGGACTTATATGTATGTACAATACTTTGCCAGTCACTAGGTTTATAACTTTAGCAGCTGTTTATTACTTACTATTACCTACAGTATTTTATCCTTTTATTTACACATACAACAATTCGAATTTTGAACAGGGCGCTTAGGTAGTGTAGGTACTACTGAACCATTCGCACCTTGTCGGATTATCAACGAATTTGATAGTCGTTAGTATTTCAATTGTATTTCGTTAATTATAAGTGGACGTGTACAGGCTGTGGATGATGATGATGAATTATAAGGATCAGGTAGGTACCTAAATAATCGGGCTTTTTAGAAAAAAGCTAAATATAATCACAATACCTACACGAGGTGTACAACATATAAGCTTGCTGTAAACTGGTTTCAGTTCTACCTATACTTACTTGAATTATGTCTATTAACCTTAGAAAGTTTAAAAAGTGTACCCATGCGTTAGCGCCCATACGAACTAGCGGTTGACCGCAGGGATGGCTAACCCCTTTTCCAGTTTAATATGCAACCGCCTGCACGCACATAGAAACCACAAAAATTCAACCGCGGCGATCGAATGTAAAGCTGCGGCTTGCGGATCGCGTGGCTAACCGCTATGGCGGCCAACCGCCAAGAAAGAGCGGTTGGACCGCTGCTCGTGAACGCTCAAACGAAGCCGCCCCTAGGCGACCAACCGCTACTGCTCGTATTGATTGGTTGATAATCCTTAATATCATTTTGACGTCAATTTACAAGATACCGTCTCAAATAAAGTTATTTATCGCTTTATCAAATAATATCACGTTGAAATATTACGAAATTTAGATTGAGGAAAAAACAATAGCAATAAAAAAATCATTGATTATCCGACCAAATTCGAATGTCTACAGAAAAGCGACCGTTTCATACATACCGATAACCTTCTTAATTTAACTATCATATCGGTAGAAACGCGTATTATATTATACTATAGTAAGTACACTGAAATAGAAAAATTTTAAATTAAAAACATTTAATAGGAATAATTTTCTTGTTTTTCCGCTATTCTATCTATTCTTTATATATCTTTATTCGCTTCAGGACAGATTCTTGTTAAGTCAGTTTTGATTATAAAAAAAAAATAAAAAAAATGTTACTACAGCCTAAATTGTTGTATTACTTTCAGTCTTGTGAGCATACATTTATTTTAAGAACAGAAATAGGTAAGTAGGTACCTATTAATTTGAATTACTCTCGGATATGCAATTTTATTTGAAAACTACTAGGGTAGCTGAAGTTTGTAAGAGATTGCTTAATAAAATAAAACTAATGTAGAACATGCAGCTTATTGCATGGAGATGCATAGATACCTATTGCTAACTTTTGTTATTCTAGTACTTTCAGGTTAGTAACTTTTGGATGCTAAATTTATACTAGAGCTATTTAGCAATCCGCGAAGAAGTCACGGAGTGCAAAGCCTTCTCCAACTTTGATAGTTATTCTCTTTATTATTTCATAGACTAAAGAAAGAAGTCCAAATCAAACTCAAGCGGTGGCCAGAAAAGGTCAAAGAAATTAATAGAGAAAAACAAATGTATACCTACACGAAATACTAACAAATTTTGAAGCCAACACGATCACACCTTTGGAGTGTTTACAAAAATTGTCAGCTTTAAAAATGTATAAGAATAAGTAATAACGCAGGATAACAGAAGTTAGCAGTATGCATCTCGATGCAATAATGCTCTATAAAAAAGTAGGTAAGTAGGTACATCAGTTTTATTTTATTCAGCAATCTCTTACATACTTCAGCTACCCTAGTACTTTTGTAATAAAATTGCGGATGATAATTCATATCCGAGAGTAACAATATAAATTTTATTGATATGGATTTCCGACGTTTAGCTCGTTTGAAACGGTCCACAAACACAAGTGACAGTTTCGCAACGTATTCCGTTGTAATAAGGTTAAAAATCCAATTAAAATGTTTACATATTATTGCATGTGACTGTACAGTATAAGCATGATCACCCTAATTTTCACACAATAAGGTGAACATTTGGGTACCCATCTGGAGCATTCCGCCATACAAAAAAAAACACATGGCGCCTCTAAGGAATCATCCGCACTGGATCAGTGTACCTCTCAAAATAACTTTCGAAAATTCCATAAACTAGGTATCCACAATCTTGCCCAGCTTGGTATTTTACATACCAAATCTCCCAAATACCCAGGCTAGAGAGTCATGGTCCTATAGTGGACTCAGGCTGCAAGCTGGACGACAGCGAGAGCGACAGCGGCGCGGGCAGCGACGCGGGGAATCTGGGCCGTTTTCCACGCCGCACCAGCAGCGGGCGCTCGAGCGATTTGTCTCGGTTTCATACAAACTCAAATCAAACTCAATACTTTCTAATGTGTCGAGGAAATCGCTGCCCGCTACCCGGTAAGTAATAATAATAATAAAATCCCCAGACAATCACACCAACTACATGGCCCCAAAGTAAGCATAGCTTGTGTTATGGGATAGGTACCATGTAGCGATCTAGGGGGGAACCTAGAATATAAATACATAAATAGATAAATACCCAGACATGGAACATTTTTTTGTTGTTGTTCCGTGCGGGATTCGAACCCGCAACCAGTGGCGTCTGAGGCAGACTGGTTTACCCCATCGCCAAAGTGGTCGTCAAGTGAAGTGAAGATTAGGTTTAAAATACTGGCTCTTCATGACTATTAGCAAATGTTGAATCAAGATACTACTGGATTATTGATTATTTTTCTTCGGTTGATTCGTCAGTGTTCCTTTATTGTGAGATTTTTCAGTGATTTTTACATGGCTAGGGATATATATGCAGATGAAATAGCACCTGAACACATTGTAATAAAAAGGTGACAATGCTATGAAGGTATTGAAAGAAGCTTTTATACTGCACCAGAAAATAATTAGTAAGGAATAATTAAACACTTGCATTATGGACAAAATATATGTATTTACATTTTAAAATAAAATAATATTATTGGAGTGAACATATAACATAAGACGAGTATGAATACATGCATCTAACTCCTTTTTGCATTACTATGAGACCTTTTGATTCCAACTTTTAATACATTCCATATTTTTCATATGTAAAATAATAGATAAATGCATTGACAATTGGTCTAAAGTTTTAAAAGAAATGCTAAATTTGGTTTTTATTCATATTTATTTTCTGGCTTTTTAAGCCAGAATAAGAATCCATACTCTATGCCCAAGCAATCCTCAAACTTTAATCAAGACTCAGAAAAAGAATTGTTGTAAGTAATATCTATACAAAACTGTTGCTCAATCTTTGCTTGAAGTATATTCACACTTAACAAGTGTAAAATTATAGTTGCAATAAATTGACCTAGGTGTTACATTTTTGTTGTTCCAACAACAAAATATTATGTAAATAAATTAGAAATAAATATTGGTACACTGGGTGTTTATTAATAAACAATTAATTAATAATGAGTAAAATTTTATTTTGTCCAAGATAAGAATAAATTTTAATAAAATAGTTTAGCATAATTGAATATAGTCATTGTTAAACTAACAGACTATAATGGACACTTGCAATACCGACCCACCATTAAAGGTTAAAATATCTTTATGAAGTTATTATTCCTATCTTGGGTACAGCTACAAAAAAAATATCTTTAGTGAATTTGCCATTGTTGAAAATACAAATAGTGTGCCATTCAAACATAAATAACCTAGTTGTAAAATAATATATATATGAGAATATTAACAGTTCATATCATTGATAAAGTTAATGATATTATTTATTTTTAATTGATTGGATGCTTAAGTATTTAGGGCGGGTTGTATCAAACGGTTGGTTATCGTATCATACGTACGTAACTTTTTGACGATTACATCAGATGTTTAACGTACGTCAAATACAAAGCGTTGTTTCATCACAAAAAAAACTGTTCGTCAATGTTATTCGAGTTATTTCCACAATTGAATCACCATCACTATCATTTAAAATATATGAAAATAAAACAGAATCCATAATATTAAAAGCTTTCAACCAAAGATGTCCTGCCTGTCAACTCAGTTTTCACTAGAAAGTTACGTTAACCAGTGGGTGGATGGACGGTCAACGTAATCGTTAATTTTTGACGTCCGTTATAGTTGAAACAACCCGTTTTCTAGCTTGACAGTGGTTAAAGCCATTTTTAACGTTGACAGACACGTAAAGTAGTTGTGATACAACCCGCCCTTAGACATGATGCATCCTGCAGAACACATTATAATTTATTGTCATATATGGTGTGGATATGTAATATTGATGATGCTACATTTTTGGCTTGTTTCTTCTCTCGCTTATTACCAGTAAAATATATCAGTCTGATATAACTAGCGAATTTCATTGTTTCAATAAAAAAATCTTGAGGATGGAACTCATCAGAAAGCTTAGAGAGGAATTGAAACAGCCCTGAATAGGTTTAAATAAAACCACTATTGATGCACAATTTTGCCAAGTTATATTCTCATGATTCAAAATTCATTGTCCTTTATTTTAATTTTAGACTACAGCCACACTAGTTTGCAGTGATTATTTTTAACCTGCACAAGTTTATTAAGATTCGCACCTACATCAAAAGGAAAATTTTATTTGTTTCAAAATATCGTCTTATCATTGCACTTTTACATTTGATAGAAAATTCATGAAATTATAATAGCAAATTTAACTGCAAACCTTGATCCTTGATTATTATTGAATATTGAAGTAATTATTTTTAAATAAGAATAATGGAGCAATTATGTAGGCAAGTATGTAACCTCACTTAATTTATGTTGACTGCCACTTTTGAATGTATACTTGTTACTCGTAAAACTTGCTTCCAAAAAATTTATAGTGACATTGTATTCACACAATGATGGAATACTATAATGGTATTTCTTTAATATTTATTTTTAAATTGAGACCAATATGAGTTCATTACTCTCTAGTCTTCTCATAGTCTTCCATAACTAGCAACAAGAATAATAACGCCCTAACACATGACATCAAACATTCCATCCCAAAGATTATAATTATATCAATACAAACATACATTAACTTATTCATTTACTTTTGATATAGGTACTTACATACTCAATTTCATGTAGTACTCTGTGTACAGAATTTATTGGTTTTCACTTAAATTTTAGACAAAAAGTAAAGTTTATTAACAGTTTCAAAAACTAATTATTCAATGTCACTAATTTTATATTTGGTATGATTAACCCATGATATTAAGAATAGTTTTGGATATCATTTTTTTATTATCCTAAGATTGTCTAGTAGATATTGCTCTGCGGCAACAATTATTTTTTGTTAACAATTCTTATTAATTTAACATGTGAGCTTAGGACTGAATTTTAAATATTTTGGAACTCGTTTGGAAATCTTTATATTTTAATCAAAAGCCTCTTAATGTAGGATTATTAAAAGTAAATAAGTATAATAATAAAAGATCCTAATACTTGAAAGGTGATATGTCTATCTATTGCAATATTGATGAGTTTATACATATCATTCAAGCAATCAATATATTCCATACACAGATACAACTTACAAAAACTTATGCTTAATAATGTAAGCAAATTTTATTATGTACATTATAATTCATATTTTTGGGCTGATGTTATACACTAGAACACCTTTTATAAACAAGTGAGTTGCAGTGGAATGAGATACATGCAAAAATAACTCTTTACTAATTGAATAAATAGTATAAAATTATACTTCATACTAACCCATACAATAGGCCTCAATACAGCCACTAAGTATACATGAAGAGTAACTTACACAACATTCACAGTAAAAAAATCAGTGTATATTGTAGTCACTGTGTAAAATAACTATTTGAATACCAAAATAATTACCATTGCCTAAGGGAAATATATTTTCATTGGTAAATATTTTATGACTGAGGTATTCCATAGATTTTTTAGGGTTGTGCAAAGTGTCTCAGTATTTGAGCACATAAATAAAGTCCATTCACAGAAACAACCCTATTTTAGCAACATTTCTTTTTTGTTTTATGGCTTTTCTTGAGATGTACTGTGTCATTCGATGTAAAATTTTGCCTTTCCTTCATTTCCAATTTTGATCTTAAAACCTGTAAAAAGAGTGATATAAAATTAATATTTAAAAAGAATACATTTAATGTAATAACATATGTCTGAGATTCAAAACTGCCTGATTAAGATACATATGGTTGAACAATTATTGCAAGAACTTAACTCCTTGCATAATAATGTAAATTCTGTATTACTGGCTTTCATCACGTCTTAAGCGATTTACATACTTATCATTATGAAATGATTTTATAGGTAACATAATATTAATTTGTTTTATGGGTCTGACACTGAAGAATTGGACCAGCCCTTATCATCAAACCACCCACACAATATGCATGGTTAAGCAGTTATCTGCATGGCCGTAATACATTCCATTTTATGACTGAGTCATCCATCAAACTTTAATATGATATGTGTTTCATAAATTTTCTTCTCTTATTTTTAATCTTGTATTTTTTTGGAATTTAACAACAATAACAAGTTTTAGAACTTAAGGCATGATGCATACTCATCATATTTGTTTACCAAATATTCAATAATGGAATGAACTGACTGTATTATGTATTTGTTAGTTTATGTAAATATTTGTATTTGATGTGTTGGATTAATTTTAATGTAATCCCTGATTTTTGAGATGGGAGAAATTATTAACATATCCACAAAAATGTGACAACAGTAGCAAGATAAATTAATTTATGATGCTGATTAGGTATTTGTTAAAATTCGATCTATATTATAGTTTATGAATTGGTTTCCCCTTAACATTATTATCAAAACTGAATAAAATGGTGTCAATTATAACAGCTCCCTTACCATTTTTGTAATAGTTAGAAACATTTCTTCAACATTAATGTTTTCCTTTGCACTAGTTTCAAATAAAGAAATATTCATTTGGTTGGCAAACTTCTGAGCATCTTCTGTAATTACTACTTTTCTTGAAGGCCAGTCATTCTTGTTACCAACTGTAAAATAAAATGAATTAGGTACTGAAGTGCATGGTTAAAGAGTTGTTAAATTCCAATTTAATATTTTTAGCTAAATACTCACCTAAAACTTTATTTACAACGTCACAATTCTGTTCTATCTCATGCAGCCATCTCTTTACATTAGCAAAGGACTCTCCGTTCGTAACGTCGTAAACTACGATGACGCCGTGAGTACCCCTATAATAAGTGCTAGTTATGGTCCTAAATCGCTCCTGACCAGCTGTATCCCAAATTTGTAACTTCACTCTTTCACCGTTTATTTCTAAAGTTCGTATTTTAAAGTCAACTCCTATTGTAGTAATGTAACTACCTGAGAAAGTGTTGTCTGCAAAACGTAGCAGCAAACAACTTTTTCCAACACCTGTAACGTACCAATGAATCAATTTATTATGAAAATATTGTAAATTTTATACAAAAAGGTAACATATCCGACTGGCCTCGCCCACTCACCACTGTCACCAATAATCAGCAGTTTGAAAAGATGATCAAAATCACGAGCCATTGTGTAAGGGTTCTAAATTAACTTCATCAGCTGGTCATATAGTCACCAAGAAAGCCGGCAATCGTAGTAGAATCACTTCTATGTAAAAATTAAAAGTAAAAACCATGCCGTTTAATTTATCGCTTGCGTCACTTTGGTAGTTGGTCCGCCATAGTTGTATTTATTTTTTTTATGAAAAACTACCAACATTTAGAAATAATACGAAATGTCATTTTTAAACATTGTCAATCAGCAATACAAATAAAATGTCACAATAACGAATAATCCTATCATCGATGTTTTCTTGGATATTATTTTATATGAAATATATATTAAGTTATTTAACATTCAATATTAAATATAAAGAATACTGGTCACTTTTATTGACCCCGTCTTGAATTCTTTGGTGCTTTAAACGGTTGTTTATTGTACTAAATATCTTAATCTATTATCAATATTTTTGAATTCAATGCAGAAATAAAATTATTTTATAAAATAAATACATAGGGGACCTGTCAATATCAGACGTCAATTCAGACTCCGGCTTATAAAAATACCAATTGTGTTAGTTTCGCAGCCAAATAGTATCAAATATCAAGATATTAGCTCAATCCTTGCGTAATAATAAGCCTACTGCAATGTAAAAAGAATTAACATATAAACAAGGCACACAAAGGACTGCAAGAAAATACTTATCAATCACATCTGACGTTGAGGTCTGATTGATCTATGTGAGTGACAAAACCCGCATCTCATATCGTATCTTTCAGCCAACTTTCAGCTTTCATATTTAATAAGAATAATGGGGTAGAAAACTGCCTTCTTATTAAACTAGAGGCCATAACACTGTCAAATAGCATATTAAAGGTTAATTTTTATAGCGATTTTGATCAAAAAATTAGAAATGCATCATTCCGTAGTCATAAGTTTTATAGAAAATGGATACCACAGTTTCTTTGAGGATATATAAATGCGGAACTTGTGGATATTACTTGATTAACTTGTGAAAATTTACATATTATTGTCCACATTTTTCATATTTTGATACATGTGCTTACATAATTTTTTTAGGTTTACCCCAAAATAGAACACAGAACAAGCAATTTCGATGACAACTTGTTCATTTGATAGTTTGTTATGTGTCAAGCGTATGAAGCGACATCTATTTAGAGTTTTTCGTTTTCTTCTCTATTAAAAGTATGTATTTACTAACATAATAGTATTTTTATTTTTATATGATCTTTGCTCTAATTCATTTTTAGTTTCATAAGGCCCTTCATAAGGTTGATTTCTGTAAAACTTAAAGGTTGTAAATAGGTTGGCTGCATTCAAAACCAATATTTCTCGAAAATATTTAAAAATGATTTTCTTTTTTTCCATGGACTGACATGGAAAAATTACAAAAAAATGTAAAAAAACAACAGGCAGAAATGTCACAAGTCATTGGAATATATGTATATGCGCCTACCTGCGTATGAGCGCTTGTAAATGTAGGAGCGCTTCAAAATGAATTGTCAAAATGTTCCTAGCGGGCTCTCTTTTTACATTAAGCTTCTTGTTTTGCCAAATGCCGCGAAAATAACCTTTGCGTTTTGCTATGTTTAGATACAAGAACATTCATTTTGTATAGGTCTCACTTTAGATCAAAGATTATTAGAAATTAAAAACTGGATTTTTTATTAGGCAAGTAATATTTGACTAATAAATTATAGAATTTTCTGCATAATAATACCTAGTAATATATACATTTAACTTGATTGCACTTAAGAGTTTAATAGTATACTTTTTAATTTTATTAACGAAGTGAATGATTTTATTTTAATAATAAAATCATTTTTTTATTTTATATTGGGTAGTGAAAGTTTGATGTTTCTAATGCACACCCTATTATTATATGGTTACTATTTTATTTCTTGATAAATGACAGTTTGATTAAATTATGGAACATTATAATCTACTCAGTTAGTCACTGCCAAATTGCAAAATAAATTTTATAACCTGTGGTCTGAGGCAGCATAGGCTCAGATCACGGTCATAATTCAAATGGACAAATGCCTAAAAAAGAACATCTGACTGAGTCCGTCACAAAATTGAATCAATCTGTCAATCTGTCATCTGTCTGACTGAGCGAAATCGACTTGGAAGCTCGCAGCACTCTCACTATCAAAAATAGCGATCTTTCGAGAATAAAAATGTCTGCATTTGCTGCCTTGAACCGGAGTGTGTTTAAGCGAACTTCAACGTTCGCTTTAGCAGTAACTGTCGGAGTTTTCTTCTTTGAAAGAACGTTCGAACTTGGATCACAGACCATTTTTGAGACCATCAACAAGGGTGTAAGTACCTATTAATTATGTAACTATTTACGGTAAGCTAGTTCTAGCCTAATTTCACGAGTCAATGGCAACTAGCGAGCTTAACGCACCTAGGTAATTATTGAAGCAAGCTTTTTCTTATCAATGCCAAATCATTAGTTGCTGCTTGACTCACATTCACGTTCGTTGACAAAATTAAGATCATGGGAGTCATATGATCCCATAGCTTAGTATCGACGGCTGGTTGTCACTCAACCCAAAGAATTGAATTGAATTGAACTGTCTCTATCCCCTTAACTATCAATCTTCAAGCTTAATTAAGGTTCAATGTCACAAAGAGAACTCTGGGAGATTTACAAAAATATTAAAATTAGAATTAATAACTAGAATTATCTAGTTTATATGGTTGAACTCAAAAGTGGAGCCATTGATGAAACAAGGGTTATAATTTCCTGCCCCATACCACAATCACAAATTAGGATAGACATCTTTCATACAAAATATACTGGACACAGAATCCTATCTTTTGATTGGGCAGCGGAAAATTGGTTGCATTTCTGAAGACTAAATGAATTTTTGCAGCTCATTCTTAAGAATTATTAACAGATTGATATCCTTTTTAAGGCACAGAAACTGCAGTAATACTGACGGGACTGATACCCGATGATCAAACAAACTAACTTAGGTGAAACAGGAGGAAAGCAAAATACAAACAATTATTTCTATACCTTAAACAACTAACATAGGTTTAGAGCTGTCTTTGTAGAAGTCTTATATTCTTTTCTTTGTAGAAGTTACATTAAATACATAAAACTATGTCTCGTTTTTTCATAGCTTGCTATCTTGAATCTCTTTGCAGCAAAATCTTCTCAAAACATTTAGTGATTTTAATTACCACAAATTCTGAACTAGATATAATGAAATTATATTATCGTATTATATTATAGTTACAAAGATACCAGCCTATTATTTTTAAAGTAAGTAGGTGGCTATGACCGAAATGAAGTTTGTTTCTTAGTCAATGTTTTTACTATGATGTGGGCAGGTTTGAAGTGGATCGATAAAATATTTTTAAAATGTTTGTTGTATATAGCAAATTGTCCATTACATATAGAAATATGTAACTATTTCAGTAAAATATGCTAATAATTATCTAGATTTCTAGGAGCCAGGGCGGATTTGAACATTGACATTTGGACAATCTTTGCTTATGTCCCATCCCTATGGTTGGTTATATCCGACAATGGCGCTGGACATCAATGCAATTTTCTAATAATTTGACATATTTTTAAGGTTTTCTAATTAAGAGACTTAAGTGTACTCAATTGTAAATGATTACTTGATTAACCATTTACCAAATATTAACATTTTTTTAACATAATCCAGCGTTCTTAAATAAAAAATGCATAATTATGAAACAAATGATGGTTTTTAGTCATATATATACGACCGTGGCGGAATGGACTCGAAAATAGTCGGTTATATCCGACCGTGGCGGTTAAAGGGTTAATAATTCCGCGTGAAAGACGTTCTTTGCATAAATTGCATGAGTAGTTTATGACTGAGTTTTAAATGACATTTAAAATTTGCTTTGTTTTGGTTGGTTCAAAAATATTTCATACTCTAATTATTTATTAATATAAATATAATTGAAATATTTTTAAGTGTCATTCTTAATTATAAGCAATAATTAAGAATGACATAATTATATTTGAATTGTTATAAGTAATTGTCATATGATATAATTGTTACGATTGTTTTGGTTAAATTATGTACCACTAGCTAGATCTATTTCTCGCTAAAACAACATAAGTTGCTTCCATGCTGGACTGGGAGCGAAAGAAAAACGTAGAATGTGCCAGCTGCTTCTCTTCCAGGGCATACTGTAAAAGTCAGTTAAGGGACAGAGGTTTTAAAGACGTTTTTGTGGGCGATAGGCTGACCCCCTGTCACTACAATAGTCTCTTTCCATCTTTATAATACCTCCAAATTTGTCTTGTAACCTCTGGTGTTCTGCCTACCCCATAAGGGATACAGGTGTGACGTTATGTATGTATGTATGTAACAACATAAGTATTTCTATTAATAAACTGTTAAGGTTATACATTATTTTAATTTTTTTCCACTCAAATACTAAATTAAGCATAAAAAACTCATGTTTTTTAATATTTTTTTTGTATAAAACAGTTTTTATTGATTTCTGAAAAATTATAATTTTGTGACGTATGAGGTTTTTGAAATGACCGATTCAATTTAAGTGTTGGCTAGAGTTAGGTTTTTGTAAGATGGGCGCGTTGTAGTTAAATAAATACAATAAAACATATGTGTTACTAGTAATAATTTCTTATGATTATTACATTATTTATTTCATTTTTATTTTATCATTTATATTATGCAGGTGCGATCGATTTACAAACTGTTTTAGAGCTCAATTAGGCATTGTTTATATTTTTATTATTTCCAAATGCAGTGACATATGACATATGCTGTCAACTACAAAATAAACACACTTCTATGATTTTTGCGTTCACTGCAAATAAATTATCACACGCGATCACAAGGTCACGCTGTATTTATAAACAGTAGAAAAAGTAAAACAATATCCATCCCCTTCACACTCATAAGCTAGACCGCGCGGGAGAGACGGGCAGACTTTTCATGATGCGCATACAGTACGACGTCACGCCACGCGTTTATTCACAGACAACACACAAGAGCAATGTGTAAATGTGTTTAAGGCTTTAGTTAATTTAGGTGTATGCTGGGAATTTATATCGCAGATTATAAATATTTCCTTTTTGTTTCAGAAACTGTGGAAGGACATCAAGGATAAATATGACCCTTAAATGTTAACGAATTGTAGTAATGTTAAATAGCTTAATTTATTGAATAAATATTATGTTCTATTATTATATTGCTTTTATTTCTTGAATATTATTTTCAATAAAAACATGCAGATAAGGTATAGGTAAGGTACACTGCCAATGTGGAGGGTAAGGTCGAGTCATGTCAAGAATATAATAAATGCCACAACTCAGCATATTGCTAGTTAACAAAGTAGCGCTGGTCTTTAGTTGCAACCCTCGTCGAGTGTCGTCACGACAGCTAAAATGCACTAATTAAACTGTTAAAATATGCACTGATTGATTGTCTGTGATTTTAAATTGAAAAACATAAATAAACAAAACAAAAAGAAACACTAAATGCTCAATTATCTATACATATAATAAAATGGTAGGAAAGTCAAAACTGTACATTGAATATTTTTTTAAAAGAATACTTGGGGTATGATCTACAATCGAAACAGAAACAAAAAATATAGTTTTTAGAATTTTTGTCTGTTTGTCTTTCCGGGATAAACTCAAAAAGTACTGCATGGATTTACTTCAAATTTGGCATGAAGATAGTTAAGAAGTCGGGTCAACATATAGGCTACATATTATCACGCTAGCAGTGTTATAATCGTAGGTGCGTTTGGTGCTGCATAGCGTTCACGCAGACGACGTCGCGGGCAGCAGCTAGTTCTTAATAAATTTTTCATTTATTTAAGAATAATTGAGCATTTTAAATGCAAAAACTTAAAAACATTGCAATGCTTCACTTTAACTGGGATTCACAATTTCTGTAAAGAAATTGATCTCGGGTGGTCTTAGTTGCAAAGCTTATACCATAAGATGGAGCTTGATGGAAAATGTGGTAAGTAATTTCGAGGCGTAGCGCCAGGCTCCGGTAGCTCAGTTGGAAGAGCACTCGTCCGGCAAACGAGAGGTCCCAGGTTCGAATCCTGGTCGGGTAATTTTTATTTATCACATTTTTCATTTCAAAAAACTTAAAAACATTAATGAAAATGACTATATTTACATAAATTAAATTAAAAGGCAAAGAATTATAATAAATCAAAACAGTATTTTTACACTAATAATAAAAATAAGCAAAGCTAGCACACATTCACAATAGTATATTATGTAACAAGTGAGCTAAGTTGCTAATTACAGTCGAGGCTGTGATTTGAGCCCGAGCCGCAGGCGAGGGGTCAATAATGAGCCGAGACTGTAATTAGCAACGCTCACGAGTTACATACGACGTTTTTCAACACACTTGTGAGTAAAACACAGACATACGTGGTCATAAAATTTATTTGAAGCAGCTGTTAGCTGCTGCGCGTCAGTAGCCCTGTCCCATTACACGTAAACACGCTATTGTTGCTTGGAGGCGCTGTGCGGGCCGCTGCTGCTGCACGTGTCCGCGCGCCGCCTGGACGCGCGCGCTCATATATTTAATGTATAACCAGGATCAATAAAATATGCTCTGTTTACTCGTATGTAATTTGCACTAAGGTACAATTCAACTTTGTAGGATTCATTATATTATGCACTAGGGCATAATATATTATGCACGCGTGACTTATAGCCCAGTTTATATTTCTAAATTCAATAGAATAAGGCTAACTTTACGAGCAAGTGTGTTGAAAAATACAATATCAGATAATTAAATTAATAGGAAACACATAATTAACAAATTATTTAAGTAAGTAGCTAGGTATACTTTAAATCGCGCTCGTATCATGCTGTAGGGTTCCCTGAGAAATTTGATGTTGAAGTAATTGTTAGAAAACCTCTTTGCTACGACAAAGATTACTATGAACACTCGGTAAAGAAGAAAATTAATATTGGTTACCATGGCGTTGTTACTTTTGACAAGTGAAAAATGTAAAAGATGTGTTTTTGTGGTTTATATTAAAATAAATATATTATGTGACTAAGACCCTCTTATTACTTACAATATAAAATATAAGAGGTTATGGGTTGTGATAATGTCACAACGGGCTTATTTCGAAAAAATATTACAACAGTTCAATATGACAGAATGGCGTGCGTCCGGCTGTCTGGACATTTTCTCGCAGAGCGTTGCTGCTTATCTAGGTGCCTAAGTCATCGTTTGTGACGACGATCTGTAAAGGTTTCATCGTTTGTGACGCTACAGTTTCCTCAAAAAATCGAAAAAACTTTGGCCAGCCAGCCAGAATTTCACATTTTCCAGCATTCCAGATCTCAGCCCCCAGAGGGTTTTGAGGATCCAGCTGGTATATAAAGGTATGTGACAGCAACTAAAGTGGTTTTATCAAGTAAAACACCATAATTTTCGAGTTAACACGAAAAACAAGTGGCCAGCCAGCCGGACGCTTCTGGCTGAGCCACTTTGTTTTTTCCTTATATCTCAGTAATTAAAGCAATTAGAACTAAGTTTTGATTTGAAAAGGAATGTGACGCGATATGTGACAGACCTCATATAGTTTAAAACATACCTGACGCATGTGTTTAAGAGTTATTTCGATAAAGATTTTGATGACAGATGACAAATGTCCGGCTGGCTGAGCCACCCATTCCAGCGCTTGCAGACGGTCTAGAAAGCTAGATTCTTATCAAAAGGAATGTGACGGCGACGAAGACAACAAATCGTCGTATGTGACAGCTCTAAATACTGCCAAACAAAAAATATAAGCGATTGTTTATTCTTTCATACAAAGTCAATTAGGGTGACCATATTTTACTCCTGTACATTGTCATCCTCATAAAATACTTCCGCCAAATTTGTCAAACATGACAAACAACTTGATCCTTACGTTGCTCTAATTAAGTGGGTAATTAAAAATATTATTTCATAATGCATCATGTATTTATTTTTTATTAATTTACTTTTTGTTTGTGTTTTTGTAGCATTTTTTGTTATGATTACTTTTCTCTTCTTTGTACTCCTTAAAAGTTTGAGTTTCTTTAGTTCAAAAAACAAAACTGGAACTGTTTGTTACTGAAATTAAATAAAAAAATATATTAAAACAACTACGTTTGTTTTTGAATAAGTAAGTATGTACCTACAAATTTATTGTTTATGTTGTTGTTTTTTTAAGTTGTTTATTGTTAAAATTCACTCAAGTAAATAAGTAAATGGACATGAAATTTGTTTACTAAACCAGTCTGTATTTTTATAATACTTGATATTCTTTTTCTTAATTGACTTTGTGGTTATATTATGTAATTTAAATTATGATAGCTTTGTTAATAAAGTGAGTACCAAAAGAAATTAATGAACCGAAATTATAATACTTAGGTACATACATAATTGAGGTTTTAAAATATCCTCCAAATGATGACACATACTAATCGGTCAATGGTGCGGGGGGCCTGCCTACGCTGCGTCTCCCAGTACGTGGCCACCACTCGAGAACTTTTCTGCCCCACCGCCATCTGTTCTGCGAGCTATGTGCCCTGCCCATTGCCACTTCAGCTCTGCAATCTTTCTGGCTATGTCCGTGAAATTGGTTCGCCTGCGAATCTCCTCATTCCTGATTCGATCCCGCAGGGAAACTCCGAGCATGGCCCTTTCCATTGCCCGCTGAGCGACTCAAAGCTTATTTATAAGGCCCATAGTTAGCGAGCTCGTCTCAGTAAGGGTATTTCTTAAATCATACCTTACGAAGTGACTTTTGCAGAACGTAAACGTAAAGTGTGATTGAGATAATTTCTTACAAATGTTATGAATTGTTATAATTCCAACGGAATATCATTTTATTGGAATATAGCTACGTAAAATATATAAATACCATTTTTACGATTATACGATTCTTATGTAACGGTGACGGCATTACAAGGTTATGTTGTGGAAATTACTGTCAGTGTCATAGGAATCATTTGAAAACAATTCAACTATAGTTACAACTACAACTTTATTGAAATGGCGGTGCTAAAATAGCAATATTAAGTTTTAGTTGAAGAGTTTGTATACGAGAAGGGTATACTTTTTCAACGTGTTACATTAACCCCAGACTGATTTTATTAATTGGTAAACACAAACAAAAAGTATATTAAGAAAAAATAAATACATGATGCATTATGAAATAATATTTTTATTTACCCACTTAATTAGAGCAACGTAAGGATCAAGTTGTTTGTTATGTTTGACGAATTTGGCGGAAGTATTTTATAAGGATGACAATGTACAGGAGTAAAATATGGTCACCCTAATTGACTTTGTATGAAAGAATAAACAATCGCTTATATTTTTTGTTTGGCAGTATTTAGAGCTGTCACATACGACGATTTGTTGTCTTCGTCGCCGTCACATTCCTTTTGATAAGAATCTAGCTTTCTAGACCGTCTGCAAGCGCTGGAATGGGTGGCTCAGCCAGCCGGACATTTGTCATCTGTCATCAAAATCTTTATCGAAATAACTCCTAAACACATGCGTCAGGTATGTTTTAAACTATATGAGGTCTGTCACATATCGCGTCACATTCCTTTTCAACTTAAAACTCAGTTCTAATTGCTTTAATTACTGAGATATAAGGAAAAAACAAAGTGGCTCAGCCAGAAGCGTCCGGCTGGCTGGCCACTTGTTTTTCGTGTTAACTCGAAAATTATGGCGTTTTACTTGATAAAACCACTTTAGTTGCTGTCACATATCGCGTCACATACCTTTATATACCAGCTGGATCCTCAAAACCCTCTGGGGGCTGAGATCTGGAATGCTGGAAAATGCGAAATTCTGGCTGGCTGGCCAAAGTTTTTTCGATTTTTTGAGGAAACAATAGCGTCACAAACGATGAAACCTTTACAGATCGTCGTCACAAACGATGACTTAGGCACCTAGATAAGCAGCAACGCTCTGCGAGAAAATGTCCAGACAGCCGGACGCACGCACAGAATGTAAGCCAGTATCAACACCGATGGAACTTGGATTAAAGTTAAACAGAAGTAATGACAGTGTAGAATTAGCACAGTATCCTTTCCAGAAGTTAATCGGTTCACTTATGTATTTGGCAGTCGCAACACGTCCTGATAGGTATATTATTTACTGTAAGTTATTTGAGTCAATTTAATTCGTGTTATGCGAGCGAACACTGGCAAGCAGCGAAAAGAGTTTTACGCTATCTCAAAGGCACAATAGAAATTGGCCTAAAATACAGAAAAACTGGAAAACCATTGATTGGAATGGCTGATGCTGACTGGGCAGCATGTACAATGGATCGACGTTCGTATACTGGTTACACTTTTAAATACGGTGGAGGTCTTATTAGTTATGAGACCAAGAAACAACGAGTAGTAGCATTATCAACAGCCGAAGATGAATATATGGCTATGACAGAAGCTGCAAAAGAGGCTCTACATTTGAAGCATTTGTTAAATGAGATTGGAGTACCTTCAGGGCCTGTCACCTTATATAATGATAATTTAGCTGCACAAAAATTAGCAAATAACTTCATGACTGGTAAAAGATCAAAACATATTAGTATTAAAGAACATTTTATTAGGGACTGTATACAGCGTGAAGACATTAAGGTTGCATATAAGGAAACAGATAATATGGAAGCAGATTTAATGACCAAAGGACTTCCGCAACCAAAGTTGGTGAAGTTACGTGAGCAGCTAGGACTCTGCAGCACTCAGCAGAAATTACCTCGTGAGGGGGAGTGTTAGAAAACCTCTTTGCTACGACAAAGATTACTATGAACACTCGGTAAAGAAGAAAATTAATATTGGTTACCATGGCGTTGTTACTTTTGACAAGTGAAAAATGTAAAAGATGTGTTTTTGTGGTTTATATTAAAATAAATATATTATGTGACTAAGACCCTCTTATTACTTACAATATAAAATATAAGAGTAATGTTTGTTTAACTTTGATTTTAAAACTCCCAAAACACTAATTAATGTTCCTCAGCGGGAGTGGGATGTTATTTCAGCATTTGGTTGCTGCGTAACTAAAACTACCATTAAAAGCAGCAGACCTATGTCGCTGCGTTGAGAGTTTTATCTTCGACCTCATCTACACTTACTATCAGATGAGATCGAGGTTTACAACATACCAAACGCGGGTTAAGTCGGTGAAGTCACGGTTTTAAAATTTGTAAAGTTTCGTCATTATTATACAGGGTGACTGGCGACTGGTACATGACCAGCCATAGGATGACCGTTTCGATTGCTCGGCCAAGTTGCAAAATTCAGGAATGAATAGCACCAAATTTTCGGCTAAATTAGTCGAAATAGAAGAGTGCAAAAAAAAGTTTTTGTCGAAGCAAAAATAGTGAAGTTATTCGAGATTGATCATGGCCGCGCAACGCGAAGAATGGCGCGGCCATGGAGATCTCGATAACTACGATAGTTAGAGATCTAGTCTTTTTTGTTGAAGGAAGAGTGAGTCGAGAATTGACGAAAAAACAAAACTTCAAAAATTATAATTATTTTAGAAAAATACGCCCTTTCAAAGTTATGGCCGCGCCATTCTACACTTCCGGCTTTTTCATCTTTGATTATTTCCAAAACCCACGAAATCTAATGGCTAAAACCGATTCTAGGTGTTGTCAAATAATTTGTCGATCCTAATAATACCATTTTAAATTTCTAATATCCAATAATTCTAACAAAAGCAGTGATTTAATGCTAACTCGTGGCCACGCGAACGAAACGCTTTTTTGATCAATGTTATTGGGTTAATAATAATGCTATTCATACCTGGATTTTTAATTTATCTGAGCAATCGAAACGGTCATGCGGCTCATGCCATAGGAACAGAGCGTGCAGATGGGATCATTTGCAAGTATTTAAAGCCTTCTTTCAAATTTTTTGTAGGTATCCAATGTTTTGTCCAGTAACGCAGAATGTATAATAAAAAATATTATGTTTAAATATGCTTTATTTGTTAAAGGGTTACATCACATCCTATACATGACTAGTATTTTTAAATTAAAGTTGATATCTCCTGTGTTGTCGAATGGAGAAATATAACAAACAATAATTACAATTTCTTAACGTCAGATCTCTGTTTCTTCATAATCTATTAATTAATTTACAACAATAATGACACTTTACTTTAGGTATAAGATAAATATAACGTTATACACCGTTATGTACATGCATAAAGCAATATAATATCTGGCGACGTATATAGAATACAGATGGCTTCCGTAAAATACTAAGTATTTAATATCCATTTATTATACATACACCACTATTGAGGTATCAGAGCTTTCTATAATTTCCAGAGGCGCTATCATCCTTATAAACCTTTCTTATTTAAAGTCATAATTGTATGCTTGCTTATTTTATTTCAATAATGAGTTTTATTAATAACATAGCTACGTACTGCAAATATATGTATTTTAAAAACTACATTCTTGTTATGCATGTAAAACTATCTTAAAATTTCATGATTAATAATAATTAATAAAATCTTTGTAACCAGACTGACGAAACAACGATGTCTATAAATAAGTCCCTGACACCTCGAGTTAACAATAAAATCTATTTAAAACTACTTTCTTTGAAGACTAATTACAATTATTTAAATAGGTATTTATTATTATTTTAGTAATATTACTATAAATATATAATCGATACATAGCCCTTTTATTTAGGTATAAATAATTACTCTCACTCAACAATTACTGCATAAAAATAAACATGGACTATCCATTCATCATAATTTTTTAGGGTTCCATGTCAAAATTATACAAAGAATATTTGGTGTGAACATATGTTTTTGTCAATATAACAAGGTCTTAATCTTCATTCTCAATAAAAAAGATTCTATCATAGAAATCTGTACTACTAATAAACTTCATACTTTGTGTAATTACAATTTGATAATTGTCAAAATTTGTATGTATTAGACATGCACTAATTGTACCATACAGCATTTGGACGATAAAATCGAGGTCGGAACTTTTTCATTTTAAACCACTCCATTTCATTGGCCTAAATAAATATGCCTTTATGCAATAATATGCTTTTGATATCTTAATTTTTAATCGCATATTTTTTTGCCTAATCACGGGACTAGTCAATAAACAATGTTCGTTGGTATTTTATTCAGTTTGTAGTACCAATAAAGTGACTGCTTTTTTGCTTCCATGCTGGCCTGGGAGCGAAATAAATACAAAGTAGGTATTTATCAGCTGCTTCTCTTACCGGACATTCTGTAAAAGTCAGTTTAAGGGAAAGAGGTTTTATTGGCGTTTTTGCAACTGTCACTTCAATAGTCTCTATCCATCATTATAATACCTCCCAGATGAACGTGACATCAGATGGTCTTATTACCTCTGATGTTCTGCCTACCCCATAAGAGATACAGGAAGTTTTGTATGTTTGTATTTTTTTGCGATTCAAACGCCTTTTGACAGTATACTGAAGTCGTATTTTGACAACAGCTGTTGTAATGCGATGAAAACATCGAGCCAAATGAAGTATTGTCTAAAAATACAGTTAAACTTTATAATATTATGTAATATAATATAATATCTCAATACATCTCTTACTTTACAATATTATAATGTCAGTGCTTTCTGAGCCGTAGTTTGGTAAGAAAACCTCTGACATTAACCTCTTTTTATCATTTGCTAGTGCCTTGTTTGAAATCCTGGTCTTCCATGATGGTCATTGCAGATATAGACTTTCTCAGAGACCGGGGTAAGATGGGTAGTGTTTCCAGTTTTAAGGAGTCGATCCAATCTGCTATAGCGAGGACTATGTCGACTAGAATTCGCTGGTCTAGATTGCGGACGGCTGGCTGTCTGCTGACCTGAAATATTTATTTGTTTTCAATTATAGAGTATTTTTATCTGTAAGCGACCGGACGCGACGCGCTACGACTTAGGGGTGTTACCAGACCAATGGATCGATCGTCAATTGTTGGTAGAATGGATTAGTCTACGTCAATCTTTGCCGTTTCAACCGCGCGGCCGCGTGCGAATTCTAGACCTTCTAGAAGTCTAGATCTTCATGGCCGCGCCGCCGTTCTCCGCGTTTAAACCGCGCGGCCATGTTCAAACCCTTATAACTCCATTATTTATGATTCGACATTTGCAAAATTTTACCTTTCGGCTTGGACTAATTTCGGGTAAATCGTGATATAATTTTTTCCTTAAAATTCGCACGTGGCCGCGCGGTCGACACGGCAACCGTTAATCGATAGTTTCAACCAGCGGGCCTAGCGTGGGACCATCAACTGCTTTATCGTATTTATAATATATCGATATTTTCTGAAAATATGGTACTTAAACTATGTATATTTTTAGAATATGGCAGCTTTGGTTCTGTGGGCTTAATCATTGTATCGAATCGAGCAATTCTATCTATTTTGGTGCGATGTTAGATAAATGTAATAGATTTTTACAAATATTAATTTATAACTGCTTATTTCGAATGGAAAAATGATTGCAATGCGTAGTTTATAAATCAATACTTACTTTACAGAAATGGTGTACGACCATATCAAGTGCGTATTCTTTAATGTCCGTGGCTCGCGTCCGGTCTGCGGCTTGTAATATCGCTAACACGTTCTCCTGAGTCACGCTATTGTGAAGATTATGTTGGCAGAACACTTGTAGACGGTTGTTTGTGAAACCTGCAAAAACAATCGTGTATTTTTAGGATATGCGGGCCTATTACGTTTCATGACATGACATGATAAACAAGATTTCTATCTTAGAGTAATAATTAACTTTATTCTTTCTCTAAGATTTCTGTGATACAATGAAGATATAATGAATGAACGATATACATACATACATTGCGATTCATTGCATGCAAGAGGCATTTCCTTTTGCAATGACAGTTTCAATAATATCATCTATGACTTAAAAACGTCAATTGAAAAAGGTGAGATCGCGCCCACCTCTATGATATGTTTGTTTCTTGATTTCATTTGTGTTTTTCCGTTTCGAATGCTTTCACAAATAAATACTATTATTGTATTCAGTCTATTGGCAAGAGCTTAGCTAAGAGATTTCGCCGAGGAGTAATACCGAATAATGATCGCAGGATATGTTTTACGTCAAAACTATTTCATGATATCATCGCATGGTTTTTAGATCCATAATAGGCCCAATGGTCTGCTTTAAAAAGTCCTATCGCTTCGGGGATAAGCGTTTCGTATAAGGACTAATCTGAGTGAAAGCCGGCTTGGTAGGACCCCTTGAGAGATTGGCTTGCTAGCATTTATACAGGGTGACTGGTGACTAGATACTGAAGAAGAGCACTCTGTACTCGATTCTGGTCATAATTATTTTAAAAAGTCGGTACTTAATTTTTCACACAAGTCCGCCGCTGCTGGGACACTTTAAAAAATGGGGCTATTCAGATACCACAACGTGTGACTGCGGGGCTCCTACTCAGTCAATGGCACACTTACTTAACTGCCCATCATGCCCTGACAGTTGCATACAAAAGGACCTAAACTTGGCTACTACTAATATGCTCTGGGAGTGGCCAGATTTTGGTCAAAAAATTAGGGAAAATTGACACGAAAGAAGACTAAAATTCCTATAAATAAATGACGTTTTGCTAATATTTACTTTACTCAGGCCTGAGTCAATCGCAGCACGTGACCTGGCACGTGGATCGATGCCAACGCTAGCGTAACCATACGTTGCGTATTCAATTCTTTAACTTTTGGTTTTGCTCAGTAAATAATTAATATTTACTTTTTATTATATTTTTTCTCAAAAAAAAAAATAATGTATGATCTCAAACTAGCAAGTCCTCCCTGTGTAAAGTCTGCCGCAAAATAAAACAGCGGTGATGTGATCCGGCAATGTTTTCGGAAGAGCCAATTCTTTTGTACATACACCATTGTGATGTCTTCTTCGAGCAAAATTCAAAAAGTTTTACACTCATCATAAGAACATCTAATGGACATTTGATGACGTCATAATTTTGTACTTTGGCTTTAACAAGTTGTTGAATAAGATATTACACTTCATAAGATGTTGGACCTCATTTTCACTTACCATCAGGTGAGATGCGGAATAAAATAAAGCTTATTCTATCTTACTGTGGGGTTACTGTACGGTTAAATTACACTATAAATAACCTGAATATTAAAACAATGACTTTTGACCTCCAAAATCTCATATCCCCCACTGACAATTTTGATGTATCTACTATATTTTTCTTATCTAATATTGTTAAGAAGAACACACAGTGGAATTAGGGACTATCCTTGAATACACCTAAATCTGAATCATTTTAGAAAAGGTGGTTGAAAATCTAAATCGGGATAATATTCTGGTAAAACACTGAAAATAAGTGTAAAATCCGTTTGTTTTTGTCTTAAAATTTCAAGTCTTAAAAAGTTATCATCTACTAGAGATTACTTTTAAATATTTATTTATTAAGGAGAAAAAACAGACAATATACAGTTAATACTTATAAATAAAAGCATTTACAGTAGGAAATGTACTTGTCCTCAACATTCTCACTGAGATTCAATAGAGATAAAAAAAATTTGATGATCTTAAGGACATAAATAAATTTAACTAAACCAATCATTATTAAATAGTGTAAAAAGTATAAATATTGCATAAATAGTGTAAAAAGTATGCATACCGTAATAAACCGGTGCCTGGAACAAGTATAAAGAATCTTCCGGCGGCATATTCGTATCACCATAATATATGTAACGCATCAGGGAATCAACCGACTCCACCGAAGGCACCGTATCGCAAATTTGAATCTGAAAATTTAATTACATAGATATTATTTATTTCAACACCAAACAAAAAACACGATCACCAAAAATATACATATCAAACTCAAAACTCAAATATTCTTTATTTCGTAGGTATTTAAATACATTTGAAATAAGTCAAACAATTTACAAATTGAACTGAATCTACCACCACTTCGGAAAGTCGATCTGTGGAGAAGAAGTGGCAAGAAACTCAACAGCAATCTTTTAAAAATAAGAAAAATAAGAAAAAAAATACACAATAACAATTTACAGCCAGGGAATCCCATCTTCTCGCATCCGGATATCTTATAGTAAACCTTTTCACATAACACTTATCCTTAAATCTATCTTAAATATTTTAGAATTTTATTATAATATAAAGCGTACACATTGACACATGAACGAGTTGATGATCTTCTGGAGTCTACTATTATATTTATACATTAGGCAATCAAGTACTAGACAGAAACGTAGACATAGATACATAGAGGTAAAACTAGAAGCAGAGATAGACGTAGCGGTAGAGGTGAGATATAATAAGTCAAAGTGAAAAAGTCGTCGAACAAATGTTGTTGGGATTGATGAGGAGAGGTTGACAGCAAGAGGTGATGTACTAATTAAAATTAAACCTGTATACTCATACATACATAACTTCACGCCTGTCTCACCTTGGGGTAAGCAGAGACTAGGGAACGCCAATTGCTTCGACCCAGACATACCTCTTTCGCTTCCTCCACGTTCATTAATTTGTTCTTTTCATACGTACGTTACGGGTACTTTTAACTAGGCCCTTTTTAAGTACCTATGTCGCCAATTTGGTCGGCATACGTTCGCCTAAGGCGACCCCTTCCGAGATCACCATCCATACGTGCTTTGTGCTCCCTTTTCGTAAATCTACTTTCACTAACTACATCTTCTTTCAATCCGCATAACTTATATTCCACATATAGTTATTAACATATAGTAATTTAGTAGGTCTTATAATAGACTAGCTGTTGCGCGCGGTTTTACCCGCGCAATTTCGATTCCCGCGGGATTTTCGGGATAAAAAGTAGCCTGTACGGATTCGGAAGAATCCCTCTAAGTAATGGTAAAAGAAATTTTGAAATTGGTCCAGTAGTTTTTGAGCCTATTCAATACAAAAATACAAAGGTTTCCTCTTTATAATATTAGTATAGATGAAGTAGTCATCGCCTAGTAATATCATTCGATAACACTTACATTAACAATATTATCCTGTGGCTCAAAAGACCGGAACATAGCTTCGAAAAACGCTGCACGCGCCGCTAGCACGGAGCGGTGAGCGGGGCGGGCAGACTTCCCAACCATTAGCGTTACGTCCGCTAGTTCGTACCCTGATCCGCCGGTTAGGAAGAAACACATGTCTTGTTCTAGCGTTGTGCCTGGGAATTCAAATAAATACTTGTATTTTCTTAAGTTTTTGTCCGTTTAGTGTCGGCTTAGAATAGCCGTCGTAAAAAGCGACTAATCCGAGTGACACCCCGCTTGGTGGTAGGATCCCGCCACGGTCCGACTGGCTAGGGACCACCCTTCATGTAAAACTGCCGCCAAATATCACCACTCCGCGGTGATGTGTTCCGGCAATATTTTATGAAGAGCCTGTGCTTCCATTATCGACCTCATCTTCACTTAGGTACCATCAGGTGAGATTGACGTCAAACGCGGGCTTGGCATTTTTTTCTTTAGCACCGGATTTTTTTCGCCACTATTCATTATTCTTATTGCATTCTAATTTGTTATAAATATATATTTTTTAATTCTTATCATTCTTAACCATACAGTAACCAAACGAATTGACCGATCGTCCGAAACGAGTAGTTTAGCATTCAGTGATAAATCAAAAGTACAATTGCTCCTTACCATTAATATCGTCATCGTATTCAGTGCTCTGCGTATGAGCTTGCTTCTGCACCGGTTGCTGCCTGCGTCTGATGATTTCCACCATCAAACACTGTTCTATGAACTCGAAGTCTTTGGACATCACGATGGGAGTGAAGTTGTAGTCTTTTACCACGAACCTGGAAATCATGATTAAATAATAGTGATTATATAATAATAGTGAATAATACTGAATACCCGATTTGATTGGTGCAAGTTCTTAGATAGGTGTTACGGTAACAACTCCTGCAGATTATGTTGGGTGATATAGAAACTAAAAATTATAGAAAAAAATTAATCAGTGATGGGTTTGGATTATAAATAAATTTTTATGGGCTTTCTTCTGTTTCCTTGGTTTGCGACTGGCGTAAAATGCTTCTCAATCGCTCTAATTCTTCCAATGCTATGTTATTATGTGGGTTGTTGAAAAGTTTTCTTTGATCTAGATCAGTTATCACTACACCGTCTAAAGATCCTACTCTACTGAGTGCGACATAAGCTTGCCCTTTGGCGAATGTTTTGGGTCCAAGATATATGACTGTCGTGCCCTGTAGTTTATGGACAGTAACTGCCCAACTTAATATGAGTGGAAGGGGACATGCGAGGGCTGATGAGGAACGAGGTGTTGTGTAATGTAATGTATGGTACCTATATTATGATCTTTAAAAAGTTTGAAATAAAAAACAAAATAAAAATTTTGAAAAAACCCACGACGCGACGGTTAAAAAGTAATTGAAAAAGAATAAAATATTTTAAAATCCCCCGACTGAAATGATTTATGTGACGAGAGATAATTAACGTGAAAACCTTTTTTAAAAGTTCGCTTGATCTCACACAGAGTCGGTCATATTATGAACAACATACTATTCGTTTTCATAGCACTTCCCTACGCTTACCTATTCGGTTCTCGAAGATGTAGATGTCGCAATAACATAGGTATTCAACTCCCTATGAACATTATAAGAAAAGCAAGAAAATCCGTCTGGGGCTGCCCTGACGGATAACTGAATAACACGAGTTAGTTCCGGTCAAAAACATCTAATAAAATCCATATAAATCAACAGTGTGCCTGGCAGGCGATAATGTAGTTGAACTCCGGGCTCGAGGCCTAATGACAGCAGTGAACAATTACACGGAACTGAAGTGAATAATTACATCGAGTGATCCTAATGAATCTGGCTGTGTGGCGAGAAAGGCTCGTTGGACTGTCGCGTGATACTAAATCATGAGAGTGCTTGGAATTGTGATCAATATACCACCATATGAATTCCATGCCGTTTACCTTGTCAGCCCACTGAACCTATAGTATAACGCCCACAAGAGAATGAACGCTCCTTCTGATAAAGGCTAAGAGCTTACAAATATATAAAATACCTTTTACTAGTTCTCTTAAACTTACCTCAGACAATATTCCTTTATGCTATCAAGCTTAGCGTTATGAGCGGCTGATAAGGCAGCTAGCACATTAGCGCAACATAACTTAGCACGTAGAAACCTAGCGCAAAGGCCGGCTAGTCGCGGTATACGCAATGTTAGAGCGAGACGGAGTACTTCTATCACTAATAACATGGTACTTGAAGAAGCTGGGTCTTCGTCTGTAATGAAAAGAAAAGATAATAGTGAATGCAATAAAGTTATAATTTAAGTGGCAATGGTAAGGAGCCTTCAGTATTCGTCAAGTTAGCGAGCACTCTTTATACAAGGTGTTCCGTTTGATTTTCCATAACTCTAGATATCGTATTAATGGGACCATGTAATAGAACCAAATAACATATGAATATTTTTTTCATACAAAATTATTCAATTAAGTCAAAACATCTTATGTAAAATACCTTTATGCGAAGTATGACAACGTGGCATTTTCTATCCCTTTTTTATCACTACGCACAGGTATAGTTCGCAACGTTTTGCGTTGTACATTGTATGCAACGTTCCTCAACCTTTAAAATGTTTTTGTTGTTTATTGTATAGCTAGCTTCTGTGACACGTTAAAGATATTGATGTTAAAGAGATTTTACAAGGGTGATAATCTATGAACTCATTATATTAAGATTGATGATATCTTCGAATATATTCACTTTTAAACCACATATTCTTCGGCAAAAAGTATTATTTTTAGTTAGGAACAAAACCTCAAAATCAGGGATATCAAAAAGAACACTTTGTATAATTTTTTTAAGAATGAAAATAAAAGCAACTTGGTGTCTGCATTTTCTTCTTTCCTGGGTCACATTTTGCGTGAATTCCATACAGAATTCCTTATACTGATAACCGATATTAGAGGGAGTAATAACCTGCAATAGTTAATTATTTGTATGTCTGAGGTATGACTCATGTTACGTTAAGTTGTTTTTAGCGATAGGCGTAGAATGCGATTAATTCAAGTGATTTCCCTTCGAAAAAAGCTTGCAGTCAAATATCAATGCACTAAGGGTGATGTGCTAAGAAAAGCCACTTCCTTCCATAACTGATGACATCTTCGACCCCATCTGCACTTACCATCAGGTGAGATTGAGATCAGACAATTATCCGTCTTTAAAATATGATCTAAAAATGTAGCGTAACTCACCTATCTCAGTAGGATCTATCCGATCTGTATAGATATATTTCAGCAACATTTTGAAGGAATCCAAAGACGCTTCGGGGATTGCAATAGTCAAAGGTGCCAGTGGTTTCGGTTTTCTTAACCGAGCTTTCACCGATCTATCCACGGTAGCTGGATTTTTTACATCCACACCAATTGAAACTTCTGGAGTATCCGATTTACTTTGCCCATAAGTCGCTATTTTACTAAATTTAGGCGCAATCTCATTATGATCATCAGATGGGCTTTCGACGTCCTTTGTTTTATTACGTTCTAACGCTATCTCTTCGGCTGCAGATACTTTATTCGCTTCTAAAGCTTTGTAATCACTATTGACTAGTTTAAACACTTCATTTACATTATCTATGCCATATATTCTATTGTTGGAGTTCACATCGTCAATGTCTATTTCAGTTTCGTCGTCACTGGTTGTTTTATTTGTATCCGGACTTTTATCTTCGACTGTAGTCATTTTATTTAGAGTCAGGTCGTTGATTTTATTAAATGCAATGTTTTCTTCGTTGTCTTCATCTGGTTCAATTTCTGGAGAGTTCGATTTGGTTACCTCATTGACTGCTATATCATCAACATCTAGCGATTTATGTTCATTCTCATCTAGCGTTTTGGTTAGTTCGGCACGCGCTTCTCTGGCAAAAAAAATGAAACAATTCATGTATTTATAGAAAAATTTCAACTGAAAATACATACCCACATACATACATACAGGTCAAATCATAATCCTTTTTTTTGCTACAGGTCAAATCATAATCCTTTTTTTTGCTTCAAACGTAAACAGGTTAAAATGATTCATCATAACGACCCAAAAAGTGTACGACTTATAACAATCATTAAACTGTTTATTAGTTCTACCAAGATTATGTCCAGTTGACACGTCCACCATTTCGCTCGCTGCAGTCTGTTTTTTTTGTATTGTTTATGTTTTTACGACCTCCATCGCCTTCGATCTATTTTTGAGGAGGATGGCATTTAAAGATAGTAAAACAGAAGGCGTTCCTTATAATGACTTGACATTCTTGAGAATAGTAAAGATTGTTTTTTTTTTATGATAAAGCAAGAGAATCTGATACTCCATGCGGTTTCGGAGTTTCGTTCTAAGGAACTTTTGAATTTATTATTGAAACTAAAAGTCCATCTGGAGATGTTCTTTCAAAAAGACGTTTGCCTTTGATACGCAAGCTATTAGGTTTAGATACAGGCAGCGTCAGAGATATTAGAATGAACTATTTTTCATAAGCTTATAATATATAGCTTTCAGTTAATTCTGCAAGGAGCCTTTTTTGACCAAAATGTTGAAATTTTTCTGAAAAAACTGTATCCTTTGCAGTTAAGCATTATTGACTTTATTCTTAAGTTATTGCTATTCTGTCTTCAAAATCCTAGCGACAACTTGTTTGTCGGAAAATAATGATATTTGGGTGAAAATTAAGTGAAGTGGAACCCTTATATAATCCCGTTCATTTATTGAATAACTTAAATAATGCAAATGATATAATGGATTGTAAGAATAGCATTCAAATACATTCAAATTTAATTTTAAGAATAATAATTCAAAGACACTTTTATCCCACTTCGAGTTTTGGGTAAGTTCGAAGCTAAAAGTGTGTCGGGAGGATTTAAAGCATCGCTGTCTCAGATTATGCAAGCAAGAAAGATAGCTGACTTCAATTTTAAAAATTTCGGTTCCTATTTCATAGTGTGCGAGAGAGACAAGCAGCTGTTCACAATCACACTTCACGACCTAGTTAATAATGGCTCTATACAAATAGCCAAATGTTATTGAGTTTTTCCTGACGAACTCTTGGATGGTCAATGTTATACTTGTTTTATCACAAAACCATCATAAAAGACATGTGCACCAATTACATAGGTGTTCATAGCTGGTTATTTTGTGTAGAGTATCATACTTACTTGATTTTAGCCTTTAAAAACTGGGATCTAGCGGCTAACATTGCTTGATGTGCCATTATAGGTTCTTGTTTTTCGCCTAGCAACAGTGTAACGTCACAAAACTGCTGTGATTTCAGAATAGCTCCAAAATCATCGTGTAACGTGCAACGAGGGTAGTTAGACAACTGAAAGGGAACAGATTTAAATTTTAAAATTTCGAGGGTAGTTAGACATCCGAAAAGGAACAGAATTAAGTTTTAAAATTTCCATGTGTGTTTTTGATGTCTATCCGCATTAGAAAACACAAATACACGAGACTTCTTACCTGGAATCTAAAAAGCTCCCCGCTTCTGACATTGTTATCAACAGTTCCTCCAAATATATACATAGCGTCGTCCACGACTGCGCCCGCGTGAAACAGCCTGCCTGAGGGTACTTGAGAATCTGATGACGTTTGTACTACGGACCTGAAATAAAAATATTATCTAACAATATTACAGTATCTATTTTAACCAGTTTTTTGTTTGAATTCCACGTTTTTTTTTTAAACCTCAGGCTCTGTGGTCTGGATAAACTTATGTCCAGACGTAGCTTAAACTTAGTTCTCTAAACTCACGAATGATTAATTAAGCAGTCAAGCTAACACACCAAGTATGCGGACGCAAAAAGTAAGCATTTATATAAAATATGGAGACCATACACCGGAACTATGGGGTAACTTACCCCACAGTTTCGCTATACTATTAAACGAAACTTGTAGAATTCATCAAAAAATCTTGATGCTGATCATACATAAGGCATAAGCATAAATATTGACGAGACGATGCTTTGGTATATGAAACAAAATAGTGGACATTTGTGGTCACTAATTTCATATAAAAAAATATATGGATTGGGCAATTGTAAGAGGGCAGACTGTTGAAAACCAATGCTTCCAACCAAGGTTAAGGAAGGTTAAGTTGTTGTCAACCAATTCCGAGTCATCCACACTGTTACAAACGGTGGTTTCCAACAAGGAGACAAACAAGAACACAAGCCAAGGTCACGCCAGGCCACGCCCCTTAATCGTCAGTGAGCTCTGATCTCTCGCGTTGGCAACATCTTCGCGATGGCATTTTTGTATGCAATTGAGGATACAAAGAAGGAAAGGTTGAAACGCAGGATAAAAAGCTTCAAAACTCGAGTCATTTCTAGTTATAGTTACATAGTAAAATATACAATAACAAGCGTACACACTGTCCTAAAAACAGACATACATCTACATAGATAACGGAAATGCATATCCTTTGCGTGTCCGAACCCCGACCAAGCGTCAAGGTTGGTCGCCTCTAGATTTAATATGTATTGTAATATGCGTGTATGTATGTCTGTTAGAAAATCGAGTCCACAATATCAATAATCAATTTCATCGGCGGTATCGGTGTCTCTGAATCTTTTTGTATTTTCCAGTAATAAATATCAGCTGTGACGTCACAATAGGTCTTAAAAAGTCGGCACGCTTGGTTCGAATACAAATCGTGGCACTTGCGTTGTCTATGTAGATGTATGTCTGTGATTCTAAACACCGCCGTTTCCAACCCGCCAAGGTCATGTAATTTGGTTGTCAACAGCCGTCTTCACTGTTGGAAACACGTTGTAAACTAGCAAGGTCACCTTGATTTGATGTTTTGTTTCCAACAGTGTATTTAGGCTTTAAGAAAGACAAACTACTTACCACATCTGCGTGTCAAGATCATAGCAATGGACGTCGTTCGGCAAGGTATTGTCCGCGGCGCCTCCGAACACATACAAATGTCTTTCGTGAGCCAACATGACGTGGCCGTATCTTCGCGCCGGGGCGGGACCGGCACATCGGAGCAAATGTTCCGTGCATACTCGACTCCAACTGAAATTGAAACGGTTTTGATCATAATACATTTTGGTGTATGTTATAAGTATTGTCTTTCACAATTCATAATCTAAAATTAAACACTTTTTTAACCTAGTTAGAAATTTAAGTAAGAGCCCTTTCACAAATGGTCCGTTTTACTGGATACGTTTTACTAGATACATTTTTGTACCGTGAATACGTATACTGAATACTGTGCCATATGTGAAGTCGCCGTAACAAGTCCATGCGCCATCGATGAAAAAAAAACGTATCCAGTAAAACGGACCATGTGTGAACGGGCTCTAACATCGAAACGCTGTATACGTGTTTATAAATAATAAAAGTAAAATTATAAAATCCCCAGATAATCACACCAACTACATGGTATCAAAGTAAGCAAAGCTTGTGTTATGAGATACCATGTAGCGAAGACATAGATAAACGCCCAGACCCAGAACATTTTTTTTCTTGTTCCGTGCGAGAATCGAATCCGCAAGCACTGGCGTCTGAGGTCCAGTGGTTGTGATATACCCCATCGCCAAAGTACTATACTGCAATACTCGCGTATCTATTTACTAGTTTTTAATGAGCTTGTGATATAGTGATATGGATACCTCATATGGAACTAGGGGGTATCCTTGAATACAGAAAGACCTGAGCCAGGTTAGAAAAGTTCGTTTCCTAAACTGGCCCGGCTCGAACTTGAACCCAGTACCTCTTATATCACAGCTCGAAGGCGGCTACATAGTAATAATTATTTTATGCACTGCACGCAATGTATTTGTTCCAATAAAGTTTCTATTCTTCAAGCCGAACTTCTTATTTTAATTGTGACGTTTATCATAATCATCAGCCGAGAAATGCACACTGCTGGAAAGAGGCCTCCTTCAAATTTCTCCAAGTCGCTGGATGAGAGCCGAGCCGCTCTCATCCAGCGTTTGACGCTACAAAGTGTATTTTATACTTAGGTACCTACTTATTATGAATAAAAACCTTTCATTTTCATTCATTTAATTAAAAAATAAGTTATAAGCTAGTTAAGAGCGGAAAAATATTAAAAACTCACGTATGTGTTTCGAAGTGGAACTGAAACAATGCGTTCGTGATCTTAGCTCCGCTTTGGCCACTGAATACGAACATCCTTCCCCTAGCGACCGCCACTGGGAAGTTACAACACGTCGGGGGACATTGGCCCTTTTGTTCTACTCGCTCCCATTGGTGGTTATCGCCCTGTTTAAAGAGGAATTGGTATATATATAAAGAGCTTAAATATAGGTATAGTCAGCATAAAAGTTTTGCTTGAGAGTAAAATCTGTGGCCAAATTTTACCACTCCACTACTGATGTGTATGGCAATATTTGATGAAGAGACAGTTCTTTCCTAAGCCCATGTAATCTTCGACCTCATCTAGATTAATCACATTAACAATACTCATCAAAGCTAAGATTGAGATCGAACGCATGCATTATCTAATAATAGAAAAAATCTATAATTTTAACATGTCTACTAATTCTCATTTAGTTATTCTAAAGATCAACAATCAGGACATTGCATAGGTGGCAGATTTCATCGTCTTATTTCAGCCAAAGTGTAAAATACTGAGTTGAATGTATCAGTATTCATCTTTTTTTTTTTTGGATTATTGTGTTCATTGGAGTAGGTATAGCGATCAAGCTCATGCAAAATGTTTAGACATAAAACCCTAAAAAGTAAAAGTTCTTTTTTAGAACAGATTTCAACAGCCTTTATTTACTAGTATTCTAATATAAAAATACTAGTAAATAAAGAAAAATGTCAGTAACTTTTTTTTGCCTAATACAATCATTTATATCTATAACATTTCTGTGTTTTATTCACCTACAATAGCTATGCTGCTACGTCCAACCTCTTTTATGGTGTTGAACCACTGCACAGTGGTGTGATCTTTATTTATAATGTAGTATGATGACTGTCGTAATAACATGAGAAACGTGCGAATGCACTCATATGTTTGTAGTACAAAAAATCATCAACTACATTATACAAGAAATCAAAATGAAATAATCAATGCACTCAGTAGTGGTGCCGAGATATGTACATTGTACATGACTCTTTATTCTTGTCTTGTTAAATTTATTTCTTATTTATTCTTATCATAATAATGAGTAGTTCTTCTCACCTCTAACTTAATAGTCCACATATCATTTAATCGAGCATTACCATCATACCCTGCAAAAATCCACAATTTGGCATCGTAAACAGCTGCACCATGTGCTGATCTTGGCACTGGTTCTCTGTAATAGACATTTCGCCATAGTATTTAACCCAAATGGGAATTATTTTTGAAGAACAACTTTAGTAACAAAAATAGAACACAACTAACACAAATATAAAATATATAAAAAATTAGAAAAGCAAACCAAATTCATAAAATATTGTACATTTTTGATAGATATTAGTAGTGGTGAAATGTCACTTCCGTACATTATGTTAACCTTTCAGGATCATCTCTCATTAACCGTTTATAACTTTTTGTTTTAAAACTTGTATGCTTCGAAGTAATAATATATTTTTTAAGTATTTGTAATTTTTTTATACATTCTAAGAACAAAAGACAAATCTCTATAAGTTTGGAACACATTTAATTGATAGATTGAGCATGTACATACAGTAAGTACATAGGTACATAAGTAAGGCCATTTTGTATAACTATGGAGATTTATAGCAATAAGGTCATTTTGTTTTTTCATTTGTACACCTAAATTTCTGATTCAACTTTAAATGTTGCATTTTTGTTTGATTGTTATTCTTAAAATTTGGCACAGGTTGCGGCCAGGAATGCAATGGAACCTTTCAATGTTAGTCTCTTTGATACAATATAAATGTACCTGCATATTTATTTTAGCATCAAAAAAAGTAGAAATATGGAACAATAAACTTTTTTGAAAATAGTTGCTATTGTTGAACGTAGCTATTACAACATGGCATTTCATTGCTAAAACTATGATGTAGTACTACAAGATGTTTTGTAGTAGGGCGTAGTCATCTTGATTTTAATGGAAATTTTGAGTAACCATGCCTTGGAAAATATGTTAGCGGATATATTAATTTTCTTGTAAAAAAAATAAAAACTTTTATGCAAAAATCGTTTCTATAAATGATGCGACTAAAAACCAACCCTGTATTTATGTTTTTATAATATAAACTATTATATTATATTTTGTTTATTTAATAGTGTAAAACAAAGGAGTATGTTCTGTTACCTATTCATGCATTAAGCTTTTGTAGATGAGAATCCAGTTTTATGTAGAGGAGTCAGCTTCATTAAATATAATACATTCAGATTGTTAACAGCACTATTAAAACTACCATCTTTCTACTTAAAGTACTACTGCTGTTTTTATTAGAGGACTCAGCATTGTTGAAAATTATACCAGTCATTCAATAGGATTTTACTCAAATTTTTTAATACTTTTTTAATTGATTGAATTTTTAGACATAATTTTTTTAAATATTTGTTACTTACTGCCCTGTGAATTTCCATTGTACCCACTGCGCGTTAGGAAATTTGTATTCAAACAAATCATTCTTGTTAGTTAGGTTAGAGTTTGCTAAAATATCTCCAGTGTAGCCACCAAACACAAACATGGAGGTTTTATAAACCTGTAAGGGAAACAGAATATGTTTACAAATAAGAAGTATTAAAAGTCAAAGACAAACTCCATGTATTTTCTGTAGGCTTGAGTATTATAGGTAAACAACGAGTTTTATTTTTACCTTGCTTCATCACTACATTAGCATTAAACATTCAAGTATATTTTTTATTGTAACAAATGAAAAGTTCATAGTAAATTTAGTTAATTCTTACAACTGCAGAGTGATGATATCTGGGAGCTGGTGGTGCTCCCATGCATCCCATTTTGGTCCAGGACTTTTCTTTGATATCAAACCGTATAAGATCATTCAACATTGATTTCCCATTATCTCCTCCAAAAACATAAATTGCATCTTTGTAAGCCACAGCAGTGTGCTTACTCCTCCTGCAAATGTATTTAATAAAACATTGTATTAACTTTAGTTTTAATATTTATTTGTTGTCTGTAACAAAGTTGTATCAAACACATGGATGTTATAACAAACTTTTTTATTACATACCTGGCACCAACAAACTCATAACATTCCGACATTCTTTTCCATTTGTGTACAGTTTCAAAGGGGCCAAACTCCATTGTAAGACTTATATCCAAGTCATTGGGATTTCTTAATTGTTCAATGAGCATCTTCAGTTTCTCCTGGCATTGCATGATTCTGGTGCTTAATTTACACAAACTAAAAAAAAATTGCACAGCTGGACAGTTCCGATAAAAGATTTTGCTGAACTAAATTGCTAGGTAAACGGAATTTTTTTAGTATCAAAATTAGGGCAGCGAACTCGAATGACTCCAATGTTTCTAAGGAAATATCTCAAAATAGATTTGGGGCCACAATTGGAAAATTTAGGTCATTTCTTTAGTTTATCTGTATCTGTATACATGTTTTTCGTGTAACTCAAAAGCGCATAAAAATCGTGTTCATTTTTAAAATACTTCAACAACTTGTACTCTACACACTTAGTTAAATGAAGAATTAAAATGAGGAATTGATTTTAATGATTAGGAGAGAATATTATAAAAACACATAATCACGAACTACTAATAATTAGTGGAAGATAAAATCACTAAGTTACAGAATAATGTCTTGATACAATAATATTAAATTAGGTACCTATTTAGTACAACATTATGTTCAATTTGTTTACAAGTTGACTGTTGTAGTTTCATTTCACAGACTATGACGTTCACAGAGTACATTACTTATACTAAAAATGATGTTCGTTCGGACCACTGACCTCTATATTTACCACTGGACTGGCTGTTCCGTAAGTTTGACAGCTATTTTTTTGTGCCTATTTGAAGCGCCACTAGCGAGTAGCGAGTGTCCACAGAACTAATTTTGACGTATATTGCAAGTGGCCGCCGCCAGAGAAGTGCTTGCTTATTGTTAAGTGATTTTATATTTTTTTAATATAAATACGAATTTTATGTTGTTATTGTTATAAGCATTATATAAAAGTTATCAAGAATGAGGACATGTGTATATTGAAAGCGACTAGTTTTAGTACCACGGACACTCGCTACGTCCGACAGCGCCAAAATGGCGATTATCAAACGGGCACAAAAGCACTTTGACAGCCACCAGTCCAGTGGTAAATATAGAGGTCAGTGGTTCGGACATAATTATTTTTTGATGCTAGCAACATTTATAATGAAACTAATCGAACCTAGTGACATCTATACGTTGTTAAATAAATGAAAAATGTGATAAATAAAAATTACCCAACCAGGATTCGAACCTGGAACCTCTCGTTTGCTAGACGAGTGCTCTTCCACTGAGCTACTGGGGCCTGGCGGTACGCCTCGAACTTTTTATTTATCACATTTTTCATTTATTTAAGAATAATTGAGCATTTAAAATGCAAAAACTTAAAAACATTATTAAAACTTTGCAATGCTTCCCTTTAACTGGTATTCACAATTTCTGTAAAGAAATTGTTCTCGGGTGGTCTTAGCTGCAAAGCTATACCATAAGATGGAGCTACGTTAGCAATATAACGTAAAAAACAAAAACGTGGTAAGTAATTTCAAGGCATACCGCCAGGCCCCGGTAGCTCAGTGGAAGAGCACTCGTCCGGCAAACGAGAGGTCCCAGGTTCGAATCCTGGTCGGGTGATTTTTATTTATCACATTTTTCATTTATTTAAGGATAATTGAGCATTTTAAATTCAAAAACTTAAAAACATTATCTATACGTTGCATTTATCTAAGTATCTATACTCTTTATAACGAACTTGCAGTGTCCTTCAAGCTGTAATCCTCACTTTTGAAACATAATCATATTTATGATTATTTCATCACTATTTTTTGGCATAATCAAAATTGCTTTCCATTGAGATTTCAAAAGTGAGGATTACATTTTGAAGGACATGAACTTCCATCTATCTGTTTTCAGAGATGTAACTTATCTGAGATACAAGTATCTGAAATACAGATACAAGATACAAAATACGTATTTTGATCTTGTAACTATAAACCTTTTTTAAAATTCATTTCGTATCTTGTATTTAAATATCTTTCGCTTGGTATGTTAGTATTTTGTAGATACTATGTTTGCTAAAATACTTTTAGTAATAGAAAACTGATTTTATTGTATGTAAAAGAACTTATCCTGACTGAAACACGAAAAAATTATCGAACTGAAAAAACAAAAATCGGCTTTAGACAATATTGAAGGTGATATAAAAAAAGTCAAAAGATGAATTGCATGTTTTTAGAGGATTCTGATTCCTCTGTTGCAAGTGCCGAAAACACTGGAACTACTGGCAGCACCGCTGACTTAGAAGCGTTGCTATGTTGCTATACTTAAATAATAAAGATACCAACATAAAGAGCTTAAATATAAGCATAACCTACAATAAAAAAAAAATCAAATATAACACCTAACAATATCATTTGGGGGCATGATCATGAGGCCCCATCGAATAAACATGAGTGATCAACTGTTTGAAGCACTGATTTTACTTAAGTCTCAATTAAAATCTTAAAAGTATAATATGTATTATGTTGTGGCACGTAGGTATGCGCGCGATCAACGCGATTCACATGTAAAAATAAAATTTCATTTAAAAAAAAATTGTTATTTAACATAATCAGATGATATTTCGAAACGATCGAATCGGAGAATTTCATTTGGGCAACATCAATGTCAAATCGGAACTGTCACGTCACGCGTAATATCTCAAACTTTTCCAGTATAGTTCCATGTTATCACTAGATGGCGCAAAACACACATTTGGGAATTTTCAAAAAAATTAGGTAGGTAAGTACTTGAAAAAACTTGAAAAATACTATTTTTTTTAGTACTTGAGTTTATGTTGTATTTTATGTATAAATGAAGTACCTTTATCTTTATGCTTTATAATTTATTAATAAAAATTATAGAATAAAAATTTATTTAATGCTAAATATTATTAGACAAAATGGAAAGTATTTAAAAATTTACTTCAGTTGTGTGACTATATTCAACGGTTGAAAACATAACAACAAACTAAAATATTTCAGAAATTGTTTATTTTTGAAAGAGTTTTGAAGAAGCTGTATAATTTAAATAAATAAAAATAAAATCCGCAGACAATCACGCCAACTACATAGCCTCAAAGTAAGCGAAGCTTGTGTTATGAGATACCATGTAGCGAACTAGAGGGGACCCTAGAATATAAATACATATAGTATAGATCTAAAAAAACGATAAAAATACATATTTTTTCTTGTTCCGGGCGGGAACCGAACCCGCATTCACTGGTATCTGAGGCAGATAGGTTTACCCCATCGTCAAAGTCGATAATACAACAAAAGTAAAAGAAAAAGAACTCCCGCACAATATCAGTATTTTCCGCCATATTAATTGATATGATAATAGGTCATCAATGTCATCATAGACTCAAATATATAAGTCGGCCATAAAATCACAATCTTCTCTTGGAAGTAAGTATAGTGATGGAGAGAGACTATTGCAGTGACGGGGGTCAGCATGTCGCCCACGAACCCCCAGTAAAACCTCTGTCCCTTAACTGACTTTTACAGTATGCTTGGAAAAAGAAGCAGCTGGCACATTCTATGTTTTTCTTTCGATCCCAGCCCAGTCCAGCATAGAAGAAAATTGCAAATTCAATATAATTATAATCCTTAACTACTTAGTTGAACTTTCGAGCCATAATTTCATATCATGAATAAATCCTATCTATAAGATTTATTAGGACCCTTTTAGGACCGTGTTCATTAAAACTCTCAAAATATATGGGCGAATATAAATGTATCTGGCCGACGACCAGGTTCTACTTGCATCGTCTGCGTCGGAATTGCAACAAATGGTCACTGTGATGCATGAGTCGTTTAAAAGAAAAGGTGTGAAAGTGAATGTTGGAAAGACGAAAGTCATGGTTATGGAGAGGAATGAAGATATGACGGAATGCAATATTATGATAGGGGACGAAAAAGTGGAACAAGTGAAAGAGTTTGTATACTTGGGGTCCTTGTTTACAAGAGATGGGAAGTGTGAAGGTGATATTGAAAGGAGAGTAAAAGCAGGAAATTGTATTAATGGCGCCATATACTCGATAATGGCAAGCAAAACTATACCAAATAAGGCTCGTCTTGCCGTACTTGAGGGAGTTTTGGCGCCAACGCTTATGTATGGTAGTGAATCTTGGGTGTGGCAGAAGAGACATGAAAGCAAGATTAATGCTGTGGAGATGAGAGCGTTGAGAAGCATGTGTGGAGTGAAATTAAGTGATAGGGTGCGCAATAGTGAAATAAGAAAGAGATGCGGATTGAAAGAAGATGTAGTGACTAAGATTGAAAAGGGTATGCTACGGTGGTTTGGACATTTGGAAAGGATGAGTGAAAGTAGATTTACGAAAGAGGTTTACAGAGCAAGAATGGATGGTGCTGTCGGAAGGGGCCGCCCTAGGCGAACGTACGCCGATCAAATTGGTGACGTTCTTAAAAAGGGCCTAGTTAAAAGTACCCGTAACCGGCGATCATGTATGAAAAGATTAATGAACGTGGAGGAAGCGAAAGAGGTATGTCTGGATCGAAGCAATTGGTGTTCCCTTGTCTCTGCCTACCCCAAAGGGAGACAGGCGTGAGGTTATGTATGTATGTATGTATGTATGTATAAATGTATCAGACAATATCATAAGTTTCACATAAAGAATCACTCTTTAAGTTTAGAGCATTTTATTAATACGGACCTTAGTTTTAGTGAGTTAGGAGTTAGGGTCTTCTCCATTTAGGTAAGTCTGTCCAAACTAAATTATGTTGTAAGCGTAATAAGTATTTTAAGTTAAGGCGGTCTCTTAGTCGGAATTATTAATGCGTAAGTTTATGTATTTTGTTCCTGCCCTAATGCGAGAGACACGGTGCTGTAAAGTGGTCGCCCATGAACAGTGATGAACACAGCATATTTCCGTTAGTTAAATCAAAGTCGAAAACAGACAGTGATGTACAAGATACCTTAAATAAAGTATCTGGAATACAAAAGGCAAAATACTTTTAAATTAAGTATTTCAGATACCAGATACAAATATCTTTCTGGAATGGTATCTGAAATACTAGATATAAAATACGTATCTTTTAAATACTTTTTATAGACAAAATGCTTTTGTAAAAAACATTTTTTTTTTAAATGAAATTTTATTTTTACATGTGAATCGCGTTGATCGCGCGCATACGTGCCACAACATAATACATATTATACTTTTAAGATTTTAATTGAGACTTAAGTAAAATCAGTGCTTCAAACAGTTGATCACTCATGTTTATTCGATGGGGCCTCATGATCATGCCCCCAAATAATATTGTTAGGTGTTATATTTGATTTTTTTTTATTGTAGGTTATGCTTATATTTAAGCTCTTTATGTTGGTATCTTTATTATTTAAGTATAGCAACGCTTCTAAGTCAGCGGTGCTGCCAGTAGTTCCAGTGTTTTCGGCACTTGCAACAGAGGAATCAGAATCCTCTAAAAACATGTAATTCATCTTTTGACTTTTTTTATATCACCTTCAATATTGTCTAAAGCCGATTTTTGTTTTTTCAGTTCGATAATTTTTTCGTGTTTCAGTCAGGATAAGTTCTTTTACATACAATAAAATCAGTTTTCTATTACTAAAAGTATTTTAGCAAACATAGTATCTACAAAATACTAAAATACCAAGCGAAAGGTATTTAAATACAAGATACGAAATGAATTTTAAAAAAGGTTTATAGTTACAAGATCAAAATACGTATTTTAAATAACTGATTTTATTGTATGTAAAAAACTTATCCTGACTGAAACACGAAAAAATTATCGAACTGAAAAAACAAAAATCGGAGGCTTTAGACAATATTGAAGGTGATATAAAAAAAGTCAAAAGATGAATTACATGTTTTTAGAGGATTCTGATTCCTCTGTTGCAAGTGCCGAAAACACTGGAACTACTGGCAGCACCGCTGACTTAGAAGCGTTGCTATACTTAAATAATAAAGATACCAACATAAAGAGCTTAAATATAAGCATAACCTGCAATAAAAAAAATTCAAATATAACACCTAACAATATTATTTGGGGGCATGATCATGAGGCCCCATCGAATAAACATGAGTGATCAACTGTTTGAAGCACTGATTTTACTTAAGTACCAATTAAAATCTTAAAAGTATAATATGTATTATGTTGTGGCACGTATGCGCGCGATCAACGCAATTCACATGTAAAAATAAAATTTCATTGAAAAAAAAAAAATGTTTTTTACAAAAGCATTTTGTCTATAAAAAGTATTCAAAAGATACGTATTTTATATCTAGTATTTCAGATACCATTACAGAAAGATATTTGTATCTGGTATCTGAAATACTTAATTTAAAAGTATTTTGCCTTTTGTATTCCAGATACTTTATTTAAGGTATCTTGTACATCACTGTCTGTTTTCGACTTTGATTTAACTAACGGAAATATGCTGTGTTCATCACTGTTCATGGGCGACCACTTTACAGCACCGTGTCTCTCGCATTAGGGCAGGAAAAAATACATAAACTTACGCATTAATAATTCCGACTAAGAGACCGCCTTAACTTAAAATACTTATTACGCTTACAACATAATTTAGTTTGGACAGACTTACCTAAATGGAGAAGATCCTAACTCCTAACTCACTAAAACTAAGGTCCGTATTAATAAAATGCTCTAAACTTAAAGAGTGATTCTTTATGTGAAACTTATGATATTGTCTGATACATTTATATTCGCCCATATATTTTGAGAGTTTTAATGAACACGGTCCTAAAAGGGTCCTAATAAATCTTATAGATAGGATTTATTCATGATATGAAATTATGGCTCGAAAGTTCAACTAAGTAGTTAAGGATTATAATTATATTGAATTTGCAATTTTCTTCTATGCTGGACTGGGCTGGGATCGAAAGAAAAACATAGAATGTGCCAGCTGCTTCTTTTCCCAAGCATACTGTAAAAGTCAGTTAAGGGACAGAGGTTTTACTGGGGGTTCGTGGGCGACATGCTGACCCCCGTCACTGCAATAGTCTCTCTCCATCACTATACTTACTTCCAAGAGAAGATTGTGATTTTATGGCCGACTTATATATTTGAGTCTATGATGACATTGATGACCTATTATCATATCAATTAATATGGCGGAAAATACTGATATTGTGCGGGAGTTCTTTTTCTTTTATTTTTGTCGTATTATCGACTTTGACGATGGGGTAAACCTATCTGCCTCAGATACCAGTGAATGCGGGTTCGGTTCCCGCCCGGAACAAGAAAAAATATGTATTTTTATCGTTTTTTTAGATCTATACTATATGTATTTATATTCTAGGGTCCCCTCTAGTTCGCTACATGGTATCTCATAACACAAGCTTCGCTTACTTTGAGGCTATGTAGTTGGCGTGATTGTCTGCGGATTTTATTTTTATTTATTTAAATTATACAGCTTCTTCAAAACTCTTTCAAAAATAAACAATTTCTGAAATATTTTAGTTTGTTGTTATGTTTTCAACCGTTGAATATAGTCACACAACTGAAGTAAATTTTTAAATACTTTCCATTTTGTCTAATAATATTTAGCATTAAATAAATTTTTATTCTATAATTTTTATTAATAAATTATAAAGCATAAAGATAAAGGTACTTCATTTATACATAAAATACAACATAAACTCAAGTACTAAAAAAAATAGTATTTTTCAAGTTTTTTCAAGTACTTACCTAATTTTTTTGAAAATTCCCAAATGTGTGTTTTGCGCCATCTAGTGATAACATGGAACTATAGTGGAAAAGTTTGAGATATTACGCGTGACGTGACAGTTCCGATTTGACATTGATGTTGCCCAAATGAAATTCTCCGATTCGATCGTTTCGAAATATCGAATCAGATGTTAAATAATTTATAAAATTAAAACCATTTATTTCAGATAATTATAGCCCATACAGCACACAAAAAAATTTAAGTATACTGTACTACGATTTCAAGATGGCTAATGATGATAAGAGCTATTTCTAAATATTAAATGTATTCACCGAGTGAACAGCTTGGAAATTAGCAAGCACTAAATGCTGTCTTCCTTCTGTTTATTCTTTCGTCCAGAGTTGTATTTCTGCCAAAAGAAAGCCGAGAGTTTTTTGTGCCGGCTTTTCTCCTTTATCTAGGGATTATTTCGTTTTTTAAAGTCGAACTTGTAACTCTAACTTTGAGGTTCATCATCATAGATAGCTGAGAGATAGCCCCCATCCAGCGTTTGACTTGCACTAAGCGTATAAGCTTTATACCTACAGTGGATAAAACCTTTTTATTTCATTTCCCTGATGTTCCATTCCTTAACATCTGTTAAGATGATTTTTTTAATTGCATAGGTTCTATCGCGGGTCTTGAGCGTGGGGACCGAATCCAGAAATTCCGTAACCAAGAAAACCTAACACCCCCCACTCCGACCAGCACAGCGGCGATACTTTGATTTCATAACTTTACATGCGGGCTTTAATAAACAATTTATGTCATAACAGAGCCTATTAAAATAAGATCTTTTTAATGTAACATAATGTAAAATATGATATGTGTACCTAATGCACAGCAGTTCTTTTTCCTTGTGTTAGGCGTTTACGGAAGATCAGCGTCTTGGTGTGTCCGCACTCCATGACTTATGCTGAGTAAATGCCTTTTCGGTGCTTTCTTATATTGCAATTGTATGATTTTTATTTGTATGTTTATTTATGATTTGGCACCGAATAAATTTCTTTTCTTTCAATCAGCGCCATCTACTAGGAAATTGTGGAACTTCATATTAGATCAAACATTACTGCATTAATAAAATAAATAATTATAATTGCTTAAGTTGATAAAAAAATGCTATGCAATAGCTTTACCGCGGCAGTCTCCTAGTGCCACACGTCTTTTTTTATTCTTTACTAAACTTCATATTTACAATGGGGAGTTTTCTGACAGCTCATTAAAAAAACAAAACTGTACAAAATTGGTACAAAAGGCTTCGATAGATGGCGCTTTACAAAAGGCGAAGGCGAAGAATTTATTCCACACTGCGTTTTTAAAAGTAAAATAAATTAATTGACGTCTGTATCAGAAATTGAACGTATAAATAACCATAGATGGTAGATACCACTTACCTACATTATAGTTTACAGACTTAACGCCTTCGGCTTTTTAAAAGTGCCATCTATACTGGTTTTTTTAACTAATTTTTATGAGCTGTCAGAAAACTCCCCATTACATAACGGTGATAATAATTAGATAGGTTAAAAAGTTTATCGTGCCATAGAATATGAAAACTGTCATCCATATCTTCTTGAAAACACTAAACATACGATACTCATTTTTCGAGTTGTGACACAACTTCCGTTCATTCGATAATCGATTCGTTGATAATTTAAGTGTTATCTACTATGTATGATGACTAATTACTTACGCCCATCGCGCATCGCTAGCTAGTATAGTACCTAGCTACTTTCTGTGCTGTCAGTGAATCGAATGAATGTGTAACAAAGTTTGTGTAAGTAAACAGGTGTGGTGAAAACTAATATTCCGGAGAAAATACGAAGATGTCGGCTACATTAAAACCATATTTGACTGCAGTTCGCCATACACTAACTGCTGCGATGTGTTTAGAACATTTCTCCTCGCAAGTAGTTGAAAGATACAATAAACCTGAGGTCGAGGTTAGAACCAGTAAAGAATTGCTGCTAAACCCTGTGATCATATCGCGGAACGCTAATGAGAAAGTTTTAATTGAGTCTTCTATTAACTCGATAAGGGTGAGCATTATGATTAAACAGGCGGATGATATAGAGAAAATTTTATGTAAAAAATTTATGCGTTTTATGATGATGCGAGCAGAGAACTTTATTGTCCTGAGGCGGAAACCGGTGGATGGATATCATATCAGTTTTCTGATTACAAATTTTCATACTGAGCAGATGTATAAGCATAAACTTGTTGACTTTGTTATTTATTTTATGGAAGAAATTGATAAAGAGATAAGTGAAATGAAACTTGCAGTTAATGCTCGTGCCAGAATTTGTTCAGAAGAGTTTCTAAAGAGATTCTAGAAGTTTTTTGCTACAGATAACTATAGAATTCTGTTTATTAAACTGAAACTTAGTAATTATCTCTCTTAGTAATTGAAAATTGTTATTAAGAATGCAATGTAAATATTTGTAAACAATAATCAATACAATTGTTTTTGAAAATTTAAGATATTGTACATTGTTTTAAAAACACATACCTTATATCTAACAGAAATATACAGAATTACTAATGGGATGCATTTACTGGGTGTATTATAAATTATTTATCTTAGTTTGTAACTTGTGCTAAAAATGAAATTGTAATTTTAATAATGTTAAAATGCTATAATTTAATTTGCATTTATCGTTTGCATTACACATTTTTTCTGTCTCTCTATATTGTTCCCATATTTGAAATAAAAGACTTGTTAAAATTTTTTTTTACGAATTAAATATAGGTCAATTTATTAACAGAAAGTTGTTGTTTTGATTCTTATTTTATGCATTCCAATTGCATTTTTTTGGGTGTTTTAAGCGATAAAATAACTAAAATGCTTATGGCTGTAGTAGATGACATGTGACAGTAAAAAGCACCTCAGGAAATAAAATAATTGACATTTATTGATAATTTAATTTAATTAAGATAAACTTCATAAATTTGTCTTAGATATATTGAAATTAAATAACAAACTTAGGAGCACAAATCATGTATAAAGTAAGAATTTTGGGACTTACTCAGTATTAAATAGAACTTTGTTCTCTTATTTCAAGTCTAGGTCAACAATGAAGACTGAAAAATTAATAGTTTAAAATGTTGTAAATTTCAATTCCCCAAGTTTGTTACTAGGGAGACTTAAAATAAGAGATTGCAAGGTCAAAGGCCCCTGTTTATATAATTTTCAGAAACTATACTTTTTTTGAAGGATTTGAATGAAATTATATTTTTTTTATAACATTGAGTTCTTGTAGTTGGTAAGTGTGCGGAAATTATAGAAGCAATAAAATTTAACACATAGGTGTTCTACTTCATTCTTTAAATAAAATAAATTGATGTAAATAATTGGTGTGGTAATTTGTATTATGTTATACTATTTTTGAACACATTTTTGCGCACAACAATTGGTGGTATTCTTATATTTCAAGATAACCCAAAGAATCTTCATTCAACTTGAAATGTTCCATATATTTTGGAAATTTATGCAATATTTTCCAGATATTAAAGTCTCTGAAAGTGTTCTGGACATTCATGTTTTAGCAAAATTGGGAATCTGAAACTTATGCATCAATAGAATGTATAAAAGTGGATGATGTTCACATTTATGTATAACTGGTCAAATACAGGCTTCTGTGTATAAATAAAGAATTTATTTACAAAACCAACTCTCTCTTTATCTCTCAATCGGAAAATACATTTAAAGTTTGTAATTTATGAGTGCGATTTTAACCCTAGCTATCAATTTTCATATCAGAAATGATAGGATATAAAATTTATTAGGTCACTACATCATGTATGTCAGTAACAGACATGTATAAACACCTACCAAGTTGTTAATTTCTCATATCATAATCAAGGTTTGCTTATTGTTTAGTGTTTTTGAAATAATCACACCCATAATTTACAAACTTTTGAAACATTTCAAGCAAGAGTAAACATATCTTATATAAAATCTACATAGTGAATCTTATTCAGTCCTTAGATTTAGTGCTGCGGAGTGTAAATCCTTCTCCTTTGAATGGGGTAAAGTTTTCAATTGGTTGAGGTTCTTCCTTTTGTACGGCTGGCTTAGAATTTCTGATAAATCTGATTGTACCAATCACATAATCGTAATCAGGTACTCCTCTGACATAGGACTGAAATTAAAAATTTAATATAATGAAAATTGTTCAACTTTTTACTTACTATCTTTTCTTTCCAAGTAGACTGAAAATCTGAAAATAAATGTTTTTTGACACAGTGGCTTAAAATAATCAACTATGGGTTACAGTTGGTGCTGCAACTTTTACTGTGCCTAGATATATTATTGAATGATTCAAGATGTTTAGTTTTATTTTTGATCATATTTTTATGATGTGAGTATAGACCCTTTTTTAAATCAAATTTGTAAGAAACTAAAGAATCTTTACCAGGCTGCAGGTAGTGAGCATGAGAATTATTTTATTGTGACAGTAATGACTTTGACACATATAAAGATAAACTTACAGATCTGGGTGTTGATGTTGAGGGCTCTGATTCAGATTCACTAGTGAGTTTCTTCTTCTTTCCATCTAATCTGTTGCCTTCCCCACTGAAAGCGATAAATGCTGAATTGTCTCCCATAAGTGCAGGGTCATCCTCAGTTTCCATGGTACCTCCTGCTTCTGATGGTCTTTTATGCTCCTGTTCTTTGTACCCAACAGGAGGTGCAAATTCCACCTGTTCATGGAACAAGAAAAAGTATTACATTTCATATCTTTTCCACTGATTTCAAACTGGCTTTTGATTCATTGGTTTTTTTGTTTGTTGTGAGACCAAATACATACTCTATTATAAATAAATTTTCATTATTTATCAAAATCAAAATCTTTTAAAAATACTGTAGGTACATTTGTTGCAGAAAAAGTTTTGCAAGGATTTGAAAATTTTGGTACAGTTGGTTTAATTGTTTATTTAAAAGTTAGATAAATAAATTATGTTGAGTTGAACACTACATTATAATATTAGGGTTACTTTGATTAGTAGGTACAATGAATCTGCTATCCGCATCAGAACCACCTTATAATATCTGTACCGATCCTCTGTAAGTGTCGTACAAGGAGACCTGCATAGTGGCAGAACCCAGTCAGGGCTCTGGCTAATCACCATTTAGAATTTATGAAGAGGTAGTTCCTTTCTTAGCTTCTATGTCCTCATTTCCAACCTGCACTTATCATCCAGTGACATTGCGGTGAAACATGGGTTTAGTAACTGATACAAAAATTTATTAATGTTTTAGTATTGTAGATAGGATTATTTGGGCTGAGATAGATTTTGAAGATAAAGTAAAACACATACATTCATATCACATTCAATGATAATGACAGCATTCCCAGGTTTGGTTTCCAGAACGCAGAGTTCATAAACTTTAGAGTTGTATTTAATTGCTATGACATCGCCAGTTGTTAAACAGGAGAAGTTTCTGAGACAATTTTCTAGCACTGAAAGAAATATGTTTGACATGTTTTAATAAAATAAATTACCTATGTATATTTTTAAATCTAAATTCAACAAATCAATGGAGCTTTTTCTTGAAAAATTGTTTAATGAATTTTATCATTATATTACATTGGAAGAATTCATCTACTGCTTAAATGTTTGACCATGTAGTGTAGAGTTGGCAAAAAATAGCTATTTTCTACCTTAACAAAGCACGAAACAAAAATAGTGAGAGGGAACCCTTATCACTATTGTTGTGGCTAGCAAGCAGACCTCATTGTAAGTTATGTATACCTTAAAGAATTGGGAACTCATTTATTACTTTCTGATTAGACTTCCAAAAAAGTGCCTATCAGGGCAGAACAATTTTTTTCTTTATAACTGTTCTAAATGGTATGCAATAATTTTTAATAATATTACTATAAATGTAAAAAGTTACCAGCTTTAGGATTTGTTATATCTAAAAAGTCTTCTGAGAGTGGTTGGAATTTTGAAAATGTTGCTACAGGTAATGAGACACTCTCTATTTGGATCAATGCACCTTCTTCTAAAACTAAATTAGCCATCATCTGAAAATAAAAACATTGTTTTATTTATACTATAAGAAATTAAAATACAGTTTATAAAGAAATTTAAAATAAAGAAATAACAAAGTTTATTTCTAAAGAAATGTCTTCCAGCATAGTTTGACCACAAATATAACATAGAATGTTAATTTTTTAACTTTTCAAATTAATATGATTCAAGCAAGGCAAATTATGCTGGGCTGGTTGTGCCAGTAGGATATTGTCCACACTCAGTTGTAACTGAGAACTTATTCTGTATTGGTAAATATGCTTCATTAAACCTCTGGCTGAACCTGGTTTTAGCTTTACAACATAGCATTACAATTTTACAGAGCCTTCAACCATCAAGACATATTGTGCCATAATACACAAACGTAAATGAAATAAATATTTTCTAGTATTAAATGATGTATATACCATTATACACATACAGAGTGTGGTGTAATGAATGGATAACCCGGTACCTATGGGTTGAGAGAGGGTGGTAGGAGGACGGTAGAGAAGTCGTCGTGGCGCCGTGGTTACTGTGTGTATCATACGATATCACAGGTTTCCAAGTAGCTTCGAAAAAGTTGGGAATCATCTCGAAGGTATGGCGGTACTTCAGCCCTGCACAGCTTCTTAACTTATATACAGCTCAAGTGCGATCATGCATGGAGTACTGCAGTCATCTTTGGGATCTATCTACTAGAATATCAACTAGAAGCGCTGGACTCCGTTGACCGAAGAGCCCGTAATCTAATTAACAACGTCGACCTTACGACCAAAAAACTACAGACCCTAGAGCATCGTCGTAAGGTTGCTTGTTTAACCGTGTACTACAGGATACATTTTGGTGAGTGCGCGAGTGCTCTGTTTGAGCAAATTGTACCCTCACCCTTTCACCATCGGACTACTAGACGCAGACAGAACTTCCGTATGTGGTTGATATTCCGAAAAGTCGAACTAAGCGCTTTGACAGTTCCTTTTTGATACGGGTCGCCAAGGTTTGGAATGAACTGCCTGCGTCTATTTTCCCTGACCAGTATAGTCCTAGTACTTTTAAGCGTCGAGTGAATAGGTTTCTCGTGGATGGACGTGTACCACCTTAGTCTTCATGTTCACTTAACATCAGGTGTCATGGAAGACAAACGTCCCATCCATATTTTATAAAAAAAAAAAAAAAAGCAACTTTGGCGCGGTCGGTACTTAGATGGGTGACCGCTGACCATTCATATCTCACGACGACTTCCGTGCTTCGGAGGGCACGTTAAGCAGTCGATCCCGGGTGCTGTATACTTGTATACAGTAGTCGTTAGGGTTTGTCAGAAGCCATCTAGGCGCCCTAAAAATTCTGGCATCCACCACCCAGCACTGGGCCAGCTTGGTGGATTATGGCCTATACCTCCTCTTCACCCAGGGGAGAGACTCATGCCCAGCAGTGGGCTCATTACAAAGAGTTGTGATGATGATGGGTGGGTAGAGGGCACTATGCCGGTTCAGATAAATTTATGTTATGTTCAGTTAGTCCTTTTGTTTCCGAGACATTCAACATTTTTGAAATGCAACCCCCATAAGTACTGGGTCATCCATTCATTACACCACACCCTGTACATATATATAAAAAATATTTATATTACCAACTGTCTACAAAAATCAAACATGTGTAATTATTGTAAATATTTTTTTTTGTGGTCAAAAATTAAAGGATTCTCACAAAGCTAATGTTTTCAAGATACAATTTTCATCTAGCACTGCCTCTAGCTGGAGATGCTATTCACCAAATTCTATCAAGTTGAATTTCCAAGTAAAGAAGATTGGAGCAAGAGCTTGATAGTCTGTCAAGACTATAGCCACATCTGGTACACTGTGGAATTCACAGGGTGAGGCCTAAATATTAAGCTAGCTTCAACATAGGGAACCAGGAAATCTCCAACATTCTGTCCTGTGTGGAAATAAGCCCAAACGGAGGTTACAAATGGCAAGCCATCTACATCCTGCCTGTTAGCAAAACTGCACTAATGGCACTCAACTCCTCAAGGGTTGACTCCAAACTGGTGAAGCAATGCCATGAACCTCTAAACAGGCTGGGAAGCCTAAATAGAGTTATTCTTAAATGGGTACTGGGCCATTCCAGCATAGACGCCAATGAAGTCTCTGACAAACTCGCAAGAGCTGAAGCAATGGGAAGTCAACATGGTCCTTAACCATTCTGCGGTATTCACGCATTTAATACTTACCAACCTGTGCCTTTTAGAAAGAAAAATCCTATGGGAACTTTCACAAGGGATAATAATAATAGCACCACCTGTATGACAGTAGTAGTACACAACATGTCTTTCAAAAATTTACATGTGGTAAAACTGGTTCAATTTTACAAAAACAAATTCTCTAACTAGCACACTTATTAAATGGAATACAATTCAATACTAAATCAGGTCACTTTCAATCATTACAGAATACGAGGACAAGTTACCTGAAGGCATTGCAACCATTGTCTTATGCATACTTTCCATCAGGTGTCATGGAAGACAAACATCCAATCCTTATAATATAAAAAGGTATGATGACTTAAAAGCATGAATTTGGATATGTTCTTAGGACGGACTAAGAAGGACCAATTCATGCTTTTATGTAGATACTAACAGGGAAAGAGACTAACAAACTTAAAGAGACTAACAGGGAAAACTAGCACACAACCCCCCAAAAAAATCTTATCAGTTCATGTGCCTAACACCCTGTATATGATATTTAGATTATATTTATAAATAGTTACTCTTACTTACCCAATGTGGAAGGTATACTTTCCCTTCATCAGCCACAAACTCTAAAACCCCACTATGGGTGATTCTTTTGGTTTTTTTGTTGGTAAGTTTAAAAATCATAGGATATTCAATATTTAACCGTGTCAGTTGCTCGAGTGCTGAAGGTGGCATAATTACTAAAAAAATAATAATGTAATATTATTAAAAATAAATTAAATAACATTATAGATATGAACAAATTTAGATGTTTAAAAAAATAGACAACTTACTTTTGCCACCCCTTTCAACATCTTGTCTCTCATTTCCTGGTAGCATTGATACAGAAAAGCAACTGTAGGTCATTTTAAATGGCCTTGCAATTTCATGGAACATGAATCCAAACTGAAACTATAAAATTTGAGTTACAAAATCAGGAGTACATTTCGTACATTATAGATCTATTGTTGACCTAACTTACCATCTTGATAGTTTATATTTTATTTCATTCAGTAAACTATTAAACTTTAAGATATTGCATTTGCTACACCTCTATGACGGTCTATTATTATTGATATTGAAATTAAGTTATTACAAACAAATATCAGTAGGTAGGTATGACTCTGCTGTTTGTTGGTTTCCGTAGTTTGACATTGACAGTTTGCAGTAACATATATTTGACATTGACTGTGATTTTAATTTTTGGCATGGAATTAATAGGTACTACGTACAACTGGAAGATTACTCGCAAACTTTCAACATAACAAAATGAACCATAAGTCCATGCAGGTAAAATTTTTTTTTAAATAACCAATATCTACTCAATGAAGTGAGCTCAAGTGAAACTTACTTTTTCACGGGCTTAGTGAATCCTATTATTATTATAATTTCAAAGATAAATAATAAATATTGGTACTATTTAATTTTGTTTTATTTACCACACATCCTTTGTTTCCGAATTGGATGCCCGAGCGCCGGCCGCTGCTGCCGCACTGGACATCGAATCTCGCGTCTCTCCAGTCGAAATTTACGATCCGTGAACCTATGAGTAGGTACACATGCGTGTGGGCGTGGATCCATCTATACGGTACGGCGCCGTGCCGTACGGTGCTGTGCACGGCGGTGGGTGCCATGGCACAGTGCGGGTGGGTGCCATGGCACAGTGCGGTGCCGCGCTGTTTACCGGCAACGGCGCCGTGCCGTTACACGGCATACGGGGCCGCCGTACCGTAGAGATGGATCCACGCCCTAGGATCCTTAAGTGATAAGAACTTTCTCCTGCTTTCATTAGTGCACTTCTAATAGTATCTAGACTCAGTAAATTTATATTTTCTCCTCATACAAACTTTGTGGCTTAAAATAAACTGTGCGCTGTACAGCTGTGGATTGTTTTCTTCGAACCTTATTGAAACCACACATCACACTGGCCGATTTGCCTTAAGTACGCACGTAATTTATTATTATTAAATTTATTCGTAGGCATTGAGCGATTATCTAAATGTCCAATGTATACAGGTAAGAATGGTTACACTAGTTAGAAAGGGACAAACCAAGATTTATGACCTCTCACTCGGCACGTGCTTAGACGCACAGTAAGCTTTCCAGTTGTACGTAGTACCTATTAATTCCATGATTTTTGGTTAATACATATTTCATTGGGTAAAAATAATTTAATATCGGTCATAAAATCAAATAATTGCATCCTTTATTTTGGAGGTCTCAATAAGATGTTGATAATAAGTAAATAAGATATAATTAAGATCTTAGGTTCCTCAGCAAGCTGCTACAAAACTCCAATAAACCGATTAAAAACTTCGTCCAACCTTATCGTAGAACCTTGTTAGGATCTAATAGGTTCAGACCTGCAATAAAGCTAGATAAGCCCATAGAGTTGGCTTAAAATAGTCCTATCGCCATTAGATAAGCATTTCGCAAAAGGCACCTTACCTTGTTAACTCCTACTTGGTGCGAGGACCCCTTAAGATGCGCATGGCTAGCGACTGTCCATCATATAAAGTTTACTACCAAATATCACCGTCATAATAAATAATACATAAAATCCCCTGACAATCACACCAACTACGTGGCCTCAATGTAAGCAAAGCTTGTGTTATGAGATACCATGTAGCAAACTAAGGGGAACCTAGAATATTAAATAGGGTGAGTGGGGGCAAGATCGAACGGTTTTTTAATGAGATGAGTAGTGTTGTTTTTGAATCCTTGTGAAACTCTACACATTAATCAAAATTTGATGTCTTTTATATGACGACCAGAGAGTATATTTTTAAACTAGTTTGTCAAATTTGATTTAAATCTATAAAGTAATGAATACCACACCAAGCATCATTTGCAATGGATAAAAATAAAACAGGGGAAAGACGGAAAGGTGCCGGGGAAAGATCAAACTATTTTCTAAAATCGCTTAAGAAAATGACATACATTCTTGGTCAATACTAGTTTATGGAATTTAATGCCCTGAAAACAAAATAAGGAAACAATGACAAGACAAATATTTTGATTTTCGTATTCCCACCGGGGAAAGATCGAAGTGGATGTTTTCAAACATTGCTGAGTGATTGTTTAAAGTAAAATTGATGATAAAAGTTAAAGGCGATAGATTTGTCACCTTTGGTAGCATAATATTATTCCAAATATCTTACCCCATCAAAATGTAATGGGTACAGATAGAAAATTGTGCATATTTCTAAAATACGAGTAATGGCAAAAAATCTATTTAATTACTCAAACGTAAATAAAAAGTAATTATTAAGTGTCCAAAAGAATCAGTTGTACCTAGCTTTTGATGAAATTTACAGGATGCGGGGTAAGAGCAAAATACTTGAAAAAAAACACGCAAAAAGTCAGATTGTTTAATTTTGTAAAAAAAAATGTTCCTGTGCAACCTTCAAGCATTGACTATGGCATAGGAGAAAATTAAATGGCGGCTTAAACAGTGCTACGAACACTTCAAAAAATCTGCTAGATGTGGTATTATTGTTGAGTTTCTGTCTTACCCAGTTTTCCATCTTCCCCCCACTCACCCTAGTACAATTTTTTTTTCTTGTTCCATGCGAGAATTGAACCTGCAACCAGTGGCGTCTGAGGCCCAGTGGTTGCGGTTTACCCCATCACCGTTAGGCGGGTCAGCCGTAGTGTAATACATGGCGCGGGCAGCGGAGCCCGCCCCATGGGTGACGGAGTCTTTTAGCAAAGTAGTATATCAATAAATAATCCATACGTATTGACTGTACACCAACGGACGCCCGCGACGGAATAAGCGTGCGCCATTGAGAATAGATATGATTACTACGTATAGAGAGGACATCCTAAACAACTTTTTTCCGCCTCGAGTTAGGGCTTTCTGCCCTAACTATTCGGATAAATTCGTGTATGACACAGATTAGAAAGTATTATGTACAAGTACAGATAAGACACATCAATATAGGAAGTTCGGAATGCAAGCTTTTTTGCCGCTTGGCGGAGCTTATGTGCTATAGTGGTTTTCATTATTATTGTTGATAAATATTGATTATCATAGGCGAAAGAAAGGGTGCTTATTTTACAGTACAATGGAACTAACGAACCACTAACTAAAATAATCAAAAACCAACACTTGTTAGCATGTTTGATACTTATAAAGTTATTCGACGAAATATGTGAATCATGAAGTCTAACAAGCATCACAACAATTCAGTTACATAAATGATAAACTTAAGTTCACTTGACGCTACTTCTGAGTTTGCAGGAAATTATATAAACACAGCATATATGTATGTGCATTACACTACAGATATGCATAGGACTTTCACAAGCTGGCAGCATTTTGTGAACAAATGGCGAATGATTGTCTATCAATGATTGTTATTGCAAACAAAAAGCATACAATCACTGATTGCCAATAATAAGTGGCGCCACCAAACTTAAATATGATGCTATGGCCAAACTCTTGAAATTAAATAAAATGCTTTGATTGTCAATGCCGTGTGTATGACAAGCGCTTGTCAGAACAATTAAATACGTTTGTGTTTTCTGTTGAATATTTTTCAAATATGCCTTCGTGTGTGCTGAGGCACTGTTTGAACAATACAGGAAATACAAATAAATCCCAGAGAGTCACTTTTCACATGTTAGTACATCTAATATAATAATAATAATAAAGCCTTTTATTCAGAACAACATAGTAGTTTATAATGTTACAGAATGTCTCTTTGTTCTGTGTGCCTCTTGGCATAGGCCTCCTCCAACCCCTTCCATTGAGCTCTGTCTCTTGCCACTCTTCTCCAGTTGTGTCCGACTGCTAGTTTAAGGTCGTCCTCCCATCTCATCTTTTGACGTCCTTTACAGCGTTTGCCATCCCTAGGGTACCACTCTGATACCGCCCTGCTCCATTTATTTTGAGAGTCTCTTATCATGTGCCCTGTCCATCGCCATTTTTGCTGGTCTATCCGTTCGGCTATGTCTTTTAGTTTAGTTTTTCCTCTTATTTCTGAGCTTTTGATCCTGTCCTGCTTTTTTACTCCTAATATGCTTCTCTCCATAGCTCTTTGGCAACGTTCTAATTTAGCTCTGTGATGTTTAGTAAGTGACCATGTCTCGCATCCATAAGTGATAACTGGAAGGACACAGGTATCAAAAGCTTTTCTTTTTATTGGTAGACTCAGCTCCTTAGTTTTAAAAATTTCTTTCAACGACCAATATTTCCTCCACCCGTTTATGATTCTTTTGTTGATTTCTTTTGTCATCTGATCATTAAAAGATATTATCTGTCCTAGGTACACATATTCTTGGGCATATTCGAGAGCTTGGCCGTCGATTTTTATTATTTTTGGGTCTGAGTTGGTTAGCAGTTTAGTTTTGTTTTTATTCAAGTGTAGGCCAACTTTCATACTCTCTTTCTTAAGGGTCATTATCATTTCCTCTGGATGTTTCAGGTTTTCTTCAAATAGGACTATGTCTTCCGCAAATCTAAGGTGCTTCAGTGTTGCTCCGTCTATTCTAATACCGAATCTTTCCCAGTCCAATCTGCGGAAGACACCTTCCATGGCGGCCGAGAATAGTTTAGGTGAGAGGGGGTCTCCCTGTCTTACTCCTTTTTGAATTTTGAAATTTCCTCCCAGGGATTCAACCTCGCTTCGCTATTAGTGTAGATGTTCTTAATTATTTCAATGTATCTTGGGGCTATCCCTTGCTCTTCTAAACTTTCCCATATTGATTTGTGGCTTATACTGTCAAAAGCTTTGCTGTAGTCTATAAAGGCCATATAGAGGGTTTTGTTGTACTCTTTGTATTTTTTCAACACACTTGCTCGTAAAGTGAGCGTTATTCTATTGAGTTTAGAACTATAAACTGGGCTATAAGTCACGCGTGCATTAATATATTATACCCTAGTGCATAATATAATGAATCCTACAAAGTTGAATTGTAACTTTGTGCAAATAACATGCGAGAAAACAGAGCATATTTTATTGGTCCGGGTTATACACTAAATATTTTCAGAAACAACAAAGAGGTTTTATACCACTTCAAATCCATATACATTTTTAAATGTTTGCGCCTTATATTAGTAAAATAAATTTGTATATTAAACAAATTATTCACAACTAGCTTTATCCCGCAACTTCGTATGCGCTTAACTACCCTTCTCGTGAAATTTTCAGAAACTATACAACCAGACACCCACTGCAAAGAACCTTTATACCAAGTATCGAACCCATGCGCTCAAGGAATAAGTTTTTTTCACACAAACTAAAAATCATATATTTCCCGTGCCCGTGGGAATTTTGGGAATTTTTTTCGTAACACAACCAGTCACTCTTTGAAGAACCTTCATGCCAAGTATCTCATCCTTACACTTAAGGAATAAGATTTTTCATACAAACTAAAAAGTCCAACACCTCCACGTGGGAATTTCGGAAATTCCTTCGATAATACAAACAGACACTTATTGAGGAACCTTTATATCAAATATCACATCCGTGCACTCAAGGGATGGGATTTTTTCATACAAACTAAAACATCATATATTTCCCGTTCCCGTGGGAATTTCGGGAATTCCTTTCATAACACAACCAAACACATATTAAAAAACCTTTACACCAAGTTTCACATCGGTGCAATCTAGGAATAAGATTTTCATACAAACTAAAAAGTCCTATATTTCCGGATCCCGTGGGAGTTTCGGGAATATTTTTCGTAACACAACCAGTCACTTTTTAAAGAACCTTCATGCCAAGTATCACATCCGTACAGTCAAGGAATAAGATTTTTCATACAAACTAAAAAGTCCAACCCCTTCCCATGGGAATTTCGGGAATTCCTTCCATAATACAAACAGACACTTATTGAGGAACCTTTATATCAAGTATCACATCCGTGCACTCAAGGGATGGGATTTTTTCATACAAATTAAAACATCATATATTTCCTGTTCCCGTGGGAATTTTGGGAATTACTTTCATAACACAACCAGACACATATTGAAAAACCTTTACACCAAGTTTCACATCGGTGCACTCAAGGAATAAGATTTTTCATACAAACTAAAAAGTCCTGTATTTCCCGTTCCTGTGGGAATTTCGGGAATTCCTTCCTTAGTGCACCCCTACATCCCCTAAAAAATGTATATTCCAAATTTCAGTTCTCTACGCCCAGTAGTTACGGCTGTACGTTGTCTGTCAGTCACTCAGTCACTCAGTACCTCAGTACCTCAGTCACTCAGTCAGTAACGGAACAGTTTTATATATATTGATTTACAATCATTTGTCATAAAATATTAAAATATTTGCATTTACCACTCCAAATTAAACATTTTCACTTAAAATAGGCTGTATATGCTATACAGACATTGACACATTTGACGGAAAAAAAAACCTACGCGCATGCGCGAGGTTCGGTGCCATTTTCCAATCACAATTCACAGCTTTGTTATCAAGTGTGTTTGTTATTTTATGATCACGTATGTCTGTCTTTTACTCACAAGTGTGTTGAAAAACGTCGTATGTAACTCGTGAGCGTTGCTAATTACAGTCGAGGCTGTGATTTGAGCCCGAGCCGCAGGCGAGGGCTTAATAATGAGCCGAGACTTGTTACATAATATACTATTCTATTATTTGTTTCACTGTATGTATATGGTCAATAGTGGAGAAGTTTCTTCTGAATCCAGCCTGTTCCCGTGGTTGGTTTTCATCAAGTTTCGTGCTTATTCTTCCTAGGATTACTTTAGAAAATACCTTGTAGATGTTGGATATCAAACTTATGGGTCTGTAGTTCTCTATGTCTTCTTTTTGCCCTTTTTTATATAGGTATGAGAATAATGTGTGATGTTTTCCACTGCATGGGAATTATGCCAGTTTCCAAAATTTCATTAAAAATGGATGTAAGTATGGGTAGTAAGTCTTCAAGGGTGCCCTTGAGAAGTTCATTTGTAATTTTGTCTGGGCCGGGTGCTTTTTCTGACTTTTGGCTGAGAATAGCTTTTTCAACCTCGCAGGGCAGTATTTTTGGTTCTGGTTCTTTTTTATTAATATCAGTCACTTGTCCCTGTCTCTGATTTTGAACTTTACAAGAGTATAGGTCCTGGTAGAATTTTGTAGCTATTTCATTAATATTTTTTTCTGTTTGTAGTAGTATCATCTTTTTTGATTAGTTTTGGTATCCAGTCTCTCTTAATTTCGCTTAGTTCTTTGAACGCTTTTTTCACACCCCCTGTTTTCGTTATGTGTCTTTCTATTGTTTGTAATCTTCTTTTAGTACATCTAAAGTAGATATCAATTATTTATTTCACCAAGTCACTAAGTATGTTTTTTCAAATTGCATAGAGTAAAAAACCATTAATTTAGGGCAGAAGGGACACTGCTAACGGATTTTGATTTTGGGTACAGTTTGATCAAGGATTTCGTGAGACAAGTTAAAATGCTTAAAAAATACCTGCTAAATGTTAAGCAGGTTCCAAAATTACTTTGCAAAAATTTCTGGCAAATTATCTAAATTACCATTTTTCACCTAAAATTCATTTGCATAATTTTGTGTTAAATATGTGAGGGTTTGAAAAATATTTTTTTGTAAAAGAAATATTAAGTTCCAGTTTATTTAATATGGATATTTTTAGTTCAATAGTTTTATAAGGTCACCTTTACTATTCCTCCAGTTTATCACAGGTCATAGATTTTTTTTATTATTTTTAGCTCTGGTGTACCGTTTATGAGACATTTGCATTTTTATCTTTGCTTACAATTTTAATAATTAATAATAATAATAAATAATTAAATAATAATTTTGCCAGTTAAAAGTCATAACAAAACTACCGCAAAATATATTGATTAATATTTAGATGCCATGTTTTAAAAACTCGCACGCAATGGAAACGAATCCATTAAAACGCGTAATGAAAATAACAACATTAACGTATTGGATCCCTTTAAGTCACTCAATAATTTATCACGAATTTTTCTACAGCACGTTAAGAACATTTTTACACAAACACACTATTACGGCTTACAAGACGTTAGACAGTTCTGAATTTTCTTTTTACTGATATTATGAGGGACGCATAGTTTTAATCGGGCTCTCGTATTTTTTACGATCTAATAATTCTTGCACCTTTTTATTCCGACTTCCCTTTCAGTATACGGTAAACAATATAGTTCCCTATTTATAGGTTTATCACCATTAAGCTTAATACGCATCTTTCCCGAGTCAGTTAAGTCTATTTCGCCCAGAAAACAAGCAAAACAGTCAGAGTATCGTTCTAACAAACCGAATAACTGTTTTGTTAAATTACAATAATTTCCGAATATTTTACAAAACGATAGTATTATTTAATTCTCTACTCAACTCTTCGCTCCTCAAAAGTGATAAATTCGCAGTCATCTCTCCAACAGATTCACCCTCTCCCAGGACTTGGATTGTTGCTAATATTGCATACACGGACATATCCAACTCCATCATGAAGCATCAAGCTTGATATTGCGTATGATAAACTGCCCATGCTGTATCGACGTTGTTTTGTACTTAGCTTTCTACAGAAGCATCGTTGGAAGTGACGCGCACCAAACTGCTTCTTACAAGAACTTCCGGGACTCTGTATTTACCAGCAACATTCTGAATATTTATAAGCACACTCTAGCCTGTCCTTGTAATTTGGATTACCTACATCTTAAAAGATTTTACTTCATCTGAACAGTTGTATATATTGCTTAATTGTTCAATTTTCTTGATCCAACTTTTTACATCGTTGTTGTACAGTAGATTTAGTATCTTTGATTATCATTAAATCCGATATTCTTTTGTCCACTTGCTCCAATATGCTAGACAATGAAGAATTTGATGTTGAATCAGAATTTGTATAATCACTAGTTTGGCCTGGAAACTTCCTTTTCTTGAAAATAAATCTTCTCGAGTTACCGCTGTTATAATTTCTCTTCATATTGAAGCGTAGGTTAATAAAAAAATGCCACTTCTGATTATAAGGGAGTGGTCTTAAATAAATGAAAACTTTTCGGATTACTATAATTTAATGTGATACTCAATTACAGAAATATTAAAAAGAGCACCAATAAATAACGATCCCACACATTTATATGTTTCTCCCCTCTCCTCAACTTTCGCACCTTTCCTCTCCTCTTCTCACCTCGCCTCTCCTCTCCTCACCTCACCTCAGCTCGCCTCACCTCGCCTCACATCATCTCGCCTTACCACACCTCGGCTCACCTCTCATCACAACAAACGCCATCTATCCACTACTTCCGTTACATAAATCTTTTACGGTTTCAGCTGTGTCCCTGTGGAACGAACTGCCTCTAGAAATTAAAAAAGCTTCCACAGTTCAGCAATTCAAAAAGCTAGTCAAATCACATTTCCATGCACAATCTATCTTATAATATGTTCTTATTTGGTATATTTACCTTATGTATGTATTTAAATATATTAGTATACTAGCTGCTGCCCGCGACGTCGTCTGCGTGAACGCTATGCAGCACCAAACGCACCTACGATTATAACACTACTAGCGTGATAATATGTAGCCTATATGTTGACCCGACTTCTTAACTATCTTCATGCCAAATTTGAAGTAAATCCATGCAGTACTTTTTGAGTTTATCCCGGAAAGACAAACAGACAAACAGACAAAAATTCTAAAAACTATATTTTTTGTTTCTGTTTCGATTGTAGATCATACCCCAAGTATTCTTTTAAAAAAATATTCAATGTACAGTTTTGACTTTCCTACCATTTTATTATATGTATAGATTATGTAGATATATAAGTATATAAGTAGTTATGTGTGTAGCTTTAAATTTACTTTCTTGTTATAACTAAGAAAATTGTCCTTATCTTGTCGAAAAGGTTGCCTGGAAGAGATCACTTTTTATTAATAAGGCCGCCAATTGTACTCTAATTGTATTTTTGTACATTATGTAAACATAATTTGTACAATAAAGAATAAATAAATAAATATCATGTCAATCCCGACTTTTGACGTTTTGGCAGCTAAAAAATTGTACTTCTAAAGCGATATAGCGCTGTTTTTTAAATAGTCAGGGCTGAATTCAGTCCATGCCGCGCATGTTCCACGATTTAATAATAAGTTAAATATAACGCACATTTTAAAAAACAGTACATACCCGAACTAACATTTTAAATGCGAAAATCTATCTATCTGTCTCTCTGTTTAACGGTTACACTTTCAAGAACAGAGTTGTACAAAATAGTTATTAAACTTGGGACACGGCTGTCTATTTTTAGAAATACTCCCCTTGAAGGGTTAAAAGAAGCGCTGAAAGTAGAAATGAATGAATTTTGACACAAAAAAGTAAATTATACGCGCTTACTCTTTTTTTAAATGCAGTTAGAGTTTTATATTCTTGAAAATATTGACCAGTCAGTTGTTGTTAGAACGTGGTATGCGTGAACCGTCATAATTAATTTTTCACAAAGGTACCTAGGATATCGCGTAGATATCATTCGTCCTACCATAATATCAAACTACAGTCGCATAATAATGTATTGCACGATTTTGTAAAATAGGTATCATCTACGCAGCTAATTTATTGTGCTGTCAGTAGGTATTATTGTTGCTTAATAAATTAATTTTTGCCTAGCTTTAAATAAAAATGTTAATCGAAAATATCATCAACTCAGCGTATGTTTTCAAACTATCTACTTGATGTAAAAAATAAAAAAAGTAAATTGATGAGGAAGTATATATTTTATTTGCCTTTTTAAAATTATTCTGTATGACACACAGTAAGTTCATGCATTCGCATCGTTATCGATAAAATTATTAACATTTTTGCATAAAATTACAACCCTATCTGCCATAATAATCATCTGCCTACACTACGCATTAGGCGGAAAATGCAATAAGCGCGCTCTATAGGTACCTAAATCCTAAATATTACCCTAAGAAACCAGCATCAAAGAATTAATTTTAGAAAGAATTTAAGAATCATTTTTATGCGCTCTGTATTAAGTATTGAATGAAAGGATTTTATTTTGAAAGTCCCAGTTTTTGTCTATCGATCGGTCACTCATTCACTAATTCATTATTCATTCATTTACCATTCATTTGTATATGTGGCAGCCGCAGAACTTTTCGCAATTTTTTCTATGCTCGTAAAAAAACATATTGGATCTCTTTTTCTTCATGTAGAGTTTCATTGAGCCGGGTAAACTATCTGTTGTAAACGTTAAAATATTATTTTGTATATTCATAGTTCGTTGTCTCTATTTCATTCAATAATCGCCATGTTGATTGTCAAAAGTGTTTTCGGAAACTGTACGGTGGATTGATTTGTGTTATTTTTCAGAATCCGCAGTTTTTGTGGTTCGCTAAATATTTGGTTTTCTACATAATTATCGTGAATAGTTACTACAATGGCGCAAGTTTTACCTATACGTTTTCAGGAGCATTTACAGGTACGTACGCCCATCGGTTTTCTTACGTTTCACCGTAATTTTTCTTGGAAAGATTATTGCATATTAATTTGAGCGGCTTGAATCCTATAGTCCGTTTTCAAGTTATATTTGCCGTAATAGTTGCATAGGAACCCTTGTGATGACATTGCGCAATTAGCAAGTGACAGTTCCACCCCCAATCTATCGCACCCACAGGAAACATCCAATGTATTGATTTGTACCATTTTTTTAAAATCATACCGTATTTTTTATTACTTGATGTGCAGTATCTACTTGCTCAAACTATGATATTATCCAACAAGAATTTTTGCTGTCCGTTATGATTCTCCTTTGTCATAGTCAGTGTTGGTTTCTAATGATAATTTTATGGTTAGATTATCTAATTATCATATAAGATGATAACATATTGGGTTATGTCTTAACATAAAGGTCTGAAAGACTAAAAGCCGGCTTTAGCCCCTCTTTATTGTATTTCCAAAAGATGTGTACTTAGTTGTAAATAAAATCTATTACATTAAAGTAAGGTCCTTAAAAAAAGTCCTTTTTTCTCGTCTTGCTTAGTAAACAAACTTGTTGTGTCTTTTGAATGTAGTCAGATTAATCAATTACAATTTATAAAACACCATAACCTTCTTAATTCAAATATGTTTAAACTTTAAAGTAACTATAGTAAAACAACTTCCAAATATGTCTTCATTTATTAAACAATTATGAAATATACTTGAAGCAGACTTTTAGTGTATTTTCATGTCTAAAAAGCTGTATACACTGCACAATTAATTTGTTTGTCATAAGGTTCAAATCTCAATGATAATGTATACATGTCATTAGATGTGACTGTACACATTAGATAGATTTAGTTAAAAAATTTTTTTTTAACACATGCTCTTTTTTTAAGCTCACAAATGTTGGAATCAACCTGGCATCTATATCCTTCAACACTCTTACTATGGAGTCCGACAAATTCATCTGTGTCAGAGAAAAGGTTGCGGATACAGCTGAGGTTGTCATTATTGACATGGGTGATCCAACAAACCCTATCAGACGACCTATCAGTGCTGACTCAGCCATCATGAACCCGGCGAGCAAAGTTATTGCACTTAAAGGAAAGGCGGGTGTTGAAGGTATGCATAATCTTTTATTATTACTTGAATAATCAGCTGGTGAAATCTTATTGTTATTTGACTTATCTTCAATAAAGTTGTATAAAGCTGCCAATGAACTTATGATGAGATTTTTCAACCTTATTATTATTAATATCTATTTGGATAAACCAACAAAATAATAAATCATAACATATGTGTGCAGTTTTGATAAGGATTCATATAAATATGTGATAACTATAGTGTACTGTTTCTGATAAGTAATGCACACCCAAGTGGATTTATAACTAAACTATAATTTGATAATTTTCATCAAAAAAACATTGGTTAGTCCGAAAGTAACATGTTGTTATGAGTCATATCAATATTTCTATGAGTCATCTTTTGTTGGTAAATTGTTAAGCTAACTTGACAACCATTATTATCTCAAAATGTGATGTCTAAGTTTAAAAAAAAAGGTTTCTCAATAGAATAAAGTGTATAAAAAAATAATTATACATTTCCCAAGTTAAGAAGGAACTGGTCCTTTATTAACATTGCCAGATATCAAAAACATTATAACCTCCAGAGCTGTATTTGGTGGTAGACCTTTGAAGAAGATTGGCTTAGCCAAGTGGATTCTGAAGATGTCCTATCACTATGGAGCAGTTGCTCAAATTACTCATCTTTTACAAGTGACATTGATATGCAAATCTGTATCTACGCAACTTTAGATTTGTTTGCAAGCGCAGGGGCTGCCTCTACAAAGGATCAGAGTATCCTTCAGAGCTATGATAAGGAAAACAAATCGGCCCAAAAAGTAGACATGTCTTTATCTTCAAATAAAATACAATTTTTAAACATGCAGTTAACACGAAAAATGTAAAGGATCAATGATTATCTGTTATCTGAATTCCATATCAAAAGTACTGCTTATTTTGGTGCTAGAGTGGGCTATGTGAAAATATATAAATATTATTTTTCACAAATGCTTTTATTGATTGGCACTATGCACTGTATTTGTGAAAGTTAGTTTGTCATAAAATTTATTGAATTGTATTGTAAAATTGAGTATATGAATTAGCTTGTCTTATTAGAATTAGCTACATAGTTAAACAAGAGATTATCCTAGTATACACAATATACCAGGTGGACCAATAAGATTGGTCAATATGGTAAAGCCAAAATTGAAGAATGTGAATATAATTCTTTTAACACATAAATTTTTCAATGCAGTTTTGATTGATGACATTCCTACGAAGAGGTCTTCGCATTATTTTGTACTTTCCCCTACAATCGATCTTAATGGTATAACCTGCATAATTTGGCCTCTTACATACTTATATATTTCAAAGGCAATATTGTAATCATTGTCAAGGTCAAGTCAAAAGTCCAAAAACACTTGAAATAAGTCAACTGGTTTACAAATTGAACTGAATCTACCATCACTTCGGAAAGTCGTGATGTGTAAATGTGAATAAGTGTGAAAGTAAAGCATAATCAATAGGCTAAAGACTAAAGGCTCGCAAAGCATCCACCCACGCATTTTTACTTTGCGCAGGGAAATGGACGCCAATGAACACACCCAACTTTAATATCTCACATCTAGGTAACTCCTATACATAGCATAATTATTGCCGGGTCGGATATAATCACCGTCAAAGACATTACACTGCGTGAAGGTGTCGGGTGGCTTTTTCAATTATTATTTGTAACTACCCGCATTTATGCTCAATTTCACCTAATCGTATTTTTGTATGTGAATTCGTTAAATATCGAAAGGGAAGGAAAATAAAATTAATCAACAGATGTTCGGTTCCCATAGCGTACGACAATAGAACGAAATTCATATTTAATATTCTCTATACTGTCTGTCGAGTATTTCGTTTGTTTTGAAACGTTTGTCAAAAGGTGTTGAAAGTATGTGAACTGCCGATATTCAGATTCTGTTTTTGTAAGGGTTTACATCTTACTAATATTATAAATGTGAAAGTTTGGATGTTTGTTCTTCAATCACGCCAGAACTGCGACTCCGCTGCTGAATGTCGAATTTTGAAATGTCGACGTATGTTAGTTCTAAAGTACATGATCTCGATGTACGCTATTTCGAAAGTTCACTGGAGCGAAGTATGCAAGGCCGACGTAATGTTAGTTAGAAAGCATACGAGTGCGATGTACGCCAGTTCGAAATTACCCTGTTGCGAAGTATGAAATGCCTCCATGTTGTTTAGTTATAAAGCATCCGAGTGCGATAGGACTATTTAATTCGCACTCGTATGCTTTCTAACTTCGATATCGACACTATCGCTATTGGAACAATTCTAAAAGGTAATAAACAAAACACATTCATGAATATATATATTTTTTATTATAAAAAAAAATTAATTTAACCAGAACCAAACAAAAAATATGCGGTTGGAGCATTTACTTAACTTAATGTTATTTTTAAGGTCAACTTCGATATCGACACTATCGTTACCTATGGCAACAATTCTAATAGGTAAGTAGTAAACAATACACATTCATAAACAGGTATAATTTAAAATTATAAAAAAAAATCAGAATAAAACAAAAAAATATGCGCTTGGAGCATTACATGACATAATGTTATTAAAAAGAACAATTAAGTTATTTATTATCAGTAATAATAAGATTAATTTATTTCAGTTTCGTATATAAAATTAAATCTTCAAATACGCTATGTACGCAAGACCGCTTATATATTCTTTTAAATCTACCTTACCCTTCTTAATAACTGTTCTCTGATTTTTAGGATATGGCATGATTTTTTGTATTTACGTTTCTTTATATTGGCATTAATTCTTTCAATCTCAAAAATAGTATTCTTTTGTTCTTTTTTCAATTCTTTCATCGATTTATAGATATTGAATTTTTTCCTGTTCAGCAAGCTATTCCAACGGTTATGCCAATTTTCAATATTGTTTTGAGTAGTTGGGATACCAGCGTTCACACAATCTAATACAGACCATATCTGAGGCGGAAATCTTGGGGCCGACTTCTTTAGCTGTAATTTCAGTGTTGACACCTTCTTTCGATTAGTCACACGTTTATAAACTCCATCAACATAATATTTAGAAAACCAGTCAATCACTTTTTTCGCTTCTTCGGGTATAATTTGCTCGCGAATAATTTCAAACGCGGATGGTATCTCAGTCGGATCTAAAAAAGCAAGAGCCGCTAGATGGCGCATTTGATGTGCGAAATTACTGTCGCTAATATACTTTTTTGATAACCCTTCCTTTTGGATATGCAAATTCCCAAATGCGAAACACAAATGTTGTTATTTTCATTTGTCCAAATATTTTGGGACAAATGAAAATAACAACATTTGTGTTTCGCATTTGGGAAAGCACTTTCACTAGCTCTTATCGCAGCTAACTCAAAATCTGTGATAATGAAGTCTGGGTCGAGATTAATATTTAATTGATTGAATGTAAATCGCAGTACAATTTGTAAAAAAATGCCATAAATTCGTTCAGATTTACTCGACAAAAAACCATAAACAAGTGGTAGTACCTACCTGTTTCGTATCGTCGTTTTGGCCCACTTGCCCATGAATCGAATACAATTGGTAAAACAGACTTGGACAACACTGGAACGTGCCATCCATAATCCAAAATTGAGATTTATCCAAAAGGCGAAGATTTGTTTTCGTACTGAATACAAGAATTGTATCGGTCTCATCAACGTAATGGCCAATTAAAAATTGTTCCCCTTCGAATTTGGTATACACGTCGGGTATGATAATATCATTCAATGTTTTTGGTAGTTTTAGTTCATTTCTCATCCTTTCTCTGTGAATGATCAAAAGCATAGCTTCTTTTGACGGCATAAAAGGAGATGATGTACTAGGCACGTCCTGTATACTTTTTTGAATAATTTGCCCGGGCCTATCAAAACTTTCGGCAGCTTTTCTTTTTAATGAATGCCTGACGGTATTTGCTTCAGCAGTATTCGAATCTGGTTCATGGAGGTGAGATATATTGTTAAATTTGTGTACATAATGATCATCGCCATTCTTTCTTGTAGTTACCGCGGCGCCACAACTCGACGACTTTTTTCTCACGCAATTCCAGTAGAACACATCATCACACTTTTTATTAATCATATATAGATACCCATCAAGAAACAAAAGATTATTATTTTTATGCGACTTAACAAACTCACATTTACTGTTCTCCATTTTTACGAATGAGTTAAAATGATGAAGCGGAATGACTGTTGAAGGACAATAAATTAGTTTATGACACTTGGTAAAATACTATCTACCCTCACAATTTCTATAATTTTTTGAAATAAATGTGGTACCAAGCAAACTTCATGTTTTTTAAAATGCATTGTCTATTTGTAATGTTAATTAGTAAACACATAGTGTTATTTATCATTGTTGCGTTAAACTTCCGTTTAAATACATTTATCATATATTTATCATAAATATAGGTAAGTACAAACAATTACTAATATCCGTGTCTGTCCCTATATAAAAAATTAATTAAATTTATTTTTTACACACATTTGCTAATTATAATGTTGTAGGAGCTGGTGAAATTTGTTTAACTTTCTAACTACCAGTACGAAGGCATTTCATACTTCGTAACAGGGTAATTTCGAACTGGCGTACATCGCACTCGTATGCTTTCTAACTAACATTACGTCGGCCTTGCATACTTCGCTCCAGTGAACTTTCGAAATAGCGTACATCGAGATCATGTACTTTAGAACTAACATACGTCGACATTTCAAAATTCGACATTCAGCAGCGGAGTCCAGAACTGCTCAACGGATTTCGATAAAATTTGGCGTATGATGATGACTAACTCGTCACTTATGTGAACCCCATGAAGGCCTTTGCTTGTATAATGGAGACCTTATAAGGTCAGAGCAGCCGGAATCGACTTACAATAGCCCTGCCGTCCCTAAATATGCGTGCCGTATAAAGCACAGCATCCGGGGCTCCCCGCTTGGTCCCTTCAAGATCAACCTGACCACCATTCATATAAAAAAAACAGTTTTTTTGTTTAAATCGTATTAATATAACTTGCAAACTATGCTGCACAATAGTACTATTTTAACCATACCACATATTATTAAAAAGAAAAGAAAGAGAGGATCACTTCATACAAAGTCCTCCATGTGGCCCACTCTTAGGTCTGGCAATTACTGTGTTTCGTACACTGTGTACGAAACTGAGACTTAAAGGCCTCGGTTTAAGTTATAAATTATTATAACTCAAGCGTGGCCGCATTATTCCAGGACACGGAGTCTCTCAGATAAATATTCAATATTTTATTGAAATAACGATTCGTTTTATTGAATTTAATTAGATATAAGTTTCACCCACTCAATGAAATAGAAAACATACGTTAGTAGTAGGTTAGTGCTTCAGAAACCTCGTCAGATCACCATACAACAATATTTCAATATTTTTTTATGAAATATAGGTCCCTCGCCGCGTCTGTTTCTCTAAACTCGTTCTGCACATGTTTTTTAGTAACGGATTAACTCATGAAAGAGAGTCATTGTATAAATTTTCTAAAATATGATATAGGTAAGTAACTTTAAGAATAAAATGTATGTCCCCCTTGGTAAATTTATAAAATCTGGATCTTTCGAAAAATAATCTGGAAATTGACGTGAGGTCATGAAATAAAAGAGGCTTACCTCGAAAGACCTTTTTCTAATCTTGAGACTACCAAAGACTAGAAAAAGGTTTATTATTTATTATAAATAATACATTTAATTGCTAATAAAAGACAGAAGGTTTTCAAAAGTATTGTCCTAGTCCGGAAGTGAAAGATAAATGTCAGCGATTATACACGCTTTTTGCACCAGCAAATTGGATAACTGCGATAGTTAGGGCCACGTTGGCTTTATATTCTGCGTATGACCTAAGTATATGGATATTATTTTAATGATTCCAAATAAAAGTGCAAGGCTAAAAGTTTATTTGACCGCTCCGGTTTTGATGTTTTCCGGCAGTATTTTATAAAGAGCCCATGCTGGGCTGGTAGAAAAAGAAATCATAATAATAATAAATATTTCTGACACTCACACAACATTATCTAGCCCAAATTAAGTTTTTTAAAGAACTTGTGTTATGGATACTAGATAACTGATATACTTACGAAATATATAAACATACATATTGAATAAATACATATTTTTATTAGAATAAACTTACATAAACATCCATGACTTGACGACTAATATCTGTGTCCATCACACAAATATCCGCCCTCGCCGGGATTCGAACCCAAGACCTGTGGCATAGAACGCAATGTATGTTACCACTACATCAGCCGGTCGTCGAAATACGTAGAATGTACCAGTTACTTCGTTAGTTAGTTAAGGGTCAAGAGGTTTTATTGGCGCTTTGTGGGCGATATGCTGACCACCTGTCACTGCAATAGTCTCTCCATCATTATAATACCTCAAATTTGGTCAAACGTGACTTCAGATGCTTTTATAACCACTTGTGTTCTGCCCACCTCATAAGGGATAAAGGCGTGAAGTTATGTATGCAAGTGCACGTACTTAATTACCAGGCCTTGTATTTTAAACTTGCATTTTCGGCGACTGCGTGTAGAAAAGCTTATTTTCTGTATCTCACAGAGTTTTCTATCTTGAATGACAAGTGCTTTGGAGATTTTTACTCCCCTTGCTCTATGGTATTTAAAGTAATTTGGACCTACTAATATAAAATGCTGAATAGTTTATTTGGTTGAATGCACTTATCTCTGTAGCTACCGGTCTGATTTAAAAAAAAAAACGTTGTGTCTTTATAAGCCTAATGCTTGCGGAAGGTTATACGCTGTATATTATCCAGAACTTTCCATGGTTTCAGAAGTTACGCGGGTAAAACCGCCCGAATCGGATTTGATAACTTATTTTTGCACCTGAAAGTCCAGCTTTAAGGGAAGTACGGAGGTAGGCACGGAATCAAAAGAATAATATTTTTAAATCCTTGTCAAAACTTTAGCTGAAGTATAGGTCATTAACGTAAATATTTTTCATTTTCATACATATTTTATCTTTTTTTTGTATTCAAAAAAGTACTCAGTCGATTTTGATGAAATTATATGGGATCACCTCTGAAGTTTCTTCTATCAAGTATATTTAAAATCCAAAAAAAAAAACCTAAAAAAAACGTACACGAATTGAAAACCTGCTTTTTTAAGTCGCTTGAAAAAAAAAACAAAAATACTTTTGCAAAACGGCTATTTTTCCCCCTTTGGAGTAAACCACGCTCAGTTTAAAGATTCGCATATTAGTTCCATTTTTGATTTTCTATTATTTTATTTAAATTTAAATCTGCGCCATTCCTGTGGAGTTGGGCAAATGGAACGTTTATTGGCAGTTCCGATTTCATCGTAATCTAATTAAGTGTCGCCGTGCCCTTCCACCTGTTTATTAGGCAGATTTAACGAGGTCACATTTCGTGAAGCTTTCTTATGGGTAATGTGGAACTGTATGTACCGAGTATTTTTCAAAGAGGTGTTATTTAGGGAACTATATTGAAATAAAATAAAAAATCTATTAAAAGTTAAGTTTATTTTTTATTTAAACTATGTAGCAATAAAACTGTTAATTAATGTAAACTATAACTTACATAATAAGTAAATAAATATCAGTATATTAATGGCCTGCGCAGATGGCGGACTTTTCTCCGCGGCGGAGTAAAAAGTACGCTCCGCGAATAAAAACTTCTTCGCCTGAATTTAACTTTTTGTACGCGGTACTTTTAATCCCTCGTTTGCGTTACTCGATACAGTTGTATGCGATCTATTTAAGCGGACAAAAAAGTCCGCGGAGAAAAATCCCTCGTCTGCGCAAGCTTTTAGATTTAATATTATTTTTGAAGATAAAAAATAAACAATACTATTGTCAGTATTAAGAGCTTGCGTCTATCATAATCTGTGAATTAACGATTTTCTATTCATTTTTATCTCCAAAGGTATTTTTATAACCTTGACATAGGGAACGTTAAGTGCTAAGTCAAACATGATCGACTCAACGAAGTTTTACATGACAATTGACGACATGACGTTACTTAAAATATCACTAAGTTGAAGAAATTTGCCACAAACACTTAAATAAATACCTGTATATTTACTTACACAAGTACACATTGGGCTCAAAACTTGGCGACAATAGTATAATTTACGAGTGCGGAAAGCCTGTCATTGCAAAGAGTTCCGACGAATGTCTACCCGAGCCGAGGCGCAGGCGTAGGTGAGGGTTGACAGTCGGAACACGTTGCAATGACGGTTCCGCACGTGTACTGAACAAATATTTTTAATACAGTTGCGAAAAAATGAAGCAATTTAATAAAATATACAAAATGGCGCTAGCCGTAAAAGAATATAAACAGAGCTTATTTTTGTTTTCTTCACCAATTCTGGGTAGGCAAAGGGAACTATGCCCATATAGATTTGTATTGACATGAAATGAAAATGAAATTTAATGAGATAAACTGAAATGAAACCTAACCTAACTCATTGAATCAAATCATAAAATCTGATATTTCAGAAATATTTATTTATTTATTGTTCAAATAATATTTACATAGTTAGTTTACAACAATACAATAGAGTACTATTGGCGGCCTTATCAACAATATATGATCTCTCCCAGGTAACCTTTTTGACAAGATAAGGAAATATTTGCATGAATCATAAAAAACTTTTAAAACTTCTATGTTGTTTTTTTCTTTTTATAGACATTATTATGACATTTGGGAAAGAGAACGCACGAGTATGTAATAGCCCACATCCCGAACGCTATACGTCCCTGCAATACACCAGTTTTTGAGCAACTGTACTAAAAATAATCTTATACCAAGGTTGTTTTTCGCATTACTCAAGGCTTAAGAGGTTCTCAAAGTTAAATAACCGTATGTCTTCGTACGGTGACTAAAAAGCAATAATTCCTATTTTATTAACCCTGCGTTTGATCTCTTTCTCATCTGACGAGGGCTCCCTATAGAAGATAGAATAATCTGGTCTAAACAATTACTCATCAAATCATATAACCGGAATTACCTAATATTAAACGTAGTCGCTAGCCATATGGATCTTAAAGAAGTTCTACCAAGCAAGCAAGGTTTAACAGTCGTCATCTGCGGGGGCACGTGTAGCCAGTCTGTATTTCTATTCTTAGCCGATCCTAGACGGACGATCCACTTTGACTTCATCATCACTGCAGCCGCTTTAAGTCCACTGCTGGATAAAGGCCTTACACAGTCGGCGAATACCTATATTTACTTTAGATATTAGAGATAAAGCAAAAAAAAGAAGCAATCAACCATGTGATTCATTGCTACAACCAAAGGATCAATTTTTCAAAGTCTTTATTACTATTTAAACATAAATTATTCACTACATTGTTTATTTAATAGAAAATCTATAAGAATCTAGCTATATTTTTCGCTTGGTGGTAGGATCCCTTCTGGGTCCGCCTGGCTAGCGCCCACCCTTTATATAAAGTCTGCCGCCAAATGTTACCACTCCGGCGGTAATGTGTTCCGGCAATATTGTATAAAGAGCCAGTTCCTTCCTAAACCTGTGAGCTTTCATCTTCGACCTCATCGTCACTTACCATCAGGTGAGATTGAGGTCAAACGCGGGTTTCAGACACTTATAAAAAAAAAAAATGTTTTATGGTATGCAGCTATTGAATAGTAATTAATAAACCCTATTTAAGAGGTCATAAGGTAGATTACAATTTCTTTTCACAGCACAAAAGACGCTCCAGATCTTTAACATCGAGATGAAGTCAAAAATGAAGGCACACACCATGACCGAAGACGTTGTTTTCTGGAAGTGGATTTCACCGAATACCCTAGCTTTAGTGACTAAAATATCCGTCTACCACTGGTCAATGGAGGGTGATTCGACGCCAGTGAAAATGTTCGATCGTCATGCATCGCTGGCCGACTGCCAGATCATCAATTATAGGACTGACCCGAAACAGCAGTGGTTGCTTCTTGTTGGTAAGGCTTTTGGAAAGTTTGGGTTCAATATTGATGGGATAGTGGCCAATTTTTGGGTTGACAAGTTTAATGTATTCGTTTTGAGGTTTGTTGATTTTGAACAAACTTGGATTTCTTACTGTCCCATCGTATCTGTTTTTTTTTTTTTTTTTACAAAAAAGTTTATTTTTCAAAAAAGGAACCATTTATAATAGATTTTCTTTGATCGATATTTTTTGGGGTAGTTGTTACAGTCATAACTATTTCATTACTTTTGTTCTAAAGAAAAAAAGTTAAAGAGAAGGCTACAAGTGACCTCTCATTTACTGACTTTATGGTTACAGTAAAATAAGCGGAGACAAATGCTGTAGTATAGTCTCTTGTTATTATGATGTTCATGAGCTCAGATTACATTTACTATCATGTGGTTCACAGACTGCTTTAAAAAAAAAGCAATATAACCATTTTTGTAAATATTTTTTTATAAATTTGTTTTAGAATCATCTAAGGCAGTACTCACAATTTTTAATCTCTCTCCAGGTATATCCGCACAACAAAACCGTGTCGTAGGAGCAATGCAGCTTTACTCGGTGGAACGTAAATGCTCTCAGCCAATTGAAGGACACGCGGCGTCCTTTGCCACTTTCAAAGCAGAGGGCAACGCGGAACCTTCTACGCTGTTCTGTTTTGCTGTCCGTACCGCTCAGGGCGGGAAATTGCATATAATTGGTAAGGAAATGTTTTATTTATTATGTGGAAAGGGTGTAATAAGCCTTTAATAATAAGAAGTTATCAATTTATTCTGGAGATAACTGCATCTTAGTGCATGTATGTACATTTTTATAAATTCTTTAACACTGGAACCTTTTTGTTAATTCTTAATTTTACTTGAAAACTGAGATGTTTTTTGTAAATATGATTATTAAGATTATTATTAATAATACTAGCAGGATGTGATTAATTGCGATAATGTCTAAGAAATAGCAAGAATTTTTAAGCTAGCTTCTATCGCGGGCCTTGAGCGTGGGGACCGAATCCAGAAATTCCGTAACGAAAAAAACCTAACAACCCCCACTTCGACCGGCACAGCACTGATACTTTGATTTCATAACTTTACATGCGGGCTTTAATAATCAACCAGCGCCATGTACAAGGAACTTGTGGAACTTCATATTAGATCAAACATTACTGCATTAATAAAATAAATAAATAATTATAATTGCATAAGTTGATAAAAAATGCTATGCAATAGCTTTACCGCGGCAGTCTCCGAGTGCCACACGTCTTTTTTTTAGTTATTAAAATACATACATACCAAAAAGTCAATCTTTTATGGTTTCTTACGCAAAGTGTAAAACAGGACCCTATTAATAAACTACGCCGCGCCCCGTCCGTTTGTCGCCAGCATGTAAAACACGATTTTTTTGCAGATGATGTGGTTCTTTTATAACTATACCTAAAAGATTAATTAAAGTAAATATTTGAGGGTCTCCCATGCAACAAACATGTTTCATGCTGTTTTTAAATTTAATAAGTATGGAACTTCTCGAGTGGATTTCGACTCGCCTTTGGCTGTTTTCTTTTAAAACCATGCTACTTTTAATTCTAACTGTACCTTCGTAACAAATATAAATCGTAACTGATTTAAGATTATATTGATATTAATAAAAATTCCACAGAGGTCGGTCAAACTCCAGCTGGAAACCAACCGTTCCCCAAGAAAGCCGTGGACGTGTTCTTCCCTGCGGAAGCCCAGAACGATTTCCCAGTGGCAATGCAAGTGTCCCCCAAGTATGACGTGATCTACCTCATTACCAAGTACGGGTATATACACATGTACGACATTGAGACTGGCACGTGTATTTATATGAACCGTATATCGTCGGATACTATCTTTGTGACGGCGCCGCATGAAGCTTCGGGAGGTATTATTGGTAAGTTTTAATGAAACAATTCTACCCCTAAAAGTTATGGTAAAGTTTTAGAATGTTTTTTATGACCTCAGAATTACAGGGTTCGAGTTCTGTATGATTTGCGCTGAAGATATCCTATTTGTTTTTGATATTAATTCAATAAAATAATCATCATTTAATTTTACATGATTGTTTATTTAGTACTAGCTGTTGCGCGCGGTTTTACCCGCGCAATTTCGATTCCCACGGGATTTTCGGGATAAAAAAAAGTAGTAGCCTATACGGATTCGGAAGAATCCCTCTAAGTAATGGTAAAAGAAATTTTGAAATCGGTAAAGTAGTTTTTGAGCCTATTCAATACAAACATACAAAAATACAAAGGTTTCCTCTTTATAATATTATAAGTATAGATAATAAGTAACAAAAAAGTTAGTAAGTACTCAGTTACATTTAGAGAAAATGTGAGCGGCAACACTTTTTAAATCATGTATTGCTATTTCACTCCTTCGAAACTAACGAAATGATGCCCGAAATAAATAACTCCAGCTGTGCATTATTTATACCTACGAACAGTACACAGAAAAGTTGCTTTTTATTCTATGTATAAATAACAAAAGTTCTATTAAAGAGCAAATATGTACCCCAAAACAGAAAACTGACTCGCAGTGTTTTTTTAACAATACGAAATAATTATAAAATTACAAATGTATGATTGTGCATACTCATAGAGATGAAAATTAATTCTAATATTATAACCAACACAACCATGTTTACCTACAGGTGTGAACCGTAAAGGACAAGTGCTGTCTGTAACAGTTGAGGAAGACTCAATAATCTCGTACATCAACACAGTCCTCCAAAACCCGGAGTTGGCTTTACGAATGGCTGTGAGAAATAAACTGGGTGGTGCCGAGGAACTGTTTGTGAGAAAGTTCAACATGTTGTTTACCAATGGCCAGTATGCTGAAGCTGCTAAGGTTGGTACACTTTTTACATGTCTTTTTTAAATAACGTAAGCTGTGAATCATTATTATTTACACTTTATTGCCAACAAAACCAAAGATTTGAAAAAAATAACACATTTTGGGCTATGATCGCGGCGTTATCGCCTTCTTCCAGGCAACCCATTCACAAAAATCAGAACATAAAAAAAATTTACAACGAGGGCAGAGCTTAAAAAAAATGGTAATAGGTAATTATATCATCTGAGTAAGTAATTTAATTTCCCTGCTTTTTCTATATTCAAAATCTTGACATCTAAACCACTGCTTACGAACTGTTTGACTGTAATGGGTTGCTAGACCATTTACAAAATAAATCATTATATCTAGCCAACGACGACGTAACATCAACGTCGTTAACAAAATTAACGTAAAATTAATTTAAACCAATGAGGTAAAGGCAGCATGGCAGGCCAATAAGAGTTATGTTTTCATTACATATGACCAATTAAAGAATAGGTCATTGTATCTAGCCAACGACGTAGCAATTTATTCATTTAACAAAATGTCCTATCAAATATCTGTCAACATATAAATAATCCAGTTTTCTCTTTCTAAGTTATCTATAACTGTTTTTGAAAAAAAGGACGAATATTATTGAATAACATAATTTTTCTTTTAAATATTTACTTTGACGTCATAAAAATGTGTTTTAACCAATGGCAAAATTAGTCGAAGGATTGGCGTTTCGTTTTACGCAAGCAATTAAACGCAATTATTAACAAAAAGCTCTAAAAACATAGTATAATATATTTATCGAATACCAAACCATAGCAAACATAAATTGAATAAGTTTATATATTTCTTTAGTTCAAATATCATACAAATAATTTGCGAATGCGTGATATTCTATAAATCACATATCACCTATTTTCTTGGAAGAACGTCACGTACGGAGGGCCCATGCCAAATTTGAGAACTTACAGCCCGTAGCTAATAGATATTGTGAAACGCTACTTTTTTTCTACCAGTTTTGTACCTGTACCGGTTACGCATACCAGTCAGTTGAATATTGAAACCCGCAATTAAACGATGATAAATACCCAAGCGTATAATCGCTCCTTCGAAAATGCCAATTTCGAAGTCTTTAAAACTCTTGTTTCCACAAGAGATATGCTAGGAATATGTTTGTGATGAACCAATAGAAAAGTGTCATTGACCTGTATTTGCTCAATGCACCCCTAGTGGAAACAGCTCAGTGGGGCGAGGTTTTTGGACGTTCAAAACAAGGGAGGAATTCGCTGAATAAATAGGGAATAGACTACTTTACATGTGCAAGTGAGAAAGAAGTCGTTGACGTTATCGTGGTTTTCGTCATCATTCGTTTCCACTCGTGTTTCAAGGATGGAGTGCGTAAATTAGTCTAAAACATTACAATGTTAAACCTTTCTGTAAAATTAAAATGAAGATTTTAATATTCTATGGAAGAAGCTTGGATTGAAAATTTAGGAACTTAGGCATCCAGGACCAATATAGAAATGTCCGCGCTTCGGAGGGCACTTGAAGCAGTCGGTTCCGGGTGCTGTATTCTTGTATACACAAATAGCTGTCTTCTGTTTGTTTGTTCATGTCAGAGCAGAGCTGTATTTTTGCCAAATTGTACCTATAATGAGCACTTTTTAAAAAAGAGTGCCGAGAGATTTTTTTCCGCCGCCTTTTTTCCTCTTGGTCTACCTAGGGTTCTAGTTTCATTTCGTTTTTTAAAGCCGATGAAGTAGTAGTAGACAACACCAAGACATTGATGGATAATCCCCCAGGATTCGTCATGTCGTCCGGACCCGCGCCGCCCTCATCCAGCGTTTGACGTCACATAGTGTATAAGAATACCAACTGTGAATAAAAGGTGTTCATTTTCATTGTCAGAAGCAATTTCGGTGCCCTGAAAATCTGACATCCGCCAACCAGCACTGGGCCCGCTTGGTGGATTATGGCCTAAACTTCCTCGTCACGCGAAGGAGAGACTCATAGCCCTGCAGTAGGCTCTTTACAAAGAATTGTGATGATAGAAATGCATTATATAACACTGCCCTTAATCAATTAAACAAATTGCGCTACCTATTTTTATTTTACTATCATGTTACTTTCAGGTCGCAGCTATGGCTCCTCGTGGCATTTTGAGAACGCCACAAACGATCCAACGCTTTCAACAAGTGCCCACTCAACCGGGACAGACCTCGCCACTGCTTCAATATTTCGGTATATTGCTGGACCAGGCGCAACTTAACAAGTTTGAATCTCTGGAGCTTTGTCGACCTGTGCTCTTACAAGGTTAGTTCTTTATTATTTAATATTTATTTATAAAGCTCTTTTTAAAGGTTTAACTGATAAAGAAAAAAAAAGGAGAGGAGCAGTAAATAATTTATACTTATATGAAAATAGTGTTTTTTTTATCGTGCTTTCATACCTCAGCTAGTGCTTATACTTTTGATCTTTTTAAAACACATCGTCAATATTGTATTTATTAAATATTCGTTCTTCGTTTCTTTTTCTTCAAACTGTACATTTAAAGTGAAAAAGAAATTAGAAAAGGTCTCAATAAAATAACTGACTTTTTAGCATGTTGTTCCCATAAATCTATAGTTTGCCTTTTTGTTTCATGTCAGGCCTTATTGAATCTTACTGTTCGTTTGACCAGATTTTATAGCGCATATTTATATAATACAGTGAATAATGAAAAGAAAATAATAATAATAAGTTCTTGTACAACCTGTTTATAATAATAATATTTAACATTGCAGGCCGTAAGCAACTACTGGAGAAATGGCTAAAGGAGGAAAAACTAGAGTGTTCCGAGGAGCTGGGTGATTTAGTGAAGCAAGTCGACTTGACTTTGGCCCTCTCTGTATACTTGCGAGCCAATGTCGCCAGTAAAGTAATTCAGTGCTTTGCGGAAACTGGACAGTTCCAGAAAATTGTGCTTTATGCTAAGAAGGTATATAGTAGTCGCCATGATATGAATGTATATATAGTTTTTAAGAATATCTTTACGAGGTGATTCTTGTTTCATATGTGATTTTTGCCCATGTCCTCTGCTTTCTATACTAAGGAAGATATTTTTTCTTAATAGATGTTGAGACCTTTTTTCGACTGTAGTATTTTGTGACCAAGATGATTAACTCATGATAAAAGTATTTTATTTAATATTTTGGGTTGGGAAAACTAAGACAGTAGGAAAGTTTGTATTATGTTTGTTTATAATGAACAAACACTTATACTACTAATCCAAATTAAAAAAATATTCAAACATTTGAAAGCTACATTATCCAAAAGTATAAAGTACAAGTATTACATCATAAGAAAATATTGTCTGTCATAAATACTCCTGAAACTTTAAACCTGTTTTGTACTCTATAATTCTTTATACGTCCAGGTTGGCTACACTCCAGACTACATATTCCTTCTACGTTCTCTAATGAGAACAAACCCTGAGCAAGGCGCAGGCTTCGCGGGCATGCTCGTAGCCGAAGACCCGCCTTTAGCAGATATCAATCAAATTGTGGATGTCTTCATGGAACAGAATATGGTGCAGCAGTGCACTGCGTTCTTGTTAGATGCTTTGAAGAATAACCGCCCTGAGGAAGGACCCTTGCAGACACGGTAAGTAAAGGCTTTTTATAAAAACTAATTTAATAATATTTTTGGTTTATAATATAATAGGATTATATTTGTGTGTCGATCAAATTGGCGACATTTTGAAAAAGGGCCTAGTCGTAACCGGCGATCATGTATGAAAAGATTGATGAACGTGAAGAAGCGAAAGAGGTATGTTTGGATCGCAGCAATTGGTGTTCCCTTGTCTCTGCCTACCCCAAGGGGAGACAGGCGTTAGGTTATGTATGTACGAATGGGACGTTTGTCTTAAGTGAAAGTGGCAAACAACAGAAAACTTTCATAGATTTCAAAGTTCTAACTAGATTCTTATTCAATGTTTTATGATTACTAAATTCAAAAAATTCAAAAAATTCAAAAAGTTTTATTCATCTTAGGAATTTCCCAAAACACTTGATGAAGTCAGTCATCACATACTTCGGCTTTAACTAGTTGTTGATAGTTGTTAAATAAGATATTACAGTAGACCAAGAGACAAAAAAAGCCGGCAGAAAAAAACTCTTGGCACTCTTTTTCAGTCAGATTTATCAAATTAATACAAATAGGTACAGTACAAATTGACCGTGACATGAAAAAAAAACAAACCCAAGACAGCTAATTGTGAGAGCCAATGTCATGCCACAACCAAATTGCTTACATAGCAGATGCAATTAGCTATGGATGCACAATACGAATATGACAAACTGGGACCAGAGTATTTGAACAAGAATGGAATAAAATAGTCATAATATCATTAGCAAAACGACCTGGCACCGCTAGCAGCACCCGTTCACGAGTTAACGCAAGCACCAGCCATCACCCTCCTCAACCATATTTTAGGGAAGAGGGTGACCCGATACCCGACGCTACCACTAGCCATGCCGCCTGAGGGAGCATGACGTTCTTGCTGATGTCTTGACAAAAAAATAAGTGAATGGGACAGTCACCAGCATGTCATACATATACTGCACAGCCAAGCTGTAAACAAAATTATTAAGTAATTAGAAACTTTTAGAAATATCCTGTTGTGCTTAATCCCATGCCTTTTTATCATCTAAGTAATCTTTAGTTTTATAATAAGCTTTTCGAGATAGAGTGTTTTTAATGATTGATTTAAATTTATTGAATGGCAGGGATTGAATTGACTTCGGAATTTTGTTATATATACATATTGACATTCCAATAAATGATTTGCTGCTTTTAGCCAGCCTTAATTTAGGAAACGCTAACTTATGGTCGTTCCTAGTCCTTACAGAGTAATTTGTATCATGATTATCTTTCCTAGTTTTAAATTTATTACTATTCTTATAAATATACATAATGTTTTCATAAATATATTGTGATGCAAGGGTCAAGATACCAATCTCTTTAAACTTTTCTCGAAGAGATTCTCTGTTTCCAAGTTTATACATTCCACGAATAGCCCTTTTCTGCAGTGTAAATATCGTGTCAATATCTGCGGCATTGCCCCAAAGTAGGATGCCATAGGACATTATACTATGAAAATAACTAAAATATACCAGCTTCGCTGTATTAACATCAGTCAATGAGCGAATTTTCTTTACCTCGAACGCTGCAGAACTAAGTCTACTCGCTAGTTGTGAGATATGGGCGCCCCATTGCAATTTAGAATCTAAGGTAATTCCAAGAAAATCAGTGTTATCTACTAGATTCAATCTGTTCCCATTAAGCCGCAGATCAGACTCAACTTGTTTTACATTTGGTGCAGAGAATTTTATACATTTAGTTTTTTTATCATTGAACGCTAGATTATTTATATTGAACCACTGAACAACATTTGCGAGAGCATTGTTTACATCGTCATAGTTTATTTTCTGTCTTATCATTTTAAAAATTAATGATGTGTCGTCAGCAAACAATACAATCTCATGATTATTGCCTACCATATAGGGTAGATCATTTATATAGACTAGAAACAGAAATGGGCCCAGAATTGATCCTTGAGGCACTCCCATTCTCACAACCGACCCAGCCGACCTTTTTCGGTTAACCTCAACCTTCTGAATTCTATCACTTAGATAAGAATTCAAAAGTTTGAGGTCAGTGCCTTTGATGCCGTAGTGATGGAGTTTCCTGATGAGAGTGTCATGCTGAACACAGTCAAATGCCTTAGATAGGTCACAAAATACACCTAGGGCATCCTGTGACCCCTCCCAGGCACCAGTGATTATTTCAAATAGTTCAACACCAGCATCAGTTGTTGAACGGCCCTTTGTAAATCCAAATTGTTTATTATGAAGTAAATTGTTACAGGTGAAATGGGCCAAGAGTTGATTAAGAATAATTTTTTCAAAAATTTTACTACAAGTAGGTAGAATTGAAATTGGTCTAAAATTAGTAGGGTCTGTAGTGCTACCCGACTTAAAAAAGGTATAACCTTACTATGCTTCATTAAATCAGGAAACTCCCCACTAATAATACAGTTGTTAAATATTTCAACAAGGCAAGGAGCTATTACATCTATAATAGAATTTAATATTTCAACAGATATGCCCCACAGGTCAGTTGTCTTTTTAATATCAATTGTCTTAAATGTTTTAATAATATCCCCGGTGTCTATGGGTTGGAACTTGAAAGACACCTTGCACTCACTCACATGATTTTTGAGCAACTAAATCTACCATATAAAAATTGTGTTAAGAAAGTTATAAATAAAATAATAATGAGTTTAATCTAGTTTGAGATATATTAAGAATAAATTAAATTAACTATACAAGGTGTTCTTTGAGGTTTTGTTCCTTAATTTAAAAATAATACCAAAGAATATGCGGTTCAAAAGTGCATATTTTCAGAGAAATCATCAATCTTAATATAATGAGATTATAAATTATCACCCTTGTAAAATCTCTTTAACATTCATTCAATAGACGCGTTTCACTGAAGCCATACAATAAACAACAAAAACGTTTTAAATGTTGAGGAATGTTGCATACAATGTACAATGCAAATCGTTACGAACTGTATTTGTGCATAGCGATAAAAAAGGGAGAGAAAATGCCAAGTGGTCGTACTTAGCATTAAGGTCTTTTAAATAAGATGTTTTGACTTAATTGAACTACTTATATTGTATGAAAAATAAAAACAATAACAAAATTAAAATTGAAAAATTATTCACATGTTATTTGATTCTTGTTGATGGTCCCATTCATATCCTAGAGTTATGTGAAATCAAAAGGAACACCTTGTATAAGGCCATCTGGGTTAATAATTTAATCACAAAACAAGGAATATTAATAAAGTAACTATTTTAATAAAACTAAAACTGCTTTTACACGTACAACCAACAAACTTTGTTGCTAATTAATAAACTATAGGTTGCTTATTAATAAATTATAGGTTGCTAATTAAAAAATATACTTGTCGTCAACCTACCATAGACAATTGATATAAAGGCCGAATCGCGAGAGACTACGAGTGTTCACGCAGCGTGGCTTGATCTTTACAATTTTTATAAAATTCTATATGCATATAAGACCATCTAATAATATACATAATGTCTTCCAGCCTCCTGGAAATGAACCTGATGTCAGCCCCGCAAGTAGCGGACGCCATCCTCGGCAACGCCATGTTTACTCACTACGACCGAGCGCACGTCGCTCAACTTTGCGAGAAGGCAGGGTTGTTGCAGCGCGCGCTGGAGCATTACACTGACTTGTATGATATTAAGAGGGCTGTGGTGAGTATTGGGGTTTGGTTATCAAGGTTCATTTAATTTATATACATTTAATCGTACATATCATTTTAAAATACAAAATCGCATTTTTACAGGGGAAGCTTTCAAAGTTTGTCTGTTTCTTCCTGATATACGTGCTGATATTTTTATATTTTTTATACCTTTTCAAATCATAAAAACAAAGTGCTTTTACTGACATAATTTATAAGACCAAAATAGCTTTAACAACTACTAAAGTTCAAAATGAAAAAAGTTGATAAATATTTGATACCTACCTTAATTGTTTTTTGGACCGATTTTCGATCGCGTTAAAGAACTTGAGGTCACGGATTATTTTCAGATGCCAATGTGTCGATAAATTCCGGTTTCATTTTATGTATTTAATTATAAAATATCAATCTAATTTTCGTTTCGGGTAACGCAGTTTCGTAAACTTAAATAGTATTTTTTAAATTGTCATTTATTAAAACATCTGTCTTTACAATCAAAAACAGTTGTCGTTTAGAATTCTGACTTATTCTTTTATCTCTTACAGGTTCACACCCATCTCCTATCAGCAGAATGGCTTGTTTCATACTTCGGCTCTCTATCCGTTGAAGACTCTCTAGAATGCCTCAAGGCAATGCTCACAGCTAACATTCGGCAGAACCTTCAAATCTGTGTCCAAATCGCCACGAAATACCATGAACAGTTGACCACCAAGTCGCTAATTGAGCTGTTCGAAAGCTTCAAGACATATGAGGGACTGTTTTATTTCCTCGGGTCTATTGTTAACTTCAGTCAGGATTCGGAAGTCCACTTTAAGTATATTCAGGTAAGAACTCCTATTTAAAAGTCGGTCAACTCTTAAGTTTTTCGTGGCCTCTTTAAGATCCACCTCGCTAAAGAATATAATAAATAACTTCATGTAAAATGTACGAAATATTTACATCACTCTTAATGAAGGATTTGCTGTTTACTGGTAATGTTTTATGTGGAGCCACGCCACTTCCATTTGCAACTATGTGGTGATGTGTTCCGGTAATATATATTTTTTTTTTAATCTGATTTAGTCAAAAATAAAAAAAACACGTGTGATCCATGTTCGACCTCATCATTGAGTGAGATTGAGGTCAAATTTTCAAGTCTAACATGCAAAACTATTCATATTACTATGTTTGACCTTAGTATTATATTCGGAAACCATTTGTTCTTTAGTTGGTACAGTTTCGTAAACAAACTGTCAATAACCTAAAATATTTTTTTATTTACAGGCTGCCTGCAAAACAGGTCAAATTAAGGAGGTGGAACGTATCTGCCGCGAATCCAACTGCTACAACGCTGAACGTGTCAAGAATTTCCTCAAAGAAGCCAAGTTACCTGATCAGTTGCCCCTGATCATAGTGTGCGATCGGTTCGATTTTGTACACGATTTGGTCCTTTATCTGTATAGGAACAGCTTGCAGAAGTATATCGAAATTTATGTGCAAAAGGTTGGTAGTTTTTTAGTTGTGGTTTTTGATAATCTTTTCATAATATATGAATGTTATTTTTGGTTTATACGAAACCCTGAAACAGTTTGTTAATGGTTGGTTTTATAGCTATAGTTATATTGGGTTATATTGGGTTAAAATATAACATGGTATTAAATAGCTTTTATACCATGTTATATTTTAACCCAAACATCTCTTAAAACAAACCTTAAATAAATTACTAAAATTAATGGTAAAAATATAATAACACAAATACAATAATATGTTTTTTTATGACGATTCTTTGAACGAAAATATTTGATCCGTGTTTCAGGTTTTGCATAAAATTAATGTTGTATTTTGTACACAATATGCAGTAAACATTAAAGAGGCCTTAGTTTACCATTGCTTTAAATAACATTAGGTACCATACTACCTATTTTTACCTGTATGTATGTATTTGGGTATGGATGTTCATCTGTTCCCTCAGAACTTCTAGACTAGTAATCATAATTGGACAAAAAGACGTGTCGTTGGAAGCCTCTTCATTATCTGCTTCGTACATAACAACAACGTTTCGTTACATTGACTACAGCGCCCTCTAGGCACATGAGTAGATAAACGGAACAGAGACAAAGCTTCATACATCCGCACGAATCGATTGTAATACTACAAGCACGCGGGGCATGTGTGCGTGACCACTGGCCGCTTGTCGCGTACGCGGCGACACTGGTAAAAACCGGTTTACGCTGTCACAGCTAGTGTACAATCTCAGGGTCAGCGCGACGCACGTTGTTTTTTTTTGTTAGTTGGAAGTTTGAATATTTTAATGTAAAAACGTGGTATTTTATTGGTGGCATTTGTTGAATTGCTCGAGCAAAAGTTCCGCGAATATTTCGATCTTGAAATACATATTGTCAATATTGGCAATGAAATACTTAAACGTATTAAAGATTGTAAATTTGATATGCCATGTGAGTGTTTCCCGTTAGAGTACTTGAAAAAACTATATGTTAGATTCAGAATTTACCACACCGTCAAAAGAAACAATAAATTATTAAAAAACAAAAATTATAAAAAGAAAATTATTAGAGTAAGTAATTTGTAAAGTATTCTATATACTGAATAATAAAACTATTTAACAAATGTTTTGTTTAGTTTGTCTTTACCTATTGTGACAACCCTACCAAAATAGGTAACAATTTTGCACGTTCTTAAGAAGCTTTGTCTCTGTTCCGTTTATCTACTCATGTGCTCTAGGGGAACTAAAAAAAATTTTCTTCACGGTTTCTTGTGGGGTATAAAATGAAAGAGCTTTATTAGCACAGCTAAAATATGTAAACATTATTACTCTAAAATTTGCGACATTATAATTATAGTCAAGATTTAAAAAAAATTGACGGTTCGTGTCAGCTATCAAATAAAAGAACTTTGTTACACATTTCAAATATTTCAACTCTATTACTCCAAAATAAGTTAAAAAAAAAAAGTTTAAAACCCGACTACTAAAAACATGCTCTAAAAAGTACAAAACAAGAAAATAGCCTACGCTGAATATTTATGTATTTACGTCTTGATAGAGATATATGTAAAGGATAGCCGTGGTCGTATGCCACCTATTATAGCAAAACAATGAAATGAAATCAAAGTGGCATATGATCACGGCTACCCTTTAAAATATCTCTATCAATATGACTTAAATACATAAATATTCAGTCTAGACTATTTTCTTGTTTTGTACTTTTTAGGGCGTGTTTTTAGTAGTCGGGTTTTAGTTTTTAAATTTTATTTTTTGATATACATATTTATAATATGCAACTCTAGGGTCTGATAGGTCATGTAACTTTTTGTTCTAGGTCAACCCCTCACGTTTGCCAGTAGTCGTTGGCGGTCTTTTGGATGTGGATTGCGCTGAAGACATTATCAAAAACTTGATTCTGGTCGTCAGAGGGCAGTTTTCCACTGACGAACTCGTGGCTGAAGTTGAGAAGAGGAATAGGTATGTGTTTGGTTTATTAAGTCTATTTTTTATTTGGTTAGATAACTTTTAATGTATCAATATTGTATAAGGTTTTATATATGTAAAGTTGCTGTAACTTCGTTATATTTTTAAACAATATGTTAATTGTAAGAGTATACTACTTTTGCAAGCTAAAAGTGACAGTAATTTTAGTTAGTTTTAACTGTTTCACAAAATTTTGTACATTTTCATTCATATCTAGAATTAATCGGTGGGTTCTACTTAGTGTACTTTGAAATTAATAAAATAGATATGAAAATAACAGTTGATTTATTATATTCACAGGTTAAAACTTCTCCTTCCCTGGCTAGAAACTCGCGTGCATGAAGGTTGCAACGAACCGGCTACTCACAATGCACTCGCTAAAATCTACATCGACTCTAACAATAACCCAGAGAGGTTCCTGAAGGAAAATCAATGGTGGGTACTTTGGGGTTTATTTTATAAAAGAGAACTTACGTGAAATTTGTATTTTTGGGAGGTTACTATTGAGTTACTCTGAATTTTTTAAGTCCTACATGCATAGGAAACTGACTTTCTTTTAAGTTTCTTTACTGAATGTTTTTCAAGGTCCTAATTTAGTTGATTAACTTTTATTTACAATGAGATTTTTGTTAAAATGATAATTACAAAATTTGATCACCAAAAAAAATACATGCTCCTCAAACACTGTAGCTTCAGGTAGAAGACTTATAGAGACATCTTATTTGTACCATTCTACTGAGCAATGAATAAATTTCGTTAACGTAACTTTCAGGTACGATTCCCGCGTAGTAGGCAAATACTGCGAAAAGCGCGACCCCCATCTCGCATGCGTGGCCTACGAACGCGGGCAATGTGACCGCGAACTCATCGCCGTTTGCAACGACAACTCTCTATTCAAGACCCAAGCGAGATACCTTGTTAGGAGACGTGATCCGGAACTGTGGTTGGAGGTTTTGGCTGAGTCCAACCCGTTCAAGAGGCAGTTGATTGATCAGGTAATCGTTTGATTGGTTTACTTTATTCATACTACGCTGAAAATTGTTACATTCACCAAAGAATCGGTCCAGCTTATTTATTTATTTATTTATTTACTCTTTATTGTTTATTTAAAAAAAATACAGATAAACATAAAAGGATAACAATGTACAAAAGGCGGTCTTATCGCTCTAGAGCGATCTCAACCTATGCTTAGTCTAGTCACCCAAGGAGGAGAGTCCATGGCCTTGTAACAAGAGGGTTTCTCTGTAAGGGTAGGGTTCTTTATTTATCTACACTTTATAAATAGACCAGAAGTATATTTTGAATGTGAAAGAGCGCAAATTGATACCACATGATGATTCTATGTAACTTTCAAACATTTTTCATTATGAAATTTAATAGGTAAAATTTTGATTTAAATAAAGGGTAAAATAAAAAAAAGGTAAAACATTTAAAAACTGAGTTTTGAAATCAAGATTTAATATAGATAACAAATGAAAACAAATAATACACACTGCAGAATTCTCTCTAAATTATTATTAATTTAATAATAATATTTTCTCGTAATAAAACTAAACAAATATGTGTCATAAATACTATACGGAAACTTTATATCCAAATCCAATTACTTTTTCAGGTGGTCCAGACAGCTCTATCCGAGACACAAGACCCTGAAGACATCTCGGTCACTGTGAAGGCATTCATGACAGCTGACCTTCCAAATGAACTCATTGAGCTCTTGGAGAAGATTGTTCTGGATAATTCTGTATTCTCAGACCACAGGAACTTACAGAACTTGCTTATTCTGACAGGTATGGATCAATTGATCACAAATGTTTACAGATTTTTAAATGTGATGTGCAATAAACAGACGGAACAAGTACAGATAATTTTACCAAAAAGCATGAAAATAAATATTATCCATTGGATAATGTTGTTAATCTGTATTACATTATATTTGTGGTATCGAAAATACTGCTCTTACATTAGAGGTCTTTTATAAATAGAACTATGTAATGCGAGCGACTATTTTTTAGAGTAGTACTTATGCTTATGCATAGATTTTAATTTTTTTTCTATTTAAAAATACAAATGAATTTGCAATTTTGAATCCTATTTCAACAGCAATCAAGGCCGATCGTTCCCGTGTAATGGAATACATCAACCGTCTGGATAACTACGACGCTCCCGACATCGCTAATATTGCGATCAACAACGAATTGTATGAAGAGGCTTTCGCTATATTTAAGAAGTTTGATGTTAACACTTCTGCTATTCAGGTGAGTTTTTGCATAAATATTAATGTTACATGCCATTTGTTAGATAATAATACCTATTTCAAAAATAATATTCACTTTACAAGATTTTGTTTGCCACAACGCGCCAATCTCCTTAATTACCCATCGAATTTGAAGGTTATAATTAACAAGAAATTCTAACGGGATCATTAGTAATGAGTTAAACTTCGCGAAGCTGCTAGATTTATTATGTTCTAGTTTTAATAACCTGTGGATTCAGTTTTGGATACAAAATTCTTTAAACTCTTTTACCGCAGTCATGATTCTGAGAATATTTTAATTTTTCAATCCAAGTCTGGTAATTAGAAATCACGGCTAGACCACGGATATGTTCATAGATTGCAGTGTTAAATCTAAATTCGCTGATGGATATTTAATATTAGTCCATTATGACTATTTCTTTGTTATTTATTAATACTTATACCGATTTTATTTTTCCAGGTTCTCATAGAGCAAGTAAAAGACTTAGAACGTGCCTACGAGTTCGCGGAACGGTGTAACGAGCCGGGCGTCTGGTCGCAACTGGCCAAAGCTCAGCTCCAACAAGGGCTGGTGAAAGAGGCCATTGACTCGTACATCAAGGCCGATGACCCGTCCGCGTATATGGACGTTGTCGCTACTGCGACCACTCAGGGCTCGTGGGATGACCTTGTCAGATATTTGCAGGTAAGGTTAATGTAGTTCTACCCTTCTAATACGGCTTTTAGGGCTTATTCATACTTTTGCAGCGGATGATATAAGTTCAAAGCGGACTCATTTATAAATATAATATAATATTTTGTAGGTATTATTTTGATTTTTAATTCAAATAATAAAGATTATTTGAGGAGGACCCTTTCAGGTGGCTAGCGACCACTCTTCATATAAAATCTGCGCCAAATATCAACGCTCCATCGGTGATGTGTTGCGGTATTTATTTTATGAAGAGCCATTTCCTTTCTAAACCCATGTGCCATTCCATTTGCCATTTCCTTTCTAAATCTTTGACCTCATCTTCACTTAACATAAAGTGTGCTTGAAGTCACTCGCAGGTTTCGTCATCAATAAAAAAACGCACGCTGTGCAAACCTACTTAAGTTGCACATTTATGTTCATTTAAATTAAAATATTTATTTTAAGTATTTTTAACTCTAACAATTACGAATTTCAATAGAACCAAAAGCAATGTAAATTTATTTATATAACGTGAATATAATGCTATATATTCAGATAAATTCGACAACCTACATAACAAATAAAACTAATTTCAGATGGCTCGCAAAAAAGCGCGCGAATCTTACATCGAGTCTGAACTTATCTACGCCTACGCCCGTACTGGTCGCCTGGCTGATTTAGAAGAATTCATCTCTGGACCTAATCATGCCGATATACAGAAGATCGGAGACCGGTGCTTTGACGACAAAATGTTCAATGCTGCGAAGTTGCTGTATAATAATGTCAGCAATTTCGCCCGTTTGGCCATCACCTTGGTTCATTTGAAGGAGTTCCAAGGTATGTTTGTGTAATATTAGTTTTTTTCTTTGTACATTTTAGAATCGTAGTAACGCTATCCCTCGTGGGGTCGGCGAAGAATAGCCCAACCGTTCCTGGATAAGTGTATAGTAAAAGGTGACTAATCCGATGGTAGGACCCCTTCAGGGTCCGCAAGGTTAGCAACCACCCTTTATATAGATTCTGCCGCCAAATATCAGAGCTCTTGCGGTGTTGTGTTCCGGAAATATTTTATGAAGCACCAGGTCCTTCCTATACCCATGTGCTGTCAGCTTCGACTTATCTTCACTTACCATCAGGTGAAATTGAGGTCAAACGAGGGTTACGTTACTAAAAAAATAATGGCCATGAACCAAACCAATGTATTCAGTGGTCGCAGTCGATTTTAGTCAGGCTGCACGAATTTTTATGAAAAACAGAATCTGGATATCTCCTCAGAGGTTTAAAATAATAAACATATTTATGTATAAAATATTGTAGGTAGGACGAAAACAGAACAAATAAGACGTTTTCAAACAGATTTTTATCGAGTGAAAAAATGTTATTACCATTATTATTCTTATGTCACACAATATAAGAAAAATATGTATAGTGTCGTGGAACTCAAGATACAATTATAGGGGGTTGTATTTTAGTCACCAGTCTAATTTAAATTTTATTTTCTTTGACACAATATAAACGTACCTGCATATTTATTTTAGTATCGCTCAGTACAGAACAATAAAAATATGGTACCACAAACTTTCTAACAAATAGTTGCTGTTGTTGAACATACTACTACTAACATTGATAATACTACGACGTCGTACTACAAGATGTTCTGTAGGAGCGCGTAGTCATTGGTAATTTAGAGTGACCATGGCTTGGTTAATATGTTAGCGGATATATTAATTTCCTTGTAAAATAATAATTTTTTTTTTCCAAAAATCGTTTCTATAAATGATACTTATTGAGTAAAAAAATTTGGCCGGTGAATACAAATCAACCCTGTGTATTAATTTCCTCATAAAACAATACATTCCTATTTTTTTTCTCAAAAATCGTTATCATAAATGATACTTATTGTGTTAAAAAATTTGACCGGTGACTAAAAAACAACCCTGGATACTACAACTTGAATAATTTGTTTTTCAGGTGCCGTGGACGGGGCTCGCAAAGCTAACTCTACTCGCACATGGAAGGAAGTCTGCTTCGCGTGCGTTGACGGCGGGGAGTTCCGTCTAGCGCAAATGTGCGGGCTACACATAGTCGTACACGCCGATGAATTGGAAGACCTTATACATTACTACCAGGTTTGTACTTATGATATTTGAGTTAGTTGGTCAATAATAAAATATATGTAAATAAAACAAAATCCCCAGAAAATCACACCGACTACATGGCCCCAAAGTAAGCATAGCTTGTGTCATGGATACCATGTAGCGAACTAGAGGGGAACGTAGAATATAAATACATAAATAGATAAACACTCAGACACGAAACATTTTTATTCTTGTTTCGTGCGGGAATTGAACCCGCAACCACTGGCATCTGAGGCAGACAGGTTTACCCCATCGCCAAAGTGGTCGTCAATAAGGGATTCCTTTATATCTTACAGATATAATCAGATATAGTCAGATACTCCTTAAAATTAAAATTTTATGTAGTCCCGAGAATATAGGAGTTTATTTATTATCACCATGTACATTGAATAACATACAAATACAACCAACAGATATGTTTCCATTCATATGGAAACATATCTATATAAAGGAAATATATGCATGCTATTTACAGATATACCACAGAAAGTTAAACAATTAAAAATATAAATACAAAAATACATTAAATAGTAAATAAGTAATGGATAGAATTAGATATAGAATATCATTAATCATGAAATTATGTACTTACATTAAACCAGGCCAGTATATTTTTATTTTAAACATTTTAATTTACTTCACAGGACCGAGGCCACTTCGATGAGTTAATCAGTCTTCTAGAAGCAGCTCTTGGTCTGGAACGCGCGCATATGGGCATGTTCACAGAGCTAGCCATTTTGTACTCTAAATACAAGCCCAGCAAAATGCGGGAGCATCTTGAACTATTCTGGTCCAGGGTCAACATTCCTAAGGTGAGCACTTTTGATCTAACTTTCTTAATAGGTAAGTTACTGACGTACTTCTCTGATTTGCCGGTATGAACGCTCAAATATATGACAACGTAAGATCAGCTAAAAAGTCCTCTCGCCTCTAAATAACTGTATCATAAGAGGCGACTTATTCGAATGACAACTGTGGGTAATAACTTCTTGACATACTTAAGTATTGACGCCGAATATCATCGCTTCGACGATAATGTTCCAATTCGGGCAACATTTTATGATGAGATTGTTCCTTCCTAAATTCGTGTATCCAATTTTCGACCTCATGGTCACTTACTATCAGGTGAGATTGAGTTCAATCGCGGGATGCAGATATCAACGAATGCAGAGCATTAAAAAACTGACTTCACCTCTAAACTTTGTTTGAAGTATAGGGTCGTCAAGGTCATGAAGTACTCAATCGATTTCGATGAAATTTATATGGGAAGTATCCTCTATCATGTGAAACAAAATCGGTTCACCCAGTCAAAAGTTATGAGGTAACAAACATAAAAAAACATACAAATGAATTGAGTACCTCCTTCTTTTTTTGAAGCCGGTTGATAAAATTTGCGAACTTGGCTGACAATGGATCATTGATCAATTATTTGACATATCTTTACGAGTATCATAACTTTTTCCATAATACCCTATAAAAACATTAAATTCTTTTTCGTAGGTATAAAATAAAAAAAAAGTAAAAGATATAAAAAAGTGGCTAGTGTCCATTGTACTTTCATATAATATTGAAAACTAAAAGTCTATAGTAACCTTTTTATAACTTAAATCTCAATTCAGGTCCTCCGGGCAGCCGAGCAAGCCCATCTCTGGTCAGAGTTGGTGTTCCTGTATGATAAATATGAAGAATACGACAATGCGGCGCTAACTATGATGCAGCACCCTACCGAGGCCTGGCGAGAGGGACACTTCAAGGATATCATCACTAAGGTATGTGAAAAAATTTGCCAAGCTAGCAAATTTGACTAGCAAAATATATATTTTTTTTTAAATATTTAGAATTTTCAAAGTATATTAACAAAGCAATAATGTTTGGTAATATCCACCATATGTTATACAGTATCTTAAAATACATGAATTAATTTAATAAACAAGATATTGAACTACAACTGCTAAACAAGCTAAGTATTTTTTAAGAACATATCTTTTTGGAATAGTTGTGATTTACTGAATATAAAAAAAAATTTTGCAAATTGGTTTGCTTGTACAACAATTAATTGAATAAAGTTTCTGAGAATTCTTGAGTAATTTGGTTCCATGATAGTCTGTTGTAGTTTTCAAAGTAAGCTTTGCCTTACCTAGATTGCGCGAGACAGTAAAAATATATATTTACTTATAACGTGTATTTAATTAAAGGTCGCAAACATGGAGCTATACTACAAAGCCATCCAATTCTACCTCGACTATAAGCCTCTACTATTGAACGATCTACTCCTAGTACTGGCTCCCAGAATGGACCACACTCGGGCTGTGAACTTCTTCACCAAGGCTGGTCACTTGCAGCTTGTGAAGGCGTACTTGAGATCAGTGCAGAGTCTAAACAATAAGGCTGTCAATGAGGCTTTGAATTCGCTGTTGATAGACGAGGAAGATTATCAGGTTTGTTTGCATAATTTTACAGCTACAGGTCGGCTTAGGGAAGACGCTGTGTCACGTATAACGTACGTTCGTGTCGTACCCGCGTACGGCACGTACGTGGCACGCATGATACAATTTTGCTATACCCTGGCAAATAATTCAATGCAGTAAAATGACAGTTCCTGTGTGCCCACTTTAGGGAAGAAAAAAAATAGTGATGTGGTCTGAATATTAATAATATTGTCATGTATGAAAAAAAAAATATTTTGGCTTACAAGATATTTCTTTTTTGTGGTGCTGTTTTCTGCAAATATTCTTGAAATTTCTTGAAGGTAATTATTTTTCTCTAATTGCAGTATTATAAATAAATACTGCTATGATACTATGTACCTTATTTACGCCTGAGTCAATCGCGGCACGTGACCTGGCTCGCGGATCGCTGCCAATGCTAGCGTAACCAATTGTGGAATCAATTCTTTAACTTTCGGTTAAGATCTCAAACTGTCACGTCCTTGAATTTCAAAAGTGACCTACCAGTCACCCTGTATAATTATTATTTTGACAAAAATGGCAGTTATTTCGTTATTCGTATGAGAGCCGTACTGCGACGTATGTGTTTTAATTATGTACACTAAATTACAAAACTTGTGCTTCAATTACAGGGCCTAAGGACGTCGATAGATGCTTTCGACAATTTCGACACGATCGCGTTGGCGCAACAACTCGAGAAACATGAACTAACCGAATTCAGACGAATTGCTGCGTATCTTTACAAAGGTACGTTCTTAAAGTTGTTGTTAAATTACACGAAAAAGATCATAGAAATATGACATAGGTATGATTTATTTTACATTTATTATGATTAAATTTCAACCATCATCAAAAATGTTTGTCTGTCTCTTCATCTGTTTGTTCATAATTATCTCGTAACTGTTAAACTTAATCGAAATGAAAAATAAATTTGATTTAAACTGCAATTGTAAATTTAGACTCCCACACACTTCCGATAATTTTACGTTATATTAACATGGCTTATAACAATTTTCAGGCAACAACAGATGGAAGCAGAGCGTCGAGCTTTGCAAGAAGGACGCGTTATACGCCGACGCTATGGAATACGCTTCAGAGTCGCGCCAGTCAGATGTGGCCGAGGAATTACTCAACTGGTTCCTTGAGAGGGATAACTTCGAGTGCTTCTCCGCTTGTCTTTATCAGGTATATTGGGGGTTTTAATATTTACAGTTTGTACTCAGTATGTACTCAATCATATATTTATGAAACACTTTTGTGTCATTTGTCTAATAATTGTAAAAATAATTTAATTATTATTTTAATATCTATTCAATAAAAACGAAATATTTTTATGTTATTTAACTTTATTGCGATATTTGATTCTTTGTTTGATAAATGACAAATATTTGTAGTACTGTTTTTTATTTTCTAATTACAACTATAATTATTATCATAATATTATAATAAATGAAATTTATGACGAAAGTTTTAATACAATTAACATTAAAAAACCCTATTTCAGTGCTACGACCTGCTGAAACCAGACGTTGTTATTGAATTGGCGTGGAGGCATAACATCATGGACTTTGCTATGCCATTCCTTATCCAGGTATGATAATTTAGTAGTGTGTATAGTAAATGAAATAAAATAAAATAAAACCCAGTCATATATTTCGGCAGTTAGTCCTTTTTGAAATGCAGAAGCGGAAAACCAGGGCCTTTTTATAATTCGCTGCCTTCAGCCTTAACTTTATTGCCAGCTATCCAGTGTGATCAAAGTAAACTGTGAGGTCCTGGGTTCGACTCCTAGCTAGGTCACTTTAGGAGACACACTTTTTAAACTAGGTGTTTAAGTAAGTTCCACCTATCTCCATAAAACAAGCTTGAATAAAACACTTACTTTAGAGTTGAGTTATCGTTTCAGTTTGGGCTATTTACAATGTTTTTTTTTTCAGACTGTCCGTGAACTTACGACAAAGGTAGAAAAACTCGAGGAGGCAGACGCTAAGCGTAGCACGGAAAGCGCCGAACAAGAAGCCAAGCCCGCCATGATGATGGAGCCGCAACTTATGTTAACTGCTGGTTAGTATGTATAAACAGTTAAAATAAATAAAACATCTTAAACTGGTTTTGTCGCGTAACCGTATATTTTAACTCGACGTGGTCACGCACGACCGACATTACAAACGAAACAATTTAGCATATTTATCTTCCTAATATTGCCAAATAAGGGAAATGAGCCAAGTCATCTTTCAATATAAAACTTTCTTTGTACATAGTCAATTTTACACTATATTTAATTAAAATATAAACTATCTTTGAATAAAATACTTTCACAAAATCAATCTTATATTAATAGCTTAAATATTTAATCCTGCTTTTTCTTCGTACAGGTCCATCTATGGCGTACCCAGTGGTGCCGCCGCAGGCTTCCCCCTACGCCTACGCCGCTCAAGCCCCGTCCCCGGCGCCCTACCACGGCTATGGCATGTAGGGTTCCATCCCGCCCCAACCATGGGGCAACTACGCTCACTTCTGAGCCTAGTGCGAAGAACGTTCACATGCGATATTGTTAACATGAACCAACAAATTACAGTCGAGTGACTTCTGTGATCCAAAGTGTTTGTGTGTGAAAACCAGCAAGTGTTAAATCAGTGGTTACGTTAAGTATACAAATACAATTTATTTTATCATTTTATATAGTTTTACTACAAACATCCATACAATGTTTGTAAATATTATTCTATTTAACTGTTTTCGTTAGTTGAACTGTTTGTGGTAACAATATCGTTTTTGAATGCATTGACTTTATAAATTAATGATGTTTAATGTATACAGAATGTAATAGCAATTGTTTGCGGATTTATTCTGCATTATAGAGCGTGCTACTGTCTTGTTTTACATTATAAATCTTCAAAAACGCAATCGATTTTAGAAGTTGATGGTACAGATAGAAAACTTAGGCGGAAGGTATGCATAGTTAATAAATTCCAAGCATTGTATTGAATTGTAATTCACGCAGAAAAACGTCATATGCAACTAAAAGAAGATGTAATCTTTATACATGTTGTGTATAGTAAAAGCCACCTTCTTTAAATAGTTGTTTAATAAGCAAGCACTAACATACTTAGTTAAAATCAATATTAGGTGATATTGACTGTGGTTCTGTTAAAAAGTTAAGACTCATTATACTTGATAGTACCTACTTTATCATCACCATTTTGTTATCATCAACAATTAATAAAAAGTTAAAGGAGATCTCTATGCACTTTTCTAGTAAACTATGAGAGATATAGAAATTAAGTATGTATTTTATACCAAATGTTTGTTTCAAGTGTGTTATGGCCTAATTTATTATTATGACTGGGTTTTAAACATGATGTTAGTTTGGGAGATTCATTAGTATATTCAGAAGTTCTTATATAAGCCCTTATTAAGATATTACACTTGAAAACTGTATGCACTAAATAAAACTAAGTTTATTTTACATGTAAAGTATTAAGTAGTAAGTGAATGGTGCATAGAGAGTAAGTCTTCTCCAAAAAAAATTGAAATTGATAGCTTGACTGTTAAAATGCCTTTTAAATAATATTATAGCATGCTTTCATTCTAAAACAAGCATGAATACCATTTCCTTCTGTTATGCTACTTAAAATTTTAATAACTGAATATTCATACAAATAATTCGTCGAAATATAACATAGTATAAACTTCATTCAATGAAATTATTAAGCTTATAAGTAGGAAAAGATATGCTGCTTCAAATATTGATCATTAAATTATCACAGAAATACTTTAGTAGTGCAATAATAAATATTTATGGCAAAATTCCAAATTATTTGTATGTTAAATGAGAGTATTAAAGCATAAAATGTACAAAATTCTATTAAATCTCCCTATATTTTTAAAGTTGACTCTGTTATTATATGTATATAAAGCTTTCATAACTAAACAACCATAAATATGGCAGCCACTTATTCAGCCAGTAAAAATATATTGAAATTATTATTACACTTATTAAATTTTAACTTTATTGTAATGAATGATTATTGATAAAAATATTCTTTAGATATGTTTAGAATAGCTTAGGCGGAATTAGCGGTACATCGTTATGTTTTATTTAAGGTGAGGTGTGTGCTAATTGTAACTATCACATGTGTTGCGTTTGAGTTGATAATTGTCACCTTTATTGATGCCTTCACTAGATAAGTCTTAACTAATGTAAGTCGTATTGTATAACCGGTAAGATGTTCTGGGTTCAGTCACAATCATTATCATTTTCACATCATCTCATTATTAATTCTTTATACAGGCTTGATTCACGGCGAAAGACTAGACACCCAGACATCTTAATGTAGTATCAATACAGTATACTGTTCACAATATGTTATTATTGTCAATAGTTGCTAATAATTAGAGTTAATTAATCACTAATGTAAACAATTCATTGAAATCATTCCTATCATTGACTTTTTATAATTGTTATAAATTTAATCTATTTTTCGTTCTATTAAAACGAAATAGAAATTAATATGCAAACTCGAGTTCACTGTTTATTATTAGTATTGTATTTATTCATGTATGATAATGTTCTCTGAATTTTATTATAGTAAAAATTATATGAAGTAAATAGATAATGTTTTTTCTTTCAAATACTTTTCCCCAAGCCTCTTTAGTTAATGCTTAAACTTAAACTGACAAAACCAACCTAGCCTAGAAGTTACATGAAAATATTCTAGAACAGAGTTAACATCAGAACCTAGGAACTTCATAGGTGTCTCAGTCTTCAGAGACTCAAATGGATGCTCATTGCGGCCTTACTCGATATTTGTGATTCTTTGGCCCTTAGTCGCGTTTATTAGTCGCTTACGCCCGTATCGACCGCGTGGCCATGACGTTTTCTTCTAAATCTAACCGTGCCAAGATTCTGTAAAAGTCGATTCCCAATGCCATAAATTTGGATCTGTCAGGATGGCGTGAGAGATATGAATAGGGATAGGGTGCGTCCGGCCAGGGGGCGTCGACATTGTATGGAGATGGTGCAGACTACATACTGGAGACAGAGTGAAAAAGACAGAACACAATAAGAGGAAAAGAGCAAGAATGATACCAGTGTAGCCCATGAAAAATAATATTCAATCGATTGTTCGAATACATCGCAGTATTTTTTTGAGTTTACACTCATTCATATTTTTCTTCAAGAAATCTTCGCTTTTATTAGAAATAACATTAAACGAAAACTTTACAAGACTTCATCATCATTTTTAAATAATTTAACAAATATTTAAAGGGACCGTATTACATAATCGAATGAATTAGTGAATCGATATTATTTGAATATAGCAACACAAACATAAAAAGAAATGTCAAAAATTATCGTCTACTTCACAATGTGAAAATATTTTTTCGCGATTGCGGTTTTGCGATATTTTTAAATTGTGTTTGTGTTTTAAGTTTTCTTGTGATTTAATCGACTTTTCTCCCCCTGATTGCTTGAAGAAACTCGCGTCAGTGTGAATTTGTATTTTTAAGAAAGAGTGTCAATTTGTCCATACTTTTTGTTGTATTACCTACTTTAAACAAAATAAAAGTATCAAAAACTTATTTATTGTTTTACTTATTGTTCATCAAGTTAACCTTATATTTAGCCAGTCGCAATAAAAATAAGCAAACCTTACAGAACTGATACATATGGTATTTCACCTAACAAGTTTGTAAGTATTTGCTTATTTTTATTCAGACCAGAGCAAGTTGAAATCTCGAAGTCCTAGTCGTTTGAACTGTTTGAAATTCCCGCCTTATTAGCTATGTGGACCGTTTTCAGATGGCGTCTAGTCTTAACTTTTAATGTATGAAGTTGTACTTCTTCTCTTGAGTATATGTGTTCTATGCGTCCGGCTGTCTGGACACTTTCTCGCAGAGAGTTGCTGCTTGTCTAGGTGGCTGTCATCGTTTGTGCCGACGATTTGTAAAGGATTCATCGTTTGTGACGCTATAGTTTTCTCAAAAAATCTTTGGCCAGTCATCCAGAATTTCGCATTTTCCAGCATTCCAGATCTCAGCCCCCAGAGGGTTTTGAGAATCCAGCCTATAAAGGTATGTGACGCGATACGTGACAGCAACTAAAGTGGTTTTATCAAGTAAAACGCCATAATTTTCGAGTAAACACAAAAAACAAGTGGCCAGCCAGCCGGACGATTCTGGCTGAACCACTTTGTTTTTTCCTTATATCTCAGTAAATATGGCAATTAGAACTGAGTGTTAAGTCTAAAACAGACAGACCTCATATAGTTTAAAACATACCTGACGCATGTCAAGTCTGTTTTAGCTGAGCCACCCATTCCAGCGCTTGCAGACGGTCTAGAACGCTGGATTCTTATCAAAAGGAATGTGCCGGCGACGAAGACATTAAATCGTCGTATGTGAAAGCTCTAAATACTACCAAACAAAAAATATAAGCGACTGTTATTCTTTCATACAAAGTCAATTAGGGTGACAATATTTTACTCCAATACATTGTAATCCATATTTTATAGTATATAACCCCCAAAACATGACAAACAACTTGATCATTACGTTGCTCATTGGGTAAATAAAAATATCATTACATAATGCATGTATTTACTTTTTATTAATTTACTTCTTTTTTTTTGTTCGTACCAATTAATAAAATCAGTCTGGGATTAAAGTGACATATTGAAAAAACTAAGTAAGTATTGTCCGTTCATCGTAAGATGTCCCCTGCCATTATGTTGGCACTATTGCTTGTCAAGCTGTTGTCGGTATTCTGGGCTAATGAAGGAATCCTTTTTATTGATTACTTGCCAAAAGGGAAACGATAATTGGATCCTATTATCCAAACTTAATTCCGAAATTACGTGAATAGATTAAAGAAAAACGTCGTGGGAAATTGTCATTGGGCGTGTTGTTTCTCCAGGATAACGCTCCACCTCATCGTTCGGAAGTTGCGCTCACCGCAATCCGCAGTGCTGGCTTCGAAGTCCTTGATCACGCACCATATTCTCCTGACTTAGCCCCGAGTGATTTTCACTTATTTCCAAAACTAAAGGAGCATATTCGTGGAACTAAATTTGACGATGATGACGCGGTTATGACTGCCGCAAAGGAGTTTTTTAATAGTCGAGAAAATGATTTTTTTGCGGAAGGAATAAGAAAGTTGGAGATGCGGTATTCTAAGATTAGAAGGAGATTACGTAGAAAAATAAAATATTTTTCTTTTTTTTTGTATTCATTCTAAGAATTTTTTGATTCGCCCTCGTATATATAAATTGTGTCGTCATTCAAAACCTTCCTAGTCTTATAGTTGTTTATTATTTACAAATCAGAAAATTAAACATATTATATTTATTCATGGTAGGTATAAACAAAGTTAGATTACGAGGTTAAAATCTCTAAAAAAGGAAACTTTTCAGAGGAACGCGCCGACACGGCCAGACTGACATGCGACCGTCCTCGGGCGCTAAAAGTTGGTAATCTGCAACAAACAGTTCAGAATCTATACGCTCGTTCATCCTGACATATCAATAGGTACCATCTAGTCAGAACTTGTGAAACCAAACCAGATGGATGTCACATTCTGAACTAGGATCAACTTCTGAAACCATCTAGTGGGGGCCGATGAATCCGCACATATGGATGTCATCCCCTCCACTAGGATAAACCACATAAAACCATCTAGTGAGGCCTGATGAATCCGCACATATGGATGTCATTTGCTCCACTAGGATAAACCACATACCTACTTAAAACCATCTAGTGAGGCCTGACGAATCCGACACTATGGATGTCATCTCCTCCACTAAGATAAACTTGCTATATCAAACACAATTTAAAAGTAACATTAAGCGTTAATGTACCTTGAAGTCTACCAACCCGTTCAGGGTAGTTCCCACCACCTATGCACACGAAGGCTAAGGCCTTTTCTTGATTTAGATGCTTTGGGGGACGTGACTATTAATAATGTTTTTAAGTTTTTTGCATTTAAAATGCTCAATTATTCTTAAACTAGCTGTGACCCGCGACTTCGTCTGCGTGGATACCGTTTATTAGAGTTGGATAAATACTATTATTATATCCTCCTTGAAGTTAAAACTTACCTTATTCTAAATTTCGTCAAAATCGACTCAGTAGTTTATCTGTGAAAGCGTTACTGATAGATAAACAGACATAATTACTTCAAATTACATAGATGATGCCCGCGACTTCGTCTGTATTGAATTAGTATTTGGGGTAGGTTATTTTCTTCTCCAAGGTCCTCACTATCTTTAATAACAAAAATAAAAATGAAGAATCTTCGCCCATATAATATGTATAAATCCTAACCACAAACATAGGTAGGTAACTATCTATTAGGTACATTACAAAGGCACATAGCGTTATAAACCTTCACTGCTCTTATTGATTGTAGCGTGATAATAAGTATACTATAACCTGCCCAGGAGTATGAAGAATAATTTTACCAAGTTTCGTTAAAATCCGTCGAGTAGTTTTTGTTTCTATAAGGAACATACAGACAGATAGACAGACAGACAAAAATTTTACTGATTGCATTTTTGGCATCAGTATCGATCACTAATCACCCCCTGATAGTTATTATGAAAAAATATTTCATGTACAGAATTTACCTCTCTACAGATTTATTATAAGTATAGATAGATAAATGAAAAATGTGATAAACGCCGCTACACTATGTAAGAAGGTTACCGTCCACCATAACCACCTTCTTAGTGATCACGGATTAGTGTTGCTTGAATTAAGTATACCAAAACCTAAGTTTATACCTCAACTTATTACCAATAGAGCAATGCATAAAATCAATCAAGCAGAGTTTGAGAACGATCTGAAATGTATGAAATGGTCAACACATTTAATTCTCTTGTTTTGCAACTCTTTCATAAACACGCACCTATTCGTCAGTTTCGCATAAAATGTAAGCCTAGGCCATGGTTAACAGATACAATAAAGGAAATGATTAAACTAAGGAACGCAGCTCATAAAAAGGCACTCAAATCTAAACAAGAATCCCACTTTAAATACTACAAAGACCTTCGAAATACCGTCAACGCTGCTATAGTTAGGGAAAAAACCGCGTACTATACTTATTACATAAATAATAACATTTCTCAACCAAAGAAAATGTGGTTCCATTTGAAGTCAACATCTGTAGTATGTACAGGAAAATCTATTGATTTACCGAAACACCTCAGCGACCCCAACAATATTAACGACAGTTTCCTTGCCGTCCCGGGGAACCTCTGCTGTGCCTCTACTTCATTAAAATTTGCGTCTGCCAGATTTAATAATTCCGAATTCAAACTAAAGCCATGTACCGAAGATGAAATAAAAAAAATAATAAATAATATAAAATCTAATGCAGCGGGATTCGATAATATTAATATAGAAATAATAAAAGTAACGATTGACATAACACTCCCTATAATAACTTATATAATAAATAAATCTATTGAGACTTCTACTTTTCCAGACGCTTGGAAGTTAGCTAAAATAAAGCCACTTCCAAAATCGGGTAAGGTGGATACTTATAAAGACTTAAGACCGATAAGCATATTACCAGCTATGTCTAAGATTATTGAGAGCGTTGTCTGTATGCAAGTTACTATAGAAACTTAGTTACTTAGAAACTGAAAACATAATTCCGGAGATACAGTCAGGGTTTCGAAAGAATCACAGTACCGCCTCTGCGCTATCCCATGTCACAGACGATATTATAGCAGCTTCAGACGTAGGCATGGCTACCATACTTGTCCTACTTGATTTTAGTAGAGCCTTTGACTGCTTAAATGTAGAGTTGTTGTTAAGTAAAATGACTTATTACGGCTTCACAGACGCGACTTGCAAATGGTTCAGATCTTTTCTCTATGGACGTCAACAATTTGTATCGTTAGAGGTGGATAATCAAATAGTAGAGTCGAACACTAAAGAATTATTAAGGGGAACGCCGCAAGGCTCTGTACTCAGCCCGATTTTATTCTCTATGTTCACCGCAGATCTCAGCCAAAGGCTACAACATTCCAAAGTACATTTGTATGCTGACGATACACAACTTTATCTATCATTTGACCCAAATTCAACCGCAGTCGCAACCGATAAAATCAACTACGATCTTGATATCATCAATAAATGGTCTCATGAAAACACATTGGTTTTAAACCCGTTAAAATCAAAGTATATGGTCTTAGGCACAAAGAACCAGTGTGATCTTGTAAAAACCAGAAACCCAAAATTAGAAATAAACTCAATTTCTATTGATAGAGTCGATAGATGGGACTGATATTAGATGAGCAATTGCGCTACGAAGACCATATAAATGGAGTCATAAAAAACGCATTTTTAGGTTAAAAGTCTTGTACGAATTTCATCGCTATCTCTCTTTGAAAGTAAGGATAACCCTGACTGAGTCCCTAGTTTTATCAAACTTCAATTATTGTGACATCGATTATGGTCCTAGAATTTTCAAGAAAACAGCGAATGCCATTCAAAGAGTACAAAATGCATGTATGCGGTTTTGCTATAATATTTCTAAACGCGAACATATCACACCACATTTGATTAATTATAAAATTCTGAACATGGAACACAGGAGAAAGTTACATTTAGGAAGTTTCGTGTCTAAACTAGTTAAAGTAAAAAGTCCTTCTTATTTATACAATAAATTGCTTTGGAAAAAAGATTCACACCAAGTAAACACCAGGTCTAAACATCAAAATAAACTTTCTGTACCTAAAACTGCGAATCTCAGAGGCAGTTTCAAATTTTCGGCTTCGAAAATTTGGAACGATCTGCCTCCTCCATTGAGAAAAATTGTAGGGAAACAAACTTTTAAGATTAAATATCGAGCTTTACTTTTATTAAATTAATATTTCTACTTGTTATATTGTTATTATTACATATAACCTTGATATTTTTATGAGTGATTTTTGATCTTTTTTTTTGTAATATGCTTGCTTTGTAAACTGTATTTAACTATTTTAATTATTTGAATTTTTGTCATATTTATTGTTGTATTTTTTTTACCATTACCTACTATAGCCATAAATTATAACATAAATATTTTACTTGAATATTAAAACAAATGCTGTAAATTGAACCTTCGACTACCCCTATATTCATTTGCTAAGTTTATATACACAAGGCTGGGCCTGAAAACCAGCGCTGCTAAAATATAATGTTTAAGCAGCATAATGCTGAGGTCAAGCCTATTATCACAAAATGTATACCTATATAATGTGTAATACCATATTTACCGTGATTATGAACCTAAGTTCAAAATCACATACAACCGTCTCTCTTTAAATTGTATTGATTTGTATTCTTTTTTATTTTTAAGTTTTTTTTGTGATAATAAAATAATTTTCTTTCTTTCTTTCATAAATAAAAATTACCCGACCAGGATTCGAACCTGGGACATCGCGTTTGCCGGACGAGTGCTCTTCCAACTGAGCTACCGGGGCCTGGCGCTACGCCTCGAAATTACTTACCACATTTTTGTTTTTACGTTATATTGCTAACGTAGCTTCATCTTATGGTATAAGCTTTGCAGCTGAGACCACCCGAGATCAATTTCTTTATAGAAATTGTGAATCCCAGTTAAAGTGAAGCATTGCAATGTTTTAATAATGTTTTTAAGTTTTTTGCATTTAAAATGCTCAATTATTCTTAAATAAATGAAAAATGTGATAAATAAAAATTACCCGACCAGGATTCGAACCTGGGACCTCTCGTTTGCCGGACGAGTGCTCTTCCAACTGAGCTACCGGGGCCTGGCGCTACGCCTCGAAATTACTTACCACATTTTTGTTTTTACGTTATATTGCTAACGTAGCTTCATCTTATGGTATAAGCTTTGCAGCTAAGACCACCCTTTTTATTTATCACATTTTTCATTTATTTAAGAATAGTTGAGCATTTTAAATGCAAAAAACTTAAAAACATTATTAAAACATTGCAATGCTTCACTTTAACTGGGATTCACAATTTCTGTAAAGAAATTGATCTCGGGTGGTCTTAGCTGCAAAGCTTATACCATAAGATGAAGCTATGTTAGCAATATAACGTAAAAACAAAAATGTGGTAAGTAATTTCGAGGTGTAGCGCCAGGCCCCGGTAGCTCAGTTGGAAGAGCACTCGTCCGGCAAACGAGAGGTCCCAGGTTCGAATCCTGGTCGGGTAATTTTTATTTATCACATTTTTCATTTATTTAAGGACGTGACTATTAGACAACCCAATCCTCAGTAGGATGTGACCTGGACGACGCATTTTCGTCTTACCGACATCGACATCAAAGACAAGCCACTCCTTGACTTGGACGACATTACGTCTGATGCCTCATAGACAAGCAAGCCCTATGGAAGGGTCTAACTCGGACGACAACTTACGTCTAAACCACATTGACAAGCCAACTCAGTTCGACTCGGACGACAAAATTCGTCTTACCATCATCTGCAAAACATCCAGAACAAGTCAGTCAACTTACTGGACTCTGACTCGGGCGACGTCATTCGTCTTACCATCATCTGCAAAACATCCAGAACAAGTCAGTAAACTTACAGGACTCTGACTCGGACGACGTCATTCGTCTTACCATCATCTGCAAAACATCCTGAACAAGTCAGTCAACTTAAAGGACTCTGACTCGGACGACATCATTCGTCTTACCATCATTGACAAGCTATGACTAGTAGACGTAATGTTACTGTCGTACAACTATAACTGTCTCAGAATCAAAAAGCGTGTGTCCTTTCGACCACTCATGGACCGGACGACACTTTTTTTAATCACTTAACAAACAATGCAGTCTTTATCGGCATGTCCTATCTTTAGGATCACACAGCATCAATTTGGACCGGAGGGGTGAGTCCTTTCGACCAGCCACACGTGCATGGCCCGGACAACACTGTCCTTTCGACCAAATGAACAATTAAGGTTGGACCGGATGTATGTGTCCCTTCAACCAGCCGCTATCAGCTGCATGGCCCGGACGACATTATCCTTTCGACCAAATGAACACTTAAGGTTGGACCGGATGAATGTGTCCCTTCAACCAGCCGCTATCAGCTGCATGGCCTGGACGACATTATCCCTTCGACCACCTTCCACACACGACATTACTCGATGACTCTTCTCACTCAATGTGCCAACATAGTTAAATAGACTTCATGCAAACAATGCTTACAGATAACACATACCTATAATAACAGGGTCCGCAAGGCAAGAGCCTGGTACTACATGAAATGTCAAGAGTTTTATAAAATTTCCAAGATTAACCTCACTCGAAATCTGTGACGTAGATTTTATTTCATCACCGCCAATTCCCGTAAGATACACAAGATCATTGTGCACAGTACCTGGGAACTTACTAGAAAAGCTCTCTTTTATCAACGAGCAAGACAATCCGCTATCAAACATTATGGAACAGACTCACCGGAAGCCATAGCACCCCTGGAAGGGCGGTGCTCGCAATGATGAACCTCCCTGACCGTAGCCCCGTCTACTGCATTCCCTCTCTGTGGGCAGCTAGTTGCCACATGCCCCCTTTATCCGCACGAACAACAGGATACAGACGATCCACTCTCCGTCGCACGTGATGAACTCGGCCAAGTATCTTGCATTTTAAATCCCGATTCGTCTCAACGCTTCCGGCATTCGGCGAAACGACGTCCCGTGATACCATAAAAGTTACATCTGCCACCAAATCTTTCATCTTTCCGGAATCGCTTGGATTCAGGTTTATTGCTCTCAGCACTGTCTGACCGGTGCCTTAGAGAAACACGTCCCAGTATTTGAAATAATTGGATACGAGTCGTGATGTTGTGAGCACTGAGTTCGCGACGAATCAATCCATCATTCGGGGATAGGACTGAAATAACAAATCCGGTCAGTGCTTCCTCGGGCATAAAATCTTTAGGTATTTTTTCGACAAAATTCCATAATCTAAGGGCAGCTTCCGATGCAGATTCTTTGCCAAGTTGAAATCGTAAAATTTCATCAAAATAATCTTGGAATAATTTTGGTTTCGAAAACTTTACTAGAAGTGCTTGCTTAACAACGCTCCTATTCATTTAAGTTTAATTTAGTGATACACGCAGCAGCTCGACCTTTAAAAGTACTGGTAAGAGCCATGAGTAGGTCTATTCCATCCAAATATTTCTTCTCTACGATAGCTTTGGTTATTTTGCACCAACCCTCTATATCAGCGTCTGGATCTTCAGGATCAAACGGTAGCGATTGCGTAGTATGACTAATACTCCCGGTTGGTGTGGGCTGAGCCGCAAGGATTCGAGACAATAGCTTCTCCATATTGCTGAATAATTTTTGGGAGTCTGTTTCTATGGTTTGGTTCTCGTTTTGTGCTCCAGGTAATCCCGCTTCTGATGTCGGAGAACAAACAAAACGAAAAGAAGCGTTACTCACAAAACACGATAGAATTAATCACTGGACAGTTACTTAGTACCGAGTCTGTTGGCTTGGGTATAACCCTGGCTTAGTCACAACAAAATCTTTATTCGCGAGTCCGTTCCGTCAGTTACAATGCCAACTCAATTAATACCGAGCTACTATCGACCGTCAGTCCGAAATACGTCAGCGCACCTAGCCGTCCCAACCGTATCTGTCTTGCCATCATGATCCACTTGGCCATGATGAACTGAGATTTGAACATGTTATGTATGCTGGGGATTTATTGCTGCAAAAACTTTGTGCTCTGTTCAACCTGTGTTTTAAATATTCATACTTGCCTCCTGAGCTTATGCGTACTATTGTTATTAATTATGGTGATTTAGTTTACGGACCTCGATTACTGTATACTTAGGACAAAAAAAATGATTCAGCGCGTACAAAACGCATGCTGTCGTTTTGTTTTCAACATCCCGCCACGAACTCATATCTCACCTTATATTCATAAAGCTTCGATGCTAAACATGGAATCACGTCGACAATTACATCTAGCCTGCCTCATGTTTGACCTAGTAAAGTTTAAGCATCCAGAGTATTTGTACAAAAAGCTAAAATTTCCCAGCTCAAATAATAAATACGGCTCTCCCAGGACTTTACGAGCACCGCTAGCCGTACATGCTCACAGAACAGTGGCTTTCACCGGAAGCTTCAGTTACAAAGCAACCAAGTGCTGGAATGAAAAAAAGTTACTGTTTTTTCTATTTTTATTAACATATTTCAAAAACTAGCACACTGATACTAATGTTTTTAATACTCTCCTAATACTAAAGGATATTACTTACAAATTGACGTTAAAATTATTGTTGTTTATTGCATAGCTCGAGAGTTAGGGCTGTTTGAATATGACCCTTTTGTGAGGATCATGAATGTAGAGCGCTATTAAAAAGAACAATAATTTTAACGTCAATTTGTAAGTAATATCCTTAAGTATTAGGAGAGTATTAAAAACATTAGTATCAATGTGCTAGTTTTTGAAATATGTTATGAAAAATAAAAAAACAGTCAATTTTTTTCACTTAAATTAGCATTGTAAATGTTTTAAGATAATTTTCGGTAGGGAAAATTTTCCATAATGTTTATTTTTACTTGATAGTTGCTATTTCTGACTTTAAAATAACATTTTTTTTACATCTGTAGGATCTTTCTGTCCAGAGAAATCGGCATCTTTCAGCAGAGGTATCTACAACAATAAAACAAAAATTAAACGGCGGCCATTCCGACAGGAGGGGTGGTAGACCCCCATATATGGGTGTTTTTGTCGATGAAATTAGATATATTTTGTAACCTTAAATTATCGCTAGGTCGTGACCGGACACACTGTATATATATATGTCGGAATCGGGGTGATTCCTTTCTTTTATCCAACATCAGGTATTCTTGGGGATTTCAATCATGATTCTATAATACAGTCTTATGTGTGGGCGTCTTTAGGGCGAGTCGATTTTTCTACTGTCGGCAATGCTTGTGGTGCTGAACTGATTGATCTTTGATGCGGTGCAGTTTCTACTTCACAGGCGTGTCACTACATTGCTGATGATCTCTTGATTATCTTGAATAATTGCTTGAAGGACACTTTTCTCTTGTCCATCTTCTGTATTGTTATTATTCTTTTTGCTAGTGACAAACTCGTGACGTAGACTCTGTCAAGTACCAAGAAGGTACTGGCATCCGAAGACAATCGAAATAAACTATAAGGCTCTAGCTAGACACCGCCGACACGGCCATCCTGCTAGTACACGTCTTCGTGTGATAACCTGAAACGATCATACCGAAATGGTGGCTCGGCCACTCCTGACAATTAAGTCAGGCAAGTTCTCAAAAGAAAACACACAAGTTTGAACTCCTTACATTATCAATCTTTTAAAATACCAAACAACAAAAATCCCGGTTTAGTTACCAAAGTTCCAAGCACCATTGATTAACAATTATCTCAAAATCAAACAAACTTTGAATTCCATTACTATCGTCGTTATCAACAAGGTGTCATAATTTACAGCAATCACAATCTTTTCCACACGGGGAGCTTAAGCCAACTAATGACACCTTCAACACACTACCCAGAATCACTCTGACGTAGTCACCAAACTAACGAACGAAAATCGGTATCCAGAACACTTTAAATTTCTATCCAAAACAACAACTTTCTTTGCAACTTCAATGGGTACTTGAACTTTCGGCAACTTCAAAACTTTATCCGCAACAGGTTTTCACTTTACCTTAATTTCAAAACTAATTACTATCTAAATTTCAAACCCAAGATTTCGTAATTTACACAAAGGTACCACTGGTTTGGAAGGTCCATCCACTGAGAAGAACCAGCAAGAAACTCAATAGGAATCTAACGTCAAAGCATTGTACGTATCGCAATACTTTCGATAAGAAAAGCGCACAGTAAGCAATTAAATTTACTTTGAATGTAACAACAAGCAATTAAAGATAGTTTACTAGTATCAAAACAAAAGAAAACGTTTCACCTTAGAATCGCAGTAAAATTATCGAAGGTCGGCTAGATACAAAGTGATTTCTGGCGAGCCAAGGATACATGATTATCAGGAAGAAAATCTCAAACTTCAGTATTCACAGACTATTTAAAAATAACATGACGTAAGCCGTTTAACAACAAAATTACATCCGCTCGACCGTGATATCATTACTATGTACCCAGTTAGTACTAAAGGTTCGACAAAACCCATTAAGCCACAATTAATGTTTCAAGATCGCGCAGTATACAATACTCTAGAACATAAACAGGGGCATCTCCATCCGGCAGGCACCGTCACACATCACATTGCCCCTATACGGCAAACACAGCGATAACTTACATCCTTCAAGTGCTAAACGCACGCCACCCACAGTCGTGGCCGCACAGAGACGGGAGTTTTGTCAAACCTAATTAACGTAACGCAAAACAAGATTTAGTTTCTTTTGTTTGAACAAAATAATAAGACCGAATTCATAACTAATTTTCACACACGGTAGTGTTAAATCGATACCACGTTAAATTCACTTTCATCATCATATTTCCCGTCATAAATTCACCATTGGGACCATGTATCATCGTTTCAAAAACACATCACATAATTCTACATACTACGTATCATATCCACATAGTTCCTCGAGTGTGACCCCCCTATCGCCACGGCCTCCTCGGCCTACTGGCAACCTCACTTGCCCTCATCTCGCGCACTGGCTACCAAAGCCAGTCGCACCTGTGTATCTCACGGACTACACACCACACGGTCTCCATAGACCACGACCTCCGCCAGAGCTAAACGCGCACCGCGCACCCACGGACTACATGAGCAAGCTCAAGAGACACCGATTTCCACCGGGCTACGACTACGTAATAGCATCTGGTACGGTCAACACACAATACGGCCGATAGAGCGCACACTCGGTTATAAAACAGGATTATTTCTCATCAACATTATCATAAATAGCAAATTCGACTGGTACATGTCCTTCTGGCACCCGCCGTCAGCAATCGTAACCGTGTTCATTCGTTTGAAGTTCAGTGATTTTAAAGTGTATCGATCGTCCTCTAGAGTGGCCCAATTTACCCTTTATTTCTTGTAAGCTTTGTTTAACACGAAAACGTACCTTTTCTCGTCATTTTGGCGCTTATGTGAGTATTTCATTTTGTGAGAAGCATGGGAAATCGCATCGATTGATTCCCTGACACAGCAATCGATATAGATATCGATATTGACAATGTAGTCTTACAACAGTTTACCTGTGTTTCTTTACATTTGAAATCCTAGTTTAAGTTTACGTAATTTAATTATAAAAATATGTTGAATGAACCCCCAACATCACTACATAGTATAAAACAAAGTCGCTTTCTCTGTCCCTATGTCCCTTTGTATGCTTAAATCTTTGAAACTACGCAACGGATTTTGATGCGGTTTTTTTTAATAGATAGAGTAATTCAAGAGGAAGGTTTATATGTATAATAACATCCATTAAATAGTGAAGAAGTAATGTTATTTTTGAGGTTTCTAATGTGATGTCGTAAATAATTACATTTTTTCCGCTTACATTGCAAACGCAGGCTGAACCCTACGAGTTTTATCAAAATAATGTACTAAGTATTGTACACATTGAAAATGTCTACAGAAAAGTCTGTGATGGCATATGTCTATCTCTTATGGATAACCCACAATAACTTTTTTTTGTCATTTACTTTTTACGACAAATAATGGCTAATTTTCGAAGCAATTTTAACCAATACAGCATTAATCCTTAACCAATTAAATACCTTGAATACATTGTTCATTTAATATAGATCTATATGGCCCTTTACACCGTATGATTTAAGTGAATATTTTCGAAGATATTACAGATTTAAAAATTGCGGGACGTAGCGTTTGCGGCGGTACCGGCCGGCCGCCCGGTGCGGCAAGAGCGTGTATCAGCATTGCACCCGTGCAAAGCCGGGGCGGGTCGCTAGTTGTTAATAAAGCAAGCTCATTCATTGTCTTTTTATTTAATGCGCTTTGAACCTAACTACCGCAAAGCTACTATCTTTGGAGCCTAGGAATTAATCCAATTCATGTTTCATTTGAAACTGCTTTCACAAGTTACAATCCATTACAAACTTTAGACTAAGAAAGTATCGTCGCTTATTTTTGTTGAGTTCACGATTGCAAGCGTCTCAAGTTTATAAGAGCAGTAATTTCAACATCATTATTTTCCGCTAGGAACGTTTGTTTTCCAAAGTATGAAACAACATGTAAGGTATCACGAACTAAAATAGCGCCGCAAACTTTTAGTCTTATTGGAATACTTTGCAATGCTTTGTAAATAAGATAAAACATGTAATTAAATCTCTAGTGAGTGAAAGTTAATCATTTAAGCCAATAAAAGCATCACAACACAAATCTGTTCCACGCTGAGAACTTGTCTTTTACTCTTGCAAGTAATGGCAGCCAATGGCCACTGATTCTAGCTACAATATGATGAATTGATACAACCGTTGGGCACGTCGACCCGACGCTCGAGTGACGTCGCCAGACCCGTCGCCGCAGTCGTTGCAGCCGGCGCGTCGCCGACATGAGCTGCCGCCGACGTCAGTGCTGTCGCTGTCCGTGTGCCGCCGCCGCGCATCGGGCCGCAATGTGGTTCAGTTCTCTCAGATGAAACAAAACGAAGCCTGGTTAGGTAATTCACGCAAGTAGGTCTACAAACAAAGTGAAAAGAAACGATCTCACCGGGTTCCTGTTCACGCTGGTCAAGTTATTCGCGACTTTGACTACCGCTGCATCATCTCTTCGTAATTCACTTTTTCCGCCTTGTATTTGTCATTTAGTCTCATAAGTCTAAGTCACGCGCTTAGGTTTCATAAGAACTACCACTATTGACTGCCATGCACCGGATTTTAGTAAAAGCGAATTAATCTGGCGTTCATCACCATGGTCCATCTTCTTTTCATAAAGTTAGGTTGATTCGACTGTATTCATTTGTTTCGTTTTGCATTTCTATTTTGTTCCAAATCTTTGCATTTTAACCGACTTTGATCCCACTTCTGATGTCGGAATCGGGGTGATTCCTTTCTTTTATCCAACATCAGGTATTCTTGGGGATTTCAATCATGATTCTGTAATACAGTCTTTTGTGTGGGCGTCTTTAGGGCGAGTCGGTTTTTCTACTGTCGGCAATGCTTGTGGTGCTGAACTGATTGATCTTTGATGCGGTGCAGTTTCTACTTCACAGGCATGTCACTACATTGCTGATGATCTCTTGATTATCTTGAATAATTGCTTGAAGGACACTTTTCTCTTGTCCATCTTCTGTATTGTTAGTATTCTTTTTGCTAGTGACAAACTCGTGACGTAGACTCTGTCAAGTACCAAGAAGGTGCTGGCATCCGAAGACAACGCTCGAACCTCTGCGCACACCTCAGGCGATAACTGAAAATCAGTGGTTTGTCTCAAAGCAAACGATTCACTGAGATATCGCCATTTTGCATCGGCATACTTAGGTGCTTTGGGTTGCAAACTTGCAAATTATATTTGACAATTGTGAATATGTTATTTTCGGGTTTGTTTTATTTTTTCAATTTTATTTGTTTTTTTTTTTTTCCTAGAAAATCATAGAATGTGCCAGCTGCTTCTCTTCCCGGGCATACTGTAAAAGTCGGTTAAGGGACAGAGGTTTTATTGGCATTTTTGTGGGCGATAGGCTGACCCCCTGTCACTGCAATAGCCTCTCGCAATCATTATAATACCTCATTAGTCAAACGTGACATCAGTTGGTCTTATAACCTCTGATGTTCTGCCTACCCCATAAGGGATACAGGCGTGAAGTTATGTATTTTTTTTTCCTAATGTGTGTAATTTCCTGTATTATTTTTTCTCTTTATGTCTCTTTGTTTTCGTTTTGTAACTCTTATTGTACCTATTGTCTGATGCAAATAAATGTTTTATCTATCTATCTTATTCCTATTGTAAAGAATAAAAACGGGGGATCTCGGATCTTCCAATAATTACCGTCCTATATCACTAGGTACTATCGTGGGCAAGGTGTTTGAAAGGCTTTTGCAACCGCTGCTTTTAGAACAGTTGGAATTTGAGGACGCACAGTTTAGCTTTCGTGCCGGCCTATCAACTGACTCTGCTATTGTAACTTTAAAACAATATGCTGTTAACTTCTATAAGCAAAGAAATACAACCGTTTACGCGTGTTTTCTTGACCCGAGTCGTGATCTAGTGAACTATGATGTTCTGTGGAACAAATTGCAAGTCCCGGGTGTAAACAACGGTGTGGTAGACCTTTTGCGATACTTGTACGAAGGCCAGACTAACTGTGTAAGATGGGGCGACTCGACTTCTAATTATTATAAATTAGAATGCGGTGTTCGCCAAGGAGGGCTTACGTCGCCGGACCTTTTTAATCTCTACATTAACAATCTGTTCCGTTAACTGAGTTGGTTGTCGTGTGGGTGGAGTATGCTTTAACAACCTGAGTTACGCTGATGATATGGTGCTTCTTAGTCCATCGATCAAAGGCCTAAGAAAACTGTTATCAGTCTGTGAACATTATGCTAATGCTCACGGACTGATATATAAAGTGCTAAAAACTGAACTCATGATTTTTGCTGCGGGGCAAGGTCCGTCTAATGTTCCTCGAGTATGCTTGAATGGTGTCGAAATAGGCGCGGTACAGCGTTTCAGATACCTTGGTCATATTTTAACTCCAATACTAGGGAACGACGAAGATATGGAACGAGAGAGACGGGTGCTCTCGGTTCGATGTAATATGCTCGCGCGAAGATTTGGCAGGTGCAGTGATACGGTAAAATTAACATTATTTAATGCTTATTGTCAGTGTTTTTACACTTGTCAACTCTGGACCAACTTTAAATCCAAATCATACAGCACCATGCAATTATACAGCATCATACTTCACGAGTGCAATACAATGATGCTTTTTGCACTCTCATGCGTTTGCCACGATACTCCAGTGCGTCGAGTATGTTTGCCGAGGCGCGTGTGCCCGACTTCTTCGCCATCATGAGATCGCGTGTTGCCTGCTTCTGGGAGAGACTTGTTAATTCTAATAATAAAATTTTACGTGCTGTGTCGTTGGGTTTTGTAGGTAAGTATTGGTTAACTCTTCATCGAAGCGAGAATTTTCTTAAATGCTTGCTGCACCTAGGTTCTTAAATGCTTGCTGCACCTAGACGAGAATAAGGCTAGCGGTCCAGATGGTATTCCTGCAGTGGTGTTGAAACGCTGCGCAGCTGAGTTGTCTCCCATTTTGACGCGTCTCTATAGACTTTCTTTGGAATCTGGTAAAGTCCCCAAATCCTGGAAGCTGGCTAACGTACAACCAGTACCGAAGAAGCGAAGCCGTGCTGATCCTGTCAACTATCGACCAATCTCAATCACTTCCATACTTTGCAAAGTCATGGAACGTGTATTGAACAATCGACTCCTGGCAAACCTCGAGACCAACGAGCTCCTAAGCGATAGCCAATATGGTTTCCGCAGTGGACGCTCGACCGGCGATCTTCTCGTGTATGCCACACACTTATGGAGTGAGGCCTTGGAGGGTCATGGTAAAGCAATGGCTGTTTCCTTAGACATATCCAAGGCCTTTGACAGGGTCTGGCATGATGGTCTCTTAAGCAAGCTTTCAGCATATGGCATACCGACCGGGCTCTGCGACTGGATATCTGATTTTCTGAGGGAACGGTCGATTCGAGTAGTCTTAGACGGCTACTCCTCTGACCTAATGGCGATTAATGCCGGGGTACCTCAGGGATCTGTTCTCTCTGCAACTTTATTCTTGCTGCACATTAATGACCTCCTAGCACCAGGCATTATTGGATATGCTGATGACAGCACTGTTGTTGATAGATATATATCCAATGCGCGAACGAGCGCCCATGAAATCCAGGTTTTGAGAAAGTCTATGATTGGGCGCGTTGATTCGACCTTGCGGAATGTGTCCGATTGGGGCGAATCTAACCTGGTCAAATTCAACGCCTCCAAAACACAAGTGTGTCTATTCTCCGCAAAAAAGAGCACCTTTACTTTTACGCCCACTTTCCAGAATGTATCTGTTCCCATCACCGACCAACTAGGGCTTTTGGGCGTCACTATAACGTCCAAATTAAACTTCGGTCAACAAATTGAGTCTATGGCAAAAACGGCTTCAAAAAAATTGGGTATCATCTCGAAGGTCCGGCGGTACTTCAGCCCTGAACGGCTGCTCAACTTATACACAGCCCAAGTGAGGTCGTGCATGGAGTACTGTAGTCACCTTTGGGATGGTTCTGCCAAATACCAGCTCGAAGCGCTAGACTCTGTTGACAGAAAAGCCCGTAAAATCATAAATAACTAAAACCTTACAAATAAAAAATTGCAGACGCTGGAGCATCGTCGTAAGGTTGCTTGTTTGACAGTATTTTATCGGCTACATTTTGGTGAGTGTGCGAGTGCTCTTTTTGACCAAATTGAACCCACCCCTTTTTACCACCGGACTACCAGACGCAGACAGAACTTCCATCCCTATATAGTGGATTTACCAAGAAGTCGAACAAAACGCTTCGATAGTTCCTTTTTGGTACGGATTGCCAAGGAGTGGAACAATCTGCCTGCGTCTGTTTTTCCTGACCACTACAGTCCTGGAACTTTTAAGTGTCGAGTGAATAGGTTTCTCGTGGATGGACGTGTAACACCATAGTCTTCATGCGCACGTTTCATCAGGTGGCATGGAAGACAAACGTCCTATCCCTACAATATAAAAAAAAAAAAAAAACGAAAATGACTTACAAACCTACTGAATTAAGATTATATTTGACATGTCAACAATAGGACTGAATTAATGTATTTTAAACATAGTATTAGATTTTTTTTTTCAATTTTTTTTTTCATTTTCATTTTTTTTTTTAGTATTAGTATTTTTTTTAATTTTTCAAAAAAATACTGTTGCATGGACATACTCGAGCGCGTCAGATGTTGATAGCATCAATGTCCTACGTATTTTTAATAATGTATTTAATACGTACATTATTTAACGTACATCTACGTAAGGGTTGAAAATGAAAAAATAAAAAATATCGAGCGCGTCAGGATTTTTAAGGGGGTATTAAGTGCACCAAAAAAAGCTCTCATTCAATAATCTGACGATTTCGATCTGACGCAAACTCGTGGCCATTATTATAATGTGCAAAAAAAATCGCCATTTTGAAATACTCAAGCGCGTCAGATTAAGATATAATGTTGTTCATCTGTATGTTCTAGACGTGTTGTCTCATAATCTGACGCCTAATCTGACAAAAAAAAAATCATTGAACTTAATTAATTGAGAAGTGTATGTTTTTCGAGTAGAATACTTGTATTTATAAGAAAATAAAATAAGCAACCTGTGAATGCATGCAAAGCTGGAAGCACCTTCGAAATTTTTGGGAATAATTTTTGTAGAGAGCGGATACGTCGATGTATCTGCCAACTCCATGATCCATCCAAACTTCTACTCTTGCTTGCAGGTGTTCCATATTCGCTAACATGATGACCACTTTATCAGTATCAGAACTTCTGATAGTAATAGTAGAATCTTCATTTTGTTAGCAAGCAAGAAATGCTATCTTCGTGATCAGGCATGACAACTCATTATTACTGATGCGTGTTGCTTTATTATCAGTAACAGAATATTCATAACACAAATCATGTAGTATGTAAATTACCTTACTACCGATAATGGTTGCCATCTCCTGATCAGCCCAATGATCGATCAAAAACTTAACAATAGCTTCCTTAAACTTTATATTTTTAAATAATTAGTGCGTGATAAACTTTATTTAATGAAATTCTATCGACAGTTCGAGATTATCGTACGTTGTTCGAGATTTTCGAAGAACCGGTTTGCTCCCGCGATATTCTAAAATATTTATATATTTTTTTAATGTTTCTAATGTAAATTTAACTGTTTTTTGTAAAGTTGTTTCACCACAAAATACGCGCTTTAAACTAATATCACTCATATTAAATGTTTATAAACTTTAAGTCAAATTACTATATCTCGAGTCTCTATGATCAGTTGTGATGGCGTCGTCGTCGTGGCAATAAAATCCAGAGTGGGTACGGAGTGAGAGAGTAAGAGATAGAGAAGTAGAAACGCGTAGAGGGAAATATAGGTAACACCCAGCTGCACGCATTAAACTTTATCGACGATTTTTATTATTTCGGCTTGCGGAAATCGTCAGATTATATATTTTTCGTTATCCTTGAATTATTTCCTTGAAAATCAAAAAAAATTGGCTACGCTCGAGAATGTCAAGATGACGTTTTTTTTTACAACTTTGCTGCCGTCCCCTTTCTTTACGTCACTCTCAAATTGTCAGATTAGTGGAATATACACTTTTTAGCATGTAATTAACTCACCCTAGCTTAATCTGACGCGCTCGAGAATTTCTAATGATACTTAAATTTTTTTTTACTAATAATTTTTTACTGATCCTTTATCCTTTACGGGCGGCCTTATATATGGGGCTCATATTTGATGGAGGTACTTAACCGGATACAAGGTATCGCCCTGTTTATTAATCTGCCGCACTTTAGTAAATCCCGAAATCCCCGCTTGGGCTCCCCTACTATAATAAAGATTTATTATTATTATTAGTACCCAGATGCTATAGTTCGAAATAATAGCTACCTAAAGTCTACTTTCATCGGAATATATGTATTTTTATAGTACCTCAACAAATAACGTTTTAATTAACAATCTATGTGGTTCGGCCGCGAAGCAGTGCTCTCTGGCCACGCCACCTCAAAGTTAATAAAGTATAATGAACTATTATGAAATCAATATCCCGAAAAATATGCATACGACAACTATGGTCCAATAAACTCCTTTAGTTAAGAAGTTATTGGTCGTAGTGTGTGGTCCGGCTGGAAGGTATATTCTGCAGCAACTCAATTTTGCAATATGGAATATTAACTATCCGTTGATCCATTCAACTATAGCGTCTGGGTACTAAACTGTGGTCCGGCCACAGAAGAACACACTGCTTTTTTTTTTTTTTTAATATTTTATTTAACGGGCCTGGAAACGAGTCCTTTTAGCCACACAAATTAACAATATACAGTTTACAAATAAAGTTCACTTCTTAAATGTTAACACTTCTTAAAATTACAGTTTCATTTCTATGTTCAATAAAAATTGGAATAAAGATTTATAAAACTTCTTCTCTGAAAGTAAACTTTTCAACGATGTTTCTTCTTGTCGCTCTTGTCTGTCAGTGTCATTGTCGATTTCACTACACAATAACAATCTTTGTAGGTAATCTAAATCTATAATCTAAATGTAGAAAACTAGGTAATCTAGTTTTCTACATTTCATGACAACGTGTTCTAAGTCCTCTTCCTCGTTGCACTCCTCACATAGTCCACTATCCACAAGCTTCAGTCTGCACAAATGGGATTTTGTTTGGCAGTGCCCAAATCTCATTCTATTGATGGAATTTATGAAGCTTCTCGGTCCAGAGATTTTGTGGTACCAGGGTTGGGCGGGCGGGACCTTTTGTATGTCATAGTACCATTTTCCCTTATCGGACGATACATTCCTCCAGTAATCATTGAAAAGTTCTCTGTGGCATTCCTTCATGGGAGCATATAAATCGGTAAAAGGTATGTGCATTGAATCACTATGATCTTCATCTGGATCTCCCCTTGCTATTTTATCTGCTTCTTCATTTCCCGATATACCGGAGTGAGAAGGGACCCACATAAATTTTACAAATTTACTATTTACAGACATATTATACAATACTTGCTTTATCTTAAAAATCAAATGATTGGTACTGAATTTTAAAATCCTATTTTCAAGAGCTTTAATAACACTAAGTGAATCGGTAAGTATTAAAAAATTATTACTATTAATATTACATAAATATAAAAGAGAACAATAAATCGCATAACATTCAGCAGTGAATATACTACAATTAGAATCTATTTTGATACACTTTCTGGATTTAGTTTGGGGGTCATAATATGCTGATGTAACAGTGCTCAAGGTTTTAGAACCATCAGTGTATATACTGTAATAATCAGTTTCATCAAGCATATTCAAAAGTTCTACTTGATTAATGACATCCCTCTTAAGTACTGCTACATTAATCATATTAGCATTATAATCTATATTATACAAAGGCCAATGGCTCTCTCTAAATACACTTTTACCAAATTTAAGATGTATTTGTATCATTATTCTTAAGAGTTCCGGTAATTTTCTTGATAAAATATTTGAAGAGTCCATATAAGTACCTACACAAGTGATATCTAATGGGAGCACAGGAAGTATTCTATTCATTATATGATTGTTATTAGAAGCAAAAACCTTTAAACAAAACCTTTCAGCTATTCTTAATCTTATCAAAGTTAAAGGAGGAATACATGTCTCTGCTTCCATAACATGTATAGGAGTAGAACACATAGCACCTGATATGATTCTTAGTGCTTTGTTTTGGATAATATCTAATTTTCTTAATAAAGTATAATTACAGTTAAAATAGGCTAAGGCGCTATAATCAAAGTGACTACGCACTAGACTTTTATAAAGTAACGATAAAGTTTTGGGATCTGATCCCCAGTGAACCCCTGCCAAAGATCTAATTATGTTCAGACCTCGGCAGGCATTTTTAATAATTTGTTCTATATGGTTATGAAATTGTAATTTACTATCAAGGTGAATTCCCAAAAACTTTTTACCTTCTATCCATTTTAAACTATTATCATGAAGTTTTACAATATTAATAGAAGTAGTGTATGTTTTAGAGAAAATCATTGCTGCACTTTTATTTAAACTTAGAGGTAACTTTAATTTACAGGTATAATAATAATGAACTTGTTGTAATGCATTATTTAAATTATTTACAGCAATATTTACATCCTTATGACTACTATATACAACCAGGTCATCTGCATACTGCAGGTATTTGTAATTATATTGGGAAATATATCTATTCAAATGGCATGTGTACAAATTGTACAAAAGAGGTGATATAGTGGCACCTTGCATTGTGCCTTTAAAAACTTGTCTAGGTCCGTATAAAATATTATTAAATTTTACATACATTGTCCTGTCATACAAAAAATTAAAAATCCATTTACAGACCTTGCCTGGGATACTTATGTCAATTAAGACATCTACAAGAATGGAAGGAATCACATTATCAAATGCCCCCTGTACATCAAGAAAGGCACAAACTGTAGATGAATGAGAAGAAAAGGATTGCTTTATATCTGATATTAAAGCAACAAAACTTTCTGCAGAGCTTTTACCTTTACGGAAACCATACTGTTCCTTTGGTAAGATATTATTAGATTCCACATACCAGTCTAACCTAACCTTTATCATATATTCAAATACTTTTCCAACACAAGATGACAATGATATAGGTCTGTATGAGTTACAGTGGCTTTCAGATTTGTCTGGTTTTATGATAGGAATGATGCATTGGGTTTTCCATGAAGTTGGAATTAGTTCATTATCCCAGAGTAAATTGAAAATATTGAGTAAAATCTTTTGAGCATTCTCATGTAAATGATTTAAAAGTTTGTAAGGAATATCATCCAAGCCTGGAGTAGTGTCTTTTCTAGATTTTAAAGCAGATTGAAATTCTTGCCATGTAAAAGAATTAGATAAGAATGCACTTTGTGAATTACCTTCTTGCATAAAAAAAGTATCTAACAAATTGCTGTCTACTAATTTTTCAGGTGGATCAGTGGGAGCATACTTATCAAGAAAAGATGGAATCCATTCACAATTTTTTGGAGGTGCATTTGAAGATGCTCTTTTGAATCTGCGGATATAGTTCCAGACTACAGTAATAGGTGTGTATCTATTAAATGACTCACAGAGTTTTTTCCAACCATTCTTTTTCTTTTCTTTCAAAAGTCTTTTTTTAATGGCATCTGTTTTTTTATAATGTATGTAATTTTCTAAAGAGGAATGATTTCTATAATAATTCAAAGCTGCTTTACTCTTTTTAACTGCTTCTGAGCATTCATCGTCCCACCAGGGAACAGGTTTTTTCATAATTGTTGGACAAGTTATTTTAAGTTTTGGTATACATTTTTCTTTAATTTGATTTAAGATATCACAAAATTGATTGTATGACAACAAAGGATTACTAGGATCAATAGAGAATGATTTGAATGTTTTTTCTGTTTCAGATTCAAAAAGTTTCCAGTCAGCTTTGTTATACAGAAATCTTTCTGATGGTTGACCTACTTCAAAAGTTTGTGGTGATAGCTGTATGACTGTGATAGTGGGGTAATGATAGCTGCCCATTGGATCATCATGAACACTCCACTGACTTAGTGGAGCAATGTTGGGACTGACACAAGTTATATCAATGGAAGACTGTTTATTACGTTCACTACCTACTGTGGTTGGAGCTCCAGAATTCAAGATACATAAATCACACTCATCTAACATGTTATATACATCTGTACCTCTGGGTTTTGTTGAAAAACACCCAAAGGCCACATGATGTGCATTTAAATCCCCAGATAGTAAGATAGGTTTAGGTAAACTATTAATTATTTGTTTAAGCTGTCTAGATTTAAAATGTCCTGGTCTTGGTGGACTATAGACACATAGGATGGATATATCACCTGTATCAGTTTTAAGAACTATAGCTGCAGATTGTAAATCATCATAAAAAGGCATATCTATACTATTGTATTTAAAATGATTCTTAATAAGTATACCGACTCCACCACGACCCTTAGGGCCATGTTGGAAAATAAAATTATAACCAGCTAATTTAAAATGCATATTATTTTTGAGATAAGTTTCATTTAACAGACATATATCAATGTCATTCTGCTCTAAAAAGGAAATAAGAAGTGGCTTTTTGCTATTGATACTTTCTACATTAAATTGGCAAATCTTTAAGAACTTATTATCCATGTTTTAAATTGTTTACTAATGTTTCTTTTATGAAAGATGTAGTCATTTTTTTATTACTATTTCCTAAATTTACTAACGTCGCCACTAACGATTTTAAGATACTATCATTCTTTAAAATACCTTGAACTATTTCATCTGTTGTAATTTCTTTGGGTTTTGTAACCATGTTTGTAACTTTCTTTGGGAGTAATGTAGGGTAATCTGAGTTATAATGTGTTAAACTATATGTGTGATCTGTTTTTTTCATTAAATTGGCATATGTTACTTTATTCTTTTTATCTAGTATTCTTTTTTGTTTAACAGGACAATCTCGCGAAATAGCAAGGTGTTGACCACCACAGTTAGCACAATGCAAAGCCTGATCATCGGGGCATTCTAAGTAATGATGATCTTTGGCACAAATTGAACATTTTTGTTGAGACTTACATATTTTTGCATGATGATTGAATTTGAAACACTTGAAGCATTGCAATAAGGGAGGATCATATTCATAGACCTTAAAATTAAATAAATCCAAAGATACAGATTCTGGCAATGAATTAGCTAAAAAAGTTACGGAGACAGTTTCAAATGGTTTAGTTTTACCATTGACTTTTTTAGTGAACCTTCTCACTCCGATAATCTCACAGGATGAGATTAATTTCTTGAAAAGGTCTTCGTTGCTTATATTTGTAGGAACATACCTCAATACTCCAATTTTTTCAATACTTCTCGCTGGGATAAATGCCTTAAAATTGTGTCGTCTTTGGAATGTCTCGTTGAGTAAATAATTGTTTGCGTTACTTGCCTGGGAGAAAAATATGCCTATTTTATTTGCAGACATTCTTTTAATGCCTGTCACTCCTTTAACTTCGTCTTTAAAAAGTCCCGCCAAAGTAAGTGGGTTTCTGTTGCCAACATTTCCTTCAGTACTGGTACTCTCGGTAAAAACTACATATTCCTGGGACGCAGAAGTTTCCGGAAAAAGTCTTCGATATCCTGGTTTTAGGTACGGTAAGTACATTTTTTCGTCTAAAGAGTCCATGTCGGCTGGAATAGGAGGCCTCCGCAGTCGCTTCCTATCGGGTCTCCCAGGGGACGACTCCCCTGGGTCCTCCTCCATGTCTGCACTTATTAACGGTTCGGATGCGATAAACTATCAATGAAATTTGCTTAACAGAACATAAAATAAATATTTTCTTTCAAAAGTTGAAAAAATGCGCCTATCTCTTAAAAAAGCCCGCCAAGGAATCGAACACACTGCAATGTTTACATATTGCCATACTTGGAAAAAAAAACTTATATATTCTTGCCTAATATTCTATTTATATCTTCATCCCTGTGTTTTTGTAGCACTAACGTTTTGCTCAAAGTTTACGTGGCTTGCCCTTTTGTAGTACATAAAATGAAATAATTTCTGTTTACAAACATGAAAAATATAAAAGTTTATACATTTATATTTTTCCCTGAGAAGAGGGATATTATACTGAATGGTAACCCTTATTTCACCCTCACGCCCCTCTGACTTCATCATCCAAGCACCAAAAAAGCCTTGTCGGACTGTGAATCTTTTCCCTACATATATTTTCACTTTTGAAACCGCATTTGACTGTTATTATTATGTGTTAAGCGCGTTAGCGCCTCTGGTGGAATAAGTAGGCAGTTTTCTATGTCATTGTGTCCGTCCCTTATCTTAGGACTAGCGGGTAGGTATGTTCTCTTGTTGTTCTCTTTGAGTGACTGATAGCTGATTGATAGTGCGTAATACATACATGTGTATTAATTATACAAATTGAAATGCCATACAAACGAAAGAAATATCATCACGGTGATACTCATCTAGCAAGAAGGTGGAGAGTGAGGAACCGAACGAAGGATCTTGATGAAATCGATGTTGACCTGAAATATGGTAATCTATATTTTCATTGACGGGGCAAGCTATTTATTCAATATTTTTAGGTTATCTCCCTTATTTATTTAATGATTTTTAACAACTTTGCTTACCTATATTTTCAGAAAATGCGGACAAGTTATTGAATCAAAGTGTAGATCTTGATGTTCCTGGTGCGGCCCAACATTATTGTTTACACTGTGCTCGATATTTTATTGATGATAAGGCTCTAAAGGATCATTTCAAAACTAAAGTTCATAAAAGAAGGCTCAAAGCTTTAGAGCTAGAACCGTATTCTATTGAAGAGTCAGAACGGGCCGCAGGTCTTGGTAATTTTAAATTACCAAGTAAAAGAAAAATTGTTACACAGAACTGTGAAAAATCTTTACTTGATGAAGATGGTGATGCAGTGTTAGAAGATATAAGCCCTAATAAAAAGAAAAAGTTGGAAAATGATTCCTAAAAGTTTACTGTATTTAAAAACAATTTATAAATACAATATTGTAACTGTAAGACATTCAGCCTTATTCATAAATGGCTTAAAGGCAAGTGAAAGTTTTGTTTACGTTACACCACATATTGACATATTGGAAGTATTACAAAAAAAAGATGTAATTTTACATGAACTACAACAAAGAGAGTCAAGTTTTGATTTGAATAAATTTGAAAATCTGGCAACTGTATATGTGCAACTGAAGAATAAAAAAGAAGAATTAGAAAATAAAAAAAGTAGCATTTCAAAAGATTTATCTAAGATCATCAAAGAAGATCCAAATAATGAGTTGTTGAAAAAGTATAAAATTAATTTTGATCTTGTAAAAGAAAACATAAATAAACTTAAGGAACCATTATGGAGCGCAGAGGAGTCTGTTATGGTTGAAGCCTTAAAAATTCCCAATTGCATACACAAATTAACCCCTACAGAAAATAGTCAAATCATACATTCTTATCTCAAACAACCAAAGAATGATAAAAACCATTTGGAACTTGGTAAGCAGCACAACTTGCTTATGTTTTGGAAAAATGAAAACTATTATTTGAAGGGTGATGCCGCTTTATTTGAACTTGGGGCTAAGTTTTATTTCAGTAATTTTTTAAAAGAAAATGGTTTTATTCAGTTCTCAAACCCTGACTTTGTCAAGAGTCTCATTGTAGAAGGTTGTGGAGTTGACCACACAAATGCAGATTCTACATTTATCTTACATCATAATGAGGATTCTAAAGTAAATAATGACAGTCGACTTCATTTAACTGGTGGAGCAGCACTAGCATCTTTTATGGCATATTATGCAAAGAATGTATTATATGCTAAAGTGTTGCCATTAAAGTATTTTACAATGGGAAGACAATACTGCCCATCAGACGCTGCTGAAGATAACCTATTTAATGTGAGTCAATCATCAACTGTACAGTGTTTTGGAGTTGCTAAGTCTTCTGAGGAAGCTGATAAAATTCTTGAACAAACAATAAGTCATTTAAAATCTATTTATAGTGCATTTGATGTGCATTTTCAAATGAAATATGTCCCAGCAAATAAACTAGCAGTTTGGGAGTCAGTAAGACTATCTATTGAAATGTATTCTACTTCCTTAAAAACTTATGTTGAGGTTGGTAATGTATCATTATGTGGTGATTATGTGAGCAAACGGCTTTTGTTTACATATACAGAAAATAAGTTGAGTAAATTTCCACACATTCTATCAGGCACTATTCTTAATGTTCCAAGATTTCTTGGATGTTACTTAGAACAAGATAAAGATTTTGAAATACCTGAACAATTTCAAACTAAGAACTGGATTTTGTAAAGTATTGTAAGTGATTAATCAGTTGAAATAAAATATGTTTTAACTAAGTGTTAAATTACTTGTTTTTTTTATATTAAATTTTATAACTTTTTATTTTAAAAATACACAGAAGAGAGACAGAAACCGGCGAACGATTCAGGTAGTCTCAAGCAAAGCCGGTTTTTGCATGCATGCTGGAAGCGATCCACCGCCGAATCCCAGCCTTTCAACCGTTTCTGACCAGTGAGACTGTGGTCAAACCGTTTGCGGATATTACAATCGGGATGATTTCGACGACAATTGGTTCATTAACACAATATCAGGTTTATTCGCTAGAAGAGCTTGGTTACTATTATTATTTACACTAGTTTATCATGATTCAACTGACTTAACATGTTATTCAAGTTTGATCCTAATAAATTTCAGATAAGAAATAAATATAAAAAAAATTCAATTAAACAATAAAAAAGTAATGAACAGTTTTAAAAATCTCTGAAATAAAAAATACTTGTATAATTTTTAAGAACAAAATATATTTATACATTTAAAAAAGATTTTCCTTAAATTAACTAATTCAGTAAAGTCATTCAAATTTTACATTTTCCAGTAGATAAATCATAGAGGAATTCAGTTTTGATCCAAGTACCATTAGATGGATGCATTTTTGAAGTCTGCAGTGTAAATTCTTTGATATCAATGAGCCCAGTTTTTGTTATAAAAATTAAAGTATGAGTTCTGAAATGACACAAAAATTAAATCATTATCAGGGCATCTGTAAAGAAAATTTATTATACAGGGAAAAATTAGGTATATACCTACCATAGGTACATTTATTAAAAAAAATATAAATTTAAATCATTTATAAAAAAAAAAACAAAATTTATCAATTTAAATAAATAGCTTTCTTGTGAGGATCCATTCTGTGTATATTGCTGAATTCGATGAATTATATCATCTATACATATAATAAAATGGTAGGAAAGTCAAAACTGTACATTGAATATTTTTTTAAAAGAATACTTGGGGTATGATCTACAATCGAAACAGAAACAAAAAATATAGTTTTTAGAATTTTTGTCTGTTTGTCTGTTTGTCTTTCCGGGATAAACTCAAAAAGTACTGCATGGATTTACTTCAAATTTGGCATGAAGATAGTTAAGAAGTCGGGTCAACATATAGGCTACATATTATCACGCTAGCAGTGTTATAATCGTAGGTGCGTTTGGTGCTGCATAGCGTTCACGCAGACGACGTCGCGGGCAGCAGCTAGTTTTTAATAAATTACTATTACACTAATAAACGGAGGCCAAAACAAATAAACTATGAGTGTTTTTAATTTCAAAACTAAGATTTTGATGCCAATAGAAATTTATCCCTGTACTTCAGTTACTCGTTATGTTTACCTTGTTCCATATCTACTTAACGGTATGTCAACAAAGATAGAACTTAGCTCTTGAAATTTTTTTGGTTGTCGCCTTTGTAATTCTGCATCTGGAAGATGTCTGAAAGAAGATTTTATTTATTTATACAACTTAGATAATGAAATAAAACACTTTTTAACCGGAGCGACTGTCGCTCGTGACCACGGGGTCTGCTAAGACACCGAAACGTCGAGTTAAAATTTAAAATGTAAATATACGCGATAAATCCGGTTAAAAAGTGTTTTATTTAATAGTATGAATCGCGAAAACTTAAGACAATATTACTTAGATTATCTAAAGAAACTTTTATCAATAATTTTTTTAAGTGTTTCATTAGGTATTGATCAGGAAGTAAGTACATAATAACAAATAATAAATAAATAATAATAATTATTATTTCTGACAATCACACAACATTATCTAGCCCAAATTTAGTTTCTTAAAGAACTTGTGTTATGGATACTAGATAACTGATATACTTAAGAAATATATAAACATACATATTGAATAAATACATATTTTTTATTAGAATAAACTTAAATAAACATATAAACATCCATGACTTGACGGCTAATATCTGTGTTCATCACACTGATATCCGCCGCCGCCGGGATTCGTACCCAGGACCTCTGGCATAGAAGGCAATGTATGTTACCACTACACCACTACACCAGCCGGTCGTCAACATATCTACTATCAGCATCGATACACAGCGCGTAAGAAACGTAAACGTACCTACCCCCATAATACGAAACAACGTGTGGTGCACGTAAAGTTTTCAAAATGCAAAAAAATATCACGAAGAAAGCGCCTGGATTGGAGTGTAGTAGGTGTGACAGAACAGTTCATGCCAATCCCACGTACCTAAAGTTGTTATAAGTAGCTACCCTCAGTGTTCCGTTTTTATGTTCATGCTGTATGGATTAGATTATGTTTCAGTGTCATCTGTCAAATGAACGCGAGAGAGCGCGCGGTTTGTGAAAATCATTATTCATTTGTTTTATTCTTTTGTTTTTATTCATTATCATAACTCGGTCTGCATGTAATGTGTAAAAATATAGACTACAAACTAAATAAATGTTTTAATCCGCTGTTTTAATAAAAATAAAGATAAAATAGCTGCAACTGCAATAAGCTGCCACATAACTGGACCTTCTTCGCCAAATCTTTGTGAATTTGAGCAACGCGCAGCCAAATCTCAGAACCGTTGGAGCGACCTGTAGACAATCGCAGCTCATCAGCAGTCTTCACGCAGCAGCTACTATCTTAAAACGCAACTGAGATCAAGATAATAAGAAAACCGAGACGCCGCTATAAGAAAACCGATTGCTGACTACCTTCTGTGAGCCGCTACAAGACGTTTGACGCCGCCGCTGCCGCCCGCGTAGCCGCATTTGCCGCCTTTGCCGCCGTCACCGCCTGTATCTACACGAAGACGCAACCCGTCGACGGTGCCTGGTTATTGCTCGTGAGTACCTTCAGTTTTCTAAAGCCACTACAGTGCCTTTAATGAGGGGTGACGGAGAAAGTAATAGGTCCCGCGACAAGTCTCCATATAAAAATATTACTGATGAAAAGACTGAGCAGATCATTCGTGACCTAATTAGAAAACGCGGTATCATAAAAGGTAGGCTAACTAAGTTCTTAAATCATCTCAATATTATTAGTGCATCTACGTTCAGTGATCAGAGTAATATTGACCTAAAATTACGCATTAAAGGTGCGAGTAGCTTATTCTCAGAATTTAATGATATTCAGTCTAAAATAGAACAAAAAGTACCCGATAGTGATATCGACGAACAACTAGATCAGCGCCAACAGTTCGAAGATAGTTATTACAGTACTTTAGCTCAAGCTGAATCAATTCTAATAAAAGGTGGTGAAAGTGCTTCTACTTCTAGGTCTTGTTCACACGCGCATCAAACTACATCGATCAAGTTACCTACCATATCTTTACCTACCTTCAACGGCCTATATGAAGATTGGTTAGAATTCAGAGATACTTTCTTGTCATTAGTTCATAATTCCCCAGATATAAGCGATATACAGAAGTTTCATTACCTAAAATCTTCACTCAAAGGTAGTGCAGAGCTTGTAATTAGTTCATTGGAAATATCAGCTGTTAATTACTCGGTCGCCTGGGAATTATTACTAAATAGGTATAACAACACACGACTTTTAATACAAAGTCATGTTAAGGCGTTGTTTTCTATTCAAGCGTTACCTAAAGAGTCATCTAATTTAATAAGAAGCCTAATAGATACTATTTTAAATAATTTACGTGCATTCAAAATCTTAGGTGAACCCATAGAACACTGGGACACATTAATCATTTACATAATTACTTCCAAATTAGATAAATTAACTGAACGCGAATGGGAACAACACAAAGGTACTTTATTAACTACAAATTCAGATGTTAACTTTAAACTTAAATTCGAACACTTGCTTACATTCTTAAAAAACCGGGCTGATTTATTAGAAACACTAGGTTTATCGCAAAAAACGGACACACAAATTAACTTTCAACATAAGAAAACTACTTGGCCTTTAAAATCTCATACGCACTGCAATATCACAAGTAAAACGCAACCTACTAACACCGTACATAAATCCTGTCCTATGTGTAAAGAGAAGCACGCACTATATACTTGTTATAAATTCATTAACACTGACTTGCAAACAAAATTAAAAATAGTTAATGATAATAACCTTTGCCAAAATTGTTTACGATCCGGGCACACTGTAGAGGTTTGTCGGTTTGGGGCTTGCCGTCAGTGTAACAAAAAACATAATTCGTTGTTGCATCCTCATTCTAATCTAACAAGTAATTGTAATACGATACTATCTCAATCTACAGTGGAGCCGCCGGCGGCGCTTGTACATACTAGCCCTTCGCTCGGCTTATCTCCGCTTAATGACGATCGGTCTAGCGGCGAGGGCCGCAGTGACGTGCAATTTGTGCAAGTAAGCAATGCGTATACGCATTCTCACGCACATTCGAACGTTGAGTCTGTCTTGTTATCTACAGCGCTTGTTGAGGTTTGCGATGACAAAAATAATTATCATTTAGCGCGCGCATTATTAGACAGCGGCAGTCAAAGCTCATTTATAACTATAAGTAATAATTATAGTAAATTTTGTAAATTATTAAAACTACAATTAATACAGTCCACTATCGAAATTCGCGGAGTTGGCAATTCTGTGTCGCAATCAACTCAAACGTGTGAGATAGAAATGCGATCTCGAATCAACTCATACTCTACGCGCTTCAAATGTTATGTTCTCAACCACGAGACGCAATGAGTGACGATGAGCGGGCTTGTGGGCAATCCTTCGCCACCACTACTACGCGCAGCATCAGTGGTAGGTTTTGCGTTCACATTCCATTCAAAGAGTCCCCGACAGTCCTCGGGGAATCCCGACCCCAAGCCGAGCAAAAGTTTTATAGTTTAGAAAAGCGTTTATTATATTCTCCTAACAAACAATTATACATTGATTTTATGCGTGAATACATACATTTAGGCCATATGACTAAAATAAATACCTACCAGAGTCCGCACTACTTCATGCCACATCATGGTGTCTTCCGCGAACACAGCACCACTACTAAATTACGCGTGGTCTTTGATGCTAGTGCTGAAACCAGCAGTGGCAAGTCGTTAAATAATAATTTGTCATGGCTTAGTAAAATCAATATACCACGTCACGTTTTTCAGATTAATGCGTTAAACAATCAACTTGACATCTTTACCGACGCGTCGCAATCTGCATATGGCGCGTGCGCTTATGTACGTAGTGCATGCAACGGTCATGTTAAAGTAAGGCTGCTTTTTTCTAAGAGTAAAGTAGCCCCCCTCAAACCCGTCACCATACCTAAATTAGAGTTGTGCGGAGCTTTACTGGGCGCAAAGCTTTATTATAAAATACGTAGTGCGCTAACACGCGAGTTCGACGACGTTGTGTTTTGGACAGACTCGACTATCGTGTTGGGATGGGTTCGCATGCCACCATCACTTCTTAAAACCTTCGTTCAGAATCGAGTCGCTGAAATACAAGCATTGTCAAAAGATTGTACATGGCGACACGTCCGCGGCACAGAAAACCCCGCCGATTTATTGTCACGAGGTATCACCTTCGCAGAACTAGCGAGCTCTAAAGTGTGGTGGGAAGGCCCTTCGTTTCTACATGACTTTGACGTTTCTGACAGCGCAAATATTCCAGTTGACTCAAATTCAAATTATTTATCTCAAGAGTTGCCTGAAATTAAGTCTAGTACAGTAAATTTACTCTCTGTAGAACGATCCAACTTAAACGACAATAATTGGTTTCCTTTTAATCGTTTCTCGCAATACAACCGTATGATTAACACTGCAGCCTTTGTATTAAGATTTATATATAATACGCGCAACAAAATAGATAGGCTTACTGGTGCGCTTAGGATCGACGAGCTTTTAGAAGCTAAAATAACCTTGGCAAGATACTCTCAAATACAGTCATTTCCACACGAATATAATATTTTGTTGCAGGGTGGGAGTTTACCTATAAAACATAAACTATCAAAATTGTATTTATTTTTAGATAACAAAAAATTACTTCGCGTAGGCGGTAGAACCGAAGCTTCGCCTCACATCGATTACGATCAAAAACATCCCATATTATTGTCAAGTAAACACACATTTACAAATCTACTGTTTCGCTATGAACATTTACAGTCCATGCACGCCGGTCCACAAGCTTTACTCTACAAGGTGCGCGGCGAGTGGTGGCCAGTCGCAGGTCGTAATCTTGCTAGGAAGGTTTCTCATCAGTGTGTCGTATGTACTCGCATGAGAGGGAAAACTGTAAATCCTTTGATGGGCAACTTGCCGAAGGAACGAGTGACAATAACTCATCCTTTTTATAACGTAGGCGTTGACTGCGCAGGACCAATGTGCATATTAAACCGTAGAGGTAGAGGAGCGCGTACTATAAAATGTAATATTTGTTTATTTATATGTTTTACCACGCGCGTTGTTCATCTAGAATTAGTAAGCGACCTTACCACCGATGCCTATCTTCTTGCTTTAAAGCGCTTTATATCGAGAAGAGGAAAGCCCGCACAGATATTTTCTGATAATGGTAGAAATTTTGTAGGGCTCATGAATGATTTCGCTCAGGTCTTATCACAATGTAGTTCGACCATCATACAATATGCCAATAGTCAAAATATTAAATTTAAATTCATACTTCCGTATTCTCCGCATTTTGGTGGCTTGTGGGAAGCTGGGGTCAAAGCTTGCAAATACCATCTGCGCCGCGTAGTGGGTACCGCACACCTGACTTTCGAGGAGTTCACCACCGTGCTGACGCAAATAGAGGCGATATTAAACTCTCGCCCGCTGATGCCACTATCATCAGACTCTAGAGACCTGCTTCCTCTGAGCCCTGGTCACTTCCTGATTGGCCGTCCACTTACTGCTCCGGTTTGTGAAGACGACTGCACGATGTCCCTGTGCACCGGCTTACTCGCTACCAGAAGAGGCTGGAACAAATTCGACAGCACTTCTGGGCTCGCTGGACTAAGGAGATGTTTCGGAGCTACAAACCAGAGTTAAATGGACTGAGAGAACGCGTGAGCTGGAGCCTGGAACTCTGCTTATATTTAAGGAAGACAATCTTCCCCCGCTGAAATGGGCACTCGGCCGTATTTTAAAATCCATCCCCAGAAAAGACGGCATTACCAGAGTCGCCGTTATAAAAACAGTGTCGGGTGAGGTGAGACGACCCTACGCAAAGATCTGTCCGCTGTGGATGAAAGATGAAGAATAAAAACTAAAGGGAAACTATATATACATACATTGAAAGCTGACTCTTTCAAGGCCGCGGGCATGTTCCGTTTTTATGTTCATGCTGTATGGATTAGATTATGTTTCAGTGTCATCTGTCAAATGAACGCGAGAGAGCGCGCGGTTTGTGAAAATCATTATTCATTTGTTTTATTCTTTTGTTTTTATTCATTATCATAACTCGGTCTGCATGTAATGTGTAAAAATATAGACTACAAACTAAATAAATGTTTTAATCCGCTGTTTTAATAAAAATAAAGATAAAATAGCTGCAACTGCAATAAGCTGCCACACTCAGTAATTTACCCGTTGTTTAATGGAGCTGCGAAAAGTGCGTCTAAAACCGAAGATGAAGGACACGGCCCTCAAAAATTGCTCAAATCCCTTATTCAAATAAGTTAGCCCAAGATATCAAAAAAAGCTTTCCTTGAGGACACAGTTAGCCAACAGAAATCTATAACAAGACTATACATAAAAAAGCTTGAGAACAAAACCGACGATTTACTCAACAAACAAAAACCTAGAAATTAAAGTACCTACCTATCTTCTTTAGACCAAAGAAACAACGAATTTCAACAAAAGGCACTTGGTCTAGAAATAGCAGGATTACCGGATATTTCAGTCACAGAGGTGGGTCAAATGGTGTAGGTAGGTACGAACATTATAAACAATCTGAAAATTGCTCAGCTGGTAATGGAAAAGGCTATGAGTTTCCCTGGGATCGAATCGGTTTGAGATGGAATGAGATTCGCAGGAACCTTAGTTACCGATATAGCCAGAAGGTTTGCAAATCTGAAGTGGCAGTGGGTAGGGCACACTGCTCGCAGTATGGCAATATGGTCCCAATATGGTTTTCTAATGGCGATCGCGTAGGTACTGGGAGACGAAGGGTAGGCCCTATCTATGGTATAGCGACTATAGGGCCTAGCGGGCCGAGCAGTGTGGAGAACCTTGAGGAAGGCTTCTATCCAGCAGTGGGCGTCTTCTGGTTGATGGCGGTGAATGCTGACAAACCAAATCTTAAATATCGACGAGGCAAATAAACTTGTGATTAATCTTGTTCAGATCAACGTAGGCAAGTACCTAAGTAGATAGGTACCTTTCTGTTGATTTCAGTAATTCCAATAGTTCATCAACTAGCTGTGCTTTTTGCTCCTCTTTGTTATACTTATTACATATTGATTTCATTCTACATTTTCCCACTTCGGCTTTTCGTAATGGAACATTTGGCAGACTATTACTTATTCCTAAGCCTGAGGTTATATCGGTCCATTCATACAAATGGTCAGTAGCATTGCTGTAATTGTACACTACTGGAGATGATTCCCTGCAATAAAAATAAACTGCTAATTAGGCAATCATATTTTTTTAAATGTAATTTATTATGTTCTAAAAATTTTGGATTAATTTTCCGCTTTTTTATTGTTAAATAAAAAAATATTCTCACATCAATTCTACTGCCACAAAATTTAACTCATTGCATTCCATCGCGTAATCTTTTATAATCGTTATGTATTCTTTGACGGACGCATTATCTTTGACATAATCGCCAACTATTCTTCCCCTGCCTGAAAGAAAAGCCACATTTTTTAAACTGATCTTGTGATGTCCTTTAAACCCTCAGTGTTAACCATTGTTGGGTTCGTATGGCGTTCGAGATGGTTTTTTGTGTAACTAAATCATGACGCAAAGTTTTTCAAATTGCTTGTTAAGGGGGTCAACTGTCTGAAAATTGACCGAATGGCTTTTGTCCTTACTTGTATGCAACCTTTAATAATATACAATATAAGCACGCAAGTTTGTTGATACCTTCTTACATCTTGAATTAGGGGAGAGTTTGATAATACCGCGCGGCTAATAATTACGCGCATCTGTATATTTTAAAATCTATCCATTAATTATACCTACCTCATTAACAGTAATTAGGTACTTATTATATTATATTCAAGTTTAATTGTTTTAGCTTACTTTTAGCATTTTCTTTCATAGACCCTGAAAGGTTTAACAAAACTCCTATTTTCTTCCTTAGTGGTGATATAGCTAGCCAGGCACCTTCACCACTCCCTGCTTGCTGGTCCCTGCCTTAAATTAAAAAGAGAAGGTAGGTATAAACATACAACTGTACACATGATGTTAAAATTGTTAACTTGCATTGGCACTATACCACACTTCACTTCGTCACTAAACCATAGATTCGCCAAACTCCCCGTAGAAAATTTCTAGAAAATGCTTTCCGAATATGAGCTTACCTAAGATGCGATTAACTTAATTCACATGATGCTACGAAAGGATGCGATTGAAGAAACTGTTAGACTAACCACGAAAAAAAAGAATGAAAGTGCAAAAAGCTGACAAGTGAAAGCAACAAAGTTTGTGCAATAAAACTTATTTGCAAGGTTTTTCGCTTTTGTGAGAAACTACCTAGGTTACATCTCAATACACTTTTGTTGCTGACTGTGCATGTTTAACAACTTAATACGAACAGCAAAATACCTTCTTCATGACATAGTTTTATGGATCTAGACCTACTGCCTACTGTTATCTGCGTTTCTAAACAATAACAGATAATTTTTCTGCTTACAAATATGCAGTTAAACAAAAAATATTTTAAAAAAATAAAACGGACCTTAAAATTCCACGTAACTGACTTACCTATGTATGTTTAGAAAGATTATAACAGAACTAAAAAGTAAAAAAATAAAAACGATACTTACTTCTGTCTTAAATAAACTCACGTTGATATAGCAACGAAGTATTTTTTGAAGTTGGTGCCTTTTAACGACGGATTTGTGTGTTTGAATTTCATTAATCTTACTTTCCTATAATTCGGGCAGGCAACGACTTCGTGCCGACTTGAGTTTATTTAAGACAGAAGTTATCTAAGTATTTTATTTTTTACTTTTTAGTTTTGTTATATTATTTCTAAAAGTGAGTAACGTGGAATTTTGAAGACAGTTTTAATTAAAAAAAATATTTTTATTTCTTATTTTTTTAACTAAAGTTGTAGGGTAAACTAATAAAGTCCATAAAGGTTTCTTATATAGGTATTGTACTGAGATATAAGTATATTTTCTTTTCTTTCGTCGGTTGAAATTCCCTATCTCAAAAACTGCAGAACCGATTTTGATGAAACTTGCAGTATTTCCTAAGTTGGACAATACCTAGTACAACAAAAATTACTTAAATCGGACTTGTAGTTCCGGAGATATGCGAACACAAACATAAAAACATACATACACTTTTGAAATTCGGCACATTTGTTCGGTCGTTGATACAGACTAACATATCCGAAAGCTGGGCAGTTCTTGAATTGATAACCTCCTTTTTTGAAGTCGGTGAATGAAAATATTTTTAATAGATTAGGCACTCTTACTTACCACCAATAACATTGGGGTCTTCAACCCAGGGTTGCATGCGTAAAGCTGGACGGTCGAGGAACTCATCTCTGTTCGAAGCTAGTATCAAATAATAATCACTGCTTTCATCCTCGGCTCCCGAATGCAGAAATAAAATGCACATTGTTCCTGAAATTTGAATGAGTATGTTACAGCTAAATTTAAAATGTAAATGTATGATAACTTATCTCTGCTCGCAGGTGTATGCATGTACAACTAACATTGTTATTGATACCTAGGTAAGAATTTTATTGACTTGGCTTATCTAAGATAAATTTAATATTAGAACAACGATTGTAAACCATAAGCAATGAAACACAAATATTCTATGAAAGTTATACATAATATGTAGGTACCTACTTAATTACCTGAGGTGCTTGATAGAAATAAGGCCTCACTACTTAAGTACGTGTGGCGTCGCCTTAAGAATAGCGCTACCCCATCTATTCCCGTGGGTGTCGTAAGAGGTTATTAAGGGAAAACAATCCAGAGGACGGGCAGCAGCGTCCTTCTGCCTAGTTACAACACCTTACTGCGATCGCCAACCCGCCTGCCAAATGTGGCGATTACGGCATTTCCCCCCCAAATTCACATGAATCGAAAACATAAGCCCCGGCGCCTAGTCCCCGGCGGTACTGCTAGTCTCTATCAAAGTAGCGGTCGAGGAAACGGCGGGACAGGGGTTGCTAAGAGTCTCCGTGTTCGAAGGGCTAGCATGCAACCTTCGATAAATAGTCGAATCGACAAGATAAATATTATTTTGTTATTTTATCCTATTATGTAAGCTAATATGCGCAACTTAATAGATAGAATTACTCGATTGGATACCATGATTAAGACCACAGAACCAAATATGTCATAATCTTAATAAATTACATAAACTAAATACCATATTCTAAGAAAATATCGATAAAAGGCCCGATTTATCGTTGTCGACGGTAGCATGCTAGCCCCGCAGGCTACCAACGACGACCCTTGGCCTCGGCATACAATGTTAGGACACTGTGGACCGGCGAGAAGATCGTTGAACTGTAGGAAGTATAAAGCGGATTGCACTGGGATATCCTATGGTTATCTGAAGTCCTTAGACAGGGAGAGGAATTGATAATCCTAAAATCCGGCAGTCTTCTCTACTTCCGGGAGGGCGACTAACTGTCCCAAGGTGGTGTCGGGTTTCTCGTCCACAAAACCCTCGTGAGCAATGTTACAAAAATCGAGAGCGTGTCGAATAGGGTAGCGTACCTGATACTCAGAATTACCAAACGGTATTCGTTGAAGATCATACAGGTCTATGCTCCGACTTCGACACACTCCGATGATGAGGTGGAGGCGATTTATGAGGACATCTCCAAAGCCATACGCAGCTCCAAAACTTATTTCAACGTTGTCATGGGGGATTTTAACGCAAAATTAGGCAAAGGCAAATTAGAGTTTGAGTCCAGAAAGTCTGAGGCCAGATGCTGTCGATTTCTTGGAGAAGGTCTTTGTTTTTTTTTTCAAGAAACCGGAACATCGCAAATGGACTTGGATAAGCCCCGATGGTCGCACTAAAAAGGGGATAGACTTTATCATGTAAACGAGAAAACAGATTTTTGTTCCTTTCCTCGGCGACTGCGTCGATGTGGACGAATTTAATAAAAGGTTTCTGGAAACTGTCTCCGCCGTACAAAAGGAACCGGAAAAATCTCAGACTCTACCCTTGAACTCATGAAAGAAAGACACACTATGATCCTGCAGTCCCCGGAACATGCTTCTCAGTATCGGCAGCTTAATAGACAAATCACCAAGTCGGTAAAACACGACATACGCCGGTTCGAGCAAAACAAGCTCTAAGGTCTTGGCAAAAGATTTGTCTATAGGGCGGAACTAACTGATGAAGTTGAAAGCGGACGATGGCAGGGTTGTTTCGTCTAAACCTTAACTTTTGAGGGAAGTCGAGAAGTTCTACGGGCAGTTATACACGACAACACGGGCACCTGTTCAAGTCATGGCAAAAGACCCACGAGCCAAATTAACCCGACACTATATCGAAGATATCCCTGACGTTAGCCTGTACGAGATTATAGCCCGTAAACAGCTTAAAAATAACAAGGCACCGGGTGATGATGGAATTACAGTCGAGCTTCTGAAAGCTGGTGGCAAACTTGTGCTTAAGACCTTTCAGAAGATGTTCAATTCCGTTATCCTCGAGGGCAAAACGCCCAAAGTGTGTCTCCAAGGCATAGTGGTCTTGTTCTACAAAAATATATTCTGAAATAAATTAAATTAAAAAAACCTTTTTAAAGGCAAGCTTTCAGAGTGACGACACATATTTTCGTGTTATTCTCAGCGAGCCTTTTCATTTGATACACATGCACTAAAAATAATTGGTCCATCATCTTGGGGTTGGCACCATGTTGGATTTAGAATGACGTAACACAATTAACCTTGCATTGTCTTCCAAACTGAACTTGTATACCGGAGAAGGGAAGCCGTGCCGATCCTGTCTACTATCATTCATACTTTGTAGAGCCATGGAAAGTGTATTGAACAATCGACTCCAGCCTTAAGACCTATGAGGTACTTAGCGATAGCCAATATGATTTTCGCAGAGGTCGCTCGACCGGTGGTCTTCTTGTGTATGCCACAAGGAGCGAGGCCTTGGGTCATGGTGAAGCAATAGCTGTACCCTTAGACATTTCCAAGGGATTTGATTTGGCATCCCGTTCAAAACAGAGGCGTGCCCATTTTACGCTTAAAAAGCCACCTTCACCATCACGCCCAATTTCCACTTTCAAAATTTATCTGTCCCCATCACTGACAGACGTTACTTTAACGTCCAGATTAAACTTCGGTCAATAAAGTAGGTCCAAGGGTCGAATGAATAGGTTTCTCACGGATGGACGTCTATCACCATAGTCTTCATGCTGACTTTCTATCAGGTGATATGTAATAATGGAAGCGAAACGTCCCATCTTTATTTTATTTATTTAATTATACTAAAATTAAAAGAACAACAATAAATATCAAAGGATAAAAGTCATTACTTCACTTTTCACAAGATTGCGTTGTTGTTCCTATTTGACTAGTTGTATCGGAACGCTTATGTACTCTTATGTCACTGTCACTTTACTTGTCAATAACATATGATTGGATTTGTTATTGTTTGTTTGTTTTGTCATAAAATGATCAAGATTATCGCAAATGAAAAATAATCCTTGTTGGATTAATTTAACTGTAAATAATAGATTGGTATTGTAAATGAAGGATTTTTGTGATAATTAATAGATTATAAAGTTTTATTTGATATATTAAAAAGTATGTTTGAGGTTAGGTGAAATACACTTACCGATGTTATTTTTTGTTTGTGAGCGTTGTGAGCTTATGTTTCTTGAAAAATGGATGTTACGTTATTCAGTAGGTACTTATTACAGTTGGCAAAAATATTCACAGGTTTCTACGTAGGTAATTTTACTTGCTCACAAAAAGAAAAAAAAGAAAAATAGAATTAGGATCAACTAAACGCTCAAAATATAACTAGCAAGGTACTTAAATAAGTTTTCTAAGCACGTGATTTTAAATTCAAATTTTGTTAAATCACATCAATCATTTGTAAAATCACATTTTCTAATATTCATATTTAATGACTTCTAACAAAAAATCATACGTTTTTCTTTAGGTTTTTCCATTTGGGAATGACGAAGATCTAATACCGTACTGCCTCATCATCAGGTACAATAATTTAAGTGTACATGTTTACTTGTAATTTGTAATATACTTGCCCATCGAAATGCTTACTTTCGTTTGTCGTTCGTTAGAGTATATAGGAACTAAAACCTCATAATATTTCATTAATGGTTTGATAGTGCCATGCCTTAAACCCTATAAAGATTATTGGTAAAAAAATATACTGAAAAAGATTTCAATTTTAGGAGAACAGGGACTATGCCATTTTTGACACCATTTTAGAGTTGGTTACACACAATTTTCGTTTTTAAGTACAATTAAATAAGGTTTTCTCATAACTGACCATTAGTTTCATTTGTCATTCATTGTAATCGTAATCCAGACAAATTATAATCTATATTTTTACTACATCTGTACGTACATAAGAGTAATTTGTTCTCGTAAGGAGGAGTTTTCAAATTGACTTGAAAAAAAGAAAAAGTGATGTCCATTTATCTCAAAAGATGGCGTTTGTAAAATACCAAAAGTCAAAATTCTCTATGTAAAGAAAAATAAAAATATTTGTCATTCAAGCAAAGCCTTCAAGACATTTAACCAAAGGACATAACTTTTAAAGAAAGAAGGTTGCACTTACGCCATTTACTTTCAAAATTTTTTAGCTTAGAGTATACCTAATATTATTTTCTTAGTATTTGTTGGCGCCATCTATTGAGCAGTTAAAATTATCTAGAATCCTTTCCAGATTGCTTGACTGACAATGACACTGACAGTGACAACAACACAAACGCTATCAGCATTTCAGCAGATCACTCGTATTTTATGAGATTGTAATTGTATTGAATAATTAATTTATTATAAAATTTTAAACTCTGTAATCAATAGAGTAGTGAAATTATGTTCATTTTGTTTTTATGTTTGTGTTTTAAAGATGGGATCTAATCTATCACTAACCAGTTTACCTGTAAGTATTCGATGGTCACAATTTCTCCAAGACTTAAAAACCAAGTTATAATACTATATTATTTGTTTCCTAGGTTGTTGATTCTGAAGCAACTGAGTTTACTTTAACAAGAAACAATTATGACGATTTGCAAAACACTTTATCCTCGTATGGCGCTTTGCTCGGTAGTGATGACGTTTTGGCGCAATTGCTCTCTGCGGAAGGTCCGTTGGAAGAGCCTGACCTTAATGGACCAGCTACTTTACACTGTGAAATCTGTAAAAAACAATTTGATAATGCTAAGAAATATTATGGGCATTTAAGGATTCACTCTAAGGACAATCTTTGGGTGTGTGGTAAGTAATAAAATATAAAATTTTGTCAATAAGTAAGTCATATAACCAAATCATCTTAGTAGAATCTTCACGATTTCTAAGTTGTTTTGTCTTATAATAGTTTTTTAATATGTCCACAGAGAAATGTCCTTCTCAGAAATTCTCAACAAAACAGCAGTTGATGAAGCATAGTCTGTCGCACCAACCTTTAGAAAGAGTTTGGAAATGCCCTCAGTGCAGCTTGTCTTTTGAAGCCCTGTGGAGACTGCAGCAGCATTTGTTTGCTAAACATCTGTGTTACAAGTAAGAAATATTTTTGTATTATAACTCTATTGCTCATTAAACATGTAGCTTCTGTAAGCAATTTGAAGGATTTGATGATGCCCAGACCTGGAACATTTTTTTTCTTTTTCCTCAGGGAAATCGAACCCGCAACCTAATAATACATAATATTAGCACAATACATTTCATATAATACATAACTTCACACCTGTATCCCTTATTGGGTAGGCAGAACACCTTTTTTTTGCAGGCATTATAATGAAAGAGAGACTATTGCAGTGACAGGGGGTCAGCTTATGGCCCTCAAAAAAGTCCCTCGTCCCTTTACTGACTTTTGTGTGGAAGAGTAGCCGCTGGCACATTCTATGTTTTTCCTTCGCTCCCAGACCAGCATGGAAGTAAAATAATATTAAAAGTAAAATAATGTAGGGACATTGGACTATGCTTTCTATTTATGCTTAGAAGATTTTTTTGAAGATGTTATTTTTACAGTATCTAAAAAATAATTTAAGCACTTTACAAATATTTTTTTATTGAAAAATGACTTAAAGAAATAATATAATTTACAGACCACACAAATGTGATATTTGTGGAAAAATTATGCTCAAGAAATCTGATCTCACAAAACATATGGATACCCACCAAGGTAACTTTTACTTCCTTCAAATATTAACCACATTTTATCGCATTTAATTATATTTAACTTCCTGTCTTTTAGTATAATGGTTTGCTGAAGGCTTATTTAGAAGATAGTGTCTGTGATGAAATTTTATCATGCCATGAGAGGAAGTCGTCTTGGTGCCGTTTTTTCTGTGTATATCATATGATATCGCAGGTTAACCAATGTTTGGCGCATTTATTTCTCACGGCGACTTCCGTGCTTCATAGGGCTCATTAAACAGTTTGGCCTGGGTGCTGTATCCTTGTATACAGTAGTTGTTAGGGTGTTTCCCATTCTTAAGCCATTTCGGAGCCCTGAAAGTTCTGATATCCATCAATCAGCACTGGGCCAGCCAGCTTGGTGGATTATGGCCTATACCTCCTCGTCTCCCAGGGGAGAGACTCATAGCCCTACAGTGGGCTCACAACAAAGAGTAGTGATGGTGATGATGATGAATAATGAGAGAGTTATAAAGAATTGCACCCTCCTAAATAATAAACTATAAAAACAGTTTTGAATGAAACTTTATTTTGGGGCCCTGTTTTAGTTCTGAATCAATTAGTTTCTTATGATATTTCATTTGAATTGGTTTCTCTGTCATGGTAATTTTTATACTAATGTTTATATTTTTGACTAGAAATTTTGTTCATGTTTATCTATTATTTAAAATCTTTCAAAAGTTACTTGTTGATTGCTTGACAAAATGTAATGTAACCAATACCATAATGTTATTGAAAGAGTTATTTACCCCTTACCGCGCTTTATGGACATGCATGTGTCCATAAGCTTTTTCTGACGTCAAAATAAGAGTTGATTATAATGCGTGATTACTGTAATAATTAAAAATTACAACAAAATCATATATAGTAATGTAGATAGACAATTTAATAAGGAAAAAAACAATTTCATATGGTTTTTTAGGAAACTTTCATGTATTTCGATGATATAAGAGATTCTCATATAGCTTGGTGAGCTAAAAACAGTTTAGGTACTTAGGGCTGGTGCTCGAAGGTTAAAAGTGTTAAAGTTTCTTGTTTTTCTGCTATTAACTCATGCCTCATGCCATAGATACAAAAAAATTAGACTTACAATACAAATTCATGACACATTTAGAGTGTCATTTGAAAACATTTAAAAAATCTTATCAATCTCTTGTAGTTTCAGATTTTTCCATATTCCCTTCTCAATTGATCAACCTGAATCTATTCTATTTATAAATAATTTAAATGTTAACTAATTATTTCAGATATCAGGAGATACAAATGCACAGAATGCGACAAAGCATTCAAAGATAAGTCCAATTTGAATCGGCACAAACTGGTGCACACTAAGGAAAAGAGGTTCTGCTGTTCTGCATGTGGGAACAGGTTTACCCAGGTACTAGATTAACCAGAGTTAATGTTTACTTGTGTTTATTATATTTTGTGTAAGATGCTCTACACCTAAAGATTGTCATTATTATAAGATTAGGCCGAGCATGTTTAATAGTCTCGATTATCTCTATGCATGCATACTATATTCTATGTATTACATGCTCTGTACATTAAAGGGACAAAGGTTCCATTTCAAAACACTTCGTGCCTGCTATGGATTCCTCTTTTGTATGAAACCGTCTGCTTAACGCAGCATACAGCTCTTAAAGATATGTAGTTAATTTTATCTTAACTCAAGCAAAACGAAGTGACTTACAGAATTTTATTACGACTGTCGCGGTTAAAATACTTATTATTAACCCATGCGATGGCACTACGCTGATACGGTAAGATATCTGTATCTGCAGTGCGATCACAGAACTTTATCGAATCGTATATTAACGAATGTTTACGAATGCTCGTATAGTATGGAGTTGGTTGCAATTTTTGAGTAACATTGTAATTTTTTATTTTACAGATATTTATGAGTACAACATGTTTACAAACATTTAAAATAAACAAGGCACACATCTATTTAAGCTGGCCGTGCGGCAATTGATAGATTTCAATTTTTTCTTAAAAACAGTCTCCATACTATACAAACATTCGTTAACAAACGATTCGATAAAGTTCTGTGATCGCACTGCTGTTCAGATATCTGTTAATATGTTGTATACAATACGTATGAACTAACACACACAGCGCCTATAATATACATTTGAATCTGCCGGTATATGTGTATATATGCTCAAATATGGCCCTTACAACAAATCTACTTAAGCTGAAGGATCCCAAGTCAATGTATCTTCTTGTGTATTATCTTATCTGTTTAGTGTGAGGTGCTTTCAGATGGGTTTTATACGCAAATAAAATCGTATCTGCGTAGTCTGTGCTCCGCTTAATACCGCGGCAATCCTAACAGCGTTCTGAATCCATTATTACATGCCACTCGAAGAGGCACATATAGTTATTTTTCCAAAGACTGCATGCTCAAAAGTTTCCAAACGTCGTGCTAACCAAATTGCTAGGGCTCCAAGTTCTCCCTTTATGTCATCATCTTCTGTTGGAATACTTGCTTTTTGCTTAATTATTCATGTAATCTCTTGACAACACCACATAGCTGTCGATATTTATGGTAAATTATGTTTTAAGGTTGTACTAAATCATTTTACAGATTGCATCATTAAACAATCATATGAAAATCTGCTCGGCACACCAGAATCAAAAGCAACCAGAGAAAACCGACACCAGGAAGAACTACTGCTGGGTCTGCGGAATTACTTTCGAGTATAAAAGTCTACTGCTGGAACATTCTATCCGGTAAGTTAATACAGTATATTGATGGTCCTGTCAGAAGAGTGAAAAATCTGGTCCAGTGTATATTTAGAGCTGCGGGGCTAGCATGCAACTATCGACAACGATAAATCGGGGTTTTGTGTCAATATTTTCTTAGAATTTGGCACTTAGAGTATGTATTTTTTTAGAATATGGCATCTTTGGTTCTGTGGGCTTAATCATGGCATCGAATTAAGTAATTCTATCTAATATGGTGCATGTTAGCTAACATGATAGGATAAAATCTCTCAAATTCAGCAAAACTCAATTCAATTAATTTTCTCCCAAAAGCATTTTGAAGTACGTTGAACTTTGATGTGTGATAAAAAACAATTGACAAAAGATTTCCCACCAACTTTTTTTTTGTAACTAAGAAGGTTGCAAATCATTTAAAAAAATATAATATTTCAAATTCATATAGCTCCGATTAGCTAGGAGTGCAAAATTTTCAGTATGCCTCATGTATTTTTCAACTGAACATAGCAGTAAATAATTTGTAACATAATTACAACCATATGATGTAAATGCTAAACATTTTCCTCAGGGAACACAGTGAAGCAGCTAACACTGAACCAGATAAAGCCAGCACTGAGGAACCGCCAAATACTGATTCTATCCGAACCGAAGACAACATAGTTGATGATATTCTATCTGCTGAAGACGACTTCATAACACTACCACCACAAACCGATCTGTTTGATACACACACAAACAACCAGCCAGAGCCATATAGTAACCCTGACTATTTACTACAAATAGAAATGCTTAAAGATATGAATAATCTTCATACCCTAGATGATGAATTCCTTTATAATGACTTAGATTTCGAGAGCTTTCACAACAATCAGATCTTTAATGATATAGATTGTGTTCCTGATAAAAATATAGAACCAATCTCAGATAGCAAGAACTATGATCAAGAAATTATGAAAGCTTTATATGAAGTTAAAGCGGAACAGTTGCCTGATGAGTTACTCCATCTACCGGATGATACGGAACTTACGGATGTTATAGATAAACCGCCTGCGCTTCCAGAAGTTGTAAACCCTACAGTGTCAGTTGATGAATGTGCTACTATATTTGAAAGCGATGTGGATCTCGAAGCCAGCACTCATCTGACGGCCAACTTAAATCAACTAATCAGTGAAAACAGTGTCCAATACATATCAACTGAAGATGATGATACTTTTATCATCAGTGTTAACAGTGCAGTCGATGCTGAACATTTAAACGACATGTTAAATATTCTAGAATCAATTGATAACAAACCAAAGTTAATGCCGGAAATAATCACAGAAGTAACGGATGCTCAAGCTTTGGGTATAAATCAAGATGGTGAAATCGAGATACAGTTGACGCTGACGGAACTTGTGCCTCAGTTTGTAAGTCAAATAAAAAGTGAACCGGAGCCACTGAACGAAGTAAAGAAGAAAGTTAAGAAACCTGCGAAACTGTATGAGTGTGCAACGTGCAAGAAGGTTTTTAAGAAGAAGGATAATTATAATTCTCATGTTGGTAAGTTCAATTTTTTTCCTTTATTTTTTGTTTGAAATGGTTATAAAAACTATAATTTAGTGAATTCCCTAATTTTTTACCATGATTTTTTTATGGCAAATCTGTGAAATTTGATACACAAAAATTATGACTATTCTCTGGTTTGATATTCTTTACTATGCCCAAATTATGTAAGTGTGTGACTTGATTTGAAGTGACGATTATGATGACGTAAATGAAGATTCTGTGGTGCAGTGGTCGAGTGTTGGGCTGCGGAGTGAGGGGTTCTGGGTTCGAGACCCTGCTTGATCAGTGTACAGCTTTCTCTTTCTAAACTGGTGCGGGTCTAAGTGTCCCCCTTAGTTCCGCTATATGTTGTCCAAAACACAAGAACATACAAGGTGTTCTGCTTGATTTCCCATAACTCTAGGTTATTAACCATGTAATAAAATCAAACAACATGTGAATAATTTTTCAATTTCAATTTAATTATTTTTTTTGTTTTTATTTTTCATACAAAATAATTCAATTAAGTCCACACATCTAATGTAAAACACCTTTATGCGAAGTATGAGAACATGGCATTTTCTATCTCTTTTTTATCACTATGCACAGGTACAGTTCGCAACATTTTGCGTTCTACATTGTATGCAACATTCCTCAACATTTAAAATGTTTTAGTTGTCTATCGTATTGATTCAGTGACACGCGTCTATTGAATGAATGTTGAAGAGAATAATTTATTAACTCATAATATTAAGATTGATGCATACATACATACATACATAACTTCACGCCTGTATCCCGTATGGGGTAGGCAGAACACCAGAGATAATAAAACCATCTGATGTCACGTTTGACAAATTTGGAGGCATTATAATAGTGGAGAGAGACTATTGCAGTGACAGGGGGTCAGCCTATCGCCCACAAAAAAGCCTCCCATAACACCTCGGTCCCTTAACTGACTTTTACAGTATGCCCGGGAAGAGAAGCAGCTGGCACATTCTATGTTTTTCTTTCGCTCCCAGTCCAGCATAGAAGAAGCATTAAAGAACCACCCAATTGTAATTTATTATGCATGATGTGTTTACCTTAATATGAATGTACATTTAAATTTTATGTTTTTAACATTGTTTCGTTTTGTATGTATTGATGTAACATTCTCTGGTAAACCAATAAAAAAAATTTAAAAAAAAATTTTTTTAGTAAGGACAATACCTCAAAGTTATGGGATATCAAAAAGAACACCTTGTATAAAAGTTTACTTCGGTGCCACATAGTTGTAATGTCAGTTTGCAATTTATGCAGGGTATTCGGTGGAACGTTAAACATACAAAAATAGGAGGTAGGTCAAAGATTTCACATAGGTCCAAAGAATTTTTTAATTTTCGGAATTTCGCCACTTTCATTTTTAACATGCCACTAACTTTTCATTTGCGAAAGGATCTCATTAATTTTTATTTTTAAGACTAAAGATAGTCTGTAGATTATTAATCTGATCAGATAAAAATAGTTAATTGCAACATAACCTATTAAAAATATCAAACATAAAAGAGTAGTCAAAAATTTAATTCACAGCTTTGCGGAGCATAAGAAAAAACTAGTAGCAATAGATGGCTTAGGATTTGTCAAAAACATCAATTGTGAGCTTTCTAACTATATGTAGTTTATTTTATAATTTTATTTGGAAACATTTATTAGATTCCATTTGGAATCATTCATTGTTTTTTTACTAGGGCAGAATATTATAATGTAATTGTGCTAACACTGAAAATAAAAAGTTCAAATCTTTGAGGCCGAGACAGAGCCCTTAATGACGTCAACATAATATGCTTCGGCTTTAACTAGTTGTTGAATAAGATATTATATTCTACTGTAATAAGAGACCAAAAAGATTGTCATCTTTTTCAATCTTTTTCATTCAGAAATTATACGAATTAATATAAATTGGTACAGTACAAGTTGACCATGACATGAAAAAAACAAACACAAGACAGCTAATTTTGAGAGCCGATATAACTAAATAGCTTACATAGTAGGTGCATTGAGCTATGGATGCACAACACGAATATGACAAACTGGGACCAGAGTATTTAATAAATCAATTATAATAAAAGCGGTTTTGCTAGATACTGCCCGAATAGTTCGCCGGTTTCTGTCCCTCATGCCCTGATCCCCGACCGACTGGTCAAATTGTCGGGTCTTTCCGCCGAAAGGCGTGTAGCTTTAGGTATAAATAATAATAATAAATCAATTTATTTGCTCACAAAAAAAGGACTTAGAACTAATAGAAGATAAAATAATAAATTTAATGATAGTGCGAGCAAAAAGGCTTTGGCTCAGCTTGATGTTGATGCTGGAACAAGTTCAGCAACAACGCTGTTTATTCTGCCAAATCCTATGCGTTGAATAACTACGCTTCGCTTCTATTTATTATATACAAATATATATACAGACCTATTTTTTAAATTGAGGATACATTAATAATAAAATAATGAAAAACAAAAATCTTAAACATAACGAGGTACATAAATAAAGTTTTTTTTAAATTAATAACATTTTTTAAACAAGAATGGAATAAAATAGTTCGTAATATTACTTAATTTTAAGCCGTCGTCGCCGTCGTGACATGTTTAATAGTATATTTCATTACGAGTGCGGAAAGCCTGTCATTGCAAAGAGTTCCGACAAAATATGTCTACCCGAGCCGAGGCGCAGCCGAAGGCGAGGGTTGACAGTCGGAACGAGTTGCAATGACGGTTCCGCACGTGTACTGAACGACTATTTTTAATAAAGTTGCGAAAAAATTAAGCAATTTTATAAAATATACAAAATGGCGCCGTGAAAATTATAAACAGAGATTTTTTTTGTTTACCCGTTCTGGGTAGGCAAAGGGAACTATGCCCATACAGCCAAGTCTTTAGTAGATTTTTTGTATTGACATGAAATGAAAATGAATTTAATGAGATAAAATGAAATGAAACCTAACCTAACTCATTGCATCAAATCATTATATCTGATATTGAAACAAATTAGTAGCTTCTTTTAAAAACTTCTATGAATTTTTTTTAGTAAAAACTTCGTGGTTGATTTTTTCTTTTTAATAGACACTATTTTGACATTTGGGAAAGAGAACGCACTAGTGCGGAAAAGGTAAAGAAAAAGCACGCGTGTGTAATAGCCCACATCCCGAACGCTAAACGTCCCTGCAATACGCCACTTTTTGAGCAACTGTATTAAAAAACAATTTTCGTCGTATCAGCCACGCACGACGTGTCCCTGCGGCGGCACCGCTGCCACCTGTGCAGCCGGCGCTTCAGCTACAAGTCGTCGCTGAACAAGCACGTGGCCAAGCAGCACCAGCCGCGCGTGCTCAGCGCGCACAAGTGCCACCGCTGCGACAACGTCTACACGCACAAATGGATGGTGAGCGCTGGACATCTAATATATAAAATTCTCGTGTCACAGTTTTCGTTGCCATACTCCTTGACCGATTTTGATGAAACTTTTTGTGCTTATCCGGTATCTATGAGAATCGGCCAACATCTATTTTTTTTTTATTTATATGGCAAAACAATGTTTGCCGGGTCAGCTAGTTAATAAATAAATATTTCTGACACTCACACAACATTATCTAGCCCAAATTATGTTTCTTAAAGAAATTGTGCTATGGATACTAGATAACTGATATACTTATGAAATATATAAACATACATATTGAATAAATACGTATTTATTATTAGAATAAACTTAAATAAACATATAAACATCCATGACTTGACGACTATAGTTGAATTGTTTTCAAACGATTCCTAGGACACTGACAGTAATTTCCACAACATAACCTTGTAGTGCCGTCACCGTCACATTAGAATCGTATTGGAGGCTTCTAAAAATGGCATTTATTTATTTTACGTAGCTATATTCCAATAAAATGATATTGTTCATCACACGAATATCCGCCGCAGCATGGGTTCGAACCCAGGACCTCTGGCATAGAAGGCAATGTTACCGCTACACCAGCCGGTCGTCTAACAAAATATGTAAAACGGTTGGTAATAATGTAAAATCAATCTTGCGTTGAAGCGAAATTGGTATATGAAATAAAATAAAATTAAATAGTTGTATTTTTTTGTCGATTTAAAATAGGAAAACCAAGGACCCGTCTAGCGTTCGATCTCTATCTCACCTAATAGTAAATCAATTTGAGGTCGAAGCTACAGCGCACGTGTGTTAGGGCCATCGCTGAACAGGCGTGTCCACGCGCGTGGCACGCGTGACGCAATGTCGCTAGTAAAATTTCATTAGTGTGCTTGTTTGTCAATCGAATACTCAATATGTTAGGTACTATTTAGCTAAACTTCGATTAAAATTGAAACCTAAGACTTGAGACCTAATTATTAAGTATTAGTTTCAATAGATTTAAAGTAAAATAGTTATAGTTTTTAAATAATCATTCGGCAAACATTGTAATTTGTGACCTTTAGTACTTTGTATAATGTATCCAACTTGGTCTGAGGATAGAGGCGCTGTATGCCGAAGTACGGGCTACCACCCAGTTCGGCAACAGATGCGAAACAAAAATAATTGTACATAGGATTAAGTATAGGCTTAAGTACCCTTTGTATACCCCTTTTATGGAAATAAATTACTATTACTATTACTAAACACGATGTAAGTACGCGCGTTTAGTACACGCGCTAGCTAGCCAGTGGTGCATGGCGTACGTCCGTGTCGTACGCGCGTGGCCTCGCCCAGTGGCAGTATTGTATGAACACGCGCGTGGACACGCGTGACGCAGCCTTGGCCTTTAGGCTGCGAACTGGACGGCAGCGACAGCGAGAGCGACAGCGGTGCGGGCAGCGATTTTCGCGACACGATAGAAAGTATTGAGTTTGTATTGCATCGCGACAAATCGCGAGCGCCCGCTGGCATCGAGAACGGCCCAGATTTCCCGCGTCGCTGTCGCTGCCGTCCAGTTTGCAGCCTTAGTTATGAACTGATTCTTCATAACCAGAAAGATTCGCCATTGCGGCTGCATTGGCTGGAGTTTTTATATGAAGAGTGGTCTCGAGCCTTCTGAACGGGTCCCCCAGTCAATCGGATTAGTTGCCTTTTACAAGCTTATCCAGGGCGTTAAGGCCATTATTAGCCGACCCTACTATTGTCTTGAAATTTGGAGCAATATGGCGTCTTGTCAGTCTTATTATTACCGCGCTTACAATAACTTACCAAAAAGTAAAGTTAAAGTTTAGTACTTATAGATAGAAATCACTTTTTTATCTTGTGTCAAATCTGTCATTTGAGCTCAAGATAGTATAGGAATTTTGATGTTTTTGGTAAGCCATTGAGACCGGCCGAAAGTTGGAACGCACAGTACATGTATGTATTAAATTCGTGGAATGATATTTCCAGGTAAAGACACACGTGGAACGTGACCACGAAAAGATGATGCCGCACAAGTGTGAATACAAAGGCTGCGACAGAAAGTTCTACAAGAGGAGCGATCTCGTCACACACACAAGGTAAGTCTACTAATATTATAAATGCGAAAGTTTTCATGGATGTATTTTGTCAATGGATTTCCCGGAATCCATATCCATATGCTAATTTTCATCACGAAAATTCATCCATTTAAGGATCGTGCAAAACACCGAAAAGAGTGTTACTATTCTTCATAATTTACCTATTTAGATATGATTGAGAATGATGATAATTTGCACATATTAAAATGAAAGACCTAAAAATTAACGTAGTGCTCATTTTAACTCTTAAACCTAATAGTTATTATAAAATAAACATCAATAAACGCTCAAAATTGAGAAAAATGCAACAACATGCCTTCGTATTTTTCAGATTTTAATCCAGTAAATCAATTCGAATTGATTATTTTTAAAACCCTGAAATCTAGATAAGTTTTAGGCAAATTCTCCATAGAAAAATGTATGAACAATCACGCGCACCACGAGCATTAGATTTTTTTATTTTTTTTATTTATTTCAATCGAATCATCAATTTCATCGACATCGGTTGAGTACTTCATTGAAAATTTCGGAGAATGTTTACGTTGATGACATTATAGCTCAGCCAAAGTTTTGACGTGAAGTCGGTTTTTTTAATGCTCTGCATTCCTTGATTTATTTAAAATCCTCCTTAAAAAAATTGTTAAGTGCCGTGGCAAGTGCCATCAAAAGTTGGCGCCTTTATCTACTCGGGATTCCAGGAGTACCTAACTTTCTGGGTTAATAAAATTATTTTTACTTCATTTCTTCAATTAAGTTTGTTTAGAAAGCAGTATTTTAGTTACTAGTTTAAATAGAATAAGGAATCTGTTTGAACTATTTGAGCACACTAGCCCCTATACTAGGATTGCCTGTAAAGTATAGGGATAAAAAAAAATAAGTAATCCGATTTTATGCGATTACAGTTTACTGAGCTCAAATGTTTTTGATTCACATAAAGTCTGTGATGGTGTTACATTTTTAACAGAATTAAAAAAATGAGGTTCTCAGTTTGACCTGTAAGTATGTATGTATGTTTGCTCGCGATTTTCTCGCGTTTGGCTGAACCGATTTGGATGCATGAAAAGATTTTTCATGTTTAGGCGAAGGTTTTAGTATATTAACCAACTTAAAAAATAAGGTTCCCAATTTATCTGTTTATTTTGTATCAGAGATGAGCCGAATGTTCGGTCGAACATTCGTATTTCGTACATTCGGCATTTGTATTCAGCCGAATGTTTGATTGATTTGCTGAATAATTACCGAATAGTAGCAGTTTCCCGCAGATTTACCCGCGCAACTTCTGATTAAAAGTAGCCAATTTAAATCTTTTTTTTCTATTATTTCTATATATACGAATTCTTTTGCAGATACCACACGGGCGAGCGTCCGTACGTGTGTGAGATTTGCCAGCGCTCCTTCCCGCATCCCTCGCATCTACGCCGGCACATCAAACGAGTTGACTGCACGAAACAGTAAGAAAGTAGATTATAAATAAATTATAAATTTACTTTTTGCTGTGAGCTCTTTATGACATAGCATAACATGTCATTCAAATATGCACAAATAGTATAAATTGCTTGCATCTGTTTTTTCGACTTGAGAATTCCTGAGAATTAAATTTTATAACAATTATAAAGCCCACGAATGGCCGCTTAATGACGTCACAATTTTGTACTTCGGCTTTAACAAGGTGTTGATAGATATTGAATAAGATTTTACAGTACACCAAGAGACAAAACAGCTGACGGAAAAAACTCTTGGCACTCTTCAGTCAGAATTATACGAATTAATATAAATAGGTACCTACAGTACAAATTGACCATGACATGAACAAAAATAAACGCAAGACAGCTAATTGTGAGAGCCAATGTCATGCCACAACCAAATTGCTTACATACTAGGTGCATTGAGTTATGCATTAAGCCATTAGGAGGGTAGGTCTGAGTAATCGTGCTGCATTGGAGAACTGTTTTCAACTCGTAGGATAGTGACTCACCGGGTAACTCGTTTTGGAGGGTAGCGGGATCCGAAGCACGGTGCTCCGCTGGCCGACCGCAGGTAGTAGGGGGCCCAAGTAGCATGCCAGCCACATGCGAAAGGCTGCCCCGCCACCTCGCGAAAAATCCCGGGAGGCTCCATCGTGCCGGTTGGCGACCGGTTAGAGAGGACCCGATGGCGACCTCGGGGGGGTTCGGGCGTCCCCGCAGTCTCCAGGCGAGTTCCCCAATGGTACGTTGTTCCCTACGAGTTGCTTGATTCCTTTTGCAGCGCTTCACTCAACTTCTATTCTCCTCCCTATTCACTCCACTACCAATTCACAATGAACGGTCCTAAAAAGAGTACGGTTCAACAGCGGTTGCACTTCCTCTCCCTTAAAGTGCACTTCTGTAACATCCGAGGAGTGCACTCCAATCTGAATGATGTCCACCACCATCTTGAGACGGAGAGACCACACCTACTCTTTCTAACGGAGACGCAGATCTGCGATCCGTCAGACTCGGCATACCTTGGTTACCCAGGCTATATCCTGGAGTCTCTTTTCCGCCCGCACGCCGGGGTGTGCATGTATGCCAGTGACGCGATCTGTTATCAGCGTCTCCGTTACTTGGAAGTGCCGGACCTTTCAGTCATGTGGGTTCACATAGATACTGGCCTAGACCAAGTTGTTTACGCCTGTATCTATCGTTCACATAGCGGAGATCGGGAGACAACGAGGCTTATGGAATACCTTGGCAATACAGCAGATAAGATTCAGCAACGTTTTCCCACGGCGCAGTTGGTGTTTCTGGGGGATTTTAATGCTCACCACGGGCAGTGGTTATACCCGTATCAGGACACTGACCATGCTGGCAGAGAGGCTTTTAAGTTTTCGCTGACTTATGGTCTCTCACAGCTTGTTAACGAGCCTACGCGCATCCCCGACGTTGCTGGCCACACTGCGTATTGCTTGGACCTTCTGCTGAAAACCGATCCTGACAGATACTCGGTGTCCGTCACTGCTCCTTTAGGGACATCCGATCACTGTATGGTGAAATCTGAATCGCTGTACTCGCCACCTGACACCCGCCCAAAAGGCTCCAGGCGAGTATGGCGTTACAAGTCAGCAGATTGGGATGAAATGCGATATTTCTTCGCATCTTATCCATGGCGGCAAACTTGTTTTACATCAACCGATCCATCGTGCTGCGCTGATGCTGTCTCAAGTGTGATAGTTCAAGCAATGGAGTACTACATTCCCCACGCTGATCTATCCCTTGAAACCAAAGCTTGCCCATGGTTAGAAATAAGTTTAAGGAAATAAATATTCTTACGTTTGCGTCACAATATATCTTTGAAAATCTGATGTTTGTAAAAAAGAACTTAAACATGTTCCGTAGAAAATGTGACTTACATAATGTTAATACTAGAAATAAGTATAAGCTAGCCGGCTATGATAGTAGACTTCATAAAGTCACTAAATCATTTATGGGTCAATGCATACGTTTTTATAATAAGGTTCCCACAAATATTCAAGACTTACCACTTGATAAATTTAAAGTAACTATTAAACAAAAATTGTGTAATAAAGGCTTTTATACAATATCTGAATATATGGACGATAAAAGTCCTTGGTTGTAATTGTTTTTCTAAAGTGCTCAATCTCCAACTCCACCTTCAACTCCATCTCCATCTCCAACTCCATCTCCATCTCCAACTCCAACTCCATCTCCATCTCCATCTCCAACTCCATCTCCTTCTTATCCAACGCCATCTACATCTCCTTCTTGTCCATACAACAGCAAGAACGTCATGCTCCCTCAGGCGGCATGGCTAGCGGTAGCGTCGGGTGTCGGGTCACCCTCTTCCCTAAAATATGGTTGAGGAGGGTGATGGCTGGTGCTTGCGTTATACTCGTGAACGGGTGCTGCTAGCGGTGCCAGGTCGTTTTGCTGATGACTTTATGACTTTTTTTGAACTTGACTCTGACTTCCCCATTTCCGTGTCCACGTCCTGTCTATGTCCACGACTATCCTCATCTCCATCCACATTATCTGTTTTCTCTCTCACCTCTATCGCTACGTCTATCTCTGCTTCTATCTTTGCCTCTATATCTATGTCTACGTTTCTCTCTAGTACTTGATTGCCTATTGTATAAATATAATAAGTAGTAGACTCCAGAAGATCAACTCGTTCATGGGTCAATGTGTACGCTTCATTTTATAATAAAATCCTAAAATATTTAAGATTAACCTATTAACCCTTCGATAGATTTAAGGTTAAGTGTTATGTGAAAAGTTTTACTTTAAGATATCCGGATGCAAGAAGTTGGGATTCCCTGGCTGTAAATTGTTACTATGTATTATTTTTCTCTTATTTTTAAAAGATGATTGCTGTTGAGTTTCTTGCCACTTCTTCTCAACAGATCGACTTTCCGAAGTGGTGGTAGATTCAGTTCAATTTGTAAATTGTTTGACTTATTTCAAATGTATTTAAATACTTACGAAATAAAGAATATTTGAGTTTGAGTTTGAGTTTGGTTCAATAGTGCTTGCCTTGCCGCTGAAAAGCGAAAGCGGGAAGCATACAAAACCTGGGCAAATGCTCGCAGAAGTAAAGCCCTGGATTCGCATGAACTTAAGAAAAGATACAACGCTGCCGCCAAGTCCTGCAAAAAGGTGATCAAAAGAGCTCGTTTTGCCCACATAGGCCGTATCGGAGACAGAATAGCAACATACCCTTCGGGAAGTAAAGCTTTCTGGTCCCTTGCCAAGTCGGTCGAAACGAACTTTTGTCGCCCGTCGTTGCCACCACTGAGGAAACCCGATGGTTCTCTGGCCCACACTGCTAAGGAGAAAGCAGGTTTTATTTGCTAGTATCTTTGCGGAAAATTCTCGTCTAGATTGCCAAGGAAAAATCCCACCCCAATTACCTCAGTTCGGACCTACAATGGGTACCGTTCACATTCGCCAAAAGGAGGTTCTCAAATGCTTGCTGCACCTAGACGAGAACAAAGCTAGTGGTCCAGACGGTATTCCTGCAGTGGTCCTAAAACGCTGCGCAGCTGAGTTGTCTCCCGTTTTGACGCGCCTCTATCGACTTTCATTGGAATCGGGTAAGGTCCCCAAGTCCTGGAAGCTCGCTAACGTACAGCCAATACCGAAGAAGGAAAGCCGTGCCGATCCTGTCAACTATCGACCAATTTCAATCACCTCCTTACTTTGCAAAGTCATGGAACGTGTATTGAATAATCGACTCCTGGCATACCTCGAGACCAACGAGCTCCTAAGCGATAGCCAATATGGTTTCCGCAACGGACGCTCGACCGGCGATCTTCTCGTGTATGCCACTCACTTATGGAGCGAGGCCTTGGAGGGTCATGGTGAAGATTGCTGTATCCTTAGACATTTCCAAGGCCTTTGACAGGGTCTGGCATGATGGTCTCTTAAGTAAGCTTCCAGCATATGGCATACCGATTAGGCTCTGCGACTGGATATCTGATTTTCTGAGGGAACGGTCTATTCGAGTAGTCTTAGATGGCTACTCCTCCGACCAAATGGCAAATAATGCCGGGGTACCTCAGGGATCTGTTCTCTCTGCAACATTATTCTTGCTGCACATTAATGACCTTTTAACACCGGGCATTATTGGTTATGCTGATGACAGCACTGTTGTAGAGAGATACATATCCAATGCGCGAGCGAGCCCCCGTGAAATCCAGAGTTTAAGAAAGTCAATGATTGAGCGCGTTGATTTGACCTTACGAAAAGTATCCGATTGGGGTAGAGTCGAATTTGGTCAAATTCAACGCGTCCAAAACTCAGGCGTGTCTATTCTCCGCTAAAAAGAGCACCTTCACATTTACGCCCACTTTCCAAAATGTATCTGTCCCCATTACTGACCATCTAGGGCTTTTAGGCGTAACTGTAACATCCAGTTTAAACTTCGGTCAACAAATTGTGTCCATGGCTCAAGTAGCTTCGAAAAAGTTGGGAATCATCTCGAAGGTACGGCGGTACTTCGGCCCTGCACAGCTTCTTAACTTATACACAGCTCAAGTGCGATCGTGCATGGAGTACTGCAGTCATCTTTGGGATGGTTCAGCCAAATATCAACTAGAAGCGCTGGACTCCGTTGACAGAAGAGCCCGTAAACTAATTAATGACGTCGACCTTACAACCAAAAAACTGCAGACCTTAGAGCATCGTCGTAGGCATAGTCGTAAGGTTGCGTGTCTAACCGTGTACTACAGGATACATTTTGGTGAGTGCGCCAGTGCTCTGTTTGAACAAATTGAACCCTCACCCTTTTACCATCGGACTACTAGACGCAGACAGAACTTCCATCCGTATGTGGTAGATATTCCGAAAAGTCGAACTAAGCGCTTTGACAGTTCCTTTTTGATACGGGTCGCCAAGGTTTGGAATGAACTGCCTGCGTCTATTTTCCCTGACCAGTATAGTCCTAGTACTTTTAAGTGTCGAGTGAATAGGTTTCTCGTGGATGGACGTGTACTACCTTAGTCTTCATGTTCACTTAACATCAGGTGGCATGGAAGACAAACGTCCCATCCATAATTAATAAAAAAAAAAAAAATTAAACAGTCATGTATCATCAGCAAAACGACCTGGCACCGCTAGCAGCACCCATTCACGAGTATAACACAAGCACCAGCCATCATCCTCCTCAACCATATTTTAGGAAAGAGGGTGACCCGAAACCCGACGCTATCACTAGCCATGCCGCTTGAGGGAGCATGACGCTCTTGCTTGTCTTGGACTAGAAAATAAGTGAGTGGAACAGTCACCAGTATGCCACATGGCATATTGCGCAGCCAAGCCGTAAACAAAATTAACTAGTAATTAGAAATATCCTGTTGTGTGCTTAATCCCGTGCCTTTTTATCGTCTAAATAATGAAAATAATGAAGCGTCGAGTGAATAGGTTTATCTTGGATAGACGCGTACCACCTTGGCCTCGATGATTATTTACCACCAGGTGTCATGGAAGGCAAATGCCCCAACCTTCTAAGAAATATTTCTTATAAAACTATTTTGTCAAAGCTAGAGTGACGAAACATGGTTTTAAAAGTCTTTACAAGACTGTGACGTCACTGGCCCAGTTGTCAAAGTAACATTTTAGCGTACTGTTTAAATGTTTGAATTGGATAATTGAAAACGAATATGCAACAGAATTAAAAATAACAACTATTACGACATTCATACCCCATCGCTTAATAATATAAAAAAGATTTAATAAATTGTCTCATAGCCTATGATTAATAATATTGTTTTTAATACAAAACAGAAAAAAACTAAGTGAAGTTATAACTGATCGACACAACAATGGGATGTAAGTGTGTAATATAGTCTATAATATACTTTTTTGTTTCAGTGCTCAAAGAAGAAGAATTGAGCTGCAAAGTAAGATAAAACAAGAACAGAACAAAGCCTTAATAAGAGTATGATTGTGAACTGTCCTGCCTGAATCCAATTTTTTTCTATCTGTGATATTAGTTTAAGATCTATCTACCACTGTTACTGTAGTTTTGTTTACTATCTTATACGCTATCTGATTTTTTATCAGTGTTGAATAAATATGTGAATGAATTAAATAAATTGTTTTATTTGGATACTCAAGATGATCTTATAGCGACACCAATATCATATGTATTATAATTATGCATCTTAAGGCTGCAAACTGGATGGCAGCGACAGCGACAGCAGCGCGGGCAGCGATTGAAAGCGAAAGAAAGTATTGAGTTTGTATGAAACCGCGACAAATCGCTCCAGCGCCCGCTGGCGTCAAGAACGGCCCAGATTCCCCGCGTCGCTGCCTGCACCGCTGTCGCTCTCGCTGCCGTCCAGTTTGCAGCCTCATATCGCTAAGCCTAAAAATAATAACGTTGCCTGGACCCCGGCAGATATTTTTTTCTATGTTGCAGACCAGGAAGCAGCATTGATCGCTAATTCGCTTTCCATATTTACAACTTTTCAAGTAGAGTCGATTGGCAATATGAAATAGGGTGTTTCCTGATATGGTCGCGACGTTGACGGTCGACCTTATTTCGCATTTTGTAGCTTCCTAAAATATCTTCTAACCTATATTGTAGCTCCACGAAAAAAGCTTTTGAAGTGGATTCAGAACCAAAACATTACATTCAATTTTGCTCAATTCGTGATTTGTCCAATTCTCAGTTTTTTTGAATGCTGGACTACGTTGCTCAAGGCCGAGCGTTCCACGCACGAAAAAAATATAATGTAACATTTAGGCCATTAGACTTTGGAGGTCACAAATCGAGTCAGAGTTTGGTCCACCAAGCGAGCCTAGAGGCTGAAGGCTAAAGGCCTCTAGGTTCGCTTGTTCGCAGTTCGGAACACATTAAAGCATGTGATGGCAGACATTAATACGCTTTTCGATCGGAATGTCCAATTTTTAATTCATCTAATTAAAAAAAAAAAAAAAAAAAAAAATGCCTAAAATCAATGTCTACAGTCCTATGTTGTTATTCGCCTAGAGAACAACACTTCTACCTAGTGCACTTTCAATTAGTCTAGGAATCAAAATGCCAAGAAGGTTGTAATTTGCCTAAAGAATAGAACATCTACGCCGGTTATTGATCTACGCTAACAATTGCATTGAACTAGCCACTTCAAATTGGAGCAACAGCATATCAAAGGCCTCACAGTATCTTAGTCAGAGTATCTTAAGCAAGCTTTCAGCATTTAGCATACCGATCCTTTCGTATGTTAGTGCCACACGCCGTCCACAACCAGCGTTTACCGGCGACTTTAACCAGATCGTCGGTCTACCACTCGAGCTTTGCAATCTATGTCGGTGACTTTGGTTCACCTACGTATAGATCTCCTGATTTCTGATTTAATCCTGCAGGGAAACTTTCCATGAGCAACTTTAAGCCTCTTTTTAAGCTTCATATTAGCGGCCATGTCTCAGTACCATATACCATTCGACGATTGACCTGTTTCTTAAAGTTTGACCTACTTAAGTGGATTTTATGTCCTAGGTAGAATAATCGTCGACGACTTTGAGCGTGGTGCCTCCAATTACCACAGGATCCACTCGCTGCGAGGCTCCGCTGAGGTCATCGAGCAATTTACTCAGGTCCTGCAGGGTCTCAGCCAAGGGTACAAAGGTCCTTCCGTAAATCATACCAAAATTGCCTTCTATTCTACGGAATTAATGCAACAAGGTATTTTTAATTTGTTTCTTCGTGGTCCTTGGAGCTTGGAAATAGTGGTTGATAATAGACGTGGCACTACAGTCCTTACTTTTTTATAGGGGTGGAAGAAGTTGTAGCCGTTCTTAAGGTAAATTTTCTGGTTTTGATGATTTTATTCAATAAGAAGTCCAGAGTTTTCTTTTATTTATTTATTTATTAGGTATCAATAACAAAATCCACAGAACTTAAGTATAGTTACATAGTTCACATTAGAGGTACGAAGCTTACGTCTAATGACGGATTTACATTTTATTTTATTTTCTTCGTTGTGATTTGTTTTAAATTTGAAATGAAACAGGCTTCTTTGGGCTTTGATGGACACGATATCCGCTGTATAACACCTAGTAGAAATAGGAAAAATGTTTTACATAAGACGACGTTTTTCTGGACCTTGCCAAAAAAAATGTATACGTACACACTCTCTCTCTCTGTGTTGTGATATTTTGACTCCTCCTTGAGCATTATAGGCATCTACTAAAGCTTTGATAAATCCATCTCCCACTTTTTTAGTCATACGGTTTGTGTTGATCACAATTTTTGTTCGAGCCAAGGTACAAATAATGATCTGAACATCTTTTTCGCAACGTTTGTACCTACTCACAATGTTGTTTTCCATCCTTTTGATTTTGCTCTTTAGTTAGGTTGTTAGTTTGACTTTGCCATTATTCTTATCTTTGAGCTAGATATAGGTAAACGCCATAATAGCACTTACTGCGTTTATGCTATGGATAGGGCAGATAGCAATCATATAAGTATTAAGCCTAAAGAGTGTTTACGGCACCCATGTCATTTATGTTAAGGAAAAATGAATATAAAGGTGGCGCTTTCCAAATTCGATGGGCGTAAGATCACTTACTGCGCACATTTTAAGTAACATCGATATCGAGGATTGACCCAATGCGTTTATGAGTTTTGTTTTTCTTATTTCTAATATAGCTAGCGGAAAACGGAAAAGATTGCCGGCAAGGTCTTCTGATGCAGAACATAAAATAAACTCATTTTCGAAAAATTTGCCCCACGGCGTTTATGATTTGGAATCAAATCAAATCAATTTATTGCGAAAAGTATGGTTATATTGGAAGGCAGTACTAGTCTATTAAAATTACTTTATTAAAAAAATTAAGTAAGGATGAATGTATTGAATAAGTTCATGCAGTCATAATAATACAATGTAGGTATTTTGGTTATAAATGTGGCAAAGAAGTTTTGATTTTAAAGGCGGCCTGTTCAGAGAGCATTAATACAACTTACGTCTCGATATAGGTCCAAATTTTTTTTAAACATTCTTTGATGAACCCAATGACATGGAGAGTTCCATTTTCGTTTAATCAGTGCAAATACCGTTGTAAATACCAATGCACATTCTGCTCAAAATAGCTCAGTAGCTCATAAGGTATGAGTTTGCGCGGCGATATAGCTCCTCAAGATTGAGGGCCCAGTCTTCAAATATTTGCAAGGAATGTATTTACATGGAATTTAGGATTTACATGGAATTTAGACAAAAATAGTTAAAACTTAAAGCCTTTTTCATAAAGACCCTTTGTCATACATTTCTTAAACGTGAATTATAACTTTAACTACCTGTTCAATTAGTTGGGCCCTCAGTTCAGATGCTTGGGTAAAGTGGCATACTCTATATCTCAGCAATTACTTAATGACTGGGTTTTTATTTTTATCTAAGAATTTAGTTAAAAAAATCATATTTTCAGAAATTCCCAAATCTGTAGATCATGCCATTACATATTTATAGCATTTTACCTTGGGCTCTCAGTTCAGTAATATTTGAACCGAGAGCCCTAGCAAAACATCAATTTATCGAAAGAAATAATGTCGATAAAGTCGATTGTTAAGAAGTAAATTGAAGTTGAATTTTACTTAAACGTCTGAACTGAGATTTGATTATCAACTAGATTTATTTGTTACAGATTTATGCAAACTAGATAACTGTTTTTATGAATTTCTTGTCTAAATTTTAACATCGCCCGTTCTTAAAACATTTTTTTTTATATTGTAAGGACAGGACGTTGTTCCTGATGGAAAGTGCGCATGAATACTATGGTGTTACACGTCCATCCACGAGAACCCTATTCACTCGACACTTAAAAGTTCCAGGACTGTAGTGGTCAGGAAAAACAGACGCAGGCAGATTGTTCCACACCTTGGCAATCCGTACCAAAAAGAAACTATCGAAGCGTTTTGTTCGACTTCTTGGTAAATCCACTATATAGGGATGGAAGTTCTGTCTGCGCCTGGTAGTCCGGTGGTAAAAAGGGGTGGGTTCAATTTGGTCAAAAAGAGCACTCGCACACTCACCAAAATGTAGCCGATAAAATACTGTTAAACAAGCAACCTTACGACGATGCTCCAGCGTCTGCAATTTTTTATTTGTAAGGTTGTTGTTATTCATGATTTTACGGGCTCTTCGGTCAACAGAGTCTAGCGCTTCGAGCTGGTATTTGGCAGAACCATCCCAAAGGTGACTACAGTACTCCATACACGACCTCACTTGTGCTGTGTATAAGATGAGCAGCCATTCAAGGCTGAAGTACCGCCGGACCTTCGAGATGATACCCAATTTTTTGGAAGCCGTTTTTGCCATAGACTCAATTTGTTGTCCGAAGTTTAATTTGGACGTTATAGTGACGCCCAAAAGCCCTAGTTGGTCGGTGATGGGAAAAGATACATTCTGGAAAAAAGATATAGATATTTATAACTAAATTCTTAGATAAAAATGAAAAACCCAAAGACAGTACTTGCTGAGACATAGGATATGCCAATGTACGCATGCATCTGAACTGAGGGCCCAACTAATTAAATAGTTAAAGTTTCACGTCTTAGAAATGTACCCTTTACTTTAAGTTTTTACAATTTTTGTCTAAATTCCCTGTAAGTCTTGCAAAGATTTGAAGACTGGGCCCTCGATCCAGGTGCACATCACCTCAGTAGGTGACTACCTAAAAAGCAGCGCCAGGAAACCCCGTTAATTTGATACAGCTTTTGGAAGACTCGGGGTGTTTTAGTTTCAGTTAACCTAATCGTTAGGTTGTAAGTTAGTTAAGTAACCTAGTTAAGAACACCTTTAACCGCTACGTAGATAAGCCTTTCCTTTTGGGTCGACCTTTACCAAGTAAAGTTGTTGTGGGGCAGGCCTTTTAAAGAGGTTATGTTTGCTTAATTTAATCGCTTACGTTTAATATAATAAGCTTATAACCCTTAGGTAAATGCCATATTGTATGAGCTAAAGAAATTTTACAGTCCTCCACGTAATTGGCTGTGCCCAGGGGGCGTCGACATTGTATGGAGATGGTGCAGACTACATACTGGAGACAGAGTGAAAAAGACAGAACACAATAAGAGCAAAAGAGCAAGAATGATACCAGTGTAGCCCATGAAAAAAAATATTCAATCGATTGTTCGAATACATCGCAGTATTTTTTTGAGTTTACACTCATTCATATTTTTCTTCAAGAAATCTTCGCTTTTATTAGAAATAACATTAAACGAAAACTTCTTCATAATTTTTAAATAATTTAACAAATATTTAAAGGGACTGTATTACATAATCGAATGAATATGCGAATCGATGTTATTTGAATATAGCAACACAGACATAAAAATAAATGTCAAAAATTAACGTCTACTTCACATTGTGAAAATATTTTTTCGCGATTGCGGTTTTGCGATATTTTTAAATTGTGTTTGTGTTTTAAGTTTTCTTGTGATTTAATCGACTTTTCTCCCCCTGATTGCTTGAAGAAACTCGCGTCAGTGTGAATTTGTATTTTTAAGAGAGAGTGTCAATTTATCCACACCTTTTGTTGTATTTGTATTACTTTAAACAAAATAAAAGTATCAAAAACTTATTTATTGTTTTACTTATTGTTCATCAAGTTAACCTTATATTTAGCCAGTCGCAATAAAAATAAGCAAACCTTACAGAACTGATGGTATGGTATTTCACCTAACAAGTTTGTAAGTATTTGCTTATTTTTATTCAGACCAGAGCAAGTTGAAATCTCGAAGTCGTTTGAACTGTTTGAAATTCCCGCCATATTAGCTATGTGGACCGTTTTCAGATGGCGTCTAGTCTTAACTTTTAATGTATGAAGTTGTACTTCTTCTCTTGAGTATATGTGTTCTATGGCTGTGCCCTTAATGCACATAACGCAATAGAGCGCGGCCGTTGCGGGATCGCGTTCCTGACAGCTCCTTATGTCCACTGAATAAAGTTTATTTCCGTTTCGAAAGTTAAAAAAGCTATGATTTTGACAGCTGTCAGGAACGCAAACTCCCACCGGTCGCACTATAGTACTTACCTACAGATTTTGACTTTTGTGACAGTGGAATGTTAAGCCAAGTTAGGACAGGAACAGTGACAGCCCGTTCACACATGGTCCGTTTTACTGGATACGCTTTTGTACCGTTAATACGTATACTGAATACTGTGGCATATGTGAAGTCGCTCAAACAACTCCATGCGCGATCGATGAAAAAAAACATATCCATTACATTACTAGCAATCTGTTATCACACCAATCGATCGACGGTTTAACTATTTTATTTATTTTTTATTCATTTTTTTACTTTAACTTAAACGATATAATACCAATTACATAAGTTGAAGAAAGGTCATTATAAAAAAAATAAACACAATATTAACATATGTCAAAAGAATAATAATTATGAAACAAAAACAAAAGAAAAATAAAATTATATAATAGAAAAAAAAATGATAAGAAAAGTTGTGAATGTCAAAAATTAAAGTTAATAAAATATAAATCAAACACTTTTAATAAACCTATAACTATAGATCGGCGTCGACTAACATATTCCACCATCGTTCGATGCCGTCGATCGATGATCGATCGACTGGTGTGGTAAAACCTTAACAAACCTACATCAAAAGTTTGGCGGACCCGAAATGTATTGAGGGCCGAATAAATACGATGTGTATAAAATAAAACCAAACATAAAAAGAATTAATCATTTTTATTCATTAAAATATCACATATAAATTGAATTATATACCTACTTACAAATAATAACCAAACATTGTAATAAACACCATCTTAGAACTAAATTGTGATTAAAAGGCACTTCCATGACTAAAAACTAGCATTCATTATGAGGTCACTAGAATACGGTCAATTGCTAAAAAGTTGATTAATTTTGTTACAAAACATTAAGTACAATCGCAATCTTTAGTAAAAATGAGAAACTAATATTAGTTAAAGTTCTAGTCTAAAGTCATGACAAAGAGAAAAGCTTAAAATTTATAATAATGTATAATAATCGGAAAGTTATTGGTTCAATTCGTCGCACTTCTTCAATACACTCTCTAAGAGGTAATATTTGGGCTGTATTTGAAATAACCAGAAATAACAATATCTTATTTTTAGTCTCGATACTATAAAACTTTTTGTTTTTGTTAGTAACTTTTGATTTTGAAGTCTCCTTATTTGACATTAGAGAGACTGTGGAGAGTTAGATACAACAAATGCTATTTAGTGTGCCACAAAGTTAAAACAAATATGTGATAATAAATATGCTTACATAACATACACAAACTATATACATAACACAATATACATGAGCTGATTATTTTAATAAAAAATAGAGAGACTTTGAATAAATTTAAAAACACAAATTTACAGAAATCAACATGAAACAGAATAGATCAAAGAATAAAATATCAAATAATAAGCATTTATGTTAATTGTGATACACAGCTTATATGTAACTAGCCACCGCGCGCGGTTTTACCCGCGTAACTTTTGATCCCGTGGGAATTTCGGGATAAAATAATTTTTCAAATCCCACTTGTAGTTTCTGAGATTAGCGCGTTCAAACAAACAAACTCTTCAGCTTTATATATTAGTATAGATTTAACCAGGGACCGGAAAACCCCTTTATTTGATTAAGCCTATTGATAGGGTAACCCTATCAAAATCTTACCATATGGAAGTGCTCTTTTCCGCGCATGCTGTTGAATTCGGAAGTATAATTCGAAGTGCGAGATTGAATAGATGGTGATATTTTTGATAATTTGATATTCTTAGAGATTAAATTTGCCTGCAGGTTTTAAAACCCTATTGAATCGGTAACCTTCAATAGGGTTTTCGATAGGCTTACTGCTTACATGAAACTAACTCTATTGATATGGTAAGCCTTAAATTAGGGTAAGTCTTCGATACGGTTACCAAATTGATAGGGTTTTTTAAAGCAAGTCTATCCAAAACCCAATCAAAAACCTCTTTAAGGGTAAGCGGTTCCGGTCCCTGGATTTAACATACTTATTTTTTTATAAACTGTACCTATATTTAACTTGTAGTGAAACTGTAAAATTTTATATTTAAAAATATTGTGTGAGTCGTAACTATAGTTTACTAAGCGGCTTTCACTCACAAGTTATTGTCGGAGGTGTCCGACTAGTTTCGGACACCTCCGACAATAACGGTTAATAACGACAAGAAAGACTAAAAGCGCATAAACTATAGGATAAACTTCCATCCATATGCTATTTACGACTCAACTATTCTTGCTAATATTACGGAATGGAAGAAAATCTGTTGGTTAACAAAATAAAATACTTTATCCATATATTACTGTCAGATCTTTTGTATACTTCAGGAGAAATCTACTTAGGATTTTTTTTTTGCTTGAGCCACTTTGAAAGTTTTAATAATAAAGACCTAGAAAGGTATGTATATGATGGGGACATGTCAAATATCTTCAGCTTCCTTTAATGTCATCCGTTGCATGAATGATTCCAGACTGTCATAGCTGTTGACTAAACTGTCGTACGTATGATGGTTGCTTTGCAGCTGAAAATACGGAAAATGTTGTGTTAATATGGACTTAAAGTTTTCATTTGTATATTAGGCACCGAAAAGTCAATTAAGAATGTGAAATATACGCGTCAAAATACGGTCACAAGTATTTTACTATAGAATCGTGAAATTTGCAGACAATTTTATCTAATCAATCCATTTTGACTCGACGGTTCAGCGTCTAATTAAACGGATTCTTTTTGATACAAGCTTTCACTCAATAGTTGATCTTTAGGGATAATATTTAAAAAAATATGCTGTTAAAGGGCAAAAAAATTGGATAATTTTTTAGCCCGTTTATAAAGTACATTTCATTAAAATCAGAGTCTATGATTGGCTTTTGGCCTTCGAAAATTATATTCCAAATTTCATTCAAATCGGTCCAGTCGTTTAGCCGTGAAGGACAAACAGACAGATAAACAATTGTCGCACAGTGCCAGCTAGCCCTAAAGTAAGTTCATATGTTTTTTTTCTAGTTATTAGAAAAAACATACATAGACAGATAGACTTGCGCATTTATAATACTAGTATTTTAGGTGTATGTAATGGTGCGTTCATATTGCTGTAATGGAACTTGTAATGTAACATTCTGCGCACTACACGTCCAAATACGCAACGTGTGCAGAATGTTACATTACAGCCCGTTCACACATGGTCCGTTTTACTGGATACGTTTTTGTATTTTAAATACGTATACTGAATACTGTGCCATATGTGAAGTCGCTCACACAAATCCATGCGCTATCGTTGAAAAAAAACGTATCCAGTAAAACGGACTATGTGTGAATGTGTGAATTACTAGCCATCTGTGCGCCCCATAACAGATAACTTACAAAGTTGCGCACCCACTGCGACAGATGGCGCGTGTACTGTTCGCTTTTGAATCTGGAATCTATCATGAGCACGGCGCCCCAGTCGCGGCAGTGCCGCACGCAGCGCCCCACCGCTTGGTTTAATGCCCTGAAAATAAAATAATAATAAATAGGACACTTAGTTAAGCAATCAATGTAAAAAAAGGTTACGATTCGACTGACATGTATCTGGGTAAACTATTGATAACAATAATGTTTCTAATAAACACACATTATCTAGCCCAAATTAACTTTCTAAAAGAGCTTGTGCTTCGGAGAACTTATTATATTTAAAATAATTACCTATAACAAAAACCTCACTGTCCAGAGCCCGCAGAGGCTGGTAATCTGTCACACAGGTCTCCTACCTAGTACAGATACCAGTCTTTCACATTGATTTTGTAAGTAATTATTTTAAGAATTAAAAGTTTGTAAATGTACTGTCTATGTGAAGGAAAATCAATAAATTATTTTTATTTTTTTATTTATAATATAAAAATAATCAACGAATGCAGAGCATTAAAAAACCGACTTCACGTCAAAACTTTGGCTGAAGTCTTAAAGGTAAAAAAAATCGAAATTTTTCATGAAGTACTCAATAGATTTCGATGAAATTTATATAGGACCAAATAGAAAATATTCTATCATATGAAACAAGAATCATCAAAATCAGTTCACCCAGCCAAAAGTTATGACGGAACAAACATAAAAAAAATAGACGAATAGAGTACCTCCTTCTTTTTTTGAAGTCGGTTTATAATGCCATCCCCCCGAGACTCAAGCCAGCTTAGGAAATAATGTACACAACCCTAAGCTGACCCGGCTGGGATTCAAACCTTCACATACTGCAGTCGAACCAACCAACGCTCCATCTCGGGCCGAGTTTTTGAATCATTTTTACCTTTAATTGCAAATCAACACCTACTGTGACGTCACAGCTGATATTTTGTGATATAAAATACAAACCGATTCAACGACGCCGATGCCGCGCATGAAATCGATTATTAAGAACGATATCTATATTGCGATATCGATTTTCTAACAGACATACATACGCGCGACTGAATCTAACGGCGACCAACCTTGACGCTTTGTCGGGGTTCGGACACGCGAAGTACATGAATTTGCGTTGTCTATGTAGATGTATGTCTGTAGTGTAGCGTAATAATTACAATATTCTAAAATAATAATACTGCCTTAAATTTTCCTAATTCATAATGATTAATTCAACCGGATTTATCGCGCATAATTTATGATAATTTTACATTATGACACGACGTTTCGGTGTTAGCAGACCGTAGTGACTTGTGGAAAAAAGTTTTATAAAAAAAATATACGTGAATATGGTCATAACATTTTATTGTTCGCGTATTAGTGTTCTGTATTTTGATATTTCTCCCGTCACAGGTCTGCTGGAAGAAATTTCTTATAGAAATATGGCTTACAAAGTATACGCTTCATTTTACTCTACATGTAATATTTTATTAGCTTCCGTGCTGGACTGGGAGCGAAAGAAAAACGTAGAATGTGCCAGCTGCTTCTCTTCCCGGGCATACTGTAAAAGTCAGTTAAGGGACAGAGGTTTTAAAGGCGTTTTTGTGGGCGATAGGCTGATCCCCTGTCACTACAATAGTCTCTCTCCATCTTTATAATACGTCCAAATTTGTCAAACGTGACATCAGATGGCCTTGTAACTTCTGGTGTTCTTCCTACCCCATAAGGGATACAGGCGTGACGTTATATATGTATATAATATTTTAAATAATTTAATTTGTAAAAATAAAAAGCATATCTTACCTATAGGCCTGAACTTGCAGCCATTCGTCACCATTCAACAGATTTCTCTTCTGACAATATTTATCGTTGTACAGTTTCTTCTCTGCTACCGGCATGTCGTATGAATTGGGGAAAGGCACGCCCACCTGAGAGGAAAACAAATAAAGCTTTAATTTTAGTAAATTACTTAAAGGAGACAGAACCTGCTCCATACATTTCTGGGCCACGGTGTTAACAACTTGACATTTGCTTTCTTTTTTTAAAATTAAAATAAAATATAATTTCATCAACAACATTTTCAAGATAAACCAGTGTTAAGGAATTGAGATATCCATAATTTTGTCTATAGAATACACAGAATAATACACAGAAGTTAAGTGAGCTTAGAATCACTTTCGAAAGATATTCTTTATCTTATTGTTGAGATCTATAAATGAATTATTGTATTTCGAATTATTTAGAGAGTTTATAATTAAAAATAAATAGTAGTACATTTTACTTAGATAGCATACTAGATAAAATAGGACTTTATAAGATATTACCTATACTTACTTAGTTATTAGTTATAGTTTTAAACAACTATTCAAACTAATAAATTGATACTAACAACTTTCACTTTTCTTAGGGCTATCTTAAAAATAGAAAAAACCATGAAAATACTCAAGCGCAGGGAAAGAAACCAAACAAACGAGTGAACAAATAGATCGATTGACTTACTGAACGAGTCAATTACCATAGTTTCGTTCTTCATTCACTCAGTATTGCCAAACCTAATAAAGAATTTCGCCTATTTCAATTACAAAATAATTATTTAAAATAAAATTAACGTGGTTAGTTTACATTCATTTAACCTTTTAATGATTCTCATTTAATATTTCTTCAATTTTACTCAGCGTATTTTCAATTATATTATGAGTTATTCATCCATACTAAAAACCCATGACAGTGATTTCCATATTTTGAATTAACTTGTTTCCCTCTCACTACATTTTTAGGGGTTTTATGTATTTTGAATAAGGATAAAATAAGCTATTTTTTTAGACCAAAGTCAACCTGTTAACCCTGTGGCCCAGGCTTACTCAGTTTCCTTTATTTATTCAAAAATAAAGAGACAAATGTCAAACGTGAAACTTAAAATCTTTAGATCTACAATCACAATTCCTGAAGTTGATCTTTCAAAATCGAATCATTTAATAAACTTATGCGAAATAATCGAAAATATAAAACTAAAAAATGTATCTATTTATACTTTATTCAGCTTATAAAAATTCTGACATTAATTAATATGCCAAAAAAGCTATGGTAAACATCTCTTCGTTAAATTTAATTCAAATCCTTACCGTGATAACCGCCCTAGCCTGATGGTCTTTGAAGTCCATGCCTTCTGAAACTTTACCCCTGTATACAGCAAACAGTAAACATCCTTTGTCGCTGCTCACTCGGTCATAATAAGTCTGAAAATAATAATATGCGCTATAGGTATTTTTTATATTGTAAGGATAGGACGTTTGTCTTCCATGCCACCTGATGGAAAGTGCGTATGAAGACTATGGTGGTACACGTCCATTCACGAGAAACCTATTCGGTCGACACTTAAAAGTTCCACACCTTGGCAATCCGTACCAAAAAAGAACTATCGTAGCAGTTTGTTCGACTTCTTGGTAAATCCACTAAATAGGGATGGAAGTTCAGTCTGCGTCTGGTAGTCCGGTGGTAAAAAGGAGTGGGTTAAATTTGGTCAAAAAGAGCACTCGCACACTCACCAAAATGTAGCCGATAAAATACTGTCAAACAAGCAACCTTACGACAATGCTCTAGCGTCTGCAATTTTTTATTTGTAAGGTTGTCGTATAAACTATTAAATATGAAAACAAAAAAAAGCAGTTATAACGTCACCACAACCTCGGCTCTTAAAAAGCGAATTAAGTATTTTTATTAAGTAGACCAAGAGGAAAATGGTTTTATCAAAAGTACTCATTATACAAATTATCAGAAACACAACAACTTGAGTCATGAAAGAATTGGCAAAATACAGCTATACCTCAGTTCATATCTCATTCTTTTCTTTTACGACCACTTTGGCGATGGGGTAAACCTGTCTGCCTCTTCGATTCCCGCACGGAACAAGAAAAAAAAATGTTCCGTGTCTGGGTGTTTATCTATTTATGTATATATATTCTAGGTTCCCCCCAGTTCGCTACATGGTATCCCATAACACAAGCTATGCTTACTTTGGGGCCATGTAGTTAGTGTGATTGTCTGGGGATTTTATTTATTTATTCTTGTGTCATGTCTTTTGTATGGTAAGTGAAAGTGAGGTTGAAGATGTCACGGTTTTATGCCGCGGGTTTAGCGAGTCAAGGGTTTCTCAAAAACATCACTGCCGAAGACTATACAAGCATCAAGTGAAAGTACCTTCAATACGCTAGATACGGCAGTTTGCTGAAAGAAGACTTTATATGATTTTTAAATATTAGTTATTCTGCATTTAAACTATTCATATGAATAACTTGCTTCGTCTTCGCCTGAGGCTCTGATTTGTTTTTAACTTTTCAAACTCGGTTAGTTATAAAACCTCACCTCCATTATCTTATTATGGTCCTTAACATCTCTACTTTCTTGATACACGTTTTTGGTGTCGTTTAGTTTCTTCCATAAGCCACTCTGTCTCCACCTGAAATAAACAAATTTCAAGAAATTTTCATTTAATTAAATAATACTGGATGAAAAAGTCGTTAACAGATTCGGTTTAGTGATTTATCTTAGTGGGTCTATGATAGTTAAACGTAACAATTAGGGTGACCATGACATGTATTAAATTAAAGAATTCAATTCAATTTTTTGGTAGTAATGGCAACCAGCCGTCGTTACTAGGCGACGTACTATTACTGCCAGTATCACGTGATGAGACAGACACGGGATTACAAGCAAGGTCAAGTTTGTATTACAGAATATGTGAGACGCGACGAGGACTGGACATTGAATTATGAAAAAAAAAAAACTAAATTACGATATATTTTTGCCCGCTGTCACATCCACAAGCTTCAACTAAAGCTTAATATCAAGAAACACAAAAAGTAATCATTTGACAGTACTCGAGTAACAATCTTAACAAGGACTTCAGAGATTGAATAATTACCTGTTAATCAATTTATTCATCAGCGCATAGGACGGCAGAAAGCATAGCACGCCGTGCGGCGTCACCCGACACACGTGTAATATAGCGTCCCCAATGGAGTCCTGCGTTAGCACCTGGTCAGTATTGCTGCTCGTGCACATTAAATCGTTACCCCGCGGGCCCTTGGATAGAGTTCCTACCCATACCTGAAATATTGTGTACTTTTAACAAATATTAAAAAAAAGAATATTTACTTTTAATTTTATCACGTATAAATATATTTTAAAATTAGACTCGACGTTTCAGACGCGATTGACCACGAGAGGTCGAGTTAAGATGTGAAATATTTAAACGTTAATTATTCATATATTTTTTGATTATTTATTACTTAGTATGCACCTATAAATATTTATTTACAAGTACTTAACACGAAAATAGTGATTTGTGCACACTTATATTGCATTTTTACCAAATTCTCCAGTCTAAGGTCTGTTGAAAGAAATTGTTTAGAAATAAGCTGTACCTTAGCATTTACGTTTTGTTCACTATGTTTTTTAATTAACTAGTGTGTACGGGCGAATTCAAAAGTATAGTGGAACATTGTAACAAAGATTATGATTGTCTGCACGACTATTGGCTTACACACTTTCATAAAAGATGTCGGTCAGATTAATGGGCATCTATCTAATTAGAAGCGTTTATAAAAAATAACACCAACAACATGGCCCCAAAGTAACTTACCCGATCCTTCGGAATGATATGACTAGGGCTGATTTTGAGCTCGAACTTCGTATCCAGCTCGGAATGGAAGCTGAGCATCGGCGTGAGGGTGCCGGACGCGAGAATAATGCTTCTCGCACATTTGAGTGTCGCGAACACTACGCCGGGGTTGAGGCAGAGCAGACGGAGGTGTAGCGACTCTTTGCTCACTGACTGGAAGGCATTCATAAGAATAATAATTCTTGCTACGAAAAATACAGGGTTACATAATGTACAAATAAAGCAACAAAAAATACATAATAAAATCAAAACTTAGGCTAAAGGTACAGGTACAGTCAGGGCCCGCCCTTCCTATAAAATTTGATTCGGCGGAGACGTATTTCAGCAGGATTTTTGAAAAGCCAGTTCCTTCCTAAATCAATGTGCTATCATAGTAGACCTCTGAAGTGTGAACATCTCCACTGATGGTGAGTGATCAGGTGAGATTGAGGTGAAATCTTAGTTGTTGTATTAAAATGTTTATGCTCTAACTTTTGCTAAAGGGTCGCCGAAATAAATCGTTTGAAGTGAGGCCGTCGGAGTAAGCTTTTAAAAACAATTTACTTAATAAAACTTTAATATGGTTACAATTCAAAGACATGAACAAGACTGAATAGAAAAACAAATATAAAACATGCTATCAACTAAAAATGTCAATGCAGCAGTAATGGAACGCTTCTGTCTGCTGCGAGTGTGGGAACCTGCTGACTATGCGCGTTATGTCCGCGTAACTAGTGGCATCCAAATTGTTCTAAATTTGTGTCGGTTATTCGTTTTAGGTATGTTTGATTTTGTTGGCCATAAACTGTAATTGTTATAACATTGCAAGAGTGCTCATCGGCGCGAGAGTGCTGATGCTCTTCGCACGTTTGAGTGATGTAAACACAAAGCTGGGGTTGAGGTTGAGAAGGCGTAGGTGAAGCGACTCTTTGTTCACTGACTAGAATATTCATAAGAATTTATTTAAAAAATTATGAAAGAAACAAATTTTTTTGGACGAAGGTTTCTTATGGCATAAAGTAGATTATGTATGTAGGAACGGAACGTAAGAGTGAGTGTAGAGAGAATGATTGAGAACGAAGGATGAGAGGGAGCTAGGACAGATGTTCGAGAGAATGACAGAGCTGAGCGGAGAGACGACGGTGCGCGTGCGATTTGTTAAATAAGGTGTTTAGAGTATAGATAAAATCAGTAAATAAATAAGTGTTTATCAAAATCCAGTTTTGTCTTTATTGCGAGATTCCTCTATCACTACAAATTTTGGGGGCTCGTCCGGGATCTCGCAAAACAAAGGCTTAACCAACGACATCCACGTGGCTGGCGGAGCTCATCATACCACAATCGCACGCAACGGAAAAGACGAAAGGTGAAAGACGATTGCTGTTCTACGGGAAAAATCAACGACGGTACGACGAATAGAACATTAAGTAGCTACAATTACGACGATTTGTAAGGCTAAATGTTCGACGGTGAAACATCATTCGTGGCAGCAATGGCGGTTACTGGTGGCGTGGCTACTCCTAATCTCGACGGATTCGGCATCTCGGTGTTCAACGGGGACGATAGAACCTATCCATCGAGCAAATGGGCTCAAGACATCGAAGATCATGCAGAAATTTTTAATTGGACGGCGCAACAAAAACTAATTGTGGCTCGACGTTCTTTGTCCGGCACAGCTGAACTGTGGCTAAGATCAGAAAAGGTATTCAAAACTTATGAAGAGCTAAAAACGGCACTGCAAAAGGAATTTCCGGATGCGCTCAACGTCAAGGAAATGCATGAAATAATGGCAAAACGAAGGAAGTTAAAAGATGAAACTTATTTTCAATACATGTTAACTATGAAAGAGCTTGGAAAACGTGCTAAATTCCCTGACTACGTAGCCATACAGTACATAATAGATGGCATTCAGGATCATGAGATGAATAAAGCAGTTTTATACGGAGCAACAACTTACGCGGCGCTAAAAGAAAAATTATCAATATACGAACGGATTAAAAGTAAGGTTGGATCGGCGCGATTATTGCAAAATGGATACGAAAAACAAGCTGTAAAAGCAGGCGGTAAGCAACGCTGCTATAATTGTGGAGAAATGGGTCATAAAGCGGGATCATGCTCAAAAGGTGTGAAATGTTTTCGCTGTAACCTGTTCGGCCATATTGGTTCGCAATGTAATGGAGCTGGCGGCGCTAGTAGCAGTAAATCAAACGCTCCTGATTTGACCTATCGTCGTGAGTTTGAAGGCAAGAACCAATCAGCGGCGAGATTCAATAATTCGGGCCAATCACATTCCAGTAAACAAGTGATGTTAACTTCAGTACGAACGGATCATGATTTCATCAAGATGGCGAACTCGACAATAGCCAATGAGAACGAAGTTAGCGTTCCGAATGAACAAGTGAACGAGTTGGACTATGTGTTGACATCAACAAAGAAAGAGGTTATGTTTGATGTAAACAAAGCGCTATCTTCTGAATGTTTCGAAAAAACATCTTCACAAAAACCTATGAAGAATGTGAGTATGTGTGGAAAAACAATAGAAGCCCTGATTGACTCCGGCAGTGATGCAAATTTGATATCGGATGAGATTTACGAAGATATGTGTGTGACAACCACGAACGACAGTGTTACGTTTAGCGGCCTAGGAAAATTAGATGTGAAATCATTGGGAAAGTTTACTACTAACATTGAAATAGATGGACAGCAGTATACAAGTGTGACATTTCATGTGATACCTAGAGACTTTATTCCATTTAAAGTGATAATTGGTCAAGAATTTTTAAGATGTGTGAAAATGATTATGATTGAGGGTTCTGTGTGTTTGTTGTCGGATAAAGATGATGAGTGGATGAGATGTATGAATTGTTTTAGTTCAATGTGTTTTGATGTCTTTATAGGTACAGCTGCTGTGAAAAAAGATGTGTTGCAATGTATTGAAAATTACAAACCAATACAGACCAAGGAGGCTCCTATTGAACTTAAACTCATTCTTAAAGATGAAATGCCAATAGCACAGAGACCACGAAGGCTATCATTAGCAGAGCAACAAATTGTTGAGAGGCAAGTTGATGAATGGTTATCTAAAGGTATTATAAGGGTAAGTTACTCTGAATATTCTAGTCCTCTAGTCCTGGTGAAAAAAAAGGATGGTTCTGTTCGAGTATGTGTTGATTACAGGTTAATTAATAAGAAAATAGTCAGAGATGAATTCCCATTGCCAGTAATTGAAGATTTGATTGATAAACTTAGATATGCTAAAGTTTTTAGCGTGCTTGATTTAAAAGATGGATTTTTTCATTTAAAAATCAGTGAAGATTCTGTACGCTACACTTCTTTTGTGACACACCATGGGCAATTTGAATTTTTACGTGCACCATTTGGGCTATCAGTCTGCCCCAAGTATTTTATGAGATTTGTATCAATTATATTTAGAAAGTTAATTGCTGAAGGTGTTATAGTTATTTTCATCGATGATATTTTGATTCCAGCTCAAGATGAGAACGAAGCTGTTGAGAAATTAAAACGAGTGTTACAGGTTGCATCTCAATATGGTCTCCAGATAAATTGGAAAAAAGCAAAGTTGATTTGTAGAGAAATAGAGTATTTGGGACACGTTATCAAAGATGGAGAAATACGACCATCAGTAGAAAAAACTGAAGCTGTAGTTAAATATCCAGAGCCAAAAACTGTGAAGCAGCTACAAAGCTTTTTAGGATTGACTTCATATTTCCGAAAATATATTGAGAACTATGCAGAAATAGCAAGACCATTGTCTGATTTGTTAAAGAAAAACATTAACTTTGTATTTAGTGAAGAGCAGCTGTTTTCCTTTAAGAAATTAAAGCAAATCTTGGCGAGCAAGCCAGTGTTAAAGATTTTTGATCCTAAACTTAAGACTGAGCTACATACTGATGCCTCTTGTGTAGCCTATGCAGCTATTTTATTACAGTATTATCCAGATTCAGGCTTGCACCCCGTGCACTATATGAGTAGCAAGACAAGCGAAGCTCAGAGTAAGTACTCTAGTTATGAATTAGAAGCGCTAGCTGTTGTGGAAGGTGTAAGAAAATTCAGGCATTATCTATTTGGAATAAAGTTCAAGATAGTTACAGACTGCAAAGCTTTTGAGATGACTTTAAGGAAAAAAGACTTAACTGCTAAAGTTGCTAGGTGGGTACTATTACTTGATGAGTATGACTATACAGTGGAACACCGATCTGGGTCAAAATTAAGACATGTTGATGCGTTAAGCAGAAATCCTTATGTTGCAGCAGTTGTTACAACATTTATTGAACAAATTAAAATGGCCCAAGACCATGATGAAGGTACAAAGGCAATCAAAGAAATATTAAAGGAGAAATCATATAAAGACTATTGGGTTGAGAATGAAATTTTGTACAAAGGTGAAGAAAAACGGCTAGTTATTCCAAGATCTTTTGAGAAGGAAATAATTAGAAAAACTCACGACATCGGTCACTTTTCTAAAAGAAAGATGAAAGAATTAATTCTTAGAGATTATTATATCAAAGATGTTGATAGAAAGATTGAAGACTTTATAGTGGGTTGCATTCCTTGTTTATTGGCCACAAGAAAGGAAAGAAAACAGGAAGGTTTCCTAAATCCCATACAAAAGGAGAATATTCCTCTTGATACTATACATCTTGATCACGTGGGACCATTAATGGCAACGAAGAAACAATACAACTATATCCTCACTATGGTAGATGCATTTACGAAATTTGTGTGGTTATTCCCCACTAAAACTACAAGTAGTATAGAAACCTTAAATAAGTTGCGTATTCACCAGCAAACTTTTGGAAATCCAAGAAGGGTAATAACAGATCGAGGCACAGCTTTTACAAGTCACGAATTTGAAGATTATTGTAAAGAGGAATGTATACAACACATTCTGATCACTACAGGCGTGCCCAGAGGCAACGGACAGGTAGAGAGGATCCATAGAATAATTATCCCAGCTTTGACTAAGTTATGTCTGGAAAATGATTCTTTATGGTTTAAGCATGTTAGCAGAGTCCAGCGAGCACTGAACAGTACTTTTCAGAGAAGCATTGGAATGGCTCCATATGAGTTATTAACTGGTTCAAAGATGAGGAATAAAGAAGACCTAGAATTAATTAATTTAATACAGCAGGAAACAATAGACCAGTACTGTGAAAATAGAGAAAATCTTAGAAAACAAGCTAAGGAGCAAATTTTAAAGGTTCAAGAAGAAAATAAAATGACTTTCAATAAGCATAGAAAACCAAGTTCTATATATAAAGAAAATGACTTAGTAGTCATTAAGAGAACGCAGTTTGGAAGTGGTTTAAAACTGAAAGCTAAATATTTAGGACCTTATAAGGTGATAAAAGTCAAGCGGAATGATAGGTATGACTTAGAGAAAGTCAGCAATTCTACTGAGGGGCCTAATAGAACCTCCAGCTCCGCAGATCAAATGAAAAAATGGGTTGAAGAGAACCTATCAGAGTAAGTGTGGACTAAAATTTATTTATTTTAGCAAATTCTATTATAGGTGAGAGCGAATTTGAAGTATGCTAGTTTTTTTTATTTTTTGTATGTTATGAAATTAAAATATTTGATGTAATATGTGTTAATAAATAAGTTGAAAATTGTTCTGTATTCTAATAAGTTAAGAAGTTGCTTTGTAAACTACATACTTAAATGTAAGATAAATTAAAAAAAAAAACCTTTGATTGTAAAAGTATAAAGATGTAAATGCAAATAATTGTAATAACTTTTGGTTGTATACCTATATCAGTACTGTATGAGTGATTAAACTGTTTGTAAAACTATTGTTATGAGTGTATGTCAAAGTGTTAAAGCGAAGGATGACTGAGGACAGTCATGAAAGCAGGATGGCCGAATGTAGGAACGGAACGTAAGAGTGAGTGTAGAGAGAATGATTGAGAACGAAGGATGAGAGGGAGCTAGGACAGATGTTCGAGAGAATGACAGAGCTGAGCGGAGAGACGACGGTGCGCGTGCGATTTGTTAAATAAGGTGTTTAGAGTATAGATAAAATCAGTAAATAAATAAGTGTTTATCAAAATTCAGTTTTGTCTTTATTGCGAGATTCCTCTATCACTACATGTATATGTATAATAATCTGCATCAAGGCTGTAATAAGTATTTATTTAGTTATAGCTGAACGAAGCATCAAAATACTTCGCTGTATATGTGAAATATATCGCCAGTTATATATTAGAGAATACAACTCCGGGGTTGAGGCAGAGTAGGCGCAAGTGTAACGATTCTATCATAAGTAATTCAAAAGTAACTATGCATCGTTATTTTTTGTTTATACGAAACCTGACAATTGCAATAGTTTTTATATCATGTTATATTTTAATTCGATAATCTCTACAGATCCTTAAATAATGTACACAATTATTCGGGCGTGTATCGTATATGATCCCAAATAGGTGCCTACGTCGCTCGAAGTGGCGCTCGGTGTCCTTACTCGCGCGATAATAGCCGGAAACCACAAGAAATTTTTGAGTTTTTTTAGATAATATTATAATATTTTTTATATCCATTTCTGAACGAAAATATTTTTGAGCGGTTTGGCATAAACAAAAATTGACGTTGTATAAGACAAATAAATAATAAATAAATACAATTAACACTTTTTTATATCTACACCAGCTGACCATATAAATACTAGACTGGAAGTCAATTTGTCTCTTCTAATTTTGTTAAATGAAAAAGTAATAAAAAAATGTGAGAGTAAAGAGAGAAAGAGAGTTTAAAATGTCCTACCGTTCCTGGATGTGCGTGACTTATCCAAGTTTCTCTTCCTGTGGTAAAACCCCTTATTTTACGAAGAGCCACTTTTTTCTATGCCCTTCATCCCACATATTTACCTTCATCATCCACCTCAACTTCACGTTGCATCCGGTGAGATTGAGGTCAAACGCGGGATTAGTCACAGACAGATTAATATTACTTGTAAAGAAAACTCACCTTTTTATCCTATTTGGAAGCAAGAAAAAAAAATATTAAAGATTGTTTTTAGTTTTTTTGCATTTTATCATGCTTAAAAATAATTATATACTTAAGAAAATACTAAACGAAATCGCCCCTGAGCGGGACTCGCATCAGATTCTCCCGAAAGTGCTTTAACCAATTAACTGGAACTGTTTCCGTTGAAATTATTTAGTACTAGCCACCGCGCGCGGTTTTACCCGCGTAACTTTTGATCCCGTGGGAATTTCGGGATAAAATATACCCTATAACCTTTCTCAAGAGTTGGGCTATCAAATGCAAAAAGAATTTTTCAAGTCCCACTTGTAGTTTCTGAGATTCGCGCGTTCAAACAAACTCTTCTGCTTTATATATTAAGTATAGATATTGATTTTTTCGTTTTACCTAATGCTAACCTAACTCCATCTAGTGTTAATACTTTGTGGCTTTACTACCCCTTATAAAATGCATAATAAGTATTGTAAAGAAATTTGAACTCTGGTCATAAGGCTGGAAAGCAAAAGATTTTCATTAAATCTGAAAATGCTGGTTATAAAATCTCTAATTTCATAAGTAAAGCCATATCGGAATATTTTAGGGCCTTATTTTAACTATACTGGCTGAAGGAGTAATAAATAAAAATATTTGAGTCCTAAAAAATATATATGTTTCTATAGTTTTTATATTCTAAGGTCAATTCATTGCATTAACTCTATTCATTACATTACACATAACACACATAACTCTAGAAGCAAACAATAAACTTTATTTTAAATAATTTTAAACAGCAAATACTGCGACTTTATGGTCATCCTAAGTTTTAGTGAATAATAAAAATACCTGGCAAATAATTCAATGCAGTAAAACGACAGTTCCAGTGCGCCCACTTTAGGGAAGAAATAAAATAGTGATGTGGTTTAAGTGAATGAATGTAATTATTCTCACATATTTCTTTTTTTTATGGTTCTGTTAACAAAGGGCAAAAATTTTTGAAATTTCATTTTTAACAACAAAAGGAGTTTAAAAATAAAGTAGTTATCAAGTAGATTTTACTTCTACGGTTAACGTTTTAAAGCACTAGGTATGTTTGGTAGTTAATTATTTCAATTAAGTTACTTTTAAGATACAGTACACACTTCAAATGCAATTATTTATCGAATGCTTTCAAGTTTTATGCAAAACGAATGACAAAGACTCGTTCATGTTCAATAATTCTCATTCAGTACTTACACTAGGAAGTTTTTAACTGGTATCATTATTTTTCTATTTCACATTTCGAACTGTCAGTTTACTGCATTGAATTATTTGTCAGAGTATAGTACAAAATTTAATGGGTCTATGCAAAGCGATACTATTAGGGTTACCATCAGGCAAATCAAACTAACGTTCGCATACCTATTTTTGTCGTCCACGTTCACATATTTTTTTAATTTAAGCAAAATATAAAGTTAAACTTATATTTATGTTTACAACTTCTTTCACCCTTATTGCAATATCATAAGGCTTACGTTGAGGCTGTTTGAATAAAATAACAAAAAAATAAAAAAAAACTTTTTAACCGGATTTATCGGGTGTAGTATCACGTGCTACTGACCACGGGGCCTGTAGACATCGAAACTTCGAGTTAAAATGTAAAATATAGGCTCGCCTAATAATAGTCAATAATATTTTAATAGCAGATTAAGACTGATGAGGGGGTTATAATTACGAAAAAAAAAATAGTTTACATAAATTAGAATTACAAAATTCTTCGAAGTGATTAAAATTTAAGTTTGATCTGTAGTTTACGACACAGCAAGTAATAAAAACGTTTCCATCTAATTGTATGTAGTCATAAAATGTAGTTTCATCTTAAATTTTACTCGAAGAGAAGAATTTTGAAATTTTAATTTATGAAAAATATTAAAAAATTTTTTTTTTTAAATTCAGACTCACTCGTCATTCCTAATCTGCTATTAAAATATAATTGACTATATGGGTGGACCCTACGCGAAACATCCAGTTAAAAAGTGTTCTAATTTAGATCATGAAACTTGACAATTTAAAACAATATTCTGTTTTGAATACCTTATTAAACTGTGATCGCCGCCAATGCCCGGAGCTCTCACCGTCCATACAAACAGTTTTGACCAGCGCCGGTTTGAAATCATCCATGTGCTTGCCATCGTCGCGAAATAAGTAACCTGGAATATAGGTATATACTTCTAAATTAAATTAGACAAAAATCTTTATTGGAACATAAAAACAAATGCATACAATTATTATAATAATAATAAAAATAAATAAAATCCCCAGACAATCACACCGACTACATGGTCCCAAAGTAAGCATAGCTTGTGTTATGGGATACCATGTAGCGAACTAGGGGGGAACCTAGAATATAAATACATAAATAGATAAACACCCAGACACGGAACATTTTGTTCCGTGCGGGAATCGAACCCGCAACTACTGGCGTCTGAGGCGGACAGGTTTACCCCATCGCCAAAGTGGTCACCCAGCTTGGAAGAAATATAACGATGATACCGTTATATTTCTTCCAAGCTGGACTGGGAGCAAAGGAAAAACAAAGAATACGCCAGCTGCTTATCGTCCCGGGCATACTGTAAAAGTCAGTTAAGGGACAGAGGTTTAATTGTAGGTTTTTGTGGGCGATAGGCTGGCCCCCTGTCCCTGCAATAATCTCTCTACACCATTATAATGCCTCCAAATTTGTCAAATGTGACATCAGATGGTTTTATAACCTGGGGTGTTCTGCCTACCCCATAAGGGATACAGGCGTGAAGTTATGCATGTATGTAGGGTACCATTATAGTAAATACCTGGATACTAAGCTCCATTCGACATTACACTCTCCAATTTTGGGTCTCCTTTAAATCAATTAAGGGTACTATAAACTCAATAGTTGCTAACAAACACTAATTTTGAAGCCTCTAAGCTTGACATTAGACACTCTTAAAATTAGAGAAAGTAATTCAAATAACTTATATAAACAACTTAAGGTCGTCTAGCTAGCGATCACCCTTCGTATAAAATCTGCCGTCAAATATTGCCGCTCCGGTGGGGAAGGGGTCCGGAAATACAGGGTTAATTTTAATCGTATCACCTCTTGCAGGTAGCCTCTCCACATCAATCGCAACAACATTTGTTCTAAGACTTTTTACAAATTTTGTTGACGACCGGCTGGTGTAGCGGTAACATACATTGCCTTCTATGCCAGAGGTCCTGGGTTCGAATCAGGGCGACGGCGGATATTTGTGTGATGAACACAGATATTAGTCGTCAAGTCATGGATGTTTATATGTTTGTTTAAGTTTATTCTAATAAAAAATATATATTTATTCAATATGTATGTTTATATATTTCTTAAGGATATTAACATACATATTGATCCATAATCCATAACACAAGTTTTTTAAGAAACTTAATTTGGGCTAGATAATGATGTGTGAGTGTCAGAAATATTTATTTATTTATAACACAAAAATAGAAAAACAAATAAATTTTTGCTCCCTCTGTTATTTATTACTCTGAGCGTCAACCCGCTGCAGGTGGCGTGACGCGAGGTGCGTGGCGTCAGTGTACATAGAGTAACGCCAGTTTAGAGACCATAAATACTTTATGTATGGGAAAACTAAAATATTAAAATGATTAGTTTTAAACAGTCGTAGCAAAAATGTTGGGATTGATGTGGAGAGGCTGCCTGCAAGAGGTGATGCGATAAATTTAAATGAACCCTATATTTTGTGAAGAGTTGGTTCTTTCCTAAACCTGTGTCCTGTCATCTTTGACATTATCTTAACTTACCATCATATGAAATTGAAGCAGAATACGAGGGAGGCATTTTTCTAAAATAATTGGTAGTCGCATAGGTTCGCGTGTTAAGAGGAACTTTCAGTTTTAATTTATTAGAAAATATTTCTGTTAATTCTTTCCCGAGACTAAAAAGTTTAAGTTAGCGATATAAGATGTATGTATGAGTTGATGTTAGCTTTAAAAGCTTATTTCTTTATTACGATTTCAAAGAACAAGTGCATATGAAATTAGTAAGCATGAAATTATGTATTATCAATAAATTACCTAAAGCAGCAGATATGTTTTCTATTAGAGAGCTCGTCGCTTGGCTCACACCCAGCAGGGATCGGGGTTCCATTCTCATCTTCCTAGTGAAGACTTCGGCACTATTTTGAAACTCTATAAAGGTACAAAATTAAGATTTCAATAATAGATACGTTTAGACGAAGCTGAAATAGAACTTAAAAAAAAAATTAAGGAGGAACTAATAAATAAACACACAACATACATGTATTGTATTCACAACATAAAGGTCATTTATATAAAACTTTCACGACCGGCTGTTGTAGCATACATTGCCTTCTATGCCAGAGGTCCTCGGTCGAGTGCTGGCGGTGGATTTTAGTGTTGAACGTCTGTGTTAAGAACGTCTTGTGTAAGCGGTCAAGTGATGAATGTTTAAATGATTATTTTCTAAAAAAAAATAGGTATATATTTAGGTAAAAATTAAAGTTTACTATCAGTTACCTTGTGTATTTATTTATTACGTCTTCTAATATGTTTCAATAATAATATTCCTGTTATGTGAAAAAGTTTTATATATATCAATATTTCATTCATTTCGTTTGAAGATATTGTGAATTTTATTTTTTGGATTGTATTTTCATCATATTTTTATTGTCTATACTAATATATAAAGCTGAAGAGTTTGTTTTTTCGTATGTTTGTTTGAACGCGCTGATCTCAGAAACTACAAGTGGGATTTGAAAAATTCTTTGCGCATTTGATAGCTCAACTCTTGAGGAAGGTTATAGGCTATATTTTATCCCGAAATTCCAACGGGATCAAAAGTTACGCGGGTAAAACCGCGCGCGGTGGCTAGTATACAATAAGAGGTATACCTCGAAGCAACAAAAGCATCTACGACTGTACACATGTATGATAATATATTAACGGTGTAGTCACGTCTAATAAATTGTATACACTTCGCAACTTATTCCGGTCTAATAAGATTTTAAGTCCAAAGATAATGTATACATGTTATAAGATGTCACTTTTTGTTTGTTCGTTTTTTCACTGTTTACTTTCCAAATAAATGTATTCTCCTACGTACCTTTGTATTGTTGCTGGCCAATGTTGTGGTTATTCAAAGTGTTCACAAAATCTGCGACTTGCCACTTGTATACCGCCTCGTTTCCTACTACCGGCTGGTTGTTAATTAGCGGCATTTGGTTGTGGAACCTGAAACATAGGGTATAACGATCTTTGAACATGAATTTATTATTGTTTTAGTACTTAATAACTAACAAAAAATAAATAAAAAAGTCATAAAACCAAAACCAAAATGAGAGCAAACAAATTATTTCTTTTTAAGAAAAACTGAACCGCATTCAAAAAACCAACCCACTAAAAATGTTTAAATATTTTTTATAAACGCCATCCTATTCCTGTTTCTATTCTATCCACATTAGAACCCCGTATAGTAAATTTCTGCCAAAAATTAATTAATATTAATTAATGTAATAAGAACATTAACAATTTATCTGCGTTGGTATTTACATAGTTTTTGAATCAGCCGAACATTCGGCTCATCTCTGATACAAAATAAACAGATAAATTGAGAACCTTATTTTTTAAAGTCAATATATAAAATACTAAAACCTATACTAAAACCTTCCTAAACATGACAAATCTTTTTCTGAAAACCGCATCCAAATCGGTTCAGCCAAACGTGAGAAAATCGCGGACAAACATACATACATACATACTTACAGATCAAACTGAGAACCTCCTTTTTTTGAATTCGGTAAAAAAATATTTTAACCGTATTTTATGCGGTAATACGAGCTTTTCCCGTAACTTCGTACGCGCTCAACTACTCTTCCTGTGGGAATTTCAGAAACTTCTTCCATAATACAACCGGATACCTACTGAAAGAATCTTTATAAAACGTTTCGCAGCCGTGCACTCAAAGAATAAGATTTTTCATACAAACTAAATCTTATTAAAGGTTCTTCAATGGATGTTTGGGTCTATTATGGAAGGAATTCCCGAAATTCCTTCGGGAACGGGAATTTATATTATTATTATTATTCTTGAAACTATTTTCTCTCGGTTTTCACCGGTTTTCTGGTATGCACGGGCTTACGCCAAGTGCATACCAGTACATGTTTTTGAATGCAGGGTAGGCTGCGAACTAGGTATCAGGGTGCCTTGAGTGTTGGATTATTATTATATATTTCCCATTCCCAGAAATTCCTTCCTTAGTGCTCCTCTACAGTCCCTAAAAAAAGGTATGTTACAAATTTCAGTACTTTACGCAAAGTGGTTATGGCTGTACGCTGTCTTTCAGTCACTCAGTCAGTAACGGAACAGTTTTATACAGGGTGACTGGTGACAAATTTTAGATACTCCGTACTCGATTCCGATTATAATTATGTAATAAAATGAGCTACTTAATTTTTCACCAGAATTCCCTATAAATAAATAAAGAGACATTACTACACTTTTCCGACGTACCGCCTCAGGCAACACGCACACAGTAGTGTTCCCGCCACACGCACACCACCACCCGTTAATTATCGATTGTATTAAGCTTATGTAACCATGCGTTGCGTAATATTTTTTTTTACTTTGGGTTAAGTTTACTCAGTAAATAATTAATGATTATTTTTTATTTTATTTTTTCACTTCATGTATGATCTCAAACTATCACGTCCTCGAATTTCGAAAGTGACTCACCAGTCACCCTGTATATTAAGATTAACTATACTTGATATAGGTACATTATTTTTTGTCTATACGAAACCTGAAAACAGTTCAGAATGATAGAGTCGATTGCAAAAGTTTTTATTCCATGTTCATTAGTATTTAACTATATCGCGTCCAGACATTATAAAACTAAGTCATACATAATGGCTTAGTTTTATGATATGTAATTTTATAATACTTACCAATCCGCCATGTTACGAAGAGCCTTGTAGATGACCTCTACGAAGCACATGGCGTCGCTGTTTTGAAATCTATAGTTTTTAACAACATCCAGTTCCTAAAATGAAAAGTATTTTCTCATAAATAGTAATAAAATTATTTCTTTGTCATAATTACAATAACTTTCACTTGGATTTCATAAAACATAGAATGTGCCAGCTGCTTCTCTTCCCGGGCATACTGTAAAAGTCAGTTAAGGGACGGAGGTTTTATTGACGTTTTTGTGGGCACTAGACTGACCCCCTATCGCTGCAAGTCTCTCCATCATTATAATACCCCCAAATTTGTCAAACGCACCATCAGATGGTTTTATAGCCTCTTTTGTTCTGCCTACCCCATTAGGGATACAGGCGTGACGTTATATACGAATGTATGTATGCGGGCATATTTTTTAATATTTAACGTATCTGGACCTTATATGCTAATCCATTGCCGTGGTCGTATGCCACCTATTATAGCAAAACAGATTCATTTTAATACCTACTAAAATACAATCAAAGTAGCATACGATCACGTCTATCCTGTAAACATGTCTCTATCAGTATGCCGTATAAAAATACATAAATATGTCGGTGCAGGCTATTACTTGTTTCCTACATTTAAGAGCGTGTTTCAGTAGTCGGGTTTTAGTTTTTAGTTTTTAAACTTTATTTTTTAAGACCTGTGTGTTTCTTATTGCTTACGTGAATAGCTGTTTCAATGTGATCCTTGGTTAAAGTAAAGGTGGCGGCCTCTCTGCATATGTCCTCTATGTTGTGAGCTTCGTCGATCACTACGATACTGTCCTCCAAATGTATTTGTAACTGAAAAATCAATAGAGTCTTATATAAATGTGAAAATTTAATTTGGAGCACATATATCACAGTTAGAAAAGGATTTCTTATTTTATACAGGGCGACTGGTGACAACTTTTAGATACTGAAGGAGAGCACTCTGTACTCGATTCTGATCATAATTATGTAAAAAAAGTAGGTACTTAATTTTTCACTAGAATTCCCCATAAATAAATACTACTATGTTACTGTTACTACTATACTTACTACTAATAATACTAATCGCGGCACGTGACCTAACCATGCGTTGCGTAATCAATTCTTTAAGTTTCGGTTAAGTTTACGCAGTAAATAATTAATATTTATTTTTTATTATATTTTTTCTCTTTATGTATGATCTAAAACTATCACGTCCTTGAATTTCAAAAGTGACCCACCAGTCACCCTGTATATGTCCCGGGTGCTGTGTACTTGTATACAGTAATCGTTCGGTTAGATTAAACAGAAGCCATTTCAGAGCCATGAACATTCTGTTATACACCAGCCAGCACTGGGCCAGCTTGGTGGATTATGGACTAATACCTCTTCGTCACTCAGAGGAGAGACTCATAGCCCTGCAGTGAGCTCATTACAAAGAGTTGTGCTTCTGGATATAAGCCCTGGTTGTTTTGTGTCCAAAATTAAAGAAACGACTTTAATAAGGATCGATTTATCACCTAGCCATCATCGTTTGATTTAGCAATAAAGTCAATTTATTAAGTTATTTATCCTTTACAATTCTTTATTTTTAAAAATATACGTAGGTTTATTTTGAGTGTACGTAATATGGTTAAGTACATTGAATATATTTCAAATATATATTATATATTTCAAAAAATCTGGTCATAAATGAATAGCTCATACTCATAAATACATACATACATAACTTCCATCCCTTGTGGGGTAGGTAAAACACCTGAGGCTACTAAACCATCTCATGTCATGTTTGACAAATTTGGAGGCATTATAATGATAGAGAGAGACTATTGCAGTTACAGGGGGTCAGCCTGTCGAACACAAAAAACCTCCAATAAAACCTCTGTCCCTTAACTGACTTTTACAGCACCTATGCCCGGGAAGTAAAGCAGCCTGCGCATTCTATGTTTTTCCTCCGCTCCCAGACCAGCATTACTATTACTAGATTATGAAATAAACCTATTTACTCGTAACATGTTAAAAATACCAGACCACAGGGCAACTTTTATTATGTGTTTACGCCAAATAAACACGACGGCCGGAAATTCGGGATCATTATTCGAGCATCGCGACAGCACCGCCCGCACTCCCCGCGCCCCTGCTATATAGTCACCGACGCGCCGGAGCAGCGCTCTCTTCCAATGCGCTTCGACATAAAGCGCACGTCATTCGTCATTTAAGTAGCAATGTAAAATGTATAATATTCTTGTTTGTAAAGTTAAAATATACAAAAGTTGAAGATCGCCAGAAGTTTTTCTTCCTCGACATCCTGCGGCTTCAACATATTGGCGCCCCCGGGTGGGCCATCATCACGTCGAGCTCCGCGCCGCCACGTTGCGCACATGTGCGCTCGTTGAGGCTGCGCTCGCCGCCGCCGCCGCCGCAGCTGTAGACTGACGCCATCGCCTCCTTCACCGCCGCCGTAATCTCCTGTGGCCGGCTGTGTGACGTCCACGACACGCCACGCGCATCCATGTGCGCTGATGTTGTTTTCGTCATCGCTTGTCGCCGCTGCTGGGGCGGCGCCGTCGCCGCTGCTGGGGCGGCGCCGTCGCCACTACCACCGCTGCCGTAGTCTCCTTTGTGGCCGGCCGCTTGACGCTGACAGCGTCCCTTGGCGCCACGCCACGCCGCGCCGCGACGCCTCGTCGAGTGCCGCCGCCGCTGCCACCACAACGTGGCCCACGTGGCCTTTCTGAGCGCCGCTGCCATGAGCTGCGCCCGCCGCGTGGCATAATCATGCCACCATCGCCGTCCACGTGTTCTGCGCGTCCACTGACCAGGGGAGTGTTGTGAGCCAAGCTATTATTTTCCCTAATCCCTTGTAACACTTCCCACCAATGCGTATGGGGCCCACCTCATTTTAGGCTGCCTCTTCCTTTTAACGGCTGCCTAGTCTATAACCTAGACGCCACCTCTGTCAGTGGTTGTCTTTTCAATGCAATTTTATTGCCTAGCTCTTCAAGCATGTTTTTATAGAATCCACCTCAGACAGTGGATATCTCTACTGCAATTTTAATTGCCTAGCTTCTCAAGCATATTTATTTTAGAATCCACCTCAGACAGTGGATGTCTCTATTGCAATTTATTGCCTAGCTTCTCAAGCATGTTTCTGGACTAACCACCTCAGACAGTGGTTGTCCCTTTGCAATCTTAATTGCCTAGCTTCTCAAGCATGTTTTTATAGACCCATCTTAGACAGTGGTTCTTTTCATTTAAATTTTTTGCCTAGCTTTCAAAGCATATTTCCTGGACTGACCATCTCAGACAGTGGTTGTCTTTTCAATTTCAAATATTAACATAATATATTATACTTAAGATTAAGTTCAGAATATTGCACAAATATTCATAAAAGATTTGTTGTTTAAACCGTAGTTTCTCAATTTCAAAGTTTGTTTATCTAGATTTGCATTAATATTTCACATATACATGACAAGTTACTTCCTACTTTCAAACGTTTCATAATTAATTTCAATTTTGGATAAGTATTGCACAGATATTTATAACAAGTTTCTTGTTCATTGTTGTTTAAAGTCAATAAGTTCAGCCATTCTGTTATTTGCAAATTCAATCCTTCTCTGAACTGCCATTGCATTTTGGTCTGCCTAATTGCTCACACAAATTTTCATTGCATTCCAGCATTGCCCGCTAAACTCTGCTTGCATCTTCGCCTCTGCACAGCCAGCTGCCAGCTTCAGCATCTTATACAAGGGGCGTAAGCGTTTTTTCCAATTAATAAAACTTTATTTTTGTTGTTTATTAATAAGTGTTAATTCCAAGACTTTCTGAGTGTTGTTTTTTGAATAAATTAAAATGGTGTTAGACACTAAAGAATTTCTTGCATTAAAGGTTAAACGCAGTTCAATTAAGGGTCAACTGACCAACTTTAAAAATTATTTAACCACCTTAAATTCTCCTTTAACCGATCAAGTTGAAGTTAATAAACTTAATTTAAAACTTAGTAAGTTCTTGGAACTAACATCCACATTTGAGCAGCTGCAGACTCAAATAGAGGTGCTCAATGAGGAGTCACTTGCTGATGAACTTCAAGAGAGGGAACTTATCGAGGATGCTTTACAGACAAGCATTGCTACTGCCCAGCAAATATTAGAGCTCTCAAAGCCTGATGTACTTGATGTTGACAAGGCTTCCAGTTGTAGCAGCGGTAACCATAATGGCATTAGTTTTAAACTCCCTCAAATTAGGATTAACAAATTTGAGGGCTCCTACTTTAAATGGCTGGAGTTTCATGACACATTCACATCTCTTATTCATGAAAATCCTAGTATTAAGCCAGTGCATAAGTTTTATTATTTAAATTCCTATTTAGAAGGTGAACCTGCCCGCATTATTCAGAATATTGAAGTTTCCGATTTAAATTATTCAAGTGCTTGGCAGCTGCTCTGCGAACGCTATAATAATAAGCGGCAATTAACTTTTTACCATATTAATTCACTTTTAAATATTACTCCCATACAGCGTGAGTCTGATAAGGCACTTAGAAACCTGGGTGACCACATTACTAAAAATTTAAGAGCACTTAAGACCTTAGGTCAACCCACTGAATATTGGGACAGCCTTATTATACATTTAGCTACCCAGAGGCTTGATCAATTAACCCGTGTTAAGTGGGAGGAACATCAAGGCAGCTTATCAGAACTTCCCTCCCTCGCTGACTTTAAAGATTTTTTAAGCTCTCGTGCTGATGTTTTAGAGGTCATGTTCAGATCTAAATTCGATAAACCTTTGCCGCCTAGGACTACGATTGAAAAATCTTATAATAATAGATTTAGTCACAATACTGAACCTTCTAATCATGTGAAATCATTTTATATTTCAGTAAACAATTGCAAGTCGTGCGTTGTTTGCCAAGGCCAGCACCCACTTCATAAATGCAGGGTGTTCATGGCCCTAGACACAGAAGAAAGATGGGCACATGTTAAAAATAATAAACTGTGTCAGAACTGCCTGCGCTCAGGCCACATCATTTCTAAATGTCACTTATATGGCAGTTGCAAGGTATGTAAGAGGCGACACAAGACCTTATTACATAAACAAACAAGTCACAAACATAAACAACACAAACATAATTCACAAACAACACAAAACACACCCCCACCTTCCTCTTCTTTGGGTCAGACAGACCATAGGGATGGTGCAGAGGGACTTCAAAACACAAAGCTGGGTTGGTTGATTACTGGTTCAATTCCATGCAACCAAGTTCAGAACTTAACTAAATCTAAGGATAATTTCCAATTAAAATTAAACAAATTTCACAATAACTATAGATTAAATAAATTTCCACACAATTCTGAACATAAAATTCTTACAGACACAAATAAATATAGACACAAATTCAAACAAAAATTTAATGAAAATAATTTAGCAAAACAGAATTATTCTGTAACATAAATTCTCTTTTATTCTCATAGGAACACATACAGTTCACTCAAAATGAGATAACAATATTAAATAAATGCATTGTCACATAGTAAATCATATACTTTAATTCACAAATCAACTATCAGTTTAAACTTATATTATGATGACTGAAGCCTAGCTATCTATCTTCTATTCATTGATAGCCTCTCAAGTGACTCTTGAGAGCAGGGGGGAGGTTATGTGTGATCACTTACTCACAACACTATTTTACATAGCTCATATTCACACATACACACAATCGCCTCTTACATGCAGGTCTTATTATAGCAATTATACAATATGTCTGAGCTCACTGTCACAGGGGTTGCAACTTGGCACAATGCACGGCTCAACCATTTTTATTTTATTTTGTAACTTGCCTCTTGAGTTTGTTCACTTAGAGGCTGTAAGTGAATATATTATGCCTTCTGCTAGATTGCCTCTTAGATTTTTTATGTAGGAGTAAGCCTAAGTATGTTTTTGATTTGAAACATGGTATTTTTTTATTATTTTATTATTTTTTTCAATGCTCATAATTTTATTTTTGAGTATTTTTTCTTACGTTATTTTTTTAAATTTTAATAATCTACTTCATCTACTTTATTATTTTATTTCTTCAATATTTTTATCTCGTCTCTCGTATTAGCATATTAATAAGGTTTATATTTCAAATAAGACTAATGTAAATTCGCATTTTACCAGATCCCAGGTTTTTTTTTGGTATCTTTATACCAAAAAAACATAGAATGTGCCAGCTGCTTCTCTTCCCGGGCATACTGTAAAAGTCCGTTAAGGGACATCGGTTTTAAAGTCGTTTTTGTGGGCGATCCCCTGTCACTACAATAGTCTCGCTCCATCTTTATAGTACCTCCAAATATGTCAAACGTGACATCAGATGGTCGTGTAACCTCTGGTGTTCTGCCTACCCCATAAGACATACGGGCGTGATGTTATGTATGTATGTATTACACGATGTTTCGGACATTTATGAATCGATTTTGAAAATTCTTGTTTTAAATGATAGAGACTTCACGGTCCCACATAAATTTCATCGAAATCGGTTGAGAACTCTATTGAAAATTTAAAATTTTTGAAAAATATGTATGATTTCGGAGAATGTTTGGGTTGATGACATTATAACTCAGCCAAAGTTTTGACGTGAAGTCGGTTTTTTTAATGCTCTGCATTCGTTGATTATTTTTTTTCTTTTTCTATATGTTCGTATATTTATTTTTCTTACCTTTTTTCTTTTCAAATGTAATGAAATGGTAATTTGTCTTTTATTTTATAAACTTTTATAATTAGTGTGTTTTTGTATTCAAGTTGTCTAGTACGTGAAAGAAATGCCTATATTTGAAAATAAAACACATGTAAAGTTAAAATGTCCCTAATCCCCGGGTCGATGAGGTAGTTGTAGGGACAGGCCACCACCTCGTGACCAAAACTTATCAAGTCTTCTTAATACAAGTGAAGGCAGGTGGTTCGTTTTTAGAAATGTTTTTCTCACAAACTAAAGAAACGAAATAAATCATCACGTTGCCATCGTGATATTTAGCAGCAAAATCAATTTATTGAGTTATTATTTTTTTTTAATCGATCATTTTTAAATATTATGCCTAGATTTATGTTTAAATATTTTGATTATTTATTTTTTCAGTTGTTTTTTTAAAATATTATTGGTAATAATTTGAATATTTGACTGACTAACATAAGGAGAGGCATCATCTGATAAAGGGTTGTGTCCTAGTTGAAAGCATAGCACAGGGAAAATGCTTCCTTTTTTAATGTCCTTATGTTTAATTAAAGGTACGAGTTTTTTTTTCTTTCTTTGCTTTCTTCTAAAATTTTACGAATATCTCTTTTATTTTTTTACTTTTTGTGTAATATATAATGTGGTATCTGTTACGTGTCTTATGTTATTAGTATGTTGTCATGTGTCTTAGTATGTGAATCCGAATATAAAACTCACATTATCCCTAATCCCCGGGTCGATGAGGTAGTTGTAGGGACAGAACACGATGTCGGCGTCTGCTTGGAGCGCCCTCGCCGCGTAGAAGGGACACGCCACCACCTCGCGACCAATACTTACCAAGTCTTCTAGATACAAGTGAAGGCAGGTGGTTCGTTTTTAGGAATGTTTTTCTCACAAATTAAAGAAACGAAATAAACCATTATGTTGCCATCGTGAAATTTAGCAGCAAAATCAATTTATTGAGTTATAAATTTTTTAAAAAAGATCATTTTTAAATATTATGCCTAGATTTATGTGTAAATATTTTAATTATTTATTTTTCAGTTGTTTTTAAAAATATTATTGGTACGAATTTGAATATTTGACTGACTAACGTAAGGAGAGGCATCATCTGATGAAGAGTTGTGTTCTAGTTGAAAGCATAGCACAGGGAAAATGCTTCCGTTTTAATGTCCTTATGTTTTATTAAAGGTACGAGTTGTTTTTTTCATTCTTTGCTTTCTTCTAAAATTTTACGAATACGATCCTCTTTAATTTTTTTACTTTTTGTGTATAATATGGTATCTGTTAAGTGTCTTATGTTATTAGTATGTTGTTATGTGTCTTAGTATGTGAATTCGCATATAAAACTCACATTATCCCTAATCCCCGGGTCGATGAGGTAGTTGTAGGGACAGAACACGATGTCGGCGTCTGCTTGGAGCGCCCTCGCCGCGTAGAAGGGACACGCCACCACCTCGTGGCCAATACTTATCAAGTCTTCTAGATCGAAACATGGCGGGAGAGTTTTGCGGTTGAGCGCCGATCGGTTGTCGAAATGTTTGCAGTTGGTTTCGGATTTGTTACGGTCGAATGTGCTGTTTTTTTCTTTGATTGCCTGGAATTTATGAATTGGTATATTAAAGATTAACAAATTTTTTTGCATAACACATATTTGAGTAGAGTTACTGGGTAAAATATTAAAAATACATATTTCTAACATGCATATGACATTATCTAGCCCAATCTAAGTTACGTTGAAATCTTGTGGTCCTTATGGAGAATTTATAATTAGCGGATAAATTAACTGAAATATTTAGACATACATTTTGAATGAACTATACATATACAGAGTCCGCCTATAAAAGTCAATTATATTTTAATAGCAGATTAGGAATGATGAGAGGGTCTGAATTTGGAAAAAGGAATTATTTTTTCATATACGTATTTTTTATAAATTAAAACTTTAAAATTATTTTCTGTGAGTAACTTTAAGAATAATCTACACTTTTTGACTACATACAATTAGATGGAAACGTTTTTATTACTTGCTGTGTAGTCATAAACTACAGATCAAACTTAAATTTTGATTACTTAGAAGAATTTTGAAATTTTAATTTATGAAAAATATTTTAAAACATTTTTTTTTTCGTAATTGTGACCCACACATCAGTCTTAATCTGCTATTAAAATATTATTGACTATTATAAGGCAACCCTATAGAGTCGCGTCGGTTTTAACAACGCTACTTAAAAAACTAAAACCAATTTTAAATTCAATGTATTGTTCCTTTGCATTTAAATCTTACTAATATTTTAAATATGAAACTTTGAATGGATCATGGCAATCATGGCTGAACAGATAACGGATTTGGATGAAATTTGGCATAGTGATAGTGTACAGTCTGCATATGTAGTCCAAAGGCTACTTTGTATCCCGATTTTCCTGCGGGATTCGAAATTGCCCGCGTAAAACAACTAGTGAATGAAAAAAAAAAGCCATTATTATTGTTTACTTAAAATAACAATGTAATAATACCTTCGTACAACCTCTGCACATTTCATTCTTATTCCCCCACAATTTTCTATCAAACTCCCTGATGCAGCTATATTCCCTCGACGACAATATAGTCATTTTCGCTATATCCGTATAGTAGGTCCTTCCGAACTCTTTGATGACTTGCTCTAGCTGCTTATGCGTCCTCGCTCCATAGTAAATCTTAGGCGCTCTGCAATGAACAAGCATGGAGGTCCTAAGTTGGATGTTTTCAATCTTATTGTACAGTGCTCTGAAAGGTAAACACAAACTACCGTTACCATGGTTACCGCCACCTGTTTCTGTAATGCTAACTAGGTTCTAGGGTACAGGTAGCCGCAAAAGTCTATTAACCCGTACCTACCGCGCCACACGCACAAAGTGTGTCTGTCAGCTTTTTTGACCTCATAATGAGATGGCAGTTAATGACCTGATTACGGTATTAATTAAACATTACATTTTACATTGTACTTAGTAAAATGTAAAATTTAATAAGTATAAATTTTTTATTAGAAAATTTCGTGTAAAGATATTTTTGTACCCCTTAACAGAATCAAAAGTTAAAAACTGAACGCCCAACGAACAATAAGTCTTTGCCATGACAGGGGCTCCAAATAAACATAACTTACAAACCTTCATAATAAGCATAACACAACTACTTATATGAATCATAAGTTGCTAAATTCTTTTATTCCAACAGTCACCATTTTGATTCTGTTAAGCGACTTTGCGGCTGCCTGTACATTGTCTTTACGAGTTTCTACATGCTCCTGTAGAAAAGGTGATAATTTACTATTATAAGTTCACAATTACATTTTGTCGTCTTGGTTTATATCTTCATACAGTTTAATACTGACTCTCAATATTAACGACAGTTAAATATCAACCTTTTCTAAGGGGAACAAGGTATTTTTTAACCTACAAAATTATCTATAAAAGCATTTATCTCAACTATTCATCTATTAGGTAATTGAAGTTTTACTTAATTTACTACATGTCTAAGAATACTCCCAAATTAGCTACAACATGCAATTTTTATTCTACCATGCTAAACAACTCTACCAAAATATAAAATAATAAAAAAACACATGTCGCAAAAAACATACCCCTGCGAGTTTTTTAAACAGTTTTCATGAAACTCTAAAAAATTATGTTAGGTAGGTACTAAGATTTGTAAAAACGTTTGTAAACTGTACGTGATCAAAAATATTTTTTCTGGTGTATATTATGTCTTGCCAGATTGTTACACTGGCCATATAGCAAATAATGCATTATATATAAACATTTCTGTCACTCACACAACATTATCTACTCCAAATTAAGTTTCTTAAAGCACTTGTGTTATGGATACTAGTTAACTGATATACTTAAGAAATATATAAACATACATATTGAATAAATACATATTTTTTATTAGAATAAACTTAAATAAACATATAAACATCCACGACTTGACGACTGATATCTGTGTTCATCACACAAATATCCGTCGCCGCCGGGATTCGAACCCAGGACCTCTGGCATAGAAGGCAATGTACGTTACCTCTACACCAGCCGGTCGTCAAAATTATAATACGTATATTTTTTCTACTACCGGAATAACTGTGAAGTTGAAAGAATTAAATGTAACCTAACATTAATGTATAAAAACTGAACGTATTATGGCCAGTACTGTGTTCGGTCTTTTCATGCATGTCATAAAATCTAGGATAAAAACTTTGTTCCGCCCATGACATGTATACAGGGCAGGGCAGTTGGTAATTAGATCGAAAATTTTCAAGGCGATGTAGATTACATCATTAAGGTACAATCATTTGAACCCAAATTGTGTAATCCGAAGCTTCACTTCTCTTTTCAGCAGTGCGAGCACAAAACTTTATAGACTCGTATGTTTACAAATGTTCGCCATACTATGGAGACGGTTTGTAAGCAATAATTGAAATCTATCCATTGCCGCACGGCCAGCTTAAGTAAATGTGTGCATTGTTAATTTTGAATGTTTGTAAACATGTTTTACACTTAAATAACTGTAAATTAAAAAATTACAATGTTACTAAAACTTGCAACCGACTCCATACTATAAGAACAAAAAGAGGAAAAACATTGATAATAAAACGCACATAGTAAACATCATGCTATCATAGTCTCAGCACATACCTGATCTTTTCTGGCGTCTCTTTCGGTCCATTTTCTATCTCTTTCTTTTCTGGAGTGAGTTCTAAGAAGTCTTCTCCTTGCATGAAGCTCTCTTTCCAGCTCTCATCTTCGGTTACGTCGAGTCGCGGCTTCTTGTGTATTTGTACGAGGCCAGCGGTTGAGGAGTCTGAAGATTCGCAACATATTGATTTATATAATTAAACCACTTACCTATAGGTGCGATAGAGAAGTGCAAAAAGTTATAATTTAATATTTTAAGTATTTTGCATTTAATAATGATCAATCAAACAGAAGTCGTCGTGATGCCGTGGTTTCTGTGCATATTATACGATATCGCAGGTTAAGCGACGTTCGGTGCGGTCGGTAAATGGATGGGAGACCGCCGACCATTCATTTCTCAAGACGATTTCCATGCTACGGAGGGCACGTTTAGCAGTCGGTTTAGGGTACTGTATACTAGTCGTATACAGTAGTCGTTAGGGTTTATGAGAAGCCATTTTGGCACCCTGAAAATTCTGACATCCGCCAACCAGCACTTGGCCAGCTTGGTGGATTACGGCCTAAACCTCCTCGTCAACCAGGGGAGAGACTCATATCCTTCTAGTGGGCTCATTACACGAAGTAATGATGAGGACGAATGCTCAATTATTAACAAATATCAGAAAAATGTTCTAAATAAATCCAGCCGACCAGGACTCGAACCAGGGGCCTCCCATTTGTCGGGCAAGTAGGTTCTCTATCAAATGAGCTCCCTGGCCCTGGCAGATGTCATCGAAATTACTCATCATCATCATCAACAGCCTGTAGACGTCCACTGCTGGACAAAGGGCTTTCACAAAGTTTTCCACGTCGCTCGGCCCCGCGCCGCCCTCATCGAAATTACTGCTGCAAACCAATTCTACAAGATGGAGGTACGAGTATGTTAACAATACAACGTAATTTCGATATATTTGACTATTATTGCACACTAATATGACCGTAGATGGACGTAAAATAGCCTACTGTTTTACGTGTTTGGTGTGTGAGATGGATGTGTGTTCGTTGATGGGCTTGATTTATCAATACAGATAATAAAACAGTAAAAAAAACGTGTCTGTACATTTAATATTTTTACAAAAAAAAATATCTAGGGTTATAAAGAAATAAAAAGAGAGTAAGAATCTGAAAAAAAAATTTTGTCTGTTTGTTTGTAAGTTTGTCTGTTTGCACACGCTAATCTCTGGAACCGCTGGACGGATTTGAATGAACCTTTTTTTGATGTATAGCTGTGAAGCCGGGGCAACATATAGGGTATATTTTATTTCGGTTACTGGAATACCTGATGCAGAACCCTTAAGGGATCATCAAAACCGTAAGAAATATAGATATGATGCCTTAACAAAAGTTGTCCAGGATGATGAGCAGATTCTGCAGACATAAAAAAATCTAGGATCTAAAAAAATTGTAATAGATTTTTAAAAGTTATGCCTAAAACTTACTTTACTAAAATATGGTGGAGATGTTCGTCATACAGATCAGAAGTACTCATTACTCAGTTGCGCGTAGACCGAGCATGAGTCTAAGGTCGTGGGTTCGATCCTGCTCGCGTATTTTTTTTTTTATTATATATTTTTTTATTTTGTTTACAATAAATATTTAATTGTGAACAAAATTGTCTTTGACACCACTTGATTTCAATCAACATCCAAAGAGATATCGTAATACGTTTAAAATAACTCCGTCATAAAATAGGTAGGTATGTTCGATAAGACGCGGGCGGGCGAGCGAGTGATTTGCTGGCATGGCCGGCCACTCACGCTATTAATTGTTCGAGATACCTACCAAACTCTGGGTGCCTATGACCATATTCACCCAACTTTTATTATTTCACTTGGATATAAGATTTATCTGAATGAACCGCGTTTCAATATTCAACGTGTATGATAGCTAAATCTACTGTTCGTAGAATAAACGAACATACATACATATAACTTCACGCCTTTATTCGTTATAAAACCTCTATCCCTAAAATGACTTTTAAGGTATGCCCGGGAAGAGAAGAAACTGATACATTCTACGATTTTCTGTTGCTCCTAGTCCAGCGTGGAAGCAACGAACGAACAGTGTTTTTGACATTGTAACGTGGCATTAGTAGATTAGATAGATGTTAAAGCGTTCGGATAGCCAGAAGAAAAAAAAACTGAACTACACTAAAAATAAACATGGGAATAAGAATTCTAAGGAAATTCTCCTGGTAAAAGTACTAGGGGCTTAAAAATAATAAATCTGAAAAATAGTTGGTATGCAGTAGAAAAATTTGCTATGTTTATAGGGCTTAATCATTAATAAAGCTTCTTGCGCGATTTAATACAGGTAGGTACAGAAGGCAGCAGGTCAAGCGTTACATTACCTGTCAAATTTCCCCAAACAATTTTAACTTAGGTAATGTCGAGGGCATAGATTTCAGATTCAAGTAAAAAAAAAATACCGATTTGTAACGCTTGATGTGCTGCCTTCTGTACATACAGAAATATATTGTAAGAAAGTTAAACTTAAAATAATGGGACTCAAGGTTTTATTTATTTCGTGATCATTTCTAGCTCTTGGAAGTTAGAAACCGTAGATTTAGAAGTAGAATAAAAAGTAACGTAGATGTGTTAACTACCAAAAGAAATTACATTAAATTGGCTCAGCCATTTTACCGTGAAAAGTAGCCAATCATAACTATAGACAGATACACATTATACACTGATAATGGCTGGATGGATAGATCTTTGCTACTCTTTCACGCAAAAGAGAATAGCAATAACAATAAGCTATAATTAATGAAGATAGGTATTGCATGAATTATATAAAATTTAAGACACTTTGGCACCCGATTTGTTTATAACGCAAGGTGCCTAATATAGTTACCTATGTTTGTGGTTAGGAGTTATACATATTATTTGGGCGAAGATTCTTCATTTTTATTTATGTTATTAAAGATAGTACTTAGGACCTTGGAGAAGAAAATAACCTACTCGAAATACTAATTCAATACAGACGAAGTCGCAGGCATCATCTATGTAATATACCTACCTACCTATACTATTTCACAAAACACCTAGGTGAAACTGCGGATCACAGCTTTGTTGTAACAGCTTTTGAAGTAACTCTGTCTGTTTATCTATCAGTAACGCTTAACTACTGAATCGATTTTGACGAAATTTTGAATAAGGTAAGTTTAAACTTCAAGGAGGATATAATAATAGTATTTATCCAACTCCAACAACCGGTATCCACGCGGACGAAGTCGCGGGTCACAGCTAGTTGTAAATATATAAAATAATAATATACAAATACGTATTTTGGACATTTCTAACGAACAAAAGATCAATGAGACACATTTAAGTGAATGAGAAATCACTTTTTCATCTTGGATCTGAAGTAAAAAGAAAGTAATATTTTTATATGTTCGCCGATTTTGAATATAAATATTATATATTTTTGTTATATAGAGAATAACAAAAAGCTGAGATAGTTCTCGTTCGTGTCGGGCTTGGGTCACGGATGACCATTCTTCTTTGATGTTTATTATTGTTCAAAGTAATTCTTCCAACAAATCTAAAGCTTTAATAAGCTTAGTATCTATATCCAATATACAAAAATATATCATGTTTCAAATACCTATATATAAGTATATCGTGCGTATATCATACTACACGCAAACTTCCAAAAAAGGGCACCATAAGCCCTTATCGATAACTTAAGCCGGAGGCAGGGTCAGAAAACCGGACCAATCATTACATATTTATATGAGATCGAGTATTTTTTTCTATAACTATGTTCTCCTCTTGTTGTTTTTTCAAATCATATTATACGCCATGAAATACCTCCAAGAAATACTTTTCATTGGTGGATTTCGGTATTCAATACGATAGTCGATTGTACAAAGAAAGCACATATCATACTGGTATATAAGCGTTGCCATGACAAAGAAAACCCGGATTGTTATTCACTAAAAGTGATCTTTCGCTGTCCTTTTGGAATGAAACCCATCTATAAGAATGTTGGAAAACGTTACAAAAAATATTTAAGACACGTTACTGTGATTACGGCAGTTTAGTTTAAGGCGTTGTTGGCGCAGCTTCCGAATAATATAATGTAAGCCGCGTAGGTATATCCTTCAAGTAAGGGAAGAAAGTTTGTATGCAAAATCTAAACAGCTACATAAATCTAGTACCGTATAAGGTCGGTCTAGAGTAGCCCTACCGCTCCTGGATAAGCACGTCGTAAGAGGAAACTAGTCCGAGTGACCCCCTTGGTCGTAGGACCGCTTAAGGGTCGGCCTGGTTAGCAACCACCCTTTATATAAAATCTGTCGCTAAATTTTACCGCTCGGCCAGTGATGTGTTCGTTCACTGCCCGAACACATCACTGCCCGAGCAATAATTTATGAAGAGTCGCTGCCTTATCACGTAAATATTAGCGATCAGCTGTAATGGCGCAGTCATCACGCCATTGCTTTACATCGTATTATGTAAGCGATAGCTGTGCAATCGTTCGTTGATCGCAGAATGCATTTATTGCTCCGATACTAGCGCCAAAAACAATTTGGTAGCTAAAAAAGAAACTAATAAAATGAAAAACAGATGTTTGCTTTTAAAATTTCGCAGAAAAGTACACACGAAAAGTATGAAAATCAAAGGGATTATATGCGCTTTTGGTACATCGATTGTACGATAGAGGCAGCACAGTCGTCGGATTGCTATGGCTTTGTTTTTGCTGTAACGTAATACGAATTAGTTCTTTTTAAGCAAATCTTGCGCAATTCATGCCATCGCTTTGCTCTTGCAAGTTACGTGATAAGGCAGCCGGTTCTTTCCTAGGCCCGTGATGCTTTCATCTTTGTTTTCATCCTCAGTTAGGTACTATGAACTCAAACGAAGGCTCAGATAGTCTATACTACAAAAAGTAGCTAGTTTAAAATTTAAATATGAAAATTTAAATATTTAATTTACCTCCACCGAGAGGGGGTGACAAGGGCTCCTGTCGTTTACACGCGGGAGTGTCTCCGTTGCTAGTCGACGCCTTGGGCTCGTCGTAAATAGATTTAGAACCTGCGGGAAAAGAGACTTTTCTTAAAAACTAACTTGAGAAGGTCTAGGCACAAGAAGATTTGCAGTGAACCAGCCTGCGATTGACATAAGAGATTATGAGTTTGAAATTGAAATTTAAAAGCAGTTAGGTTTCAAAGACTGGCTCTTCAAGACATTACTTTTTTTATTTCATCTATTATTTAATATATTGTATTGTCTAATTTGAAAATATTTAAAATAATTTGATGAAATTGTAAACATAATGTAGTATTTTAATGTAATGTATTTTTCATTTCTCATACTCGGAAAGTGGTCTATGTTTGATCCAAGTATCGGTCTGAAAATGCTTCTTCCGACCCGCGGGTCGGAATGTTTCATACAAATTCATTCCGAACCAAGGGCCGGAATGGATTTCAAAAATAGAACTAATACATTTCTTATGAAGCCAGCTGTCAAAAATTTAGATTTTTTTATGTTTTTTTTTTATTTTAGAAGTCAAGTTAAAAGAAATAATTTAAAAAATTATATTTGTCTATATTTTGTCACTATCATTTAAAAAAATATATAAATATATAATTTTCTTAATTATATATAATTATTTTAATACATAGGGTTGTTTTATGTAAAAAATGATATCTATACCTACATAGAAATATGTCACCGATTTATATGTGAATAAAAATGTCACTTTAAACTTTACGAATTGTTCGAACTTTTCCATTAATTTTAAATAAATATTTAAGAAAAATGTTTTTTTTTACTTTCCTTATATTCGAAATGAAAAGAAGAGTGTTCCCCGCGGGTGTATGACATCACGCCTGTATCCCGTATGGGGTAGGCAGAACACCAGAGGTAATAAAACCATCTGATGTCACGTAAAAAATGATATCTATACCTACATAGAAATATGTCACCGATTTATATGTGAATAAAAATGTCACTTTAAACTTTATGAATTGTTCGAACTTTTCCATTAATTTTAAATAAATATTTAAGAAAAATGTTTTTTTTTACTTTCCTTATATTCGAAATGAAAAGTAGAGTGTTCCCCGCGGGTGGATGACATCAATTCATACTCGGATTATATCCGCCCTCGCTGCGCTCGGGCGTCTAAATACCTCGTATGGGAATTGATGTCATCCGACCCTAGTTTAACAATCTACTATTTATTTAATATTTTTTTAATGAAATGGCTTTTTAAATAAATGTACAGTTCAGCACTTTGGCAATAGGGTGCTTTGAAAAACAGCGTTGCCACCTCCAGGCAACATAGCTGAAAGTATCCTTTTTGACACAAAAATTCTATATTTGTTAATTGTGTATTTGTTAATATGAGTATCAATAAACTGATTTATTATTATTATTATTTATGCAATCTTACTGTTTTTTTCTTTGATTTTCGTGACTAAGGACTCTTTTGTACTTTTATTCCAGACAAAAAATTATTGAAGGACAATCAACCTACTGAGATTTTAATTTAAGCATGTTTCAGAACCTCATGGATAAGTTTCGAGCATAAGTAAAGATAGAAACAAATGAAAACCAGGTATAACACAAATAAACAAAGGCACCTTTGGAAGAAAATTAAAATAATAGACAAATCTTAACAGGAATCTCGATCCCGTTACGAGGAAGAAGTCAATGCTATAAACGACACACAAACAACAAATATTGCGTAGAAGCAGTTCATCATTCTTTAAATTACATACACACATATATAACGTCACGCCTGTATCCGTTATGGGGTAGGCAGAATACCAGAGGTTACAAGACCATCTGATGTCACGTTTGACAAACTTGGAGGTATTATAAAGATGGAAAGAGACTATTGTAGTGACAGGGGGTCACTACAATACAGCCTATCGCCCACAAATTCGTCTTTAAAACCTCTATTTTTTTAAATATCATTTGAAATTTTGGTACAGTGGTAAGTCATACATAAGTTAAGTTAATAATATGTTAGTGTATTAAAGATAATCTTATACACTAACGTATTATTATATTGATAATGTTTTGATAATGATGATAACTTAAAAGTACGTACGAATATTTGTAGATCTTTAAAACTGATAACTCGGGGCGGAGTGAGCTAGAATTTTTCACACATGATGGGCAGAGGATAAAATTATAAATAAAACTGCACGTCAAAACTTTGGTTGAATTATACTGTCGTTAATGTAAACATTCTCCGAATCCAAAAATATTTTTTAAAAAATTTTAATTTTTTCATGAAATACTAAATCGATTTCGATGAAATTTATGAGACCAACTCTGAAGTATCTTCTATCATATGAAACAAGAATTTTCAAACTCGATTCATAATTGTCCGAAATATGGTGTAATAAAGACACAAAAAACATACACACTAATTGAGAACCTCATCCTGTTTTGGAAGTCGGTTGAAAAGTCTTAACGATTTAAAAACAATGAATTTTATCCTGGATTTTGAAACGGTACCTATCCTTAATTACTAATATCCCTAAAATATGCAAGTATTTAATACACACGTATTTACCGCAGGAACAGATTTTGATAATATAAAATGGGGCACAATCAAGTTAAACATAACTCTCTTTTATTAACATTGAGAAGTCAGTGAGACTTAAGAGATGTCGAAAATAAATAAAACTAAAAATACAAAAGTTACATACATATTACAAATTTATATTAGTATTAGTTTCATAAAACTTATCAAACATGTCCACTCATCCATCCAAAACGATCCGTAATTAATGAAAACTTTGCGAACCTTTGTCAATTTGGCAACTCTATTAAACCCGGCCCCGGGGTACCATCATCAAAGACATTACAGGCAATTTGGTTGCACGCAGAATCCCTACACAGCGCAATTAAAGGGAAAGTTTAAATAATCGAGTTTCACCAACCTAATCCCTTATATCGACTTTCACTTAGTCCCTTATCGGGGCTAACAACCCTGAACATTCTCTCCGGGGCACTTTCGAAAACACGATTCCCTATTCCATTAGAGGGTCCCTCGAAGTTATCTAGCGTTATTTACAGCGCCTGACCGTACCGTCTTATGTAGTCGACCCTTACGTATATAATGTGGGTAGGTATATAAGTGAGCATCGTGTGTCGGTGTTTATGGGGGTTGTGGGAGGCGTGTGGGGTTTGAGGTAGAAGGGGGGTGTCGCGGTGTCGTTGCCATGGCAACGCGGCACCCGGACGCCGGATCCCGACGCCCGCAGTGTCGGCCGCCGCGCCCGCGCACCCCGCTCAAGTGACACGCGCTTCGAAAAAGCACAACCACCCTGGTTAGTAGGGTGACGTTGGATTTTTTTCGAAATTAGTAATTTGTTTTCGGTAGATCTAAATAAATCACTTTTTTTTTGTTTCGGAGTCCTAAAATATTAAGATTAATATCAGATATTTTTAAGATATTATTAAAAGAAAATGTATAAAATGAGTAATTGTAACTGAATACATTGATCATAAAAGTTCTTAGTTAGATGGTAATGGCTTTAATATTGTTGCAGAAAAGTAGTTACATTTTAATACTACAGTAGAATTCGTTTATTATGACTCCGCTTATATTGACCAACCGCTCATTATGACGTGTTTACACAGTGCAGTTTGGTTTTCATATAAATTATATAACTAAGTCGTATATAATGACTTCGCCTATAGTGGCATATTCGCTTATTGTGACCCTTTTTTATCATTTTTTTTCCGCTTATTGTGACCGACCGTATGATTTCTAACACCTTTGGCAGTGTTCGGGAGAGTCAGGTTATACCCAGACTTTCGGCGCGTGAAAAGCTTTTTTGATTTGAGTCTCAGAGCTTAGATTTATTGAGTCTACATATTAATATCTACTTTGATTTATCTCTATTTTATTTTATTCTATTAAATTCTTGCAGTACCTATGCTTTGTATGACGTCCGTTTAGTATGACTTGTTTCTTATTTCCCTTCGATGTCATTTTAAACGGATTTCACTGTATCTTAACACAAAACTGTCTAGATAACCTGCACTTTAAAGGTACCCAAAATAACAATTAAATATGTATCAAGTGTTTTAATTACGTTATTTCTCAAAATTAGTATTTATGTCTTATTAATCCTAATTTAAATTCGCAATTGTTGGAAATTATTTCAAGTTTATTTTTAGGCACACATATGAAATAAGATTTTTTTTACTTCGACGAAATCATACAAGTGTTAAAACTACTAACTAGACCCTAAACTATCGGGTCCATAACAGTAATTGGATTCTTGGTAAATCGGTCTATGAGCATCCAAGGCGACTAAAGCAGCATGGTCACCCCTGAATCCACCCGTTTGTCGGGTCGATGCCGAGATGGGTTAGGGTGGGTCGCACCTTTTGTTTAGACCACCCCATCGCCCTGGCTTTCATTTACTCACATCCCACTCTCAATGTTGTTTGCGAACGGTTTTAGGTGCCTAAATGTAGAGGAAATGTCGCGATTTCACTTTTTTTGTATACCAACCAACCGCGGGGTTTCCGAAACTTTTCGGAAGCAACTTTAGAGGCAACACAATTCGGGATGCCGAGTTCTCATTTTTTTTTTATTATTTTTTCCTCATAATACAAAGTAATGACTGTTGGGTTGGTTTTTAAGTACAGACGTGGTTTTGAAAGCTCGCAATCAGTGTTAGCTGGTATTTGTTGATGTAGTTTTTGAGTATGATCTAGGTACGACGTTTTTGGGAGAATCCTTTTTTAGGGTACTTTTAAAAGCTAGTTTTTTTTGGACATGCAAGGAGTTTTATAAAAATAAGAGAAAGTACTCGCTTTGCGATGTCGCAAAATGTTACGTATGGATTTTTGGGAAAATACCCTTTTGAGTAAAAGAATTGCGTAGCATAATATTTTAGAGAAAATAATACTGGTTCTGTTTAAAAGTTTGGTATAAAGGGAGTGTAGTAAAATTTAAAAATATACCAATTTTATTTTGTAATATATCAATTAGGATGGTATAAAAGTACACACAAAGGTGTGAACCCAATTGTAGGGTTAGTCCCGCTATGGTATGGTCCCGGTATGGCACCCTCTTAAAATACCTATCAAAAAGTCCCGCTATGGTACCCTTCAGTTTTTGGTACTGTTGTAAAGAAAAGTTATACAATGCGTTAAGAAAAAAATAGTATTAATAAAAAATATCTTTTCTTAACTATTATAGTTAAGCAAGATAATATTTATTAATACTATTTTTTAAACAAATCACGCTCGGTAATTGTCGTTTCACTTCAGGTAGTTACCTGACCAACCGGTTTTTTCGTAAAACAATAGAGACGAGCCCTTCCTCGAATTCGTATCTAGCTCTTCCCTTTTGTTTTTATGAAAATAGAGAGAGACAGTATTATTCCGGGTTTAGTTTGCTATTTGCAGCTGTACTTTTGCGATATGAGTAATTAGGATAGCTTGTTAGTTTATCTATTGCAATGTCTGGGTCAAGTAGTTCACGTGGTGTAAATGTAATAATTATTGACAGTCGACGCGGTGGAAAAACTTTATTACGTGCCGGACATAAATATATTAAACGCAGAGAAAATAAAAATTCAAGTACTTGGCATTGTGTAAATAGGAGAAATATGTAGTGGATATATAACTATTGAGAATACCAATAATACAATAATTAAAGATTATAAACACAGTGATCAGTGCGTGCCACATTTTGAAGACAATGAAGTTCAAATGGCTATAAGTGAGTGCAAAAAAGAAGTAAATTCAAATTACGGATCAGTACAGAAATTTTTCGAAAAACACATGGGTAACTTAAAAGACAAAGGGTTACACCTTACAGGAAATGTTCCTGACTATAAAAAATTAAAAACAGTATTATACAGACACCGAAATAAGTCGTTGAACGTACCAAAAACACAATTTAAGAATGTGGAAGAAATTATAATACCAGAAGAATTTAATAAGTATGTATTGGCTGATTATTGTAATGAAGACTGTAATCGAATAATTATATTTTCCTCGACAGAAGTAAAGGAATATATAAAATGTGTAACGCATTACTTTGGTGATGGCACTTTCGACGGCTGCCCAAACCAAAAATTCGAACAAGTTTATGTCATTCATGGAGACATGGGAAGCACTGAGTTATCCACGAATGTAGCACCATTATTTTATATTCTGTTAAAAAACAAAGAAGGGAAAACTTATGAAAAAGTTTTCGAATTGATTAAACAAACTTTGCCTGAATGGCGTCCATCGAAATTTACCTTCGATTATGAAATAGGAGTAATAAATGCAGCAGCGAAGATTTTTCCTGATATCAAAATAAATGGATGTAACGTACATTTTCAAAAGAACGTTATCAAAAAAGCGAAATCTTTAAATCTCATGAAACACGAAGAGTCCTCGAACCATGTTAAGCAATGCATAGGCTTGGCGTTTTTGCCAAAACAAGATATTGAAGACGGCTGGCTGCATATAATGGAAAATAGGTATAATATCTTGGTTACTTTCCAAAATGATGTTTGAGTACTTAACTCTAATTATATGGCAAAAAAGTAAAGAACAACAATATCAGTAAGGACCTGTTAATTTCATTGCTTTACAAGTACGAACGTTTAATAAGTATTTTTTTCAGTTTCGACGATGAAGCTATGACCAAATTCAATGACTATTTTGTCACTCAGTGGCTTGAATATCCAGACCTCATTTGGTGTTGCCATAATGAACGCCATAGAACAACTAACTTGGCGGAATCTTGGAATGGCAGATTCAACAAAGTTATTGGAAAAAATCCCAGTTTATTATTGTTTCTGCAAACAATTGGCAACGACACATGTCACTTTGATATAAAACAAGCCAAGTAAGTTGTATTTTTAGACAATATTTTTAAGCAGATATAATATTTTTAAAAGCCGATATATATTTTTTTACATAATACGAGTACATAGAAGAATTTGAAAATGGATTTGGAAAATTACCTACGGCGTTGAAAAATCTTTATTCTGTTTTATTTTATAGCAGTTATGTAAATAAGACTGTAAAGTTTGGTCAATAACGCATCAGTAAAATACGTTTTTAGTTACTGGTGACTGCGGTTAGAGTCTACAAAGGTAATATCGATTTAAAATGAAACTTTTTTTTTCTTCAATTTATAGATCAGTATAATATCTGAATTACTTTAATCTTAAAAGGGAAGGCAACTTATCTAAGCTTTAGAAAAGATTTTTGTATCCAAACTTAAAAAAAAAATAAGCGAGACAAACACAAAATAAAAAAAAAATCTATCGGTTAAAAAGTGTTCTATATGATATCTTTTTTCTATTTAAATATGGACGACTTTAAAGAGGACAGTAATCTAATTAATATCAACCTTATATTCCTATTCAAATCAAGCTGTTAGGTACCCGCGGTTGCTTCCCCTAGGTTTAGGCCTCATTTTTCAATCGTCAGATAAAAGTTATCTGGCTAGTAAAGTAGTAAGTACTCTGCGGAATAATCGAATTTTTGTTTTACGATTTTTTATAATTGTTAGAATGACAATGAACTTGGGACAAGTTTGAAGTAATACTGTCTAGTAATACTTTATTAATTAGATAACTTTTATATGACCATTGAGAAATCGGGTCTAAGTGGTTTATTTTTTTATACAAACTTTCATCCTCTAATTGAGCCTTTTGTAGGTTTTTATTTCAACATATATTTATTTAAATATGATATTACGGAAAATCTCATAGAATCGTTTCGCAGGAAAGTTTCAGTTTCCGTAGGAGTTCAAGATTGTGAGTTTTAACGGTGACTGTGTGCTCGAGAAGCGATCCTCGTTTGTCTCTCGAGTGCTATAAGTGACTTCAGGTGGTCGTATCGTGGTAGGAAAGCCGCACAATACCTTTCACGTCACTCGTTGTATTTCAAGATTTTCTATATTATAAACTAGCTGCTGCCCGCGACGTCGTCTGCGTGAACGCTATGCAGCACCAAACGCACCTACGATTATAACACTGCTAGCGTGATAATATGTAGCCTATATGTTGACCCGACTTCTTAACTATCTTCATGCCAAATTTGAAGTAAATCCATGCAGTACTTTTTGAGTTTATCCCGGAAAGACAAACAGACAAACAGACAAAAATTCTAAAAACTATATTTTTTGTTTCTGTTTCGATTGTAGATCATACCCCAAGTATTCTTTTAAAAAAATATTCAATGTACAGTTTTGACTTTCCTACCATTTTATTATATGTATAGATGCGCTTATCAAACGATGCAGAGTCCCTAAAAAAATATGTACTTTTAAATTTGTTAGAAACGCTAGTAGAAAAAGTAGTAGATAATAAATTTTATATTCACTGAGTTTCCGTAACGAATAATACTCGATCGAAACGGAGTCTCGTTTGTCTTCTGAGTGCTATTAAAGATTTCGGGGTTGTAATTGCGGTAGGAAAGCGCCATATTATGCATTTCAGGTCTTGTTAGTATTTCAAGATCCTATAGGTATTTGAGTTACGCTTTTTTAAGGATGTAGGGTCGCTTACAAAATATATAGGTACATGGTTTTAAATTTGTTAGGCACGATAGTAGAAAAAAAATATTTTGTCGAATTGCATTCTATTAGTAGCTGATAGTGGGGTCATGGGAGATTAGAAAAAAATATTAAGTATACCTATAAGAATCACCGTCACATTAATCAAAATACAAATTAATTTCAATATGTAAAAATAAAAAAAAATTAGATTCATTATAGTAACGGTAACAAGCACTGATTAATACGAACCAAGTCGTATTCAAATTCAAAATTCATTTATTGCGCAATGTATGGTAAAAAATAGTTGTTTACAATATATACACTATGTACGATAAGATCGTACCCGGGAAAAGTACTTGTAAAAATGGATTCTAAGAAATGAAACTAAGTATAATTATAGTAAATAGTATTTATTTGAATGCCTTATATTAGTAAGGTGTCCAATCCCCACCATTGGCTATTATAGCCTGGCATCTTTGAGGCATGCTTTCTACTAATTTTTCAGCGTAGTCGCTGGACAATGACCTCCATATCTCCTTAATATGACGGCTCAGCTCGGCGGCGGTATTTGCATTTTTTCCACGCATCTTCAGCTTCATTAAGGCCCAAACATTTTCAATTGGGTTTGCGTCTGGTGACTGCGAGGGTCACTCCAATACGTTGACGTGATTTTCAGCTTTCCAGGCGGTACACAAACGGCTTCGGTGTTTGGGGTCATTATCCTCTTGCAGTACCCATTCTTCATTTTGTCTAGAGTACATCGCTGTAGCAGAAGGCAATAAAGCTTTTTCGTAGATTTTGTTCATTTTGACAGCATCTAGGGTCCCGGTAAACAAATGCAAATTACCAAAACCCCTTTTTGAGAAGCATCCCCAAACATGGACCTTCACTGGGTGTTTCACGGTTCTGACCAACAACCTGTTGTCGGCAGTTGACCAAGCCCGAGACGTTATATTTGATGCCCAAAAGGATGATTCATCTGAAAATATAACGTTGGTCCAATCGCGGTCTAAGTTTTGCTGTGCCCAAAGCAACCGATTTTCTACGTGCCTTTCGGTAAGGAGCGGTTTTTTGATAGTGCTCCGATATTTTACATTGGACTCAATCAACCTCCTTCTAATCGTATCAAAGGATACATTGAGACCTCTTTTCTTCAATTTTGCTTGACCGGAACGTAGAGATAACCGAGGATTTTTCTCAAAAAGTTGTACTATTCGTTTATCGTCGGCGAGGGTAGTCTTCCTCTGTTTGCCACGCTCTGGGAGGTCATCGACATTTTTAGTTTCCAAATATCGATGAACCCACTTCTTAACGAATGCTTTTGACTTTTTCATGTACTTTGCAGCCTGATTGTAGGAAAATTTAGGTCCTTTTGGGTGTTTGCACAAAAAAACCGCTTCGAAGCGCGACGCGTACGCAGCACTCATTGCGAGAAACGTGCTCCCTCTTCGAAAGTCGCGAGCGCACTGAGTTAAATGTCACAATGCATCTTAGACAATTAATCACTCTACGAATTACAACCACTTATTTGTCAGTCACTTACAATTTTTAGAACACTTACCCCGGGTACGCTCTTGTCAAACAGACTGTAATTAATAGGTGTAAATTGGTTGTAAATTGTTTTTCTAAAGTGCTCAATCTCTAACTCCTTCTCCAACTCCATCTCCAACTCCATTTCCAACTCCATTTCCAACTCCATCTCCTTCTTATCCAACACCACCACCATCTCCTTCTTGTCCATACAACAGCAAGAACGTCATGCTCCCTCAGGCGGCAAGGCTAGCGGTAGCGTCGGGTGTCGGGTCACCCTCTTCCCTAAAATATGGTTGAGGAGGGTGATGGCTGGTGCTTGCGTTATACTCGTGAACGGGTGCTGCTAGTGGTGCCAGGTCGTTTTGCTGATGACTTTATGACTTTTTTCAACTTGACTCCGAATTCCCCATTTCCATGTCCACGTCCTGTCTTTGTCCACGACTATCCTCATCCTCATCCCCATCCACATTATCTGTATTCTCTCTCACCTCTATCGCTACGTCTATCTCTGCTTCTATCTTTACCTCTATATCTATGTCTACGTTTCTGTCTAGTACTTGATTGCCTATTGTATAAATATAATAGTAGACTCCAGAAGATCAACTCGTTCATGGGTCAATGTGTACGCTTCATTTTATAATAAAATCCTAAAATATTTAAGATTAACCCTTTGTTAGATTTATGGATAAGTGTTGATGTGAAAAGTGATATCCGGATGCAAGAAGATGATTTCTCTTATTTTTAAAAGATGATTGCTGTTGAGTTTCTTGCCACTTCTTCTCAACAGATCGACTTTCCGAAGTGGTGGTAGATTCAGTTCAATTTGTAAATTATTTGACTTATTTCAAATGTATCTTACTTACGAAATAAAGAATTTTTGAGTTTGAGTTTGAGTTTGAGGTATCCCCACATACAAAACTGGTAATCAGCATGCAATATTATTTTAATGAAAGAAAAAAGTAAAAAGTTATATTAATAAGTTATCAATCAAATTAGAAAAATATTCTTTTAGATTTAAAAAAGCTTGCAATTCATAATTTATTATAAGTTTACGATTCACATTGAAAATATTCGTTAAGTGAGTAAAAACATTTTTCTTTTAACCACCTTGACAATTCGGTTTTCAATTTATTTGTCGACAATAATTTAAATCGGTTAGGTAAAGCATTGAATATTTTTGCACACATAGCGTAAGACTGATTCAAATATAGTATTTATGAATTTATTACTATACTGCAGATATTAACGTATTTAATTAAATTTCATACTGCCACGATTCTTAAATACTCACTTCGCACGATAGTTACAGAAGTTAACGTTCTTGAACAAAGAAAACTCGTACGTCTGTTTGTACGAGAAGAGATTCTAGCCCCTTTGTCTCCTGAGTGCTATAAGTGATGTCAGGGATTGCATCGAGGTAGGAAAGTGCCATATACTTTCACGAAGTATTTTAAGATTCTATATTTGAATTATGTTTATCTATCAAAGGATGCACAACCGTACACAAAATGATTTTATTGTGTAGTGTAGTTTTATTTTACCTCGACGATTTTAACGCTACGTTTTTGTGTACACAGCGCAACAGACAGGGTGGTTACAAGGAACTCTCAACTAAATGTCCAGTTCAAAAGTAAGAAAATCGCGTGTAAAAGTGTTTATAACGCGATAGTAAAAACAAAATTTATTTGAAATCATTAGTGGTGGAAACTTAAATGTCGTCATCCGTCGCTTTCCTTTTGATGTTTAGATTTTTATGGAATCGCTATAGTTACTTCCAAATAAGAAACGGTTTTTTGTTGTCGAATGGAGAAGAGTAGCCCTATCTGGGATATTTTTCTCCAAAGTACTTTTCGAACACCCTGTATTGCTTAGGTTATAGAGAAGAAACACCAGATACCCTCAGACAAGGACTGTATACCGGTTTGAATTTCTGTACATTTTTTTCTGTATGACGTCATACCGTTAAGTTAGGTGTATTTAAAAATAACAGAACAGGAATTCATACTGAAATAATTCTTGTACCTTTTTTTATTATTGTAGCATAACTGATTCTTTTTTCAGTTAACTGAAACTTTCCGGTATTAATATTAATATTGATATTAAAATTTTATTTTTAAATAACTGTAGAATTGTCTTAAGTTTTCACGATTCATAATTTAAATAAAACTACTTTTTAACCGGATTAATCGCGTATAATTTATATTTTACATTTTAACTCGACGTTTCGGTGTCTTTGCAGACCCCGTGGTCACGAGCGACTGAGGTGTCAGGCGTCAGATTGATAGTGGAAAAAGTTATACATCATCTCCATCTATTTCTCAGTCTTCGAGCGTAGCGTTCAGGGTTAACACAAAATGAGCTGACAGTGTCTTGAGTTTCAGGTCGTGCTGTTTGTTGGATGTTTGATTTAATATCTTTGAGAATAGGGTCCCATGCTGGTGATAGTTTCCAACCATCTTCTCTGTTGAAATTAGGGTGTTTTTTAATTTCAATGAGCAAAGAGGAGCCTACGGCGAGTAATTCGAAGGTTCCTGTGTATTAACTTACTTGTTTTACTCAAAATTACCTATCGCTTGCATTTGGACTTGACAGCAAAAGCGCATTTATAAAAGACTAGTTGTGTTACCCGTAACTTCGTTTACGTTAAAGTTTTGATTACAACTTACATTTTGAAGAGCAATAGGGTAAAACATGTTTACTGGGAGACTAAAAAACTTCTTGCGCTCTCTCGTGTCAAAAATAATGAACTATTTCTATTCAAAATGCATTCAGCCGTGATCAAGGAATAAACTTCCATACAAACTTTCTGATTTATAATATTAAGTAGGTAGTGCGATAGTAGGAAGTAAAATAATTCTACATTATTTAAGAAAGTTTTCTAACTAACCTTAGTTTCAATTTTAAATAAGTATCACATAGCTGTCTACTTGTATAAGAAGCCCATCTTTCTTTTGTACAATTCAACATTAAACGTTTTCAAAAAAAAAAAATTGATATTAATCGATCGATTGAATGAACGCAAACGCAACCTTCCTACAATCCCGCTTCAATGCCTTTCCATATTCAAATTATCAGATACGTCGATCAGCGTTAACAAAACCGTATATCCCATTATCTGTAGTTTTTGTGCTTCTGTGTAAAATTAGACATACGTAAAACTGACACTAGGAACGCGTAACCAGAAATGTAGCTTCTTACATTCGAATTAGGGTTGATTTTCTTTTGATCGATTTGAAGTGTTATAGATATGTTGTTTGTTATAAAAGCTCTCATATTATTACGAATGGGTATTACACAATTTTTGCTATTGTTCGTAACGCTTGTGCGCATCTGCTGCGTTTGCAATGATCAATTGTATGGTTGGAGTTGGATTGCGTTCTTTTTTTATTTATGATAGGTACTGGTTCTCAATTATTATTTAACTTTGGAGATTTGTTATCTTTGGTTGCTGTGCGATGTAAAGCTTATTCTCATAATAATTAACATCTTGAACTGCAAAAGCTCGAGAAATTACAAGTAGAACAGAGCAGTTAGAAAATAACAGTTTGGTACCTAGTTAATTTTTGTATTTTTTTTTAATTAATAATGTTCAAGTCCATCAATCGGTTTTAAGATTTAAATAACTTATTTTTTGGCGTTATAAAGGGTGAGGCTATACACTTATATTTCAAAGAATTTTACTCTTAAATTCTAGCTAAGATTCTTAAAATCGAGCTAAATAAAGTTTCGAATATACACAAAAGTATATGAAAATGTAAATAACTGTTTGTCCTTGTTACAATCGTAAAAATTTCATAATGAATTATGATCGTCCACTTTCACTGCTTTACGATTGCGCTAGTGTGCGTGTCGGCCTCGGCCAATCATCACCTTTCGTGTGAATAGTGGGCGGAGCTTCGCACAACAGCTTTCGATCGATGATGCGACATTTCACGATTCTCTTTTTTTAATATTTTGGGGTTGTTATGTTTTTTTGGTGCGTTTTACTTATTTAGTACATTTTAGATTTTTTTTAATACACATAAATACATACATAGCTTTACGCTTGTATCCAGAGGCTATAAAAGCATCTGAAGTTGCGTTGGATAAATTTGGAGATATTAAAATGATGGACAGAGACTACTAAGTACCAACGCTTAAGTGTGACATTTACTAGAATGTACTGTATTTTGACGTTTATAAATAGCCATTGTTTGGCCATTGCCATTTGGAGCCATTGAGGACTACTTTTTAGTTTTTTACTATAAGTACCTTGACAAATAATTCAATGCAGTAAAGTAACAGTTCGGAACGTCAAAAAGAAAAATAATGATACCAGTTAAAATTTTCGAATTAGAATGATTGGAATTGTATGGTAATTTCTCATTCGTTTACCATAAAATTTTAAAGCAATAAACAGGTGAATTTGACGCGTGTACTTCAATGAAAATAATAATAATAATAATTATTATTATTATGTGTTTATGCTTTACATTCACCTTAGTCAAAAAGACTAAGGGTTAAAGATGGAACATCTATGCGAGCTTTTGGCTAAGACATGATGCTTATATTATTAAATTTTATATAATATAATGAAAATAATAATAAAAATAATATTATTATTTTCATTGCGAAAATTTCTCTCAATATAATTCAGTTATAAGCATCATGTCTTAGCCAAAAGCTCGCATAGATGTTCCATCTTTAACCCTTAGGCTTTTTGACTAAGGTGAATGTAAAGCATAAACACATAATAATAATAATAAAATCAGTTTATTTGCTCACAAAAAAAAGGGACTTAGAACTAATACAATATAAAATAATAAATTGAATGATAGTGCGAGCAAAAAGGCTTTGGCTCAGCTTGATGTTGATGCTGGAACAAGTTCAGCAACAACGCTGTTTATTCTGCCAAATCCTATGCGTTGAATAGCTACGCTTCGCTTCCATTTATTATAAAAAATAGACCATCTTTTTAATTGAGGATACATCAATAATAAAATAATGAAAAACAAAAAACAAAAAATCTTAAACATAACTAACTACATAAATAAGGTTTAAAAATTAATAAATTGGTTCTTATATGGATTACATTCTTCAGATATCATGCAACTTTGGGAGGTAATGCGTTTTTTGCTGAGACAATAAATGGTGCTTAATTTTACTTTTAAATATGTTGACACTATTGACATCTCGCAGTGGAGGAGGAATATTGTTCCAGCACTTGGTTGCATGATATCTGAAGCTACCACGAAACGCCATAGTTTTATGCTTTGGAACCAGTAACTCGCTGACACACTTTCTGATTCCATAGCGTCTATTATATGATCTCCAAGACAACTTGTCGAATAAATAAGGAGGCATTTTATATTTTACAATTCCGAAAAGCATTGAGGCATAGAAAAGACGCTGTTTATTTCTCATATTTAGTAAACTGTTCTCATTGAGATAGGGCGTAACGTGAGTTCTTGGAGGGATTTGAAAGCAGAATCGTGCGCACGCATTCTGTACTCGTTGAACAAGACACTGGGTCCGCTCCAGAAGGCAAGGACCATACAGATTAATGGCGTAAGTCAACTTCGACAGTATAAGAGCCTCACATAATTTGATACGCAAGTCGGTTGAGATGTAGTCCCGCATCCTGTAAAGGATCTTAAGTCTATAGAAACACGTGCGCACGACTTCCGCAACATGATCCTCGAACCTCAAGCTGCTGTCCAAAACTACACCGAGGTCACGCGCCTGCTCAACTCTCTCAATGTTTTGTCCCATCAATCTTACTTCACAATGAGAATATTTTTTTATATAGCAGTCAATATTGTTTTTTGACCCAAATATCATAAATTTGGTTTTGATGGGATTAAGAACCAAACAATTTTCGGATGACCAAACTGATACGTGACTTAAGTCTTGGTTTAATTTATCAATGGCCTTCGGAATGTCATTAGGCCTAGCCGAGATGTATATCTGAAGGTCGTCCGCGTAGATGTGATATTTACAGTGTTGAAGGGTGGTTGGAAGATCAGCTGTGTACAAAATGAAGAGTAGAGGACCAAGTATAGATCCTTGTGGTACACCTCTCCGCACTGGAGCTGTTCTAGAAAAAACCTTATCACCATTCTGTGAGTCGACCACAACTTTTTGAGATCTACCCATCAAGTAACTGCTAAACCAGGCAGTCGCGTTGCTATCAAATCCATAAAATTCTAGCTTTGAAAGCAGGAGAGATATGTTAAGGCAATCGAATGCCCTGGAGTAATCCAGCAGTGTTAAAATTGTGACCTCACCACTGTCCCGAGCAGACAATATACTATCGATCACATCAATGAGAGCCGTAGTTGTGCTGCGACCTTTCCTAAAACCCGACTGCAAATCAGGAAGAATGCCACTTTTTTCGCAATAGGCTATAACTTGATTGTACACAACTCTTTCGAGAACCTTAGACAAAAAACACAAAATACTAATTGGCCTAACATCTTTAAGTTCATTAGGATTAAGAGTTTTAGGGATAGGTCTAACAATGGCGGTTTTCCATAAAGTGGGAAAAGTATGAGTTAGTATGGACTTGTTAATGATGGCAGTAATCATATCAAGGCAGTGAGGTAGCACGAGCAGTATCAAGTCCATAGACAAACTATCAGAACCTTGAGCATTTGATTTGAAATCTAAAATTATTTTACCGACTGTATCAGGAGAGACTACATGTAACTCAAACTTAAAGTGGCTGAAACCCTTTTGAAAAGTAAATTTTTGAAGAGTAGAGTTGCTAACAGTGTCACTACCGGGAACATCCAAAAAGTGTGCATTGATTAGGTCTGGATCACTCAAATGACTCGGAAGAGTAGTATTTTTGGGTTCATTAAGCACAGAACCTTTTAAATTTTTCCACAGCTCACTGGGTTTTTTAAGATTAGAGTTAATTTTCTCGTCAAAGTAAGCTTTCTTTTCTGCGCGCATGTTAGTAATTACCAATGCTTTCAGTTTTTTATATTCCGCCTTCAATGAAACACTTTTAGTTTTCCGGTATTTTTTAAATGTATCATCTCGAATCTTCATAATGAGACGTAAATTAGGTGTTAGCCATGGTGCTTTTCGTTCCTTAATGTATTTTTTTTGGATTGGGGCGTACTTGTCATAAAGCGCCAAAATGGCTTCATTAAACATTACTACCATGTCATCAACATTATCCAGACCAGCCATTTGTTTAAAGTTAATCAATTGAAGATCTCTATTAAAACTTTCCAAATTTATATCTTTCAGTGGTCTGAAGCTAATGTGCTTATGCGCGAGTTTAGGTCTTTTTATTTTTAAGTAAGCGGTAACTATAGCGTGCCGTCCCAAGTCTGGTACATGATGTATGTCAATTTTAAAAATAAAAGCATTAGTAAGTATTAAGTCAATGGTAGACTGGCTATGTGAGGTAAAATGAGTCGGTTCAGTTACATAATTAATTAGGTCAAAACTACGCAAAAAATGCTGAAGGAGTCGAAATTTGGAATCATTGTTATTATGAAAGTCAATGTTAAGGTCACCCGAGATTATGATGTAGTCATAATTTTTAAAGGATGCTACCGATTCAGACAACGCAGCAAAAAATACATTGCAGTCCTGCCAGGGGGGTCTATATGCTGTACCTACCACTAACCTTACTTTATTGATAGTCAGGGTTACCCACATCTGTTCAACTTCAGGCGTAACCACAGGATGAGGACAGGTACGGGCCGTGATCCCATGCTTGATATAAAAGCCGACGCCGCCGCCGCGAGAGCGAGCGCCACTCGCTGGGCGAGGCGTGTGCCGCAGTCGATAGCCCGGCAAGTTTGGTGCGCGGCCCTCCTGCCCTGTCCGCAGCCAGGTCTCATTGATGGCTAAAATGTCTGGAGAAATTCTTTCTATAGCCACCTGTAACTCATCATGTCCAGTGCCCAGGGACCCCGCATTGAAAAGACTAATGTTTAATAATTTCTCAGTTATCATTGCGAATCGGTTAATATAAATATAAGTGTTTTAATACAAAATGACCAGAGAAATAAACAACATGAGAGGCAGAAAATGCAGCAAAATAACACATGAAAAATAATATATGTGCATAAGGTTTAATCGAGGATTTACCACGTATATTATTAAATAAGTATGCAATAACTGTGCTGCTTACTAAAATGGAGATACGATAATTAAATAGCATTCTGTTATTAAAAACAATAAAATATTTTGAAATACCCAATAAATAAAACATAACTTTACAGCATATACATGATAAATAGAGATATTGAAAATTAAACTTACTACATAGTACAGTGTACTGTGTACAAATATGCTCATCAAATTTAAAGTAGGCGATTTTGTTTTAAGATAAGAAATGTACTTAGTTGTCTTACTCAAATGTATACTATGTAGGATAGATTTGAAGATATTAAATAAAATATAAACTAATATAATAAAATACAAAAACCCAGATACTATAATTATTGAAAAATAAATATTGTAATGAATATGAAGTAAATTATACATAAACTGAGGTATCACTGACTTATAACATTTTACAAATATAAGCTCAGTTTTAGCATTAATATAAAAAACAATCCAGTTAACTAAATAAAGTACAAAAACAGTCCAATTTATCTCAACCAAAAACTCGAGCAATGTCGTCTTCCTCACGTATGCGGTGAATTAGTGAAGTTTCGTCTTTTCTTGCAAAGATGTTGCCGTCTCGGGACCACACGAACCTCCAACGCAGCTCTCGAGACTTCGCTCGTGCCAGTTGAAAAAGTTTTCTGTTCACGGACGTCAAGCGTTCATTGACATAAATGCGCATTGATGGCCCTGGTATGTCAATATCAGTACTGTGAATGTTACGGCGCACTCTAGCGTTTTTCAATAAATCATTGCGCGTTGATCGACGTGCTAGCCTGACTGTAACCGTTCTAGGTCTATGATCATTTTCTTCACGATTACGCCGAGTTGAACCAATCCGATGAATGTCAACAATGTCTCGATCATCGATTGTAACACCCAACTTATTTGACAAGGTTAAAAATATATGTGTAATATTTTCACCCGATTTCTCCGGAATACCTGTCACATCCAAATCGGTTACTAACATTGCCTGCTCCTTAATATTGTAATTACTTTTAAGATCCCTTATCGTATTTTCAAGGGATGTTACGTGAGACGAGTCCAGTGACGCACTGTTAGACATTTCTAGCTTGGTTATCCTATCCTCTAAGCTGTCTATTTTTTGGTTACATTTGCTAATATTCTCATTAATTGTAGCAAGTTGTGTTCTAAAGTTTTTCAATTCATCCCTCGTCTCATTTAGTTCAGTACTCAAAGTTCTTAATTCGGTAAGTAATGACGTGATATCACACGTAATATTAGCATCACTTTTAACTGCCGTCAGCTCTGGCGATTTTGGCGAGTTAGATGTGTTTTCGACACTAATGACCTTGCCTCTGACTGGTGTCTCCGAGTTGTTAGGTTGCCTAGGCAACTTAGCCTTGCATGCAGGGCATAACCAGTCCTTGGGGACACTACTAGTTGATGTTCCCATACCAACACAACTTTTATGGTATGGAATGGAGCATATATGATAACTAGCGACACCACTTGAGTTCGACGTGTACTTTCCGCACGCTCCACATTTAGTCGAAGGCGCCATTATATTGTAATATTTATTTATCAAAGCAGTAATATAATGCTTTTAGAATTAAAAAAACTAAATTCAAAATATTTTTTTAAATATTTTTTTCTTCCGTGAGATTTGAACTCGAACCTCTTGGATGGGTTCTATGCTTGTTCCAGCGACTTGTACCACTAGTCCAATTCGAGTTTAACTTTCAATGTGAAATAGGCTATCTAACAGTTCCCATTACATCCAAGCAATAAAAAAGTCAGTCATATGACGGTACTTGGATTCATAAAGAAATGAACGACGATTTTGGAAGATTGAATTATTCACTTTGAACGTTTATATTATCCTGTCTTTAACACTGCAGTTACAAAACAACACTTTTACACTGTAGTACTAGTTTTCTGTGCAAAAATAGCGATTTAAACTGAATTATACAATAAATAGTATTAAGGTCACAAAAACACGTATTTGCGCTTGCGAAGCGGAACTACCCTCCACGCGGAACTAATTAATTACCATACGTACATAGGTACCTAGAGCTTTGAAACGGTTACAGAAGAAGTACAATTATTTTTTTGATTCTTTTTGAAGTCAACGAAAAAGTAAGTGCCGTTCAGCACTAACTTTTTACACTAACTCTAGAAATGAGGACAAGAAAGTAAGAAATATTTTGTGAGTCAAAATATTTTTTTACTCAACTTGATGGTATTATTTAAAAATAAAAATCATTCGTTCACTTAACAGCCCGGTCAAATTAGACCAAAAATTAGAGAAAAGTTACATAAATCCCCAGCAAGCTGAAAATCGGTAAGATTGTTTAAAATATGATTAAAAATAAAATTTCAAAGTTCCCCATACTTCCCTTCTATGGATTATATTTTTTTTAAAAGGTCACCATTAAGGATATTTAAAAGAAAACTAGGTTGTTTAATATATAATGAAACGAACTTACCTTAAGTGAAGTTAGATTGTGATTATATGAGTCGCTTCATTCGAAGATATAATTAACCAGGTAGTCCCTCTATCTCGCTAGCATCGACACGCAATTCAGAGATTATTTGGCCATGCCAAATAAATTTTAAAAAAGGCAACACTATCCTCGTCTCGACTCCTCACTCCTGCTCGAGTCAAGGCTTCATTCCTTTAGAGACGTATAATAGTGTTCTTAAAAAATCCTTTAGGGATGGGTGGGTTGTGTTGCTATATCTTCGAATGAAGCGACTCATATAATCACAATCTAACTTCACTTAAGGTAAGTTCGTTTGATTATATATTATATTTCGTCGCTTCATTCTTCAGATATAATTAACCAGGTAGATATTTAGAGACCTATTTTTTAAGAACATACTTGAAGCAAATAGAAACGTCATACATCTTAAGCAGTCCTTTTTTTAAATAAATTAAAATTATCTAAGAACCATGCAAAACAGTCGTTTTTTATGGTTACTAATTACATAATTTCAAAACTTACTTTATTATTTTTAAGGTCTAAGACACACAGAGTCTGCAAAATAATTTGTTGTTGTAATGAGCAATAAATATATTATGCTATAAGAAATACTAACTACCTATAAGCACCTGCTGATAGTTTGAGCAGTAATAAAATTATGACGACAAAAAAAGATTGTTACAAGTTCTTATATTTTCTGTGAAATCATTATATTCTGAAGGAGTTTTGCTGGACAAATATTGAAATATTTCATCAAAAAAGAAGAGGTTGATCTCGGCCAGGAGCCGGTGTCTTAATTATTTCCGTGGTTTTAATATTACCTATCTAGGTACCTATCTTAATTTACAAGGAAAGATTCTTAACGCCTTGAGCATAAGCCAAGTCTAAAAAGTCTAAAAGTATTACTAACTTTTTGATATCTTATAAAAATAGATCATTAATGTTCTATTTCGAAATGTTGTCTCATACTAATTGTGGATCCCATGGAGAAATCGAGGTTTTAAAGGCTTACATTTAAAACTCATTTTGATAGTCTCTTTTCGTATTCATTGGAAGTCATATTCCTACAAAAAAGAAAAGAAGAGAAAATGTTGGCCAATGGGTGTTATGTGTGCTGTATATAAATTCTGAAACCAAGAAGTAAATACGTCATCATCGAATACATACGTCAAATACCGAAGAACAGAATAAAAATGTATAAGTAAGCATATTAGTTTATCATTGAAAAAATTGGCACAAACTTTTTTTTTTGCTAAGACTTGAAATTGTCGTCAACAGCCAAATGAGATGTTGCGGCTTTTAAATGAAGGAGAATATTGTCAAACTGTTAGGTGCGAACCCGTTTTATCCAAGTCGTCTGAGTATAAATGTATAAATGATTTGCCTCCATTTGCATTCCTTGGAGTTTACTGTTTTTGCGCTGGCAGCGCTCGATCTTTTTCTCATGTTCCCTTTTGGGCATATTTTTATAAGTACATAATAACTCGTTTTATGGTTCGCAGTTCAAACTAGTAGGTAGTCGATTCGACTACCTTCTTTTTCATTTTGAATTTCTTAAGATGTTCTTCAGTTTTTGCACTGTACGCTTAGACATCTTACTAAATATGATTAGTTATTTAATCACAAACATATTTTGAGACGAAAATCACTAAGAGTGATTAATATTTAAATACACTCCGTTCGATGCAAGTTCGATGCTACGCACGATAAAAGAATGAAGCCTTGACTCGAGCAGGAGTGAGGAGTCGAGCCGAGGATAGTGTTGCCTTTTTTTAATTGCGTGTCGATGCTAGCGAGATAGAGGGACTACCTGGTTAATTATATCTGAAGAATGAAGCGACGAAATATAATCGAATAAAAATACCAGAATTTTTTTATTTAGGTTAAAAGGGGTGCAGTGCTAATTGTGGTTGCAAAAAAGTCGGTCTGTTTTGTGTCTGGCGTGTACAATACAACTGACAAGGTCGGTCGTGCTCTAATATTGCTCCTACAACCAATGGAGGATCCTTTTGATTTAACGACGTGACATGCGATAGATCACTTTTAAATCAGTTAACATATACTCAAGATGAAGATGAACAATAACAGGAAGGACAAGAACTAGAAACTAGACGAACAAGACGATCAAGCAAACATATACTCAAGATGAAGATGAACAATAACAGGAAGGACAAGAACTAGAAACTAGACGAACAAGACGATCAAGCAAAAGAACCAGAAGAAGAAATTGAAAGCTACTTTTTTAAACATAATTGCTTTTATATTTTCAATCTCTGCTAATATCCATTAATTTGCAGTAGTTTCAAATTAAACAGGATCACAATTGACCCATGGAAAAGGCTTACTGGAGAAACAACGTTAAAAAAACGCGCTCAGAACACTACTTCATAGGTGGCGTAGAAACGTGTGCCTATTGTGACGACTGCAACTTTTTAAATCGTTTTATCCCAAAAACGGTGGCTTGTAGCCAAAAAAGTATAGATATATTTTTGTAGATAATTTTATGATCTACAATTTGGTCTCAAGTACTTTTATGATAGAACGTTTTGCTGAAAATTGCAAAAAACTCTTTTTTTTGACGTTTGATCTTGAATAAATTGGGGTATCTAGGGGAAAGATGGGCTGGTATGACGACCGGCTGGTGTAGCGGTAACATACATTGCCTTCTATGCCAGAGGTCCTGGGTTCGAATCCCGGCGGCGGCGGCGGATATTTGTGTGATGAACACAGATATTAGTCGTCAAGTCATGGATGTTTATGTGTTTATTTAAGTTTATTCTAATAAAAAATATGTATTTATGCAATATGTATGTTTGTATATTTCTTAAGTATATCATTTATCTAGTATCCATAACACAAGTTCTTTAAGAAACTTAATTTGGGCTAGATAATGTTGTGTGAGTGTCAGAAATATTTATTTATTTATGTGGGGGGGGGACTTTGAAGTTTTATTTTTAATCATATTTTAAACTATCTTACCGATTTTCATCTTGATGGGAATCAATGTAACCTCAAATTTCTAAATTAACTGGGCTATAAACCGCATTACTATTTCTTTTTTCCCTAAAGTGGGCACACTGTAACCACAGTATAGATATCTACAGTAATTCAACTCGGCCTCATCTTTGAAAGGCAAAGGAAAAACATAGAATGTGCCACCTGCTTCTCTTCCCGGGCATACTGTAAAAGTCAGTTAAGGGACAGATGTTTTATTAGAGGATTTTTTGGTGGGCGATAGGCTGACCCCCTGTCACTACAATAGTCTCCCCCTCATCATTCTAATACCTCCAAATTTTTCAAACGTGACCTCAGATGGTTTTATAACCTCTGGTGTTAAGTTAAGCTTTGTTTCAACGCTCTAATTTCCAAAACTACTAGTCGGTTTGCAATTTGCATTTGATGGCCAAACAAATCTATACTAATATTATAAAGAGGAAACCTTTGTATTTTTGTATGTTTGTATTGAATAGGCTCAAAAACTACTGGACCGATTTCAAAATTTCTTTTACCATTACTTAGAAGGATTCTTCCGAATCTGTATAGGCTACTTTTTATCCCGAAAATTCCGCGGAAATCGAAATTGCGCGGGTAAAACCGCGCGCAACAACTAGTATTTTAATAAAAAACTTGTATAAACTTATTAGTATAACTTCACAATATTTGTATAAGCGACCCATTCGATTCTGATCACTCATTAGATTTATATAACGTCAAATATTTATTACTTAAATGTTGGCACTCAGGGTCCGTGAGTTGTACCTACTATTACTATACCATTGCATCGTAAATATGACTGCAAATGGTGAGGTAGCGAGTTCCACATCATGGATGGACATTTACGACCTTAGTCTCGATGTTCATAGTGTCAAACTTCCAACACATTTGCGTAAATACTGTCTTTTTTATAAGACACTTTCACGACCTCCATGGCGGACCACTGCGCAAATGGTGAGGTAGCGAGTTCTACATCATGGATGGACATTTACCACCTAAGTCTCGATGTTCATTGTATCAAACGTCCCACACATTTGCGTAAGTACTGTCTTTTTTATAAGACACTTTCACGACTTCCAATGCGCACCACTGCGCAAATGGTGAGGTAGTGAGTTCTACATATACCCGCACGGAACACTAAAAACATATTTTCTGGTTCTGGGTGTTTATCTTTATATCGCCGTATAACAAGCTGCTTAGTTTGAGGCTATGTAGTTGGTGTGACAGCCTGGGGACTTAATTAATTCATTTTTACTATTTTAAAGTCAGGCAAGTTGCTTACCAAACTGATTCTTCTGAAATAATTTTTCAGGTGACATGTTCTCCTTCATAGGTGACGCTGGTCAGGATGAAGAGAAACTACATTTTGCAGTTCAGTCAGAGAAATACGATTTGGGGACGTATTGCTCTGACTGAAGCACAAAACGCAAGATTTCCCATATCTGAAACTTGCCTGTTCAGGAATGAGTTTAGGTTCAATGATAGTTTTAAGTCTATTTAGCAATAGTCTCTAAAATTATTTGAAGGTATGACATAGCAGGGATATGTGCCTTCAATTCAGTTAAGATAATGTTTTGTGAATGTCAGAAATATTTATTTATTTAAATATTTATTTATTTATTTATAAACTCAACAGCATTTTTATAATTTACAATGTTTTTTTATACTTAGACATAACACTTAGCCACTAACAGAGTTTCACAACAATTTTAACTTGGTAAATTTCAATTACAAAGCAGTTTTACACTTATTCTAAAATATTACATATTACAAAAGGTCACACAGATTGAACAGGTTTGGATGACAGTTGATTGTAAATATATACATATATATATATATATATATAAAATAATAATACATAAATAATTACATTGATAATATATAAATAAAAGTTAAACAAATTCATACGCTGTATACAAATACATCTATAGTAACATTATATGTTACATAGCAATGCAATAAATAAATAAAAATAAAATGATAAAACAAAACAAGTTTAAATATTTTTCTTTTAATTTTTAACTTAACCATCATAGGTGACGCGCAGTACTCCGTTTACTCAGTACTACTGTTTTCCGTCTTTCAAAATATTAGTTATTTTGCGTTTAAATTGCGGTTTTGACAAATTGAAGATATCTACTTCTTGAAACTTCTCGTTATAAGTTTTAGGCAGTCGAGTCATAACTGAATTTTTGCCATAGTTGGTACGACGTCTTGGTATACTGAACAGTGGTGTATTCCTAGTGCGATACTTGGGTGTACAAAAATTAATATTTGCGAGAAGAGTTGGACTATTTATGTTATTGTGCAAGATATCGTATAAAAGACACATATCAAGTAGATCACGTCGGGACTTTAAGAGACAACATACCATACCGTAGACAGCCATCTGTATAGTTTCCACTACTACATTTATATTTCTTTATATCAAGGTATTTTATAAAGCGTGGGAATTTCGTTATTTATATTATATTATTGAGATGTAATAAGGTTCTTCAATTCTTCCATGCAGGACTGGGAGCAAAGGAAAAATATAGAATGTGCCAGCTGCTTCTCTTCCTGGGCATACTATAAAAGTCAGTTAAGAGACAGAGGTTTTACTGGAGGATATTTTTGTGGGTGATAGGCTGACCCCCTGTCACTACAATAGTCTCTCCCTCATCATTCTAATACCTCCAAATTTGTCAAACGTGACATCAGATACAGGCGTGAAGTTAAGTTAAGCTTTGTTTCAACGCTCTGATTTCCAAAACTACTAGTCGGTTTGCAATTTGCATTTGATGGCCAAACTGTTTTGGGGTTTATGTTTTAATAAAAAACAAGGGATTAAAAGTTCCACAGGTTAAATTAAAATTGAATAGGTAGGTATTATTTAGCAATCTTTTTGTAATTTTAATAATAAAATTGAATTTGATTTTCCGACCCGTAGGGTCAGCTTAGAATAGCCCTACCACCCCGGATAGGCGAGTCCTAAAAAGCGACCAATCCTAGTGACCCCTTCATACAAAATCTGTCAAATCAATCAATATATATAAAACTGTTCCGTTACTGACTGAGTGACTGAGGTACTGAGTGACTGACAGACAACGTACAGCCGTAACTACTGGGCGTAGAAAGCTGAAATTTGGAACATACATTTTTTAGGGGATGTAGAGGTGCACTAGGGAAGGAATTCCCGAAATTCCCACGGGAATGGGAAATATAGGACTTTTTAGTTTGTATGAAAAATCTTATTCCTTGAGTGCACCGATGTGAAACTTGGTGTAAAGGTTTTTCAAAGTGTGTCTGATTGTGTTATGAAAGGAATTCCCGAAATTTCCACGGGAACGGGAATTCCCCGAATGTTTTAGTTTGTATTAAAAATCCCATCCCTTGAGTGCACGGATGTGATACTTGATATAAAGGTTCCTTAATAAGTGTTTGTTTGTATTATAGAAGGAATTCCCGAAACTCCCACGGGAAGGGGTTGGACTTTTTAGTTTGTATGAAAAATCTTATTTCTTGAGTGTACAGATGTGATACTTGGCATGAAGGTTCTTCAAAGAGTGACTGGTTGTGCTAGCAAAAAATTCCCAAAATTCCCACAGGCACGGGCAATATATGATTTGTAGTTTGTATGAAAAAAACTTATTCCTTGAGTGCATGAGTGTGATACTTGGTATAAAGGTTCTTTTAGTGGATGTCTGGTTGTATAGTTTCTGAAATTTCCACGAGAAGGGTAGTTAAGCGCATACGAAGTTGCGGGATAAAGCTAGTATTCATATAAAATCTGTCAAATATTACTGCTCCGGCGGTGAAGTGTTCCGGCAATATTTTATGAAAAGCTAGTTATTTTCTTGGCCCGTGGGCTGTCATCTTCGACCTCATCAACCAACTCATTCAACCATCAGGTGAGATTGAAGTCAAACGCGGGCTTCGCATTCAATAAAAAGAAATGCATATACAGAGCAATTATCGATTTGGGCCAAAGTATTGAAGCCAGTTCTTCTAATTCAATTGTTATATTATATACTAGCTGTGACCCGCGACTTCGTCCGCGTGGATACCGTTTATTAGAGTTGGATAAATACTATTATTATATCCTCCTTGAAGCTAAAACTTACCTTATTCTAAATTTCGTCAAAATCGACTCAGTAGTTTAGCTGTGAAAGCGTTACTGATAGATAAACAGACAGAATTACTTCAAAAACTGTTACAACAAAGCCGTGATTCGCAGTTTCACCTAGGTTTTGTGAAAAAGTATAGGTAGGTAGGTATATTACATAGATGATGCCCGCGACTTCGTCTGTGTTGAATTAGTATTTCAAGTAGGTTATTTTCTTCTCCAAGGTCCTAACTATCTTTAATAACAAAAATAAAAATGAAGAATCTTCGCATATATAATATGTATAACTCCTAACCACAAACATAGGTAGGTAACTTCCTATTAGGTACATTACAAAGGCACATAGCGTTATAAACAAATCGGGAGCCAAAGTGCCTTAAATTTTAATATTGTCCTAAGTTTTCGCGATGACTATTATGTATGACTATTAAATAAAACACTGTTTAACCGGATTTATCGCGTATATTTACATTTTATATTTTAACAGTCGCTCGTGACCACGGGGTCTGCAAAGACACCGAAACGTCGAGTTAAAATCTAAAATATAAATTATACGCCATTAATCCGGTTAAAAAGTGTTTTATTTAATGCCTTCAATTTTAATTAATTCATGCAATATCTTCATAAAGCAAAGTAGTTTTTGCGTGAAAGAATAGCAAAAATCCATCCATCCAGCCATTATCAGTGTACATACAATACTACCTATAGTTATGTATGGCTGATTTTCACTGCCAAACGGCTAAGCCAATATTAATGAAATTTGGTATAGTAGTTAACACATACGTTACTTTTTATTCCGAAGAAATCTACGGTTTCTGACTTCCAAGAGGCAGAAACGATCAGGAAATAAACAAAACCTTGATTTCCATTTTATCTCTGTATGTACAGAAGGCAGTACATCAAGCGCTACAAATCTGTCAAATTTTTTACTTGAATTTGAACTCTATGCCCTCGTTAATAAGTTAAAATTGGTTGGGGAAATTTGACAGGTAATGTAACGCTTGTTCCTTCTGTACCTACCTATATTAAATCGCGCAAAAGCTTGCGCTCGCCTCCCGCCTTTTTATACCCTAACGCCGCGAGCCGCGTCGAGCGCGGCAACCGTTACGCAAAAATAATCCTTATATCATTCAGTATTCACGCGCGATGGGTTATTAGCGTATTTCATATATAAGTTTGGTGTTTCTATACCGATTTCTATGATTCTTTTTTTATTGAATAGGTAATAATGTTTTTTTTTTTTTAATTAGGGATGAGTATTATAAACGTAAGAGTAAACAAATATAATCAGAAAGCTCCGAACTGCTAAGCTATCGGGATTTACACGTGTTATTGTGAGTCAACCATAAAATATAGACATATACTGTTGTGGGATATTTTTTATATAATTTTATGAAGAATATTTCTGTCATACATGATTTCTATGTAGCTTGAACCATTAAGGCTGCACACGCGACGGAAGCTTAAAAAATGAAGTAACTTCTCCCGTTTTTCCAACATTTCCCTTCACTGCTCTGCTCCTATTGATTGTAGCGTGATAATATGTATGCTATAACCTGCCCAGGAGTATGAAGAATAATTTTACCAAGTTTCGTTAAAATCCGTCGAGTAGTTTTTGTTTCTATAAGGAACATACAGACAGACAGACAAAAATTTTACTGATTGCATTTTTGGCATCAGTATCGATCACTAATCACCCCCTGATAGTTATTTTGAAAATATATTTCATGTACAGAATTAACCTCTCTACAGATTTATTATAAGTATAGATTAAGGTCAAGAACGCTTTGTCGCCCTGACCTGCAGGAATTTTCAGTATTTGCGTTCCAATATATTTGGAAAAAAGTAGGTAATGATAATAAATACCTTATAAAATAACGTTTGCAATAAATAAGAGTATCAATTAGGTTTGTCACGGATGGACATTTACCACCAACTCTCGATGTTCATAGTGTCAAACGTCCAACACATTTGCGTAAATACTGTCTTTTTTATAAGACAATTTCACGACCTCCATGGCGGACAACTGCGCAATTGGTGAGGTAGCGAGTTCCACATCATGGATGGACATTTCCGACCTTAGTCTCGATGTTCATAGTGTCAAACTCCCAACACATTTGCGTAAATACTGTATTTTTTTTTATGAGACACTTTCACGACCTCCATGGCGGACCACTGCGCAAATGGTGAGGTAGCGAGTTCCACATCATGGATGGACATTTACCACCTGAGTCTCGATGTTCATAGTGTCAAACGTCCCACACATTTGCGTAAATACTGTCTTTTTTAACCCCCGACGCAAAACGAGAGGGGTGTTATAAGTTTAACGTGTATCTGTGTATCGGTGTATCTGTGTATCTGTCTGTGGTATCGTAGCTCTCAAACGGATGAACGATTTTCGTTTAGTTTTTTTTTTGTTATAGATAATTTTATCCCGAGTGTTCTTAGCCATGTTTCATGAAAATCTGTTCAGCCGTTTGAAGATCATCAGCTCTTTTTTAGTTGATGAGGGGATCTGACTACGTTCCATATGTCCTATCGATGCGAAATTTGGTACCGTATTGCTTCAATTATATTGAAAGGATATGGTAAGGTAACCATGACCTGATCAGCCGTTTGAAGGTCATCAGCTCTCTAACAGTTGATGAGGGGATCTGACTAAATTCCATATGTCGTATCGATTCGAAATTTGGTGCCGTATTACAACAATGATATTGATAGTATATGGTAAGGTAACCATGACCTGATCAGCCGTTTGAAGGTCATCAGCTCTCTAATAGTTGATGAGGGGATCTGACTAACTTCCATATGTCGTATTGATTCGAAATTTGGTGCCGTATTACAACAATGATATTAAAAGTATATGGTAAGGTAACCATGACCTGATCAGCCAATTGAAGATCATCAGCTCTCTAATAGTTGATGAGGGGATCTGAATAGCTTCCATATGTCGTATTGATTCGAAATTTGGTGCCGTATTACTACAATTACATTGAAAGTATATGGTAAGGGAACCATGACCTGATCAGCCGTTTGAAGATCATCAGCTCTTTAATAGTTGATGAGAGGATCTGACTACCTTCCATATATCCTATCGATTCGAAATTTGGTACCGTATTACTTCAATGAAATTGAAAGTGTATGGTAAGGTTACAATGACCTGATCAGCGACTAAAGAGCATCAGCTCTCTTATTGTTGATGAAGGGATCTGACTACCTTCCATTATGTCCTATCGATTCGAAATTTCATACCGTGTTACTTCAGTAAAATTGACCTAAGACTACCTACTAGTTAAAACTTAATCTAGTAAATTAAAACTAATATGATATCTAACACCTAACTAAGTTACTAACTCAACTAACTAATTACTTTAAATACCTTCCTAATATTAAAACCTACTTTAAAAAGTACAAAATAAAAGTAAAATTAAAAATTTTAAAAACCCCCCGATTTTCCGAACATTACGTAGAGCGTAGACTATGCATGAAACTTAAGATCGCTCATACCTAAATGTAATAATAAGTTAGCTGTTGTTGGCTTAATACTTTATATAGTTGAGCGGTCTCCGACGCGGCGACGAAGCTCGGAAAATAAAAATATTTTAAAGTACAAGTCTTACAGTCAATTATATATGGGACGATAATAATTAGAATAGGTTTAAAATATTATTTGTTAGTTTTTAAGATCTTTTTTTGTGTCGGGGGGTTTTTAAAATTTTTAAATTTACTTTTATTATAAGACACTTTCACGACCTCCATGGCGGACCACTGCTCAAATGGTGAGGTAGCGAGTTCCACATCATGGATGAACATTTACCACCTAAGTCTCGATGTTCATAGTGTCAAACAACGTCCAACACATTTGCGTAAATACTGTCTTTTTTATAAGACACTTTCACGACCTCCATGGCTGACCACTGCGCAATCGGTGAGGTAGCGAGTTCCACATCATGGATGGACATTTACGACCTTAGTCTCGATGTTCATAGTGTCAAACTCCCAACACATTTGCGTAAATACTGTATTTTTTTTTATGAGACACTTTCACGACCTCCATGGCGGACCACTGCGCAAATGGTGAGGTAGCGAGTTCTACATCATGGATGGACATTTAACACCTAAGTCTCGATGTTCTTAGTGTCAAACGTCCAATACATTTGCGTAAATACTGTCTTTTTTATAAGACACTTTCACGACTTCCAATGCGCACCACTGCGCAAATGGTGAAGTAGTGAGTTCTACATATACCCGCACGGAACACTAAAAACATATGTTCTGGTTCTGGGTGTTTATCTTTATATTGCCGTATAACAAGCTGCTTAGTTTGAGGCTATGTAGTTGGTGTGACAGCCTGGGGACTTAATTAATTAATTTTTACTATTTTAAAGTCAGGCAAGTTGCTTACCAAACTGATTCTTCTGAAATAATTTTTCAGGTGACATGTTCTCCTTCATAGGTGACGCGCAGTACTCCGTGACTCCATTGATGGACTCCAGGTCAGGATGAAGAGAAACTAGATTTTGTGCTTCAGTCAGAGCAATACGATCTGGTGACAAAAGACAAAATTTACTAACCAATAAACGGCTTTTAAGTTTTTTAGTTCAAGAGACGCGGCAAAGTGACTCTATGGCAGGGCGGTCTCGTATTTTGTATCTACTTATAATTAATATTAATAGGTTTAATAATTCCTAACAATATAACTGGTTTCATTATGACTTATTTTTTTTACTTACAATACAAAACTTTTCGCAGAAATTGACTAATGACAATGCTGTTTTTTAAGTTTAGATTCCCCACCATGATAATGTTGAGGATGCATTATGTTATACTATGAAGTATAATTTGTGATGCCTGTGAAAAAAATCGTAACTACAAGAATGCGTAGCCTTATTAGTTTATCACGACGACTTTCGTGCTTTGGAAGGGGCATTAAATAGTGCATCAATAAATTCAATAACTTTTTAGGTACAACAACATTATCATTGTACAAACATAATAATGTTTTCAGAAGATTTTGGTCACTCTTGACTTCTTTTCATTGATTTCATGATTTTAAGTTGTTCTTCAGTTGGGTTGATAGGCTTTCGGGACCGGGACCGCGGTGTTATTCACTGTATTGTTTTGTCTCTACTTTCCCAATCAAAAACTTGTTTATTTTAGCTGTGGTCCCAAATGACCACTCAAAATTAATATATTTATTTAAGGTGGCTTTTGGCACCACGGTCCCGGTCCCGAAACTCCCGACCCGTCTTTTGGTCGATTTTTTTGCTATCGTAAAGAAATTATATGTCAATTAATGTGAATACAAGAAATGTCGAATAGCATTTTTTTCAAATAAAACTAGATTTTGGGGAGATTTCTTATATCATTAGACGACTATATTATCCAGGAGTTCTCTTATTAAACTTATACCTAAAACTGCTAGGTTTTGTTAAATTCTTTTTGTGAGTTAAATGGTTTGGTACATCTTACTGCAACAAAAAAAAGCAAGATATAAACAAATAAAAACTTAGGAGAAAGAAGAAATTAAGAAGTTTCTATATTCTACATGAAAAAACACGGATCTCCGACATTGACATGTCATCTATAAATAAAAAAAACTTTTAGAAGTAGGTACTATTGCTTGTTGTGGAAGATTTCAGCAAACCTTATTTAATAAAAACACAAAAAGACAAATTGATGAGTAGCTGATCCCCCCAGCGTGTACTACACGAGAATCTATGGCGATATCAAAATAATAAGGATTCTGTGTTGTACGCGCAGTATGTATAAATTTTCATACTCATAATGTGATGAATTCAATATGGCCAATATACTGTTTACTTTATTATAAACTACACGTGTTTGTTTTGGCGTATAATCTCATCCTTGCATGGCGACCTTGCCAATATACTCAAATAGTTACGGCGTGAAAGAATGACATACACCTATCCTTACGTGATCCTTACAACTATAAACATATCTCATATTTTTAGGATTTAAAACAAATGAACGAAAACAAAAAGTTGTAAGTAATTTGAAAACGTCTACAAGGAAATAAGAAGCGTTAAACATAAACGATTTTATTTTTGAAGCAATTTTGACTCTTCTAAAACAGTTTTTTGGGCAATTAACGCTCTGTCTGCAACTTGGCTAACGAATACCTTCCAAGTACAGACAAGTTGTTGCCTAATTGCCGAGACCAAAACGTTGATTGAGTGTAACCGGAATATTTAATATTTCCGAAAACAACGATACTGGTTACTACCGAGGGTGGGCTCCAAAAAACTGCCAAATCCACGCAATCCTTACCCTCTGCTTTCATTTAGAAATACATACTTACTTATCGATTTATAGCAAAAACACAATTTTGCGTTTTCACCAAGTTAAATGAAAGTGAAAAGCGATTTTGGCTCGTATTTCTGGCTGGTGAAAGGCGAAATTTACTTAATATATCTAGGAGTATATAGGATTTGTCAGTTCGGTGGTGGCGTGTAAAAATGCCGTCTTGTCCCTCCCCTGCGACATTTTTACAAGTGGGGAGAGGGGAGGGGGGCCACGGAGGCTCTCGGCATTTCGTTGTCATCTAGGGCCTCCTTTTTGCGATCACGGCGTGAGCGTCGGCGTCGACAATACTGTTCAGTATTTTTATTCTTTTCGAGAAGAAAATGCGAAAAAATACGCGTTGAGAAATGACGAACAATGGCGCCCTTCGGCGAGATTACCGCCATCAGTAAATGAACGCATTGTTGGGTCTCGGTCGGACTGATGTTTTCAGTTGTAACGTCAGCCTTTCATTTACATTAGACGACAAGCTCGGCTTGCCATGAAAAAATGATGGATTAAAGATGTCGTTTTCAATTATTATAAGTAAATGTTTTGTTTGGGTTTTGCTCATTTTCTTCGTAGGTAGGAGAGAGCAGGGCTGGTTCTAACAAATTTTGTATTATGGTTTATATCTTCAATATTAACGAACATTTTTGTTTTATTTTTCTTTAAAAGCATTTTTGGGTTATTCATCTATTATATTAGTAACAAAAACCACCAGTTTCGTAAGTGGTTTTAAAAGCAGAGCCTTCAAAACCAAAAAAGTCAGTTGTTAATAACATACCCCGTAAGTGGGGCAAGAAGTAACAAATCTTTAATCGTGGTTAAATTTTTAAGTAAAAATGTCATTCATAACAATCAAAATGTGTTTATAATTTTGCTTTGAGTAAATGCCTCTGGCAGCCTCTGATCTCTCTGTAATTGTGAAATGCATCTTTCACAATTACAGAGAGATCAAATGTTCCAGAGTATGGAACACACAAACATCAAGAGGCTGGAGGGCAAGACAAAAGTATGTTTTGGTTGTCTGCCTTGCGTTGGTGATGATTATCTTAGAGAAGTAACACTGGATCACTCTCTGAAGGCTTTACATGTTTCGTGAAGGGGTCATAATCATTGAAAAATACACTCAGGGGGCCATTTTGAACAAATAAACTGCTATATAACAGGTGCATAAATATGAACAGGCCTGGTATAAAATTACCAATAGTATTTTCCACTGCTGCTGTAATAGTGAAAAGACAACCCGTTTTGCAGAAGTGCTCCTACCTGGTTAGAACCTCGTTGAGCTACCACTTTCTTAGGATTTACACCAAGAGGGCTGCCATCAATATTATAAATTTCAATATAAAACTACAAAACGAATTCATTCAATGGCAGCCGCAGACGGATTTTCTTGCTCTTCTTATAAAGTTCATAGGGAGTTGAATACCTATGTTATTGCGACATCTACATCTTCGAAAAACGAATAGGTAAGCGTAGGGAAGTGCTATGAAAACGAATAGTATGTTGTTCATAATATAACCTACTCTGTGTGAGATAAAGTGAACTTTTAAAAAAGCTTTTCACATTAATTAGCTCCTGTCACATAAATCATTTCAGTCGGGGGATTTTAAATTATTTTATTCTTTTTCAATTACTTTTTAACCGTAGCGTCGTGAGTTTTTCAAATTTTTTATTTTGTTTTTTATTATTTTATTTTTATTTATTATTATTAGTCCGATATACATGTGTTTAGCTTAAAGTAAAGTGGCTATTGTAAGTACCTAGAGTGGACTACTGGCAAGTCGTAGACGCTCCCTGCCTACGCCCTTAAACAATTTAAATTGATTTAAATGTCATCATATAGATACTTAAGTATAAACAAATAAAAATATAGGTACAAGTATTTATAACACATTGCTCAAAGAAGGTAAACAAGTGAGCCTTACAATAGTGTCTTAATCCAAGATTCATTATTAAAATCTAATATATAAAATTCTCGTGTCACAGTTTTCGTTGCCATACTCCTCCGAAACGGCTTGACCGATTTTGATGAAATTTTTTGTGCTTATCCAGTATCTATGAGAATCGGCCAACATCTATTTTTTTTTTATTTATATGGCAAAACAACGTTTGCCGGGTCAGCTAGTTTTACTATAATTTTAAGAGATTTAAGACATAGGGCCTGAAGACGTACGACATTTAGTTTGAATCTTGATCTGACCTTACCTGACGCAAAATTTACAACCCTAGATCGAAAAAAAATACTTCCTTTTATGCCAGTAATTGGGCGAAAATAAACGAGCAGTAAAACTAAACATAAAGTAAAAAAAATCGCCATCTTTTCATCACTACGCACCGGCGCGTGAGTCAATAGTGTTGTAATCCGATTCCTTTTAGAATTCGGACAGGCGGCCGGCCTCAAAGCTTTGTCTTTCGGAATGATTTACCGACAGCGGTATCGATGAACCTATAAACTAAGCCATAGAAATATTAATTACGAGCTTTTTCCCGCAACTTCGTACGCGCTAAACTATCGTTCCTTTGGAAATTTCAAAAAGTCCTTCAATACAAGTTTTTTTTTTTCGCCAAGGAAGGGTTTGTTACCTACTAAAGCAAGCTCTAGCACGAGGAGGATGAATCCTGTGGCTAACGGATATAGAGTGCCCAGACAGTGCGGGGACCGAAAGTTCGGCCACGAGACTCATTCAGATCCGGCTGGGTATACCCACTAAACATCCCCCTTGATGGTCATACTTAATAAAGGCTATTGATCATAATCGGAGCGACAGCCTAACGGCGGCCACCAAAAGTATTCAACCAGATACCCATAGAAAGAACCTTTATACCAAGTTTCACATCCGTGCACTCAAGGATTCAGATTTAGCGTACAAATTAAAAAGCCCTATATTTCCCGTTCCCGTGGGAATTTTAGGAATTTCTTCCATTATACAACCAGACTTCCATTGAAGAACCTTTATACTAAATATCAGATCCGTGCACTCAAGAAATAAGATTTTTCATAAAAACTAAAAAGTCACTGTACCTATTATATTTAGTTAATAAAGTCATGTCTTACTCCATGTGTACAAAATGAAGAAAGAATAAATAAATAAATAAGTCCAATATTTCCCGTTCCTGTGGGAATTTCAGGAATTCCTTCCTTAGTGCCCCCTCACATCCGCTAAGGAGTGTATGTTCCAAATTTCAGCTCTCAACGCCCAATAGTTATGGCTGTAGGTACGTTGTCTGTCAGTCACTCTGTCAGTACCTAACAGAACAGTTTTATATGCATAGTCCTACTAATATTATAATTGTGAAAGTGAGGATGAATTAAAGTAGTCTACTAAGTAAATATGGCTAAGTCATTTATAACTCTGTGTGTATGAAGCCATTTCGGCGCCCTTAAACGTCGTCATCGAGGGAAGAAACTCATTGCCCTACTGTGGGCTCATTATAAAGAGTTGTAATGAAGTCAAGCAAGTTGCTTAGACTTATTGATACAAAAAAAAAGAAAAAAAAAGATACAAAGGTATTCTAATGATAACTAGCCTTGTTTGACCTCTATCTCACCTGATGGTGAGTTAAGATGCATAAGGGTTTAGGAAAGAACTAGATTTAAAAAAAATGTATTATCGGAATACATCACCGCTGCTGATATTTGGCTGCAAACTTAATATGGATGGCGATCGCCATAATTTGTAATCTATCGTAAAAACATTATTCAAAGTTGTTTCCGTAATGCATGATAAGCTTATAGGTTAACAATGACAAATATATCGTGTTGTAGTTTACTTAAGAACACCACCATAAAACAAAAAATAAATAATTGTCAAATTCAAAATCCGAATTCGACAGGCACTAACTAAAAAACAAATGCATCGCGATAAGCAGAACCCGACAATCAAAACACGACTTTTTCTACCGTCATAAATGTCATGGTTTAAAAACTGGTGAATCCAGAATATCGTGTCTTTTGGACGTTATCGGAATCCGATTTAGATCAGTTCAGTTTCATGTTGAATGCGAGACGGTAACCCTTTATCTGATGGTGGTGAGTGGCGACGTCTCCGCGGTCGCTGTACGCTCGAATGCGGTAAAAAATATTAAATTATTCATAATAGCGTTGATTGCTGATAGTGTTGTAGAAATGACTCATTGTGATAACGGTTGTGGTCGGAAGGGATTAAAAAATAGGTTTTTTTAAGGAGCTTTAAAAGCCACAATTTTGGCATCAGTCCTGGTTTTCACTTTTTTTAAGTTTTTAACGTCAAATGTCTGTACATACTCCTAGGTATTTATTAGGGATTAGGTATGATCATGGAATTGGCTTTTATAAAAAGTATTCATGTTGTTACCACATTTTTTACAAAAGGTCATAAAAGCAGACTTTTCAGTTGACTGTTTTTCTTTGATTTTTTAAATGTAAGTCATACGTTCGCCTACCTCTTTATATCCTATAGTACTAGCAAAATGTTAGGAAGTTGTGAGTAAAAAAAATGCTTTTAATTTACACCGCAGTTTACGGCCTCTCTGATGAAGAGATGTATATCTTGCTCAAAGAAAACATTACAATCGTAAACCTTAATTTAAAGTCAATTAATAACATTTTAAAATTACCAGTTTATCGTAAATCAGAAATCTCTTTAAAAACATCTATACATACACATCCACATATTTTGTACTATCAGTAGGATTATAATAAGCGAATTGATATCATTAGTACAGATGTGGAATCCTCAATTGGTACTCAAAGCCCTTCAGTGCGAATCTTGTAGTAGATTACCATTACAAAGGCCTTGCAATCTATTTGTGAATATTGACTGAATTGATATCGCTATTTCCTATTGCGTCCGTTCAGTCTCGTTCATCCCTTTGATGTTCAGAAGTAAATTTTGGTCACCTCGATAAGCCTACAGTTGCAAGTAATAATATTTATATATTCATATAAGGTACATCAACAGCACGTAAATATGTAAAATATGTATGTAAGAGTCCTCATAACGCTAAGACAAAGTCGTCAATGGCCGCGGTAAAAAAATCCTTGCCAGTCCACTCAGTTTCTGGCGTACCTATGTAGGTGGCGAAATTGAACAGCAATTGGGACGCAAGATATAAGATATATGACTTAAATATAACTTATATCCACATTAAAAACTTCTTTAAACTAACTGATTAATACGCTCCGTTGACATAAGTAATTTTTATTAGGTAGGTACTTCTAAGAAGCCGTAAGTAAAATAGTATTCCATTAGCATTATGCTGACAAGCAATTAGCTAAAACGTCGAAGAGCCAAACGAAATCATCCTTATTTTTTGGTATTTGGTACCAAATAGCCAAGAAATGGGGCTCCGATGTATCTGACAATGGAAAAATTAAAGGAAATGGCAAACTTTATGTCTTTTGAACAAAATTGAAAAGTTTATAGGCATATTTGTTTGTATACACATATGTGTAAAACATAGCAGTTATAGGGGTTTTATTTGTTGTAAAGTGGAAACAATTTAAATTATAAGCGCCTATGTAACGAAATTTTGAAATGTACTTAGGTACTTAATGGAGACCTGGTGTCCAGCAACACAGGCTTCGAGCCTAGCTTAGGGGTTGTCCATTAATCACGTGAGGCTTGAAAGGGGGGGAGGGGTTTGATAAAAATCACGAAAATAACACAAGGGGGTGGGGGGGGGGGTGTAGTAAGAAATCTCGTGTATTTATTTTTTCGTCTAACGCGCGATTTTTAAACAAATATTAAGCGGCACGGCAATAAAAAAAAACTTGCAACCTGGTGTAGACATTTTTATTATGGTCCTCAATTTCAGAATAAAATAAGATTATAGTTTATACCTGTATTTAAATTAAGATAATATTCAGAAAATTTTAAGATTCGTTGTAGGTAGGTACTAAAAATACACGTGATGTTGAGAAGGGGGAGGGGGGGTGGTCTTAAACCTCACTACGTATCACCAATGGGGGAGGGGGGGTTAAAAAATGCTAAAAAAAGATCACTTGATTAATGGACACCCCCTTAGGCACCAGTCTCACACAATAACAATATTGTAAATGAAAGTATTATAATAGATTAATTGCCTATATGTAAACATTATTGTGATGAGAAAATAAATTGATTTTATTATTATTATTATGCACTCTAATGTAAGCTTTCGGTGCGTTATTTAACTTATCCTTTGTTTCTTATAATCGTTTTTTTCTTAAAAGCCGTCAGGAGAGGTACCATAAAATTCGGATAACTCACCACTCAAGGTGAATTGAACAGTATTTTGAAGACCAGTAGAACTGAAAAAGAATACCTAAATATAAATAGACACCAGAGCCAGTATAAAAAGCTCGTTTTCTAAAGTTCGTCAATATTGAGTTTCAACTTTACTAATGCCATTTCACTGGAAGGGTATCTGTTACAAACTGTTTCAATACGTCATACGATCATATATGTACGTGTAGGTATTTGAACAAGTAACTCGATTCATAACTAGGTCAACTACACAGACTAATAGTCGTTGGATAGATTAAGAACGGATATAGATATGTAGGCCGAAAAATTATATATACGAGCTCTTCTTGCGGATTTACTCGTGTACGGTAAGCTTCAGAGATACCGGAGCGCTATTCATTCGTAACAATATAGTTATTTTAGGAAATAGTCAAATTCATGGCCCGAAAGTTTGGCTTAGGTATTCATAATTTATTTATTCCAGACAATCACACCAACTCTACGTCGTGAAACTAAGGAAAGCTTGTGATTTGAGATATTATGAAGCGAACTTCTTAGAATCTTATAATATAGATACGTTTATAGATTCAAACCCGGAACATATCTTTTTTGCTCCGAGCGCGGATCGAACCTGCGAACGATCTATGAAGGGGCGTCTTAAAAAAACACCTAATTAAAAAAAATAGCATTTAATAATAAAGCTGAATTCTTGAGTCATGGGTGGGCCCAGATTCTTCAAAGCTAACTGATGAAATAAAAATCTAGAAATATGAGGACAAAGTACCTTGCATGAAAATTTTATTTCAAATTTTAATTTTTAGCTCAATTTCATAATTATTGTACCTACATTAATTTTAAAAATCATGCTGATCTTGTGAATTAGCAGTCACCTATACGATGTACATATCTGTATAATAGCTTAGATCGCGAGTAAAAAACGATCTACCAACCCATACATCGTTGTTATTTTGGTACTAAATACATCAACAACGAAGTACGGGCCACTTTGTGCTACCTAAGCTATCATGGAACAGTAATCACATTCCAGGCTTTCACGTTTTAGCGTAAAACTGAACAACCATCCCTCTCACAAACTCTCAAGTCTATAAAATTAGTAGGATAGGGACGTTCGTTGACAGAGATGCTTTTTTCAGTTTTCTTCCTTGATTCCATCTATCAATAGGTTTTCACGTAAAACGTGGATCGAAATTAGGGTAATAACATAAAAAAGCAAAGGATTGTTATATTTTACTAAACGGCGATCCAGCCCAAGTGTACCATCGAACCAACTGAAACATGACCCATTTTGCTGGAAATTCGTTTGAAACTGTCAAATTTGTAAGGTCTATCGCGTATAATGCATTTTTTAGATAATGTACGAATTCTGTACTCATTAACTGTCAGTGTCGAACAAATAATAAATAAATAATAAATATTTCTGACACGAACACAACATTATCAAGCCCAAAATAAGTAAGGTAAGTAAGAACTTGTGTTATGGATACTAGATAACCGATATACTTAAGAAATATACAGGGTGTAATCTAATTGCCCTATAAGGACGAAACATGTATGTGCTAACACATGCAAGTAAATATCTTGGTGAAGTCAGAATTTTAATATCGTGATTTTTTTAATTTTTCACTTTCAAACAAACTAATTCAATATTATTTAAAAGCAATTTCACGTACATATAAAATAAAAAAATAAAAATCGTGATATTCAAATTCTGACTTCACGATAGTATTTACATGCATGTGTTAGGACATACGTGGTTTGGCTCTATAGGGCAATTAGATTACACCCTGTATAAACATACATATTGAATAAATACATATTTTTTATTAAATAAACTTAAATAAACATATAAACATCCATGACTTGGCGACTAATATCTGTGTTCATCACACAAATATCCGCCGCCGCCGGGATTCGAACCCAGGACCTCTGGCATAGAAGGCAATGTATGTTACCGCTACACCAGCCGGTCGTCCGAATGAAATTATAACAAGTTCGTCACCAAGGAAGCTCTCTTCAAGCAAATTTCGAACTACTAGCATTAGACGATTTGCCATAATGAGCATATTGTGGGTCATGATTCTGTTGGTTTGATAGTACATAAGTATATTTCTCAAAATCTATTATATTGCTAATGCTATATTGAAAACATTTGGTCAGCCTGATTCTTTTTACAGAAATACCTCTGCTAATAATTATACCTTCATATAGTAAAATCTTGCTTTATTTTCCCTAGCTAAGACGCGAAAAAGCGCCCTTTCTTTCTATAATACTAATCCTATATAGGAAGCTTATTAACCATATATTAGTCACCTAATTACAGGGCACTTAACTTCTCATTTATTCACCATCACAGGGGTTACGCAACTATTGTACAGCCACAATACCTTGATACTGATAACTTATAATTAATCCAATGATTTAACGTCAAACGACAACACACAAAAGCCTTCCGAAACACAAAGGCAAGGAAATAGCCATTTTCGATGTAAACGTTCAAAGGGAATAGACCACAAAGGAGAACGAAAAACCGGGAGCCGAATAAAAACGGATGTGTCAATAATTAACTGTGTGATATGGAAGCCGGTTGCCGTCGGCCATCGATCCGTACGGGATTATTAAAAAAACGAAATAACGACAGAGTATTGTTCGGAGGACAATGGGGCAAAATTCACGCTCAGGGCGAAAAGCTCGCCCTGTTTTCGTTTTGTTCCGAGCTGGGGCGAAAAATATTACACCCCGGGGCGTGTATGTGTGAACCGCCTTGGTGTGCGCTTTATGTAGTAAGTGGTTCGTTGTTGTGATGCTTATCGGGGTTCGGTCGCTATGTACCGCGCATCTGCTAAATGTAGATGTAAAACATGTTAGCAATTGAGATTTTTGCATTGGAAACGTTTGTTCAATGATTGTTCAGTGAGTGTGCTTTTGTTCTCGTTTGGCGATGTTAAAACCATTTTTTATGCTTAAACTTTCAAAGTGGCCATACGACCGACTATACATAAGCGTACGTGCCATTTGCCATAGGTGTAATTGCTACTTTGTTGAATCTCAATTGGCTAAGTATTGGAATAGATTGCGGCACTATTTAAACAACCTAACACGAAATTAAACTTTGGTTGGATTTCGGATATAAACCATAATTTTATCAATAGTTTTTAAAATCTTTGCACATATTTCTCTAAACAAAACGGATGAATATCAAATCGATAGGTATTGACCTTTTGGTCTTCATGTTAGGTCATTGTGTTATAAAATAGCATAGTATTATTTGCGTAGAGAGAGGGCTTATAAAGAAGGGCCACCGAAGTATGCAGCAGGCATTGATTGTCGTAACTCTTAAATTGAAATATGTCTTATGTTAGAAATTTTATGATTCTGGAATACGCACTATATTTGGATATTACTTTGAATGTACATGTTTTCCATTATTGTCTTTAATTTGTTCCGACTAAATTAAATAAATAAACTATAAGTCCAACATATACTTTCCCTCAGAAACGACATCTTTCTTCCAATAAATAAAGCCATCCAATACATAAAAACAGTGTTTCTCGAGTGACAAGTTGCCAAAAGCTCCCTACAACGAGTCAGTCCCCCAGCCCTATACATAGCCTCCCCCGGGACTGAGAAATTCATCTGGCTAATCCGTGCCCGCTGTGAATAGTAAAAGTGATGGATCTATTCATTGCGGCGGCGGCGTGCGGGGGGAGGGACGGACGCGCTAAAATTTAATAAAGCTTGCCCCCGACTGATTAAGGGCCGTTCTTAGTAAGTGCCTTCGGTATTTTATTAATAGTTTTTTGTTTGTTTTTAAGTCAACCCGCGTGTTGAACTCATTATTTATTGTCAAGTAGGCTAGCAAACAGGCATGGATTCGTTTGATTGGAAATGGCATCCGGCCTGGCCATGGACATGACTAATTTATAAATTGTAGGATTAACGATGTGTTGCTGACTTTGGGCTTAAGCTGGAAAAGCCCATTGCTCTCGTAATTTGATTGTCTAATCTTTACAGCAGGGCTAGCATGCAACCATCGATAAATAGTCAAATCAACAAGATAAATATTATTTTGTTATTTTATCCTATTATGTAAGCTAATATGCGCACCATAATAGATAGAATTACTCGATTTGATACCATGATTAAGACCACAGAACCAAATATGTCATAATCTTAATAAATTATATACACTAAATAGCATATTCTAAGAAAATATCGATAAAAGGCCCGATTTATCATTGTCGACGGTAGCATGCTAGCCCCGCTGAACACAGCTACGCTTACCCATAGTCATTACGGTGTACTTATGAAATTGGCCACCCAGGGAACTGTCCATATATTTATGCAGCTTACTTTATTTACATAAAATATGGTCGTTAAGTACAAAGAAACTGCAGTACCTAAATAAGAAAAACGTCTCACGGTTTAAATCACTTCAGCATAAAATGTAATATGAGCTTTAAACCATTTAAGAATATGATAAATTATCACAAGTAATCATACAAGTGTTATGATTTTATATGATACCTACTTACTAGTAGGGATTTGGGAATAGCCCAAACGAAACAGGGACGGCCCCTACAATTAATTACGCATAAGACTGTAGTAATCATACACAGCCACATAAACAAGGGTCGAGCGAGTTTTGTCGCATCTATAATTCAGGAATACATCAACTTTGCATAGAGTTTTATACCGTATCTATGCGGACAGATATTCTGTGAACTTATGATTAGGTACAATGAGTTTTGAAATGTATCCTGTAGATACGCAAAGTTTCTTTATGTAGTGGGAATGACGGCACAAATCTGCCAAAGGAAATAAAATTTAGTTGAGTTTGTAGATACAAGGCTGTATCTATCACAGTGCATAGCTAATACTAGGTGACGTCTGTGCCAAGCACTGCTTCTATTTCAGAAGTCAGGATTAGTTAAAAAAAAGATTATCTTGTTTGTTTCATTGATGACATTTTGAATTTACTTTAAATCAAAAATGCACCAAGAACTACGCTTTTAAAATAATCAAAACTGACACGCTAAATATGTAGGGCCTATGTACGTTTGAATAAGCTTGTGTTATAGAGACTGTCACTTTTAACTAGAAATTGTGATGAGAAATAAAAAAATGTTTGACAGAGAGGACAATAGGATGTAGAAATCCTCAAAAGTACAAGTTACTAACGTAATTTTGCTAAAAATCTTAGCTCAAGACTGATAATGATTTGCGAGGTGCTCTCCTTGTAATTACGAGCTTGAGGTATACTTGTAAACTTTTATATCTTAGGTGCGGGCTGTTTCATTCCTACATCACTAGCACAGCAAATATATAGGTACCTATGCTTATTTTGTGGTCTCAAAAGGGTAATAAAAAAATCTTTAAAGCAAGAAATGAAAGAACAAACTGGTTAGGGTAAACCCTACATACGTAAATACCAAGTAATGCATACGTTAGATCTTGAGGTTGCACATAAGCTCAAAACAGAAGGCAGTACATAAATTCACAATAACAAGAGCTGTAGATTCATAAAGGAACCTTCACACTGCTGCACGTGACAAAAAGGGAGGCAAATCCAATTATTTTTAACATTATTAAATATAACGAGGTCACGAGATACGTACTGATTCGTCTCTTGTGACCACGGCTTTTGAGCAGTATTTTATTTCGGCCAAAATGGATAATTCAATTTTGGCCGTAATATGAATTGAAGAGGACTGAACTATATACATTAATTTTAATATTTTCTGACGTAACTTTTATAAGCGTTCATTAAAATGACATATTTTATGAAGATTTCATTTCAGCAAAGGAGCTTTCAGAACGGTAGTTTATTATCTATCTGCCACATAAGGGCTTTTAGGACTATGAGAAAGTTTTGGGTCATTAACTATAGTGCGAATGTTCTTCATATTATACTAACCTAACGTTAGTTCCTTCCTTCAAAGCAAGTTCCTTCCTTCTGCTCTATCGATATTGGAGCTATTTCCGCTTACTAAGAATGAAACGATTGAGTATAGCCTTTAACATTAAATCTCTTTGAATACATACATATAGTAAAGCTGAAGAGTTAATAGGTTTCTCGTGGATGGACGTGTACCACCTTAGTCTTCATGTTCATTTAACATCAGGTGTCATGGATGACGAACGTCCCATCCATATTTAAAAAAAAAACGCTGAAAAATTTCTGAAATTACCAAACGGGTTAAAAATATATATATATAGATATGTGTTTAAATTGCCTTTCGTATATGTGTTTCGGAAAAGGTTATTTTATCATAAAATCCCTACGGGATCAAAGTATCAAGGACAAAAATCGCTCAAAGCGTCTAGCAAGTTAGAAAACACTTTGTACTGTTACAAGTATGTCCTTACATATTTTTTTACTTGGCCAACTAGTTAAATCGTTAATCCCAGCAATGACCACTGGCTGCTGTAGTTGTAAAATGTCATAACACATACTATGTGTAATGATGGCATTTTACCACTATGTAATTTGCGACAACATTGAAATTGTGTTGAATAATTTGTCTAGATATATGTTAAGCAATAATAACACTGTTCGTTGTCCAATGAAAATAAAATACATAAAATGTTAAAAGGCACCGAGTTCCAATCCCAGTGGGGCTCGGTATTTGTGTGATTAACACCGATATGATAAGATTATATAGATGATATAGATGCCATAGAAGACTTATACACTAAACTCTACTTAGCATAAACTTAGTTATGATATGCCTAAACTACGTCACACATAATCACTCTGGATTGTCTTAAGCATTTAGGCATTGACCTAAGTTTAGTGCAACGCAATTTTTGATTCTAAGCACCTCCTAGAGACTTAAGTATTAAATTAGGAGCTATCAAAGTTTAGTGCAAACGGGCATTACATGGCAAGCTAATGTGAACGTGTCTTTAGAAGAGAAGCGCGATACGCCAGCAGACGTCGGTGGCGAGGACCGGCTAATTGCCACTTGTGCTCCAATTATGTCGACGATGCTTGCTGCTGGCGACGTGAGACGGCCTTATTCACTGCCTTGTTGGTGACACGGCGCAAGCAAACAACGCGGTGGATTAGGATTATAAATTAATATGTGGTTAATAATAATATTTTGATAATATTATAAACTTATATAAACGTTTCTTCCATGCTGGACTGGACGCGAAAGAAAAACATAGAATGTGCCAGCTGCTTCTCTTCCCGGGCATACTGTAAAAGTCAGTAAAGGGACGGAGGTTTTATTGGCATTTTTGCGGGCGGTAGGTTGACCCCCTGTCACTGCAATAGTCTCACTCCATCATAATTATACCTCCAAATTTGTCAAACGTGACATCAGATGGTTTTATAGACTCTGGTGTTTTGCCTACCCCATTAGGGATACAGGCGTGAAGTTATGTATGTATTATAAACGTAAATGTATACGAGGGAGGATAGTGTAAATATGTTTTTTTTAGGATTGTGGTTTTAAGATATCATGAAATATCTGGCAACAGTATCGGCTATATAACTTTTGTCGACGTTTGGATGTTGTTATTGTGGTTAAGTTACACATTCTTAGGGTACCTACAAACGGTGCACAAACGTAGCTATGAAACGCTCAGTTTTATTACCATACCTAGTCGGGTCATAAGTTCTGTCAAAACCTCATATTTTTAATTTTCGAATACTGGCCAGAAATATGTTTACTAATTTTAAAAATAGAACGGTTGCGATTCTTGAAAATAAAAAAGAAATGATATTTTATTCATTTTCAAATATGGAATGGTTGAGTAAAGAAGATAGAATCGCGGTTATCGCGTTGCACCGCCGTGGTTACGCGCCAAAAGAGATTTTCAATATTCTACAAAAATTGAAAATAATGTCACGGTTCGTTTATCGTACTATTAAACGATTCACTGAAGAATCAAGCTTCGATGATCGTAAAAGAAGCGGCCGACCTCGCACAGTTAGGACACCAGCGGTCATCAAAGCAGTGAAGGCGGGAATCGAAAGAAATCCCGTGCGTAAACAAAAAATCCTAGCTCACCAGATGGGGCTAAGCAGAACCACGGTCAAAAGAGTGCTAAATGAAGACCTAGGACTACGAGCTTATCGTAAGAAGACCGGACATTTCCTAAACGAGCGTTTAAAAAAAATAGGCTAGAAAGATCCCGCGCTTTGTTACGACGGTACGCGGGAAAAAAATACCGCGAAATTCTTTTTTCGGATGAAAAACTTTTAACATTGAAGAAAGTTATAACAAACAAAACGATAAGGTATATGCCCACAGTAGTGAAGAAGCGAGCGCGCGTATTCCGAGGGTCCAGCGCGGGCATTACCCTTTCTCATTCATGGTTTGGCTTGGAGTCTCATATTCAGGCATAACTGAGGTGTTTTTCTGTGAAAAAGGTGTGAGAACCAGTGCCGTGGTTTATCAAAACACTGTCCTGACAAACACAGTGGAACCTCTTTCTCAAACAATGTTCAAGAACAGACATTGGATATTCCAACAGGACTCTGCACCGGCTCACAGGCACGAAGCACGCAAGACTGGTTGACCGCCCGCGGAATTGACTTTATCCGGCATGAAGACTGGCCCTCTTCTAGTCCACACTTAAACCCACTGGACTACAAGATATATCAATATTTGGAGGAGAAAGTCTGTGCTAAACCTCACCAAAATTTGGAGTCTCTGCGAGCATCTCTGGTTAAAGCAGCGGCAGAAATAGATATGAATGTGGTGCGTGCAGCGATCGATGACTGGCCGCGTAGATTAAGGACATGTGTCCAAAATGGGGGAGGGCATTTCGAATATTGTAATTAAAATTATATTGTACATTTAATAACCTTTCATTTCATATATAATTTTTAAGTAATTGTCAAAAGGTGTATCAGTAATAACATTAAAAGTTTTTGACAGAACTTATGACCCGACTAGGTATAGTTAGGGTTGTCAACTTTTTTCTAGAAATAAAGTATATTTGAGTCTGAAAGAAATATGAAACAGTATTTTGGAAAAATAAACAGTATTCTATTTAGGTATTTAATGTTTTAAACACATATTTTTAGATTTTTTTGCACAAGTTTTTAATTAAAGTTCATCAAATAAAGTGTTTAGCCTTTAATGCTGAAAACAGTATTTTGTATACTTTAAACAGTCGTGAAAAACAGTAAAAGACGTGTGGCACTCGGAGACTGCCGCTTATGCAATTATAATCTGTGCCGGTCGGAGTGGGGGGTGTTAGGTTTTTTCGTTACGGAATTTCTGGATTCGGTTAAAAACAGTATAGTTGGCAACCCTAAATATAGTATACTTTAAAGAAGTCCCGCATCTCGCGTAGGGTCGGTTTAGAAAAGCTCTATCAGGATAAGCGTGTCGCAAAAGGCAACAAATACGAGTGGCCCCCCGCTTGGTGGTAGGATCCCTTCAGGGTCTGCCTGGCTAATGACCACCCTACACATTAAATGTGCCGCCAAATATCACCACTCCAGCATTGATGTGTTCCGGCAGTATCTTTTGAAGAGCCAAGTCCTTCCTAAACCCGTGTTCGTTTAACTTCAACATGTGAGATTGAGATCAAATGCGGGTTCAGTCATAAATAATAGAAAACGGTATAGTCATCGCCACCACTTTTTTTAAAAACCTACCTACAACTGCTATATTCTGTTCCACGAGAAAAAAAATAAAAGGGCACTGACTCGACTTCTACCAAGTTTTACACAAACTCGTACGATACTCATACTTCTACGATGCTCATGTTTTAGTCGTTTACGACATATTTGCAATAATTTCCATACACTTTTGTGTCGTTTTTACAAAAAGGGTACATTGGTAGAGAGACGTCAATGCCCTTTTATTTTTTTTCTCGTGGGCCACGGTATAGTCCGCGATCACTGTGGTTGTAACAGCAACGAAATATCAGACGCGGAAAATAAAAATCGGAAATCGTGGTAAGAATCCCGTGAATTCATAAAATTATAGTGAAAATTACCGTAATACGAGTAGTTTAAAACAATTATAATTAATTTTGTTTCAACTAAATTCCCTTACATTTTCGTATCTCCGCAATCGCTACCGCTCGACCGCTACACTCCACGGTAAATATGAAGTGTGACGTTAGATTCGTCCTGCCTCGTCGAAGGAATGAAAAGCGACCGAATGAGAAACACTCCAGCCGAGCGCGGCTTGGAACAGCCACTTAGCCCGCACATGGGGGCTCACAATACATGTCGCTGGTAAATATACCTACCCGTGTTGGTAGCCGTGCTCGGGGCATTGGGGGTTTTCAGATTTGATTTGAATATGGAATATATTAAGATACTTCTACTCATGAAATAGAAAGAAGCATTGTGTATAGGTATATAGGTATTCAGGTAGATAAGACACGTGACACACTAAATTAGGTAAATCACCCATCTTTTAATTGCAGAAAAGCGAAGACATTTAATATTGAAAATAAAATGTCATTAAAAACTATTTGATTTTCAACCGACTTCCAAAAAGAGGAGGTTCTAGTTTGTTTTGTTACGTTTTTTTTTGACAAAAAATTCGAGAGAAATCGATCAGATAAGCACTTCTTGAAATATTTTAAACATTCGAAAAACTATGTATGGGAATGGAGAATATGTACGTTGATGAACTAATATTTTAGCCAAGACAAGGATGTTAAAAAAATGTCAGTGAAGTCAGTTTTTTTTAATGCTCTGCATTCGTTGATTATTGTTATTTCAATTCTTTACTGAGATCATCTTCGAGTTACACATAAAAGTGAGGTATTAATTTTTATAATTATTAACGCTCTTCACATCAATCTAACATAAACAGCAAAATCTTCAATATACCTAAACTGCAATACAAACACACCAAAAGAAATGGCTCAAAATTGAATTTGTGTTTTCGTTCACTTACATAGAAATACACCAATAAAAGCAAGTGGTGTCAGTGGTGCATGAATCAAGTGTTCGGCTGCGGCGTGCGCGATCCTGGGTTCAAGTCCCAGCCTGGTCAGTTAAGCATTTTTTTCAAAACTGCAGCGCACAGAACTTTATCGACTCGTATGTTTACGAATTTTCGTATACCTAGTATGGAGTCGGTTGCAAGTTTTTAGTAACATATAATTTTTTTATTAGGTATACCTACAGTTATTTAAAGTTTACAAACATTCAAAATTAACAAGGAACACATTTATTTAAGCTGGCCGTGAGGCAATGGACATTTTACCATTATTGCTTACAAACCGTCTCCGTACTATACCTACGAACATTCGTAAACACACGAGTCGATATAGTTCTGTGCTCGTACTGCTGGTTGGGGTCTAGGTGTATACTAGGACATCCCTAGTTCAGCTGTGTGGTGGTCTCCTTATTTAAAAAATATTTCTAGCCCACATGGTTGGTGTATCAGTTTGGGTAACTTATTAATTTCAACTTGTGTCATGAAAACTAGATAACTGATATCAGTAACAAATAATGTAAATACATCATTATAAACGCTCTTCATATCTAACACAAACTGCAAACTCAAAATATAACTGCAATATCCTGCTCAAAATTGAATTCAGTGTCCTATGCAGCCCCTACATTTGACACATCCACCCCAGGACACTTCGGCCGAGGATCGAAGGCTTCAATAATTGAATGCGAGGGTGGTTGCTGATCCCTCTATTAATTGCTGGAATTAATTTGTCCCCTCTCCACCATGGGAGGATTTACTGCCTAATTATTCGTTTACGAAATTGCCAATTGCACGTGTTATTATTTAAAAGGTTGAAAATAATTGATATCATACTTAGAAATAGATACACAGTAATTTAAATGTCTCTATACTTGGATTGTACAATTAAAATAAAGTATTTTGTAAATTAGTTCGTATTGCAAAAGCTACCGGACTTAACGGTTTACAAAGGCTTTTCACCGATAAAATGCTACAATATGGAAGAGTAACATCGTTTATATTTTTTCATACAGATATTCTTACGCTTTTGGAAATTTCGTGAGTGAAACCGCACGGAACTGCTAGTTTCCATCAAAAGTCGTCAAAATAAGGAAAGTTCAATAAAAAATACCGTCATAGCCAAACGGCTAAAATATCTACTCAAAATCTTTGAGATCTGTGATAAGAATCAGCGTTGAGCATCCATTTACAATCCATAGGTACTGGCAATAATATTATAATTGCTAAAGTAACTCTGTGTGCTACCACGCTTTCACGCCTAGACTGAATCAACATTGAATTCGGTACGTCATGTACTTAAAGGCAAGGCTTGTCAGAGGAGCTACCTTATACCTATTGCAAAAAAGGGTGTTAGAAGTTGAAATAATGGAAGATTGTATGTGAGTTCGTCATTATGGATTACTTATATAACCATGGAATTTTGTATTTAGACACTCGATAATAAGTCAAGAAATATTAGTTCCAGAGTTGTTGAATGTTCGACCAAAATTGGGAGGAAATAGACGATTGTTCGAAACAGAACCACAACGATATCTTTTAAAACAGCGCTTTTGTAACATATTCAATTTTTACACCTAAATATAAATAAAATAGTTCCTACACAACTACAACGTATGCGTATACATATTACATTCCTCGTACTTTATCCGTAATAGCAGCTGGCAATCAAACAGAAGTGCCGAAAGGGGAGATCTAATCCGAATCAATACTTCATGATGCTGACGTATTTATTGTCTTTACACTGGCTGGTTGCAAAGGATTAAAACCTTCATGGACTTTAATATAGGTTGTGATTGACAGGATCAAAAAAGCTAGAACGTATTGAATCTTGGTTTTTGAAATTGGAATTAATAAATGTTGCTGGACACAGTTTTATTTGCTTAATACCGTTTTTCAGTTTTAGCGTTACTTCAGAAAAAAATACAATGAGGATAATTTTTGCTCTAGCCTTGTTGTTTTTAAACACAACTCTAACAGGATTACGAATGTGGGTTTATGCAATATTATTACACAGCTGTTTCAGACATGAAGTTAATTAAACTTTTAAAGTTGTAAGCGAGTTAGGTAAGTACTTCAAGTTTATTAAATTAAAATTTTCTACTTTTTATTATTGAATGATATCTTGTTCACGCTAAAAGGTAAGTTACTAGTAACTGTTTAGTATAAAACGCGGGCGTAAATTAATAAATTGCTGTAACATGCTTTTTTATATCCTCAGATGTTCATGGAAATGAGACAAAAAGCACGAGCTACCTAACCCTTTAGAATTTTCTGCCAAAAACGGCTCCGAAAAATAGTCGTCCTAGAGGAATTTTCAAGAATTTTTCATAAACATTCCCTGCTATTTCTGGTTTTATTTTTCCGTTCGTGCACTTACTTTTTACCGCTATCCATTTCGCATGCCAGCTATTGCGTCGTACCATCGTGACACCGTAGGGTGTCTTACCCACACCCCTATATCATCTACACACATGGGAGCAACTTTCCAATTGCGTGTAAAGGAACTGGGGGTTTGGGAATTTCAGCTCTGTGCTGTAGACTTTAGAGACGTCGATTAGTGTGACAGTTGACAAAGAAGGGTTGCGTTTGTGTACATAGAGGGCGCGCCCCTCACTGTCGCCGAGCAAATATGGCGGCGACTAACGAGGTTTTTGCGCTTGGCTCTCGTGTGCGATTTCGCGCCTAATTTGGACGTTGTACAGAGGCAGTGTATTATTTATAGGTACCTATGTGAGCCACGGATGCGAGTCAATTTGCCAATTAGCCGCTTTATGAGGGAGTCCTTTTGAAGCTTTGAATATTGAAATTCAAATTGGTTAAAAAGTGAGAGGAGTTTTACGAGATTGTTCGAAAAACAGAAGCTTTCGTTCGTTTTTTAGGTCTTGCAATGTTTTGTTTAGTGGTTTGATTTTAATTATGGTTTAAAAAGGTAAATAGGGGGCGTTATTTAACAGTTTGTATGATCTTTCTATGTAGTTTCTGCACCGGATAAAAATAAGCGAGTGATACTTAAATCATTTTTGATATCAGTATTTGCTTATTATAGGCATATAATTAGCGTTTTGTATTGGATAATTTTTGCTTTCAGAAACTTTAACAATTTCTAGTCCTAGGTAACTTTAAATTTGGAAAATCGGATAGATTTCTTGTAGAATTTATTTCGCATACCTATACACTCTTAAAATTTATAGTTACGTATTCAGACATTAGGAAGATTATTTTTAGTATTTAGCGGAAAATGAACTTGAAACTTTTTCTTGCTGTCTGTTGTTTATCGAAAGTGCTAATGAGGCTGGTGACTTAAAGCTGTAGACAGTAAAATTATTTAAAATAATATATTTTTTTAGTGTCAAATCTCTTTTAACCCAATGTACGAATAGAATAAAACTTGTTATTAAAACATGCAAAATATAAAAAAATACAGTGAAAACCAAGACACGACACATCTGAAAGTTAATAAAACACTTTATTTTAAACGGATTTATCGCGGAATTATCACGGATTTTTTTTAGTCTTGGCAGTCTAAATTTAATTTAGACTGCCAAAACATACAACAATATTATTATTTTTACGTAATATTATTATTAAAACCAAAATAATACTAACGGATTGACTTACGTATTCAATTACATATTTGCCAATTCGAACAAAAAGGTCCAGCTAAAGTCTGCATACCTATATACACAGTAGGTACATAAAGCCACCTCTACATAGATGTCGCAGACTGGACAAGGGGATGTTACCAGTTACGTCCGCCCTGGGCACTATTCAGCCATCTGACCGCAGAAAGGGCGCACTCCCCTAAATAACTACCGTTATTGTTGAGCAATATCTATTGCTACCTGGGGCGGTTTTCATTGAATATTCTAATACGTAAAGTTTAAGCTATTCTATGGTAAAGACTGTGAATCATCTTTACTTAGATATATGTAGATAATCAACAAATGCAAAGCAGAAGTCACCAACATTTTCCAATCTTTGGAAATACTTTGGCTGAACTGAAATGTCATCACGTATTCCGTTCCATATAGATTTTTTCGAAAATTGACGATTTTTCATAAAATGCTTCATCGATTTTGATGAATTTTATATAGGACCACCGCTGAGGTATCTTCTATCAAATGTAAAACTAATAATTACACATTCAAATCATAACTGAACAAGTGATCGCGTAATTAACACAAAAAAAAAACAAACGAATTTCTCTCCTCTTAAAAGTCGGTTGAAAAAAAGAGATTATATTTGTAAGTTGCTGGGTTTTTTGCATGTATATAAATGTAGATTTATTATCTAATATATAAAATTCTCGTGTCAGTTTTCGTTGCCATACTCCTCCGAAACGGCTTGACCGATTTTGATGAAATTTTTTGTGCTTCTCCGGTATCTATGAGAATCGGCCAACATCAATTTTTTTATTTTTTTTATTTATATGGCAAAACAACGTTTGCAACGTCAGCTAGTAAATTGTATAGAAATTAAATACACATAATACTAGTTGTAGTACCCGGCTCAGGTTTCAAATCGAATCGTGATTTTTACTGATCTCATTGACAAAGACCCTAATATAGCCCAGATGGGTAAAGCTGTTTATATTTCTCATACATATTTTATCCCCTGCTTCAACCCTTTACGGGCCGATTATTTAAGAAAGAATATAGCCTATGTTTTCCATACATAGGCAGAAAAAACATAGCTTACATCTTCAACTATTAAATAATTCTAAAATTTATTCAAATATGTCAAGTCAATGTCTGAATGGTAATAATTTTAATTTATATTGAATCCATTATGTATTGACTTTGTAAAAACATAAAAATAACTTCTTGTTTTTTTTTTTATTAAATTTCATTGATTATGGTAACGATATCGTTGTAAATTATTAAAATGTTTGCACAGAATACATACTTAGTTCATTGGGCAATTGGAAATGTAGGTAATTATTTTATTTTGATTTTTAATCTTGCTAACTTTCCATCATAATTTCGAGAGACCCGAATAAAATTCATAAACCAACAATTGTAATAACAAAAAGGGTTTTATTAACAAAGAAGGACTTACTAAAATCTAGGGAGCAAGCTGCCACGTTACCAACCACTTGAGAGCTCTTAAATGGTACGACCGTCTTGTATTATGGGTTCACCGTTCTAAAGATGATCTTGGAAAGAGCATCGTTATGAGCATTGCATTCTAACAAAACGTTATTAAATCTATTTCTATAGAAGATCAGTTTATTTGAACCGGTCCTTTTGTGAGGATGTTCGCAGATCGGTGTGACGCCTTTTCATTCATTCCTTAAGCTTATTTTGAAGGTATGAATGGATGTGAAGTTATTTTATTAGAATGAGTATTTAGTAAGCGAGTTAATTGTTTATGAGGATTATTCTTGTGATATAAGAGAAAACGAAATTTTGGGCACTGTTGAAGGTAACCTTTTGAGTAAAGATTAAGAGAGGATCACAAGGACTGATTAATTAATTGAATTTAGAGTTATTTTTCGAAGAAAAGGAAGAAGAATCTCTATTTTTTATATCAAAAATCTTTTTAACCATTCATTGAAGGCATTCATCGTGCTTATAATAGATGTTCAGGCTATCCAATAGATACCAGCTCAAGAATAAAGACTGAGGTAAATTGGCTTCAGATTTATTAGATAAAGTTTGGTAATATGTTTTTGGTCCTTAACTATATAGAACTACAAACCAAAAGGTCATTTTAAATAAATAAATAAAATTCCAAGACAATCACACCAACTATATGGCCCCAAAGTAAGCATAGCTTGTGTTACGGGGATATCATGTAGCGAACTAGGGAGGAACCTACATGGAATATAAATACATAAATAGATAAACAGATAAACACGCATTTTTTTTCTTGTTACGTGCGGGAATCCAATCCGCAACCACTGGCGTCTGAGGCAGACAGGTTTACCCCATCGCCAAAGTGGTCGTTTGTCTAGTTTGTATTTTTTTCAAAAAGAGCTAATTTTAAGGATTTTGACGAAATTATTATGGAGTACCAAATGTTTCTACCAAACAAAACAAGAATCATCAAAAGCGATTTATAATTCAAGAAATAATCGCGTAACAAACATGCAGACGAATTGAGTACATCTTTCTTTTTGAAGTCGCTTGAAAATCTACTCTTATCGACAGTAAATCAGAATGAGGTGCTTCAAAAAATATGCAGTCTGAGCATACAAAGACGGAATACGTCCAATTAGAGATGTGCCGTTGTCGGCAATATTGCCCAGTGTGGGAATATTGGGGAATGTTGCTTAATTAAAAGTCAAAATAATTAAGTAAAATAAAAATTTGTATTCAAAGGCTATATTGTTTACAATAAAGTGTTGTTTTGAGGAATATTTGCAATGTTGCCAAAATACTGGGAATATTGCCAAACTTGCCAAGCATACGGCTATGTTCCCCACATGAATGAGAATATGGTAGGTATTGAACGAAGGGTATTAATTCGAATAATTTCGATTAATTTCGAACCTGTTTTTCATTTCAAAACACATACTAAAAAACATCGATTATAAATCTATAAAATTGAAATAAATTTTAAAAGACTTTAAACATCTCTGTAAAAACTAAAAATTGCATGGTGTACGTTTTTACGATAGATATACTTCACAAATGAAACTTAAACGATGATTTGACTGCAGTAATAATAAAATATATTGATAATAATTTAATAGGGACCAGGGCAATATTGGGAATTTGCCGGCAGTGGAAATATTGAGAATATTACTGGCAGTGGGAAAATTGCCACCGGGCACATCTCTACGTCCAATACATACTTGAGTACTGTGGTCTTGAGATAACAACCTACTGTCCACGTATATGGATGAACCACCTTATACTTTGATAAATCTAAATGGAATTTGGCTATTTTACGTTACGCATTACAATATTACTTTTGTGTTTGAGAAATAACCTCTTCTTCACTGGTTTGGTTAGCGTTTAAAATAATTATAGTACTCATTGGTGCGTTGATGCTATAAGTAAACGACGTGTCTATCAAGTATATGTGTAGTAAGAAACTTGGTATTGAATTGGACAATTTATCAATAATTTCAATATTCATTCAAGATAACTATTAGAAAAAAGTTTTCAATTGGATTTCATCGCGTTTCATTATATTATGGTACCTTTTCAGACATCGTACTAAACAATTAAATGCTCTGTTTCACTATAAATATGTATAAGCTAAAAGGAAAAAAGTTTCATAGCAGAAAAATATTAACATTACAGTTAAAACATACGCAACGAAATAAAATACAGTAATTGCGGTAACAACCATTCCTACAGAATCTCACAACAAAAGCGAATCACAAAAACTGACAAAACACTATCTCAAATGCCAATCTAAACTGTTACCATCACAAATAATAGTCAAAAAACTCCTTGAGTCTTTAAATACAGGCATAAAAAGAAAAAAACTAAACGCAAATACAACATTGCTCAATAAAGTATCAATTGTGTTGACAATGCAGCTTACTCGGGTGACACTGGGACTTGTGCCGATATCATTTGTAAGCTTTTTTGAAGCACAATCCACTTTTAATCGGGCAACTTGATGTTGACAATGGCCAAAGAAGGGAATGAATGGACTGTGACATTAATACTTTTGGCAAAGGAGATTTTCGCGTATTAGGTGCAATTGAGGATGAAAAAACAGAACGGAAATATTTAAACTGAGAGTTTATTTTTATTGTCTTTGAAGTTAAGAATGAAATTGGCCAAGCATTTTAATTTGCGATAACGAAAAACAATACCATACAATAATTACATTTATTCATAGAAATTTGGTGGTAGGTACTAAATAGTTACCTACCAGTAAATTTATAATTTTTATAATTAGTTTTACTCACTAATGTAAAAAAAGCCCTAGCCTATAAAGAAAATTCCATGTCGTACAAAATATTATTTCGATATAAAATGGCCGTCCATTCAATATTGTACAATAAAAACACATTCAAGAGTTACCTGATGGCACAAAAATAATACCCTGAGATACACTCACAAAATAATTGATTCCAAAACAACTTGCCACCGGGTATTTTAGGATTAAATCCATTGTCAGCAATTCTTTTAAGAATACATACAAGGATACGAGTGATAGTTTTTATGGAACTAAAGAATTGTGATTTCCGAAGAGTTTTTGCTTTCAAATGCCTTTTAAACAGAAAACATCTAACATAAAAGAGTTACACTTATTTAATTACCTTTGTAGTTTTAAACATGTTTTTAGGTAGCATATGAATTCAGTGCTGATACTTATCGTAATTTTCTTAACTGATTGAGAAATATAAAAATGCGAAAACACTGAGTTGTAGAAAATTTTGTTGAATTAGCTCCATATGATCCACCAGCTCCATCTACATTTACAAGCATGTGAGATTATTTCTATCAAAACCTTCATAATGACTTTGTGCAAGAGTAGTTGTGTTCCGTAAAAAGGAAATTGTCAGCCAATGAAGTTACGAGAATATACATAGGTAAATCAAACATCCAACAAACAGCACGACCTGAAACTCAAGACGCTGTCAGCTCATTTTCTGTTAACCCTGAACGCTACGCTCGAAGACTGAGAAATAATGGAGATGATGTATAACTTTTTCCACTATCAATCTGACGCCTGACACCTCAGTCGCTCGTGACCACGGGGTCTGCAAAGACACCGAAACGTCGAGTTAAAAATAATAATATATAATATAAATTATACGCGATTAATCCGGTTAAAAAGTAGTTTTATTTAAATATACATAGGTTTCTCCAGATTAAGCCTTGGGTGGCATCGCATTATTATTCCTACCATATTTACAATAAATAAAATACCCTGACAATCACACCAACTACATGGCGTTAAAGTAAGCAAAGCTTGTGTTATGAGATACCATGTAGCGAACTAGCGTCCCCCCGATGTATATTATAGAACCTAGAATAGAAAATACATATACGGATAAGCGCCCACACCCGCAAACCCTGGCGTCTGAAACAGATAGGTTTAGGTATCCCATCGCCAAAGTGGTCGTCAAATTGGTGGTTTTTTATTTAATAAGAGATATCAATGAGCCTGGACTAGGGCCTACAATACTCTTTTTTAACAGTATTATACTGTTTTTCACTAAATTATACTTTTTACTCTTGAACAAAAATAAAGTGTAAAAAATACTGATCTCAGCATAAACTTAGTAAATAAATAAAAAAAAATGCTATGCTATTTTTTTTAAGCATAGCTTCTATCGCGGGCCTTGAGCGTCGGGACTGAATCCAGAAATTCCGTAACGAAAAAAACCTAACACTCCGACCGGCAGAGCGGTGATACTTTGATTTCATAACTTTACATGCGGGCTTTAATAAACAATCAGCGCCATCTACTAGGAACTTGTGGAACTTCATATTAGATCAAACATTACTGCATTAATAAAATAAATAAATAATTATAATTGCATAAGTTGATAAAAAATGCTATGCAATAGCTTTACCGCGGCAGTCTCCGAGTCTTTTTTAAATTAAAATTAACCCTGTATAAAAGGACTTGCAAAGTGGGTTCTGAAAAATCCTAATTGTCGTGCGAAGGTATGATTCTCTATCGACTTCTAGGAGGAGGTTCTCAGTTCGAGTGTATGTTTTTTTATCTTTATCACACGATTTTTTAATAGTTATCTTGTTTCATATGATAGAGAATACTTCAAACGCGGCCCCATATAATGATGAAACATTTCAAATTATTAAACTGACGACCGAATTCAAACGAAGTTTTGACGTGAAATCGGCTTTTTTATGCTCTTCATTCGTTGATTATGTCATTCTTAATTCCTATAATTTAAATTTACAGTTCATTACTATGAATTAATTCCACTATGGTAAAGTATTTATATAGAAGACTAGCTGTTGCGCGCGGTTTTACCCGCGCAATTTCGATTCCCGCGGGATTTTTGGGATAAAAAGTAGCCTATAGATTCGGAAGAATCCCTCTAAGTAATGGTAAAAGAAATTTTGAAATCGGTCCAGTAGTTTTTGAGCCTATTCAATACAAACATACAAAAATACAAAGGTTTCCTCTTTATAATATTAGTATAGAAGTATAGAAGAATGTATATTCGTTGATGGAAAGAGAAGGTATAGTATCGACGGTTTATGCTTATTGGCTACGTAACACTTTTCAAGCTTATTTTTCCTCATTGGAAAATACTTGTGATTATAAAAACTCATACAATAAGAAACTGTACAAAAGATCCGAACTGCATAAAACAAATGACGCTCGTAACAAATCTTAAAAATACAGAAATTGATTTCAAAACTTTCCAGTTGTTTAGCAAACAACATTATTCGGCTTCCTCGAGCCAATTTCGAGTAACCATGACTCTCCACAGGATATTGGCTCCTTTGTCTGACTCTCCACGTCAATCACACTCGAGTACTTGGCGAGGGCGTACCGCAGGGTCTTTCGATTAGAGACCAGGACCGTGCTTTGACTCAGGTAATATAAAGCTTTGCTGGAATTTGTTTTAGCATGAATTGAAATATATGAAAAACGAGCTTTAATGAGCTTTTGATGTAACTTCATTTCAGGATTAATTTAAGGCTACGATTCTAAATTTGATGAAACAGTAATCGTACTTATATGATAGACAAATTTTGTAGCAATGGACGAATATGTTGTTCTCTTTCTTTTATCCGATTTCCCATGGGAGCAGTATGTACGCAGGGAACGGCTTTTATTAATTCGTTACACGCCGAGCGCAAAGGGCCGGTTTTGCTGAATAACTAAAAACTTTGGAGCAACGAAGATACACAGGTGTCATATTGTGTCAATTTGTTCTTAAACGATAAAAAAATCGAACGTGTCCAAGTTGCTAAAAATCTGGGGTTGCTACTGGATGCCGAGCTTCGATATATAGAACATATAAATATGAAAACTAAAAATGCTTTCTACAGATTAAAGGTACTATATGGACACAGGCAATTCTTGACAGAATCGATCAGAATAATGCTTACAGAGAGCCTTATTCTGTCCCTTTTTAACTACGCGGACACAGTTTATGGGCCTAGAATTTATGATAAAACCAGCAGAGTTATTCAAAGAGTTCAGAACGCCTGCGCCCGGTTTTGTTTCACGGTTCCTAAACGTGCCCACATCACACCGTACCTGAATAAGAACCGACTGCTAAAAATGCAGACGCGTAGAGAGTTACATCTAGCCTGTTTGGTACACAAAATAGTCACAAAACGCTCACCTAAATATCTCTATGATAAATTTTTGTGGAAGCACACAATCAGAGAAGAGAAAGCTCGTTCCTGTCATAAAAACAAAATGGCCTTACCGGCAAGCAAATATTCTAGGGAAAGCTTCAGGGGCAGCTTTAGATATCGCGCAGCAAAGATCTGGAATGACCTCCCGCCGCCATTTCGATTAGGTATGACCCAATGCACTTTTAAAAAACGACTTAAGATGACATTGTTATTAAAGCAAATTAAACACAAAAATGTATAAAGTTTGCAGATTTTATTGATTTATTTTGTATTGATTTATTTTTTATTGTCTATTTTTTCTTTATTTCATAGCATAATTTACCTTTTTATTCTAATACTTACTACATTTTATTGAATGAATATTTTTTTTTTTTTTTTTTTTTTTTTTTTTTTTTTTTTTTTTTTTTTTTTTTTTTTTTTTTTTTTTATAACAGCTATTCTTACTATAATTGTATGGGAGCATATTTTAAATGCGACCGTTTAAACCTGCAAATTATTGTTTTATTTATAACGGCTTGGAGCAAAGGGGTACTTTGAAAACCAGCGTTGCTAGTTAACAGCAACACAAAGCTGAAAGTATCCCTTTGACACAATCGTGATTTTGTTATTACCTTTGTATTTTCTGTATCTCTCTTTGTAATCTTTTTGTGTCAATAAATAATTTTTTATTTTTATTTATTTATTTATATAGATCAAATCGAAACGTCGATCGAAAATAAGACTCATGTTAAGGGTCTCTCTTGTTGTTATGGTGGTAAATGATCACATGAGGTCAAAAAATGGAGTAACTTACCCAAATATGACGGCATATTTTTTATGTAAAGTGATCTCTAGACAGGCGGTTGATAAGGGGTGCTAGATAAAGGTTGTTTTAAGCAAAGGGACATTTTAGTCGTCACATTTACAAGGGAATCTAGTATTTGGGTAGATTTGTACCTATGTGTAATGATTTAGAGCCCAATCTGGTGACCAAACCTATAAAGGAGAGGGGACTTCCAAACGGACTCTCAAAACTGAAACTGAAAGTTCCAAACCACTTTGCAAGTAGCTAATATTCAATTCTATATTATATAATTTTAAAACATCATTTTGGACTTCATTATTTTTTATTCTTACTTATTGGATTTAATTTAATTTATTGCTGACCAAATATATTCTGACATGTTTTAATAATTATTTATTATGTACTTTCAATTCATATACTATAATTTCTAGCATGACATTTTACTAATAAATACTGTGACTTTATGCATATTCTATTACTAACATGTACTAATTCAATTTCATATATATTTAGTATTAACTTCAAATCGGACATATTCTTATTATAATCATTGCATAATTGTACAAATTTAACCAAATAATGCTTTATTTAAAGTTATAACTTAACCTCCCTAAGCTGTAGCAGAATATCAGCGTATTGCTTTTAAGCAAATACGGACGCTGAGCTATGGCTTTTTGCGCTGCTATAACACACACTGATTTAGATTAAGTATTTTTAAGAATTGTTTAAATATTAAGTTTATAAGTGTGTGATTTTAGTAACAATAAACGTTTTTATCTATCTATCTATCAAACTAGCATATTTGGTATAGGTTTTGGTCTGTGTAGGGTCGGCTCTTATTAGCCTTACAGCCCCTGGATAAGCGTGCCCTTCATATATATTCTGCCGCCAAATATCACCGCTCCGGTGGTGATGTATTCCGGCAATATTTTATGAAGAGGCACGTCCTTTCTAAGCTCGTGTGCTGTCGTCTTCGACATCATCTTCACTAAACAATTAATATTAATTATTTACTGAGTAACTTAACGGAAAGTTAATAAAGAATTCATTATTCATTGTAGGTATAGTAGGCTACTTTATATACTGAAAAGATAGATTTGTTCAAGTATTTTTAATCGCTCAGTAAAATTTTTGTTACGCACCTACTTATGACTTTAACGCGTACGAACTCACGGACAACAGCTGGTATCTATGCAAAAAAATAAATAACAGAAATAGGCTTAAATTTTTTAATGTCAAGTATAGAACATAAAAGCTTCCTTTATTAATTAAATTTTTACAAAAATTACCAAAATTTAATTTTTGTTTAGACTTTTCACTTTTCAAATAGACTGATTTCTATATTAACTCAACCTTGTATATTTAGAACAATTTTGATTCGAATTTGAATTTCGAATTATTTTCCGTGTTCTTGTTCGAGTTTCACGAAAATTCCCAAAATTATGCGTTGGTTTCTAAAATAAATACCTACTTAAACAAACTGGTTAAATTTTGGATTGGTAATAACAATTCCGTTTTGTAGACCTTCAGTTTTTAAAGATTTAAATCAGAAACGGTTCACTGATTTTAGATTCGTTGTATTTATTACCCGACTACGGCGAAGCACAAAGGAGGGTTATGATTTTCAACAGACTTCCAAAAAAGGATCTTTATTCGTCTGTATGTTTTTTTTTCTTTGTTACACGATATTTTGGACAATCACGGATTGGTTTTGAAAATTCTTTAATATAGTAGTTTCATAATGATGAAGGATACTTCATAGTTGGTCCCATATACTTAAATTAAATCGAAATCGGTTGAGCACTTCATGGAAAATTTTTATGAGTTCGGAGTATGTTTACGTGGATGACATCATAACTCAGCCAAAGTTTTGACGTGAAGTCGGTTTTTTTAATGCCCTGCATTCGTTGATTATTATGACCTGTATATTTGTCTCTGTGCCACTTTGAACAGGTAAAAAGTTGGTGTTATAGTGCTTAAGAAAAACATGAAAATAGTGGCTAGCTAATCCAACTAAGTAAAATTAATAAGTATGATTTATGGTGATAGTGTTTCTATTTAATATTAGGTAAAAAAAATATATGTTATGGTGCCTATGGAGATATAATTACTTTTGTGTCTATCTTAGGCATCGTGGCTTAATAACATTGTCTTAAATTTTCAAGATTCATAATATAAAATCATTTTTCAACGAGATTAAACGCGTTATTTTAGTACCGTGACCACGGGGTCTGCAAAGACACTGAAACATCGAGTTAAAATGTAAAGTATAATTACTTTACGCGACAAATCCCGTTAAAAAGCGTAACAAATGTTTTTAATTCTAGTTTTCACTTTGAATTAATTACTTCGCGAAGCCATATAATAGCGAAAGTATAAATCATTCTAACAGGTGCTATGATGCTGAAATGTTTTTCAAAGACGAAATACACAAAATAAAATCAAGTTAATATCGTGATTTCGTCTCGTGTATTTTGTATCGTGATTCGAAGTCTCCGCTATGTACTCGCGTTTAGAGTGCTTTTTCAATTAAGTTATCATGCCAACTGTGTATATTCACTATTTTTCGTCCTTAGGTAGATAAATAGGATTTTAAAGTCAAAATAATTTCTTAAGTAAAGAAAGAAAGAACGAAAACAATTTATTGATGCATAATATGTAAAGTGCCTTAATAATTTCATAGAGCTTAACACATAATGAAATTGTTGTGAAGTATTCGAGGTGGTTAAAGATTTTTTTTATTTTAAAATATATGACGGAATGCATTACATTCTTGACGATCATCTTTTTATTTTTTGTCTCATTTGTTTGTTCTATGGTATAAAATACTTCGCCTACAGCCTCAAAGGAAAAAAAATAAGATGAATACCAAAATTAAATTCTCACATCCCTTAGGGTAACAAAAAAGGAATTTTATTTACATAACTTAGACCCTCTCGATGTCACTATAAAGACATAGATTATGTCAACGCCCTTTTTCACATAGAACTTGTTTATAAACAAGCGTGTACTCAAAACAATTTATATGGAACTTCAAAGCCATATGAGGTTGACACTAAGTGCCCGTTAGTGTGACATTCCCCTCTTTTGTGTCCCCTTTTACAATATATTAATTCACACCCCTGGCTATAGTCAAGTACAACGCTAAAATAAACCTTAACATTGAGTAATTATAGTACAAATTTGAGTCACAAAAGACGCCTTTTCAAAAGTTAATTTGAAGCTGAAATATTTTTGGAAAGTTATTCGTATGCCTATAGGCATAAAGTTCAAATGAGGTTGATTATGTGGGTTTATGAAGAGGGGTGTGTGTAGTTAAAAGCTTTGTTAAGCGCAGGGTTTTCGGTAACCTTTGAAAATAATACGTGTAGCGCCATTGATATGCCATGTTCGACAATAACAGAAATGCGTTTTATTATTAATCATCATCACGACTCTTTGTAATGAGCCCACTGCAGGCCTATGAGTCTCTCCCCTGGGTGTCCATGAGTATTATTAATACTCATGGATTATTATCTGTTTTAAGAGGTCATCTCAAGTTGATTTATACCATGTGAAATTAAATAAAAATAATATTGAATACTGCGAGACATTTTACAGAGTCACAATATTACGCAGTTAAAACCTAAATTGCTGATGTAACCCACATATCCGCCAAATTATAGTGGAATTGAGCCGCTCACGTCTGTCGTATGGAAGACGAGTTCCGCCGAGCAACGAACGATAGTCTCGCTAATCTCGAGCTACGCGAACGACGTACTACGCTCGCGCACAAGTACGTACTACAAAGTCGTATACTTAATATCAAATATTTACTGTACGCGTTTGATTGAGTTGCGTCGTAACAATAAACTCCTGTACTCAAGATATACAGTCCACTCATTGAAGATCACCCATTTCTACAATAGATAAGATAAGCGGGAAAATTTATACACACCATTAAGGCTGCAAACTGGTCGGCAGCGACAGCGAGAGCGACAGCGGCGCGGGCAGCGGCGCGGGCAGCGACACGGGGAATTGGGGACGTTCTTGATGCCAGCGCGGCGCGAGCAGCGACACGGGGAATTTGGGCCGTTCTTGACGCCAGCGCGGGCGCTCGAGCGGGTGTCGCGGAAAACGCTGCCGCGCCGCTGTCGCTCTCGCTGTCGCTGCCGTCCAGTTTGAAGCCTTAGATTCAAACTAAATCTACCTACAGAACTTTTTAATATGTAGACTAGTCAATGGATAGAATACCTACTTTAATTAGTGTCAATATAAACAGGAGCTCCGCAGCTGTTGCGCCGTCTAAGCCAGAGGTTCGAATCCCAGCTGGGTTTGGTTTGACCCTCATCTTATTGTTTTTTCTTTGTTTGAAGGTTTTGGGTGTCGGTGACTATGAGGTCCACGATGACAGCATATTGGTTTAGGGAGGATATGGCTAATAACACTTTGCCGAAACACGTGAGAGAGAGAGAGAAGGTAACAGGTGACAGCGTACGGGTAGGACGGGCTTTTTACGAGTATCTTAATACATAATTATAAAAGTGTTCCATTACTGAGTAACTGACAGACAAGGTACAGCCATAACCACTGGGCGTATAGAGCTGAATTTTGGAACATATATTCCTCAGGGAAAGTTTTGGCCTTTTCAGTTTGTATAAAAAATCTTATTCCTTGACTGCCCGGTTGTGATAATTAGTTAAAAGGTTCTTCAGTGAGTGACTGGTAGTTTCATAAAAGGAATTTCCGAAATTCCCACGGGAACGGGAAATATAGGATTTTGTTATTTTGTACGAAAAATATTATTACTTTAGTGCACGGATTTGTAAAATGAAAAAGGAATATAAAGGTTCTTCAATGGTTGTATTATGGAAGGAATTCCTAAAACTCCCACGGGATTTGAAATTGCGCTGGTAAAACCGCGAGAAACAGCTTGTCTGTGTATAAAGTATGGCCACATCCTCACCGGATAGTGAGTGAAGATGAGGACAAAAGCAGAGATTTAGAAAGTTAAATCAGAAAATGCAAAGCATTAAAAAATGTGTCTTTCCATGAATTTTCAAGTTACCTACCTACTTACCAAAATTTTGACTAAAGGAAGCCAAAACAAATCTTCATCCTATTTCTTTTTTGCGATAATATCAAATTTATCGAAAAGCGCTCTATTCAATGTGATGAAATTTTATTTGGGGTCCCAATGTTACCTACATCTAAAAACGAAATAGGAAGCATCTAAATTGTAAATGATAATCTAGATATAGTTTACCTAATATCATTCATGTCATTATGATATACAGGGTTATAGGTAATGACACCGGGATCTTTTAAGGTGATATAGGAGAGGTCGCTTCACCCAGGAGCCCAAATCACGTAATTCCAAAGTTTTTTCAAGTAATTCCGTTTTTTTTAAATATTTAGATTTTTCCTTTTTTTTTCTAAATATCTCGGGGCACGGCAGTGCCCCAACCAAGTCTCGAGCAAAGCGGGCAGGGCCGTGCCATTCTTTTCTCGAAGCGTTTCGGGGCTATTTCAATCCCCCTGACAAAGATCATCGATGTGGACAAACCTAGGGGTTTAGGTTTTCGATCACCAAGAGTATGTATTAGAACAAGCTCAGTCTCAAAATTACATGACATTTGAACCAATAGTTGAAATAGTTGATCAAAGTTACACCATTTTGTCGCTAACTCACTCACTGACCGATCATCAAAAATCTAAGGTACTTCTAGCAAACTTAGAACCTTCAAATTTGGCACCAAGATAGGTTATTAGCTACATATAAAGGAAAAATTATAAAAACGTTACTAAATTATATACTTTAGTAAATAATGGGAAACAAATTTATATTTGCGGTTTTACAAGAACATTGTGTATGAATTTTGACTGCATTGTTAACTTTGTTTTTTGTTTATATACAAAATGTAATGAATTGGTTTATATTATTATTGTTATGTAGTGTGTAATTTTTTATTTATTAAAAATACATACAAAATTAATAAAAAAGCTAAGTTAAAATGGAATAAATAAAGCTTAAATCTTTCATATAAGTAAATGCAATGCTATAAATTCTCTATACTCGCTCGATAGATGGTGTTGTACCTGGTTTAAATCGCGGTTTCGGTACATCGCTTAGTATAAGTAGTACTTTAAAATTTTTGAATAACTTCATGTATGAGCGAAATCTATCTATGAAATAACCACTTTGAATCTAAAAAGATATCACTATTTTCGATCATTCAACGAATACGAAACGTAGTTAGCTGTATTAGCTTGATAATATAATGATTATTGTTTTATCTGAAATAGGTTTATGTTAAAATTAATATCTATAATATATACATACATAGTTATTTATATTAAGTTGTAAAAATCAAATTTGAAATAATTTCTTGAGCGTATATTCATCAGGAACAATTTCCTATATGCATCGCTTATGCCATAACCATCCATAAAAGCCAGGGGCTAAACCTATACCACGCGATGATGGACACAGGTTCCTCCGTTTTCACCTGTGGGCAAGTAGGTATACGTGGATCTTTCAAGAGTGACAAGTCTGGGTGTATAACATTCGATAAATATCGATTTTACAAGCATCAAAGCTTGGAAAAGGAGTCAACAATGGTTGAATATAATCGACTCAGAAATATTTACCGCCCAGATTTGTGTACCTTAGAAATTACGAAACATCAGAGAAAAGGTAAGAGATAGAGAATAGGCTCTAAGCAAAGAAGCAGCTGAAGCACAAGAAATAATAATATCACCTAAAAAAAAATGAAATGAATGAGATCCCACCAAAAACATTAAATGTAAAAAAAGCCAAGTCTCTCAACGCAATTCTTCCATAGTAAAAAGTTTTGAGGTCGCATAGAAACCAAGTCCTGTTCAACTTAATTTGTAGTAATTGTGACTTATATAATACTTGTGACTATATCAATAGTTTTGTTCACATTACAATAATAGTGACTTGGCCATGAGCACAATAAGATACAAATACTCGTAAAAAACGGCATATTTGGAGGAGTTGAAAATTAAACATAAAGTTTAATATCACAGAATTAAATTCTTTTAGTTCATTCAATCATTATGAAATGACCGACGATTTTCGAAAACCTACGTTTTTTTATTCTCCAAAGGAATTATACAAAGTGTTCCTGTCATTAACACGCTAACTTCTCGCTGTCAAAAATCTTAGTAAATAATTATGTTAATTCTCTATCAACTATTTCATGAATTGCAACGAGAGGAGATGATAAGATGGTCTGATCGTGCGTTTCCTTATTTTTTAGACGCTCTTTTTACCTTTTTGCTCTTACGTAACAAACATACGAAAACAGTTTTTATGTTTATTAGATACGTGACCACTACAGTCCTGGTACTTTTAAGTGTCGAGTGAATAGGCTTCTCGTGGATCGACGTGTACCACCATAGTCTTCATGCGCACTTTCCATCACGTGGCATGGAAGAAAAAAGTCCTATCGTTTTAATATAAAAAAAAATTGATACGTCCAGTCACGTCCTATGAGATGTATACATTTTCATTTGAATTTGAACCTTATTACAAACGAATAAGTTGCGAAGTGTGTATATCTTATTGCACGTGACTTTACAGCCCGCAATTGACTTCAATCTCACCTAAGGTTATTATTAAGGATAAGGTCGAAGATGACAGCAAACGGCTTGAAGAAAGAACTGACTCTTCATAAAATGTTGCCAGAAGACATTTTTGGCTGTTGGAACACGTATGACCATCTCCCCGACAGCCCAAGGGCAACGGAAGGCTTTGTGAGGATGATCCGACAGAAGGTCAGACCGACCCGCTAATACATAACTACGACCTTACGCAGCTGCTGTTTGTTATGTCAACTGTACATCAATTTAAATGATGATTCTTTAATTTGGTAGATTATACGTCAGAGGTTCCATATAAATGCCATCAAAACGGATGAAGTATTAAAATCAATTATTTAAAAATCAAGCATTTAAAATCCGACTTTACCGATTCCATTCTTTTGGGCTCAATGGCAACAGGTCGTCGACACTTCACCGACGTTTTCAAGTCCTTGTCAATCTGATGCCCATACTTTGGCTGAACATGAACTACGTACAAGCCGTTTTCATACATATTCATTAAAATTCTTTATCGATTCCATGAAATTTATACCTGACCACACCTCAAGTACCTTCACTGAAATGAAATACTAATCATCAAAATTAATTCATAACTGACCAAATAATTGCGTAACAAAACATACGAAAAAAACATACACGCGAATTGAGAGCCTTCTCCTTTTGGAAGTCGGTTGAAAAGCAAAGATAACCTTTTAACCCTTCAAGTCATTTAATTCACCCTACAAAATAGAGACCATTAAGTACTGAGTAAATTGTGTAGATGGCGCTAGGCATAACCGGTAACTAAATAGCCTCGTATACCGCGTATTAGTTCCGTTATTAACACAAAGATGGCGCTGTTTTGAATGCAAACCAAAAATAATATTGACTTAAAAACTCATGGCAAGTGCGAAAAAATAATAGGTAGATATCTACAAATGGGTTTGTATGTTTTGTTTAAACTAGTTTTAAATATACTTTCTACCTATTAATAATAAAATTGGAAACATATTGGAGGCTGATGTTAATAAATCATCATGTCCAACTAAAATTGTGACATTTTGATTTTCCAAATTGAAATTTAAGTAATTAATGCTAGACCAAAATATAGCCAAATTGAATTTATTTCGAAAGAAATATCTACAAGATATTGTAAGCATTATTATAGGCGCACAAGAATATTGAAATGTAAGTAAATAGCAACCGGCAGGCAAGGTCATCGTTACATTTCGTAGTTTTTGACAGTTTTCTTACTGTCGAACAAGTCTTATCATTAGGGACAAATCTGTAATTGAAAGAAGGCAAGCTGGATAGTTACAAAACTAACACAGAACCTAAACCTACACAGAAGGAGACTGCATAAAGCGCATAAAACAACACAAAAAAACTTCCGAGTTTTTGATGTCAAGTTCACTGACAATGTTGTGACAGAAATTATCATATTTTCAACCGACTTCCAAAAAGGAGGAGGTTCTCAATTCGTCTATGTTTTTTTTTTGTCTCTTTGTTACACGATTTTTCGGACAATTATGATCGATTTCATATGATAGAGGATACTTCATAGTTGGTCCCAAATAAATTTCATCGAAATCTCTTGAGTACTTCATTGAGAATTTCAAATTATTGAAACAATATGTATGATTTCGGAGAATGTTAACGTGGATGACATTATAAGTCGGTCAAAGTTTTGACGTGAAGTCGGTTTTTTTAATGCTCTGCATTCGTTGATTATTTGGATATCTATTTTTGTCGTTTCTTAACATTATGTAAACACTAAACTCAATATGTAGGAAGATGATAGGATATAATATGCAGGAGGTGTGCCTACTTATATAAAACAAATGATAATGCTGGTGACATTCGCTTGCCAATGACCTTTCCACCTTTTTCTTGCATGAAGGTAAAGAAAAAAAAAGTCGATTAAAAAAATAAATGAACAACGAAAGACAAATGATACACTAATTCCTGAATAAAACTTCGGAACTCGAGTCACGGAAAGCCATCGCAGTTAATAGATTGACGTGCTCAAAACTGTAAAATTACCATTTCGAATATCAAACCAAGAAAAAATAACGTTTAAAAAAATGACAAATAGTCAATATCGTTTTGATAGCGATTAGAATGTAACGTTCGGAAGCACGACATTTCATTTATTTTGATGCCTTTGTTTTTAATGAGTCGTAAAAAAAGTGCGATAGCTGATCGTTTTTATATTTTACGAAGAATGGATAAGTTATTAAATTAGAAGATTTCGTACAGTCACGTCTAACAACATGACCATTTTGTCGATGGGGTAACACTATCTGCCTCACACGCCAGTAGCCGCAGGTTCGATTTCCGCACAATGCATACGTAACATGTTTGTTTGCATTGGTCTGGGTGTTTATGTAGGTATGGTTTGTAATTATTTACAAAAAAACGTAGTATAAGTACGTTTATCCGTTATCTGATACCTTTAACACAAGCTTATGTGCTTACATTATGGCTAAATAGCGCTATGTGGATTTATGTCCATTATTATTTATTTACAATGGAGACGACCACTATGGCGTTGCGGTAAACCTATCTGCCTCAGACGCCAGTGGTTGCGGGTTCGATCCCCGCACGGAACCAGAAAAAAAAAATGTTCCGTGTCTGAGTGTTTATCTATTTATGTATTTATATTCTAGGTTCCCCCCTAGTTTGCTACATGGTATCCCATAACACAAGCTATGCTTACTTTGGGGCCATGTAGTTGGTGTGATTGTCTGGGGATTTTATTTATTTACTTATAGGTACCTTTTCATTGGACTTCTAACCTCTAATCTTATGACAATCAAATACATTCGTACATTCTATGTACTGATATTCTTATATTATTCATTTATTTAAATGTTAATATAAGAATATCAGTACATAGAATTTTCTACCTAAGTTACGATAATCTCGATAACACTATTTGCGCCGTAGCATGGTGCGGATGACAGTTGCCTGTATGACGTTGACATCTGTCAGTACCAAATATGTAAAGCGTTCAAACAACCTTTTGTTACGTTAGCATAGAATTGTAACACTATCTGCCTACTAACATTAATGTAAGGATATTTTAATGTGAAGCCGTTGTTAATACCTACATGATGATGGTGAGATCGAAGACAGGGCAGGAGTTAAGAAAGAAGAAAGAGTACGGAACAAACTAGCGATAAGATTTAAAGGCTGGCTTCATAAAAGAGATATTGCCTGAAATATTTTCTTTAGATTTTAAGTTACCTATATTTTTTTTAATGAAAACTTAAATTAAATTATCTCAATATAGCTCAGTTGCGCATACAAGTGTCCATGCTAAAAACGCTGTAAGTACTAAAAGACAATGACCTGTACTAAAACCCGTAATGATTATCTATACTAATATTATAAAGAGGAAACCTTTGTATTTTTTATGTTTGTATTGAATAGGCTCAAAAACTACTGGACCGATTTCAAAATTTCTTTTACCATTACTTAGAGGGCTTCTTCCGAATCCGTATAGGCTACTTTTTATCCCGAAAATCCCGCGGGAATCGAAATTGCGCGGGTAAAACCGCGCGCGACAGCTAGTAATATATAAGAGGGATGAGAGTTGCCTCATCCGAAGCTATTTCCTCGACACTCGCAAAGAACCAGGACTTGAATGCCAGGAAAAACAGTATCAACTAGCTTGAAACTACAAAGAAGCATTTTGTTCGATTTTTGGAATGTCTACTAGGTACCTAGGTATGGAAGTTCTTTGTGCGTCTAGTAGGCGGTGTGGGTTCAACTTTCAAAAAGAACATTTGTATCCAAATTGTCCTTATTGATACCTAAAAGATACTTAATGAAATGAATTTTTTTTATTCATCATAAGACCATCGAGTGGCAGCTTAATGACGTCACAATTTTGTACTTCGGCTTTAACAATGTGTTCATAGTTATTGATAAGATATTACAGTAGATCAAGAGACAAAAAAAGCCGGCGGAAAAAAGCTCTTGGCACTCTTTTTCAGTCAGGATTATACGAATCAATACAAATTGATCATGACATGAAAAAAAAACAACCACAAGACAGCTAATTGTGAGAGCCAATGTCATGACACAACCAAATTGCTTACATAGTAGGTGCAATGAGCTATGGATGCACAACACGAACATGACAAACTGGGACCAGAGCATTTAAACAAGAATGGAATAAAATAGTCATAGTGTCATCAGCAAAATGACCTGGCACCGCTAGCAGCACCCACTCACGAGTATAACGCAAGCACCAGCCATCAGCCTCCTCAACCGTATTTTAGGGAAGAGGGTGATTATTGAACATACGTCTTTAGCACCTAAAGAGCCTGTATAGCGATTTGCTTGTAGGATAAATATTTCTACCTGGTGAAACTAAAAAGGCCATACATACAGATGACGTACTTACCGATAAGATTATTAAAAATAAATTGCTATCAATCAATAAAGAATAATGAAGTATTTTACAAACTACTAGCTGACGCGGCAAACGTTGTTTTGCCATATAAATAAAAAAAAAATAGACGTTGGCCGATTCTCATAGATACCGGATAAGCACAAAAAATTTCATCAAAATCGTTCAAGCCGTTTCGGAGGAGTATGGCAACGAAAACTGTGACACGAGAATTTTATATATTAGATTAATATCTTAAACTTCTATTATCAACATACTATCAACTCCTTCGAGATAATAATTAAGCTAATTTATCCTATAAATCCTGATAACTAAGTTGCAGGAGCAAGATCTTCTTTCTAAGCTCAGTGGTAATATTTGTGTTTCTATTGAAAATTCAAAAAGTTGCCACTACTGTGCTGGTGACGTTTTCTATCTAGAATTATAAATGTCTGTCTGTATGTTTAAGGTAATTTACGGAACAACTGAACAGGTACTTATCTGGTTTGAAACAGTATAAGATTGACATTCTTAGCTTAAAGTAACAGCGAAATACGAGTAGTAACAGGTTAAGTACTCCATTGACACGACTTTACAAGCACACTAATTAAATTTTACTAGCTACATTGCGTCACGCGTGTACGCGCGTACGATACGCGCGTACACGCGTGACGCAGCGTAGGCCCTTAGGCACTATAGGCTAACAATTGACGTCACGATATACAGGGTTAATTTTAATTATAGTTCGGCCGTTCAGAGAATGCGTTCCTGACACATCGCGATTGAACTGACGACGTAACTTTGTAATGGCGTTGCAGTTACGATAAAAAATATTTTTGCTGGTTGTTTACCGTTTGAACAATTGATGAGCATTAAAACAACATTATTATATCAATAATCAATGAATTTTATAATTTTGTGCCAAACTGAGTGTCAAATAATTGGTAAACAATATTTTTCAAAATCTTTACTGCGCTATTACAAGGTTATGTCAAAGCTTTATATTTGTAGTGCTGTGCTAATAATAACAGTATCGTAATCTGTTCTTAAACAGGTATACTTTATGAAATAATACGTTTCGTTTTTCTTTTTAAGAATTTGAAAATAATGGACTATAAGATAACAAAGGTTGTTGAAAGACTAAAAACCTGATAATGGAACATTTTGACCGAGATATTAGGATTGAAACTGTTATTGATGATAAAATAATTATACATGTAGGCGAAGATGATGGTGAAGAAACTACCTCCTCAAGCGAATCGGAGTCTGAGTAATATTCTGTACGCACATTCAATATACTTTATTGCATAGAAATACAGATTGTAACAAAAAATAAATAAAACAATTTTATTTAATTAATATTACCTTTTCTTGGTTTCCACTTAAATTACTAAAATACAAATTTTAAATAATTCCGCCAATTTAAAACCGAAAATAATCTTAAAAATAACGCGGCGTTTCATTTTGGAGGAACAGTAACGAACTCAGTGTTATGTTGTGCCCATCACTAGTCGTGACTAACTGACAGGTGTCAGGAACGCATTCTCTGAACGGCCGAACTATAGCGCAAGTGTCTTGTAGGCAGCCTCTCCACGTCAATCCCAACAACTATTGTACTACAACTTAAAAAAATTAATAATTTTTAAAATAGTAGTTTTCCCATTAAAAAACTATTTATAGCATCTGTTTAGAGGCGTAACTCTATTTACTTCGAGCGTAGGTATGCCACGCACCTTGCGCAGTAAAATATCGCTTCAAAATAATAATAGGTAGGTACTTCTTACAAAATGTAGAGAAAGAAAAAATGTTTTTATTTTTTGTGTTATTATCAAGATTTGTAAAAAGTCATAGAACAAATGTTGTTGGGATTGATGTGGAGAGGCTACCCGCAAGAGGTGATGCGCAAATTAAAATTAACCCTGTATTACCTACTACGAGCCGAGTCATCACGGGTTTTGTGTCGATGATAATATTCCATTTTCAAAAGACTTCAACTGCTACAGCTCATCATCAGACAACAACATTAAGCTAAACTGCACCCGAGCAGAACTGGGTACCTACTACAGCTGGTTGCCTATACAATTTTCGATTTATGTCCGTTGGATCACACTCTTGATCCCAAGTAATTAGTTCTCATTTTTTTCCGGATTTGGGGACGCGTGATATTCGAGCCACTTAAACTATGTAAAAACTTGATTGCAGGATCTCTAACAACAGATTCGCTTTTGTGTTAAGTCTTCCGGAAATATTTCATTAAAAAAAAAATTATATGGCTTTAATTAAAGGCATTCGTGGTATGAACAGTCCATCATTTGTTTTCGATTCCTAACAAGTCCGGGAAATTAACTTGTCTAAACTGACTCCAGGTTTAAGTGATAACTAGAAGTTTCTCGGTGCATATTTAGGGGGCATTTGTCGGTAGACTTTTTGAGTATGTTTTTCTTTTTCAACACATATTTACATTTAAGATTAGAAAAAGAGATGAATTGTCTACTAATTAAACACGACAGGAGTATTTTTGCCGCGTATTACCTTACTTAATAAAGTAGCTAAAATAAAAAATAAATACCTCAAACTGATTGACAAACGTCGACTTAACAAAGCAATTAACATGATCAACGAAAAAGAAACCCTTCTAGGTACTACATCCCAGAATTACTACAATGTTATCTCTGATCACTGCAAAGCTCGCATGAACGCAGCCAGCTCTATCCACGACGAATGCAACAACAAAATTGACAACTTTAACGGCTATCAATAAATCCACTAAGTAGTACCACGGATAAAATTTATCACGGAAGCAACGTGAAATACCGCCGACAGGATCGAAATCGCTCGTAATCGGTAAGTTTTTTATTCCCATTGGTACACAACGAAAATGACAGTTTAAATATAGTAAATTCGCTTACCCCTTTTATTGTCACGGCACGGAGTCACTTCCGTGAGCGGTCTTAGGGATAGACATTATTCGTTTAGCCGAATAGAACGCGATTATAGTCTATTATCGACTTTGGGTTTAGTAGCTCGAGTTTTGACAGCAATGTTACGTATTAAAACAACATTCATTGTGGATATTAGGTACCTGTAGGTAAGTGGCGATCGAGCAAAAATGAACATAGGCTGTTCGTAATTTTAATTAACTAACACCAAGATAATAATGACGTGAAAGGTCGGCTAAGAATATCCCTAATAACCTTGGATAGGCGTTTCGTAAGAGGGACTAGTTTGAGAACCCCTGATTAGAGATAGGACCCCTTCAGGCAGGATAAATCTTGCTTCGGAGGGGGGGACGGAGAAGGAGATATGCTCACCTTCTCCCTCCCGATAGCTAGTCGTAGTGGGTGAGGACTATGTGTGGGGAAATGGCCTCGTGTACCGGACTATTTCCTACTGAGGGGCGCTCGGCTTGAGTTGAGCGCAATCCGCCAGGGATTGCGGGAAATGCCAATGGCGTTACCGTAAGCTTCATCTATGGCGGATGAGGTACACCTGGAGTTTTAAGATAGTGGGTCGATCCGGCCATCTGACAGATCATCCACACATACCCCGACGTTCCCCCTTGGGCGGTCGGGGACTTGACTGTACGTTTTCCTCCAGAAAAAAGTTTAGGTACATCTTGCTAGCCACTACCATTTTATGAAGAGCAAGCTTCATGCCGAAACCTTATGCCATCATCGACGTCATCATAAGAGAGGACTGAGAATGAGGTCAAACTAAAAAAAAAAGATGTTTAAGATAAGGCACTTGACCACAATAAATTAAACACTATTCAGAAACACGCTGCTGCTAATCTTTAAGTAAAATATCTATTAGTCTACTCTTACGACGCTGATGGCTCGAAACGAAATGAGCTCTTTTAGGGGTGACACCGCTTATTGCAATAAAATAGGAGTCCAAAAGTATTTAACCAACACTGAATTAAAAAAAATAGTTTATACGAATACCAATTTCTTGCAAAGTTCGGATAGAACTAGGTCAAAATTCAGAAGCCTATAAGGTAGTTAGTAAAACACATAGGTAACTTACGATTTTAAGTGATTCATCACAAAACAACAAAATCGCCATCGGCGTTTAACATCAGCATAGATCAACATTAACTAACCAGCCCACACTCAAGTCACACACAACAATCCATCTTCAAGAGCATCATTACCGACCGGAATACATTCGCAAACAATTGATCCAGTATTTCATTCATTACCATAATTCGAATATCCCCAACTATCGAGCAGGCGGAACCCAAAGCAAGGGTTATCATCATCGGTAGTGCGTCGCATAAATTTGTATGGAAATGAGCCGACGAAGAGCGGTGTTGCGGTAATAATCGACTGGCTTAGTCGTAAATAAAGTTTACGACGAGACGACATCGGCGGCAACCCTGCTCGTTATTAAGGTGCTGATCAATTGCCGCGGAACCTTCGGATTAGGTTTAGGAATTTTGTTGGTAGTAAAAAGGTTTTAGTGCGGAAATTTCATTACTCAGAATTTTTTTTTCTGTTTTGTCCAAGAATATGAACAAAAGTGAACGTGATTAAAGAAAAGAAGCTTCATATTTATAAGCGAACAATTATTAAATTCTTATTTGCCCCCAAAAGTTGAGACGTTAAATTATTCTCTATGTCAAATAGGGCTCAATGTAATCAACAAATAATTTGCGTCTATCATGTTATTAAAAATCAGATTGCTAAAGTTAGACAGTTAAGTTAGTTTCAGAATATCTGTTGTCATTTGCGACCACGTATGTATGATTCTAATTTCATTATACTTAATACCTTGAATAATAAGTTACACAACTGACACAGCGAAAAAAAACTATTACTATCCAATTTGAACTTGTTATTTGTAGGTTAACTTTCGCTACGCTGATACGCTTAACTCAAACAAAGCAAAGGGTCACCTATGACCAAACCAAATTTAGTTTAAACATCTCGCCCGAGCAAAACGGTTCATTGAACATCTCCCCTAACAGTTACAGTGGTTTGCATGCATCCCTGCATCGCGGTAGGTATCTGCCCTGGAGCGGTCGACGGTGGCTTGGCTAGCAGTGCAAATTAGCCTAATTGAGAGTCAGTGTGATTCATGTATGTGATGCTCCATAGATGGACATCTTTGGATTTCTGAATCGCTTATGTGTTACGACTACCATGAATATATGATCAGCAGTACTGAATGCTCTCATAACGTAGTCAATAACATCTGAAAATGTTATTACCAGAGATATTATGGTAGGAAATAATTTAGAAGTCACAACACCACCGTCCACAATTACCGCGTCGTTTGTCTCCAGACACCCAAAACAGATCGAAATGCGTAGCGAGTTCCGAATTCGAATTCTAATTCAATTTAACAAAGGGTTGCCATCTACGCGGAACGACAAAAAAACTCGGGGAAAAGGTAAAAAAAGGGGACGAAAAGAAGGGAAAATCTAAAGACATGTCTAGGGGCGGCGACGTGTCTCGTTGCGTGTGGTTTTTTGAACGGGAAGGTAATTGATGCGTTCTGGATTGAGATTGCTTTTTGGTGGCACGCCGTAAAGGGGTCGAGACTGCTTAGTACGGAGCTTGGCGAGAGGAAATTTTGTTGTGTTTTGTGTTAGAGGCAGCACTAAGCCATTAGAACACAAAAAACGGATAGATATACTCCAGCAATTTGAATACCGACTACGGCGATACTGCAAAATGTAAGCAATATTAATAATAAAATGAAAAGTTTAAATAAACACTTAAACAGTGCATATTGCAGTTTTATACAATAATCTATGTCCAAGTATTATAGTTATCCACACGATCAGACGACAAGCAGTCCCCTTCACTATGTCTGTAACTAAATTTGAATAACAAATAACTCCGTTTAATTCCTAACCAATTTCCTTAGTCACGAAAAAAAGGAAACTTCAAGACAGTTTTTGACACAATTATGCCCAATTCTGAAAAACTGCTATCACGATTTCAGTGTTTCCAAACTTCGCGTCTACCGTGCCCCCAAATTTGCTAAGTCACAACTAAATTAGCACACGATTGAGTCGTCAGTTACTGTGACACGGTGAATTTGGCCGCCGAAACGTTCGTGAATAAAACTCTTCCCCGCAAATAGCATATGGTCTGTGGTTCCTGTTTCTCACTAGATGTTGGGGCTGGTTAAAAAGACACCCCGAAAATCGGCGGCGACTTTAATTAGATAAGGAAAACTTTGACTGCCGAGTTTTGTTCTTTTTGGAAAAGAAAACACGAACTTTCGGTTGGAATGTTCAATAAATGTGGATTGAAACACGTAGGACAGATTAGAACGAAATGTTTTCTAAGGCAAATAGTGCTTTATTGACCAATTTTTAAATGGTGGATTTTTAAAAGTTTTTTGCTTGGTGGTAGGATCCCTTCTGGGTCCGCCTGGCTAGCGACCACCCTTTATATAAAGTCTGCCGCCAAATGTTACCGCTCCGGCGGTAATGTGTTCCGGCAATATTGTATAAAGAGCCAGTTCCTTCCTAAACCCGTATGCTTTCATCTTCGACCTCATCGTCACTTACTATCAGGTGAGATTGAGGTCAAACGCGGGTTTAGTCACTTATAAAAAAAAAAAAAGTACGAATATAATTCATTGCATTATTTTTTTACCAACAAAGACATCATTCATGAGATCATATTTATTACCTACTAATCTCTACCCTTAAGAAAATACTTGGAATATTCGTTTGACAAAATTAATTAGATTATTTTTTTAAATATTTTGTGACTCTTCGTAAGTACAAGTTACAATGCCATCCAAACCTTTGAAACGTCAAGTTTTTTTTTGTGTTTTTTTTTGTAAGGAAGCACAATAAATAAACTTCCCTGTACAATTTCGAAATTCGACAACTTTCAAATTTTCCGATTTTGCGAACTTGTTACGTGTAATGTCGTTATTTATCGACTTACGAACTCTGAGTTCGTGACGAAATATTTTACTGTCCTTGGGGCGCGTTCGAGAGTGCACAAGTTTTGGTGTAAAACCGCATACAACTGCGGTTCAGCAGTGGCGTAGTAAATAATAATGTTGTACGTGAATTTTCGTCAAAACTATTAAACGAAGTACTTTAGTAATTGGATAGCCTTTTGTAACATTTTTTCTTTTATGTAGCAAGATACACACATTGTCTAAACTGAAGTTCAATTCCTAATCACCCCCCCAGCCCCCGATATTAAGCGTTGCGGACGCGGATTAGGCGGGAAGTTGACAGTAATTATATTGCCGACTCTTTCTTACTCGGAATACAGCAGAGTTCGGCGCGCGGTGGAAATAAGCAATAATGTCTATGCTTTACAAAGCTTTCTCATTAAAATTGGACACATACCTACTTGCACTTTACTGTGTGCAATTTGAAATGTACAGAAAACGTTTCCACTATAAGTTCAGTCACATCTAATAATAAGTATACATTTTCATTGGAATTTGAACTTTATCACAACCGAAAAAGTTGCGAAGTGTGTACATATTAATGCGCGTGACTGTACCTATACTATACTTTGATCGATAACATTCTGCTTAATAAGACCCTGGAGCGAAAGTCTTTACTGATCTAATGAGAACTTTTGTTTTGCAACTAGTAAATAAAAAGCGTTAATGTGTATAAATTAGACATTAAAAACAATTAACCGTGCATATATAAATACAGTGATCCCATACGAATTAAACGATTAATGACGCCTATCATAGCATACAATAGACCATAAAAATAATTTATCCATTACTTTGCAAACATGCTAGAGTTTCTCCATTGACCAGTCTTACTGGTCTACAAATAAGTTTCATTATTCTCTGTAGATTTTTCTTGATTGTCAGCCGACTGTACGTATGCCATGTATTTTTCGCGTCTATCTAAGTGAAATTAAATGTCAATGATAACAACAGTTCTGCGACTTTTTCTAATTTTCAACCGCCTTCAAAAAAAGAGGAGGTTTGAACCTCTTAACTTTTGACTGGGTGAATCGGTATTGATGATTCTTGTTTCATATGATAGAAGATACTTCCCATAGGTATATTTTTTTTCGAAATCGATTGAGTACTTCATGTTTTTTTTTCAATATGTATGAATTCGGAGATCGTTTACCTTGACGACCTTCTAGTTCAGCCAAAATTTTGACGTGAAGTCGGTTTTTTTAATGCTCTGCATTCATTGATTGTCTGTTCAATGGTTACAAGAATTTACTCGTGGTTTTCTCTTATAGAAAGAAGATACTGGCACGGTACAGATTCTAGTCGATATCGATTTCTTACGCCCTGGTCGGAACGGTGTGAATCGCCATCGCTAAATTACGCCTTTTTAAATGAAAAGATAACAAAAAGGTAAATTAATCAATAGTGAATATACATATTGACTCGTATGATGTATCTAAGATTACGTAGTAAACCTAAGTTGCTATAAACATTATAACTATTGTATTTTAAGAGCAATCAATTAACAGTTTTCATGTTTTCACTCTTAACATTTCGCTGGCTGACGCCTAACCTCATATGGCGACCCTGCTAGACGACGAGCGTCTCTGGTGATGTTTCAAATAAGGAAAGTTTTACGTAAACATTTGTAATTTGTGCAAAGTTTAAGAAAGTTTTAAAAATGAAGTTTTTATCACTTCGACAATTGAACAGTAGGTATGTGGTTCTAATTTTGTATCGCGAAATAATTATCACCTATAAATATGGGAAAAAATCAGTCTAAAACGGAGGTGATTATCGCCCAAACTGGAGCTGGGAATGCTGCTTCGACTGAATTACTTTAGTTAGGTACTTATTATTAGTGATGGATAACAAAACATGTAATTGTTTTGTGTAGAGAAATTGTATATCTACCTAGCTTTCAACCATCAATTACACTTTATCCGGATATAAATCTAAGAATAGTCTAAGTGTGATATGCGATAAATTCATTGATAATGCATAATCACATTACCTGAGATAAGTTTTCTGCGATTTTGTGTTTCATTATGTAAATACTAAGTCTACTTGCGGAGTGTCTAAGGGTACCACTTGGGTACCAGCCTACATTAAGGACAGCTTTATGCAACTAGCAGTAAGGTTCAAAAAGAGTTAAAAAAGGAGTCAGCAATAAGAAAGACTAAGCAAAAAACTATTATCATATAAAAAATCTTTATCCTTATGGTATTTTGTGTATGTCAAAAAAAATAACAAAAAAAAATATTTCTAAATTCAAAATATTTGAATTTAGAATTCCAAATCAAAAGCCAAGTTCAATGTGGCCAGTTCAACACAACTCTAATTTCATATGTAATGCCTAATATGTTATATTATATGAACTCCAAAGTCTGAAAACGCCAGCTATATCCTTCTGTGAAAAGGAAACAATTGCATGCTGTGCCTACATTTGTTACGAAAGACGCGCGATTTTCCTGTAGGCCCATTGAAAACTGTGCAATATGATTTATAATTGGGCAAAGCACAGTTACTGCATTTTGAGCTTTAAATTTATGAAAAATAGAACGCGCTTGCGGATTTACCCCCATAACTTTAGAATCGCTAGGAACTTTTTGTTTCTTAAAACATAGAGTTTGGCTATAAAATTATGAATGAATTTTACAAATGCTTCTGGAAGTTTATGGAGTTCATACAAACAGAAAAACCCTTCAAATAAGTCTTGTATTAATATAGATTTAAAAATTATTGAGACACACAAATAGTAGAGAAAATATTAATAGCGTAAACAACTGTAAATAGATAAATATCAGTTATTTGAAATGAAGAATATTAAGACAACTTCATTTGAGTCACATCAAAATATGTATTTCATTTTTGATATAATCTTGACTGATTATAATTTCACTTTAAAATCAAAATTGATGTGAGAAAAGATTGATAAAGTTAAAACATCTAATCATGGAAACATACATGGAAATATAATGGTTGCCCACTTGTTTTAGAAAATTGTACAAGATGATAAATCTTGGTCTATTTTTGGATTATTAATAATAATCATAAAATGCTGATTGTTTTCTATAAAAATAAATAAATACCTTTTTCACTGGCTTGGCAGGCCAATGCACCGCATAGTAAAGCCAGGGTCTTGCCCGAACCAGTTGGGCTTTCAAGGAGACAGTTCTTGCCTTTCTTCATAGCTTCTATGACCTAGAAATTGATATTATTAATATTTCAGTGCAATACAACATTTTAATTATAACTGGAAATGCAATTGTAGAAAGCTTAGTGTCAAAGGATTCAATAGTTTCTAACAATATTGGATTTAGTGTCAAAATAATAAAATTGTTTAACAATATTAAATAAAACATACTATATTTTTATTTAATACTAGCTGTTGCGCGCGGTTTTACCCGCGCAATTTCGATTCCCGCGGGATTTTCAGGATAAAAAGTAGCCTATTGGGATTCGGAAGAATCCCTCGAAGTAATGGTAAAAGAAATTTTGAAATCGGTTAAGTAGTTTTTGAGCCTATTCAATACAAACATACAAAAATACAAAGATTTGCTCTTTATAATATTAGTATAGAATATAGATTGTCATATATTACCTATATAATACTTAATTTTTTATCTATAAATAAGATTTTGAATCTTTATGGTCCATGAAATATCTAAAAAGCCTCATTTTAGGTGAATATTAAAATTAATATGTGAATAAAATACTTGTGCATATTTTTAAGGACATTGCAGGGAGGTGTATAGATTTGGTATTATTTAAGGTTATGTAAAATATAAAATGTATGTTTAGTACCTATGTGTGTTGTACTAAATATTTTTCATTTTGCCATGGCAGTACAAAATATCCTACTAATATAAATTCAAAAGAATGTTTATGATGATATTGTGTTAATAATAACAAATTCTACCTGCTAGTTGTTAAAAACGCTCTGCGCCTTTGTACAGTTATATATACAGGGTGACTGGTGACACATTTTAGATAATGAAGGAGAGTACTGGCACGCGGATCGCTGCCAACGCTAGTGTAACCATATGTTGCGTAACCAATTCTTTAACTTTCAGTTCAGTTTACTCAATAAATAGTTAATATTTACTTTTTATTATATTTTTCTCTTCATGTATGATCTCAAACTATCACGTCCTTGAATTTAAAAAATGACCCACCAGTCACCCTGTATTTATTGGTAGGTTTGCATTTGGTTATATGAAGATTCTTCATTTTTATATTTGTCATTAAAAATAGATAAGATGAGTTGTGGGCACCAGTTAGTTAGTATTATAGTTAGTACATGCTCACCTTCGCCATTAAAGCAACTTGACTGCCGTATGGAACAACTGGCAAACAAACTTCGACACCCCCTATCATCTTTACAACTCCTTTGTCTTTAGGTTTATCACTTGGCACTGTTGGAGGTATCTTACTTTGGTATTTATTCTTTGGAAACACAGGGAATAATTTCTTTATAATGTTGCTTTTAGCAGTTTTTACACTGACTTCTGGTAGAGTTTCTTCATCTGAAGATAGCAATGTTACATCAGCATCAGCAGAGAGATTGTTTGCAGCCTTTCCTTGATCTTCGCGGCTTTTATTCGCCGCACTTCCCTGGGGCTCAAAATTTGATTTGAAGTAACCATGATTTGTGTTTGTATCCGCCTCAATGGCGTCATCATCATCTGATATTTCAATAGTTGTGCTCATTATCAAAGTTTAACACGAATATGTGCACATAAGTTACAAGTGTTTGTTAATAAACAGTTTTCCCTCCATTTATAAAGTGAGCAGTTCAAATGCTGCAAGAGAAAAGCAATAAAATATTAACAAGTCAAACATGAAATATTGAAACGAAACGACATATTTTTGCATAATAAGATAAATTTAAAACCTATTATGTGTCCACATTTATAAAAGTTAACAACAACCGCTATCATAATACAACTTATAAATAATTGAAGTAAACAAGAAATTGACATTATGTTATGACATTTGACGTACGCCAGGTGATTTTGACAGTGTGCTCACCTTATAATACTCCGAATTACGCAAAAACTGGATAACGCTTTAGTATTTAGTAAAGGGGTACCTAGTACTTTTTTTTTGATTACTCTTTTGGCTTATTAATAAATACTTCCCAAACAGATATATGTCGCCGCGATGGCTTCGCCGAGCCTCATCGAAATGATTATCGTAAATTATTGAATCGTTTTGCTGTAAGCTCAAATTAAGAAATCTAAGTTAATTGATTCTGAATATTTGTAATCCAATATTAGGTCTATCAATCGAACTATTGCTATCAATTAACATATTGAATCCTTTATTGTCTGTGAGGTTTGGATAGCTAAATAATCCAACGTTTATTATTGATTATTTTGGTTTCTCATGGTAATGTTTTGAGAGTGCTTTAAAGTAAAATTATTAAATCTAATCATAAAAGATAAGTATTCAAATCAACAAATACTGTTTGTAATTAGTGTTTTGTTTTAATAAGTAATTGTGTTTACTAAAGATAAAGATGTAGTACAGATCAAGCGCAATGTTAAAGTAAGTTCAATATTGGTTATTGTGACAATTACTTATGTGATTTGTTTTTAATTAAGCTTAAATAATTAAGATGTTTCCTATTGCTTTGTTAATTGCTTTGATATCAGAAGATGTTGATAAAAAGAATTATTCAGTATGTGTCATGACCACCGGCTTTCTGTTGGCTGGTCTCTGGCTAGAATCCGGCCAATAGGAGACCAGACAGTAGAAGGTTTTGGCGGTACGAAAACCAAGATGGAGAGGGCGTCACTTTTGTGGCGGCCTTTGCCTTGGTGAGTACTTTTCTTGTTGCTAGGGTTTGTTGATACTTCTTAAATTAAAGAGTACTGTAAGTGTTCATCTTAGTTGTTTTTGTTAACTGCTAACTTTGAATAAATTGTTGTGACTCGAATGTGAATAGTTGTTTTCCTTTCTTTTCGTATTTTCATATTAGTTTGCTTTGCGATCCTTTAGTGTTTTTAATAATCAGTAGTACCTAATTTAAAGTCTATAGATTTAACTTAACTAGTATTGCTCTAAATAACTAGCTTTAATATGAGTCAATCGCCTAGCAGGACTGACAACCCTGATGGGGTTGCCGGTTCTGCCCATTTTAAAAACCCAAGCGATCTCCCATTTCCGATATCAGAAGTGGGATCGCCTGAGCGATCCGATACTGCCGGTCATGTTACTGTTTCAGATAATGGCAGGCCGAATATACTGCCTTCATCCGCCTCGCTGCTGCAATCAAAATCAAGCCATGTTTCCGACAAGTTCTTCATGCAAATAATGAAGATGATGCAGAACATGAGTGATCGATTTCTGCAGCAGCCCAACCACAAAATTAAAAACACAGGATGGGCGAGCGGATGCAACATACGGACTTTCTTAGGAAACTCCTTACTCGGAGTTAACAGTTCTTGAAAACGACCGCTACCTCGTGAGAAAGGTCGTTGGCCATCATGGACGGTCGCGAAAGGTTGCCCATTACCAACTTCGCCGAGCTCCTCAACCTGGCATGGACGCGCAGTCGGCCGTGTCGCCCCATGAAGAATCGCAGCCTGGGCCATCGGGCATTGTAGCCGTAGCTCAACCCCAGTTGGGTGATATTGCTGTTCCAAATACGGTGAGCTCCTTTCATGCTATAACTCTTATTATTAATTTTATTTATTATGAAAAAAAAGAGAAAACAAACAAAAAAAAAACAAAAAAAATATGAAAAAAAAAGAAAAAAGAACAAAATAATAATTAAAAAAATGCTGTATACGGGTGGAGACGTATAATGGCATATAACAAGAAGTCTTACAAAAAGACAAATCCCCTCCCAAAAAAAAAAAAGAAAAAAAAAAGAAAAGAAAAGAAAATGAATAACTAAAATCCCCTGTGTACAACGGCCAACAGGACAGCCCAGAGCACAGCATCGACCTCTCCCAATATTCCTTAGGACCCCTGTTTAATTACGGCATCGACCTTTTCTACGCCTATCCTTCCCTTGATTAAAATATTACATCTAAACTGTTGTCACGTGGAGTGAGCAGTTTCACTATACAAAATATCAAAATATTTCTATAAACTGTTGTCACGTTGAGTGAGCAGTTTCACAATACAAAATATAAGAATATTTCTATAAACTGTTGTCATGTGGAATGGGCAGTGGAAATTATATTGCGTAAAAGAGTTTAAAAAAAAAAGTATTCAAAATATTTCTGAGCTGTTGTCATGTGGAATGAATAGCAGCAATTGCATTCAATAACATTATGCATTAGCTTATCTTACTTTAGGGTTACTGTGGAAGTAGCACCTATACTCTCATATGAATTTTTCTTAAGGTGCTCCCACATTGCCGTTAGAAAATGTTTAATAACGTTAGTAAACATTTGTTAGCAAACATTTAATCACAAATGTTAAAATAAATTTTCATGTTAGAAAATGTTTAGTAATGTTAGTAAACATTTTATAACAAAACAAATTATAACAAAATAAAACATGGGTTATCTTTTGTTTGTAAACATTTTATAAGGGTGATGGCGGGATAGGCGGTGCGGTGCGGTGGGGGGTTAGAGTAGGTCGCTGCGCGTGGTGTCTCGCTTGTCAGTCCCTTTGTGTCAGCGTGCATCGCTGTGCGTGTGTATTAGTGGTTGCGCGTGCGCCAAGCAATAAAATATGTCCGGTAATTGGAATAACGATGATGTTTACAAACTGATTGAAATGTTTCAAGCAAGAGAAGTACTATGGAACACGACGTCAGAGAGCTACAAAGACCGAAATAAAAAACACGATGCTTGGATGGAAATTGCCAGTGAATTTAATATGGATAAAAAAGTAATTGAAAAAAAGATTCGATCACTCGTAGGTCAATTTAACCGAGAATGTAAATCTAATAAATCTGGTGCAGGAGCTAATGAGTCAAGTAAATAGTTTGCGTTTAAAAAACTCATGTTCCTTAAAGGCAAAAATATTCCAAGTTTAACTGTCGATGGAGGGTTGCAGGTGAGTTTTATTTTAACGTCTTTTAATAATATATAGATGCCCAGTCCAAAAACCCTTCATTTGAAAAATATTCTGCGAATTCTTTTCTTATTTCTTTCCCATCATCTGTCAGGGATTCACATGCTTCAAGTGGTGTTAATTGCTGCTGTTCTAATCTCCATTGTCCATCGATACGTGTACCAGTTACTATGTCATCGCCATCATAGTATTGAGATGGAGCGTAAATCATGCTCGATTCAGTTTTTCTTATAAAATTATGCAGTAGCACGCATGTCATAATTAAAGTAGTAGTTTTTTCTGGATCTAATAATATTGTAGTTCGTAAAACTCTAAATCTGGCTGACAAAATCCCAAATGCGTTCTCTACTGTTCTCCTCGCACGACTCAGTCTATAACTGAAGATTCTTTCCTTAGAATTGCTATCCTGTGGTCCTGGAAAAGGTTTTAATAAGTGTTTTTCTAAAGGGAACGCATCATCTGTTACGAACACATAAGGAACAGGTTTGTTTCTGCCTGGTAGTGAGCTGTCACTGGGTATTTTCAAACTATTGTCGTTAATTTTATTTCGAAATTTTGTGTTTGCGAAAACTCCACCATCACTTATGCGTCCTTGGCAGCCAATATTCACGTACAGAAAGTTGTATTCTGCGTCCACTATCGCTAAAAGTACAACGCTGTAAAATCCTTTATAGTTGTAATATTCACTGCCGCTATCAATTGGCTTTTGTATGGCTACGTGCTTTCCATCGATACTTCCTAAGCAATTTGGGAAATTCCATTTTTCTTCAAATGAATTTGCCACGTGTAGCCACTCTTGAGGTGTTGTTGGTATCTGGAACAAAAATGGAAGATTAAGAAATAGGCGCGAAAAATAAATCTATAACTCGTTATTCTAACAAATTTTATTGGATATTTTTATTAAGTATGAAATATTAATAGGATACACTATAAAAAAATATGATTTCAGTTAAGGGTTGTTAAGTAATAGAAAAAGAAAATCGCGGTTATAGATTTTTTTACAATTTTAGCTAATTTGACGCGCCTATAACTTGAAATTATCGTTTAATTCTATTCTTTCAGGGTAACGAAGAAAACAGAAGTGCTTCAGAAAACACTCTCAGTTTGAACGAAACAGGAAATACTGTCACTGTAAATGAAACTACGGGCACGCCTTTCGCCACCCCAAAACCATTTCGGAAAAGAAGACGGCCTGAAGTAGAAAAAGATACAATACAACAAGAAGCTGTAAATATTTTACAAAGAATGTACGAATCTAGAAACAGCAGGGATGAAAATGACGCATTTGGAGAGTATGTCGCGATGAAACTGAAACAAATAAAAAACAGTCATGCTAAGAATACTGCTCAACATCACATTAACAATATTTTGTACAATGCGTCAATGGGACAATATGACCCAACCGCTAGTAGTTCCTGGGGATACAACTCTGAACCAAATCTATCCACCCACTTTTTCGGAAAATAATGCTGACTGTAGCTCGAGAGGATACTACACCGCACCAAGTCCCTTGGCTTCATTTGAAACCAGCTCTTCGGATAACTCCAGGACACATACTCGTACCAGCGCAAGAACACAGAGTCCGTCTAATTTATCGGAATCAAGCCAAGATTCGACCCAATCATTAAACGATTTGTTGGAATCAATCACAAATTAAAAAATACATGTTTGGTTTGTTAATTATTAAAAACATTATTAGTAAGGTAAGGTAGGTACCTACCTAAAGTATGATTAGATTAGATCATATTAAAAGTAAATAAAAAAATAATTAAAAATGTTGTTTGACTTACCTGTATGTATTCCTTTAAAACCTCATTGAGAGCCTCGCACACTTCTGGTACGATAATAGATATCACTTGGTCTGACAACTTGAACACATTTCCAAGACTTTTATAACTGCTACCAGTTGCCAAAAATCTTAACGTTACCGCAAGTCTTTCCGTCACACTTACAGATTTTCTAAATTTAGTGTCTCGTTTGGCTATTTTTGCCCCAATTAAATTTTGTAGATATTCAAATTCGGAACTGTTCATTCTTATAAAATCTTTTAAGCAACCGTCAATACCCAAATCCTTGAGATAGTCTGTGGCACTATATTTTCCTCTAGCTTTTAGCGTTTGGCGCATCCAATAAGAGCGCTTTTTCTTCTTTTTTAAACAAAAAATAAAAGCTATTCCAATGAGCAAATCTTCTTCCATTTTCGTGTAGACGTCCTCGGCCCTCAGAAGGCGAAACCAAACTGCGAGCCAATACTAGATGTTATAAAATGTTTAAACATTTTCCATCAATGTAGGAGCACTTATAACATGTAACAGTTTCTAACAAAATGCAACACTTGTTAACTTTTGTTAGTAAATGTTTTGGTGTTATAAAATGTTTACAAACATTTTCTAACGGCAATGTGGGAGCACCTTTACAGAACAACTCTGAAGAGATAAAGCGTGACGGAAGTTGCGCGGCAGAGCACGCAGCGTCCATCAGTATGGCCGTGTCGCCGCGATGGCTTCGCCGAGCCTCATCGAAATGATTATCGTAAATTATTGAATCGTTTTGCTGTAAGCTCAAATTAAGAAATCTAAATTAATTGATTCTGAATATTTGTAATCCAATATTAGGTCTATCAATCGAACTATTGCTATCAATTAACATATTGAATCCTTTATTGTCTGTGAGGTTTGGATAGCTAAATAATCCAACGTTTATTATTGATTATTTTGGTTTCTCATGGTAATGTTTTGAGAGTGCTTTAAAGTAAAATTATTAAATCTAATCATAAAAGATAAGTATTCAAATCAACAAATACTGTTTGTAATTAGTGTTTTGTTTTAATAAGTAATTGTGTTTACTAAAGATAAAGATGTAGTACAGATCAAGCGCAATGTTAAAGTAAGTTCAATATTGGTTATTGTGACAATTACTTATGTGATTTGTTTTTAATTAAGCTTAAATAATTAAGATGTTTCCTATTGCTTTGTTAATTGCTTTGATATCAGAAGATGTTGATAAAAAGAATTATTCAGTATGTGTCATGACCACCGGCTTTCTGTTGGCTGGTCTCTGGCTAGAATCCGGCCAATAGGAGACCAGACAGTAGAAGGTTTTGGCGGTACGAAAACCAAGATGGAGAGGGCGTCACTTTTGTGGCGGCCTTTGCCTTGGTGAGTACTTTTCTTGTTGCTAGGGTTTGTTGATACTTCTTAAATTAAAGAGTACTGTAAGTGTTCATCTTAGTTGTTTTTGTTAACTGCTAACTTTGAATAAATTGTTGTGACTCGAATGTGAATAGTTGTTTTCCTTTCTTTTCGTATTTTCATATTAGTTTGCTTTGCGATCCTTTAGTGTTTTTAATAATCAGTAGTACCTAATTTAAAGTCTATAGATTTAACTTAACTAGTATTGCTCTAAATAACTAGCTTTAATATGAGTCAATCGCCTAGCAGGACTGACAACCCTGATGGGGTTGCCGGTTCTGCCCATTTTAAAAACCCAAGCGATCTCCCATTTCCGATATATATTATTGAAATTTAATGAGTTCACGAGATTCTTACCACGATTTTCGATTTTGATTTCGAGAGTCCGTATTTGATGCTGTTACAAGCACCATGAGCGCGGACTGGAAAGAGTTAGAAAGACTCTTCGTACTCTTCGTTTCAATTGGTCCCACAATAATTGCTCGACTGTTAGCTGGCCATGGTAATACCTCAATATGAGACCCTTCTAGGACAGTTTAAGCTATCTGTGCACGGGCATTGTCTAGCATCAGGATGAATCCAGGCCCCACTCGCTATGCAAATGGGATCACTTGAGCCCTGATGACTTCCTCGATGTAAAGTTCTGCGGTCACGGTACCCGAATTTGAAATGGTGAGCTCGGCTTTTACCGTGTAAACTAATCCAACCCCAAACCATTAGGTAATTATTAGGTTCATTATACTTCGAGTATAATGAACCTAATAATTAAAGTACTTACTTTATTAAAAATATTTCTATTAAACACAATTAATTTAATGTTGGCATCCTTTGCCTCGATAAGTACGACGCCATTATCACGAATGAGTGGCGAGAAAGAAAGTTATGGCGCGTTATAATTTAGTTTACGATCCGACGCGACAATACTCCTAGTTAAACTTTTTGGTAATCGATACAGTATTACGAAGATATAAATGCAAGAGAATAAGGAAAAGCAACAGCGTTTACGAGTGCATTTTGAACTACATAGGTACCTACAAAGTGCCATTATTACTTTAGAATTGTCAAGTGATAACTCGGCTCAAAGGCAAGGTACAGTACTTCCAAGGATAACCACGAACATACAAATAGACAGACGTTCCCTTTTATAAGATGTCAGAAGCCATTGGGATCATAATATTCGGCTTACCATCACGATGGAGGAGGATCTAGCGCTCGTTTAGCGCTGACCAACATATTGATAAAAGTAAAATGGGATTAATACTGCACCATTTAGATTATCATATACAGGGTGACAGGTGACAAATTTTAGATACTGAAGAAGAGCACTCTGAACTCGATTCTGATCATAATTATGTAATTAAAGTAAGAATTTAATTTTTACCAGAAATCCCTATAAATAAATAAAGAGACCTTACTACACTTTTCCCGACTGCCTCAGTCAACACGCTCACAGCAGTGTTCCCGCCACACGCACACCACCACCCGCTAAGTATCTATTGCATTACGCTTATTTAACCATGCGTTACGTAATGAATTCTCCAACTTTCGGTTAAGTTTACTCAGTAAATAATTAATATTTATTTTAAATTGTATCTTTTTCTTCATGTATGATCTCAAACTATCACGTCCTGGAATTTCGAAAATGACCCACCAGTCTCCATACTTACTTCACGCCTGTATCCTTATCTTATCTGTATCCATCTGATGTTACGTTTAACAGGAAGTAGGTATTATAATGATGTAGAGAGACTATTGCAGTGACAGGGGGTAAGCCACAAAAACGCCAATCAAACCTCTGTCCCTTAACTGATTATATCCGAGAAGAGAAGCAGCTGGTACCTACATTCTAGGTTTTTCCCAATTTGCTCCCAAGTCAGCATGAACATGATCTATTATGAAAATATAATACAAGAAATTAGAAAGCATATATGGTATAAACTTATTTATAGGACAAAATTATGTTTATGTTACACGCATCAGTTATCATGTCATTGGAATGCCCCTCATTCTAGATAGCACCCTTTTTTCGCACCATTCAACTTGTAACGTCTGCCTTTAATACGAATTCAACAAATTGGTGTGGGTCATAAATTATAGTGTGCTCTTCTTTAAGGGGAGCTGCTTTTTGAGGAGAATTACCGAAAATTTACGTTAACATTGTTTTACATTGAAGATTTAATTAATTTAAAGGTAAGGTTTGAGGTCCCATCAAAATAGCAATTGAGGATATGACGTACTGGTAGTAAAATATATGATGAATAGGTGTTAAGGTTGCTTTCTCATTAGTTAATCGAATAATGTCAGAAACAAAATATAATGGGTAAAGAAGCTGGCAATTGATGGTAACTAAATGAAATATTACAAAGACAAATTCTGTGGCTAAACCCTACATTTATTGCTATTATTATTATTACTAGCCCTGGGTGTCCCAACATTGGGCAAAGGCCTCCCTTTTCTCTTTCCATTTTATCATCATTTTTTCCTACATTTGTGCGAACAATAAATACTTACTTTTGGACGTGTTTACAAAAGTGGTTGAAATGTCACGGATGGTAGCAAATGGCAATCATCCAAGCAACCTGTTGACGACGACCGGCTGGTTTAGTGGTAACATACATTGCCTTCTATGCCAGAGGTCCTGGGTTCGAATTGGCGGTGGCAGATATTTCTGTGATGAACACAGATATGGTGGTTGTTTTGCCAGACCAATGTTTCAATCCGAGTGTATTGAAGATTTGAAAATCCAGAAAATTTTAATTTTTAACATATCTTTTAATCAGACGGTCGAAAACGTAGGTACAGATTCACGATATAGTATTGATAAAATTATAAAATAGGTGACGTCTCACAAAACGCTCGAGCATCTACAAATCGCATCGTTTCCTCTATGTCTCTTTATCGGTTTATACAAACATAATACATAATATACTGAAAAGTTTGTTTATAAGATCTGATCTTTGAAAGTAGGAGTCCGATTGGCATTACTATTGAAAATTAACAAATGAAATATTTTTTACAAGCTTACGCGACTGCAACCGCGCTTAGCTTCTTTTATTTAACAAATCAGAGTAAACTTTTCAAGGCAATTCTGTGATTAATCTATAGATGGGATAAAGTTTAAAAAAAAAACAAACGAATACAGTATCTCGGTACTTTATTTTCGATGAGATTGTGTCGCACTAACCTTCCGCACCCCAACAATTATCGGCATGGTTTATTACATTTCTGTTTGTGACGAATGCTGTTATCAACGTATGGCACTATGACTTGGTCGTGCGGACGCCTGCAGATAATTCGTAACAATCAACCTTACTAGATAAGTTTTAGAGTCGAAATTCAAATTATTTGAGTTTATTTCAAGTTGAATCGATAGGAAAAGTTTTGGTATTGGATTAATTTATATGAAACATAGAATAGGGTCTAAGAATGTGTTCGATAAAATGACTATTTGAAAAGTTATTAAGATAAAATCGTAGTAAGTACCTACGTAATGTAGTAAGTTAGCTAATTAGAGGGTTTCCTTCAAAAATCTACCAGATGCTTTTCTTCCCGGGAATACTGTAAAAGTCAGTTTACGGGACAGAGGTTTTATTGGCGTTTTTGTAGGCGATATCACTGCAATAGTCTGTCTCGATCATTATAATACCTCCGAATTTTGTGAAGCGTGACATAAGATGGTTTTATAGCTGCTGGTGTTCTGCCTACCCCATAAAGGATACAGGCGTGAAGTTATGTATGTATAAGGATACAATGTTTCTGAAATGATGTATACCTACTGGACTTAACAGTGAAACTTACATATAAAACTTTGAAGTATGTTTCGCATTTGAGAAAACAACACAAGAAGACACACCAGACAACAGTCCGAGGTGTACGACGATAAGCACTTATGTGGTGTCCGTGCTGGATTTTCAGCTTACTTTAAATGTTTCTGAAGATACTCTGTATCTTGGCTGGTTCGTAAGCAGCCTTCTACACTGTCTATCCTTTATATCACAGACTGTGAGAACAGCCCTTAGACCAGCTCTAGTTCTCCCAGCAGCTAGTGTTCTTGTCAACGGATCAGGTTGCCCGCTGTCCAGTTTTTCTAAGGCGACTCGCTCTTGATCCACTATCAACCAGTGTCCTAACAGGGCCACCGTAAGCAAAGATATTGTTTGCTACTAGCTCTATTGGAGTAATCTCACTGGGATGGACCTGTCGTGTGTAAGTAGCACTCACTACCCTTCAAATTGAGGATAGTAATTTTGGGTGTCATTTCTCCGCCTAAACCGTAGAACGAAAAAAAATGTTCTTGTTTTCCAAAACATTTCTATTTGCTTACGACTTTAAACCATCTTGGTTTTACCTTATATACTGCTCAACTATATTCGAAGTAACTGTATTCCAGAGTAACTGCGGGCTCAATACAGAACAGTTACAGAAAAGTCATAAAACCTTAAAAAACTTGACAGAGATTAAAGTAAGACGTGGTTTAGTCATCAAAAACAAAAACTGCTATTACAACAGCAGCCACAAAAACACACAAGCCATTTAAAAGTAAATTAAAAGTGCGTTGCACTGCGGATATGTATCCCATTATTTGACAGCAGTACCTACGTGTCAAATAGACCAGTTAAGGTCTTACAGTAATTACTGGAGTAATTAAACCTACTTATAATTTCAAGAGTAATCGAAGGTTTTTGTAAAAATACGCCACACGTTTCAAAGAATGCTGTAAGTAGCCGTTCCACAATTTCTTGTTCCTCTTGTAACGTGTTAAAACTGCAAATAAGTTTTTTAATGTTGGTAGTGTCCGGCATGTGACATCTGCAGGTCCTATTTAGGGCGGCAACGGTTTAAAATAGATTTTTTTTTTCAAATTAGGTACCTTAGGCATTGTATCTATTAATGACTTAGACATACACACAAAAAATGCAAGCTCAGTATAATATGCTATTTAGCAGTTAAAATAAAATATTAATTACAGTCTTCGGTTATATACATATACCGGTAAAAATCGTTATATTGAAACGTACATAACTGCTTAGGTGTTTGTTATCGAGTTACGAACAAACATTTTTATTCTATGGAAACTGCCTGACGAGCTCAGAATCCATGCGCAGCTGAAAGAATTTATGAAGCGTTGCTGGGCCCACGGTGAAACCAAGCCGGAAAAGACAAATATTCGCGAAATTTTACTGATTGATCATTTCTCTCATCCCAAACGCTAAGGGTGTCCTTAAGTTCCAACGCTGCGTGAGCTGCGTCACGCGTTCAATCCAACGCGCGTTTCATACAAAACTGCAACGTCCGTAAATTACTGCGCTGCAGTTGGTAGTAATACATAAAAAATTTGATAAAAATTAACGGATATATGTTCGAACATTAATACAACATTAATAGAGCACATTTATACAAGCAGATGAAGACCAGTCAGAGTTCTGATTTTCAACTCTGACTGGTCTTCATCTGCTTTATAAATTTTTTATCCATCTTGTAAAAAAATCTTTATAAGTCTGGATTTGTTCGCCTGCTCCTCTTTTAACACTTTGGTTAAGTTTTTGCAAAAAATAGATGATAGAGTCGCTCTTGGCCAGAGTATCTGTAAATTCACCGAAACCATTTGAAATATTTATAAATTAACGTCTTTTATGCTTATATGATGCTTGTTTTTTCATGAATCCGTAATGGGCTTCAAACGCTTATCTTATCTACGCATCTTGTATTTACATGAGACTCACGCAACACTTTGGTATAAAAATATATTTGAATACGAGCTTAAGTTTGTATGTGCAATTCTGTTAGCCCGAAAGAATAAAAGAAAACAAGACGGCACTAGTATTCAGTGCGACTTAACCTACCGGTAGCTACTGTCCACAAGGTATTAATCTAAACGTATCTATATGATAACCGATGAAGATTCTTCCACGCTCACTTGATTTGTGGTAGGTATAGTACTTAAAGTTTAGGCTCATACCCTATTGGATATACTGATGCGATTATACATAGAGTAAATTTTAGTTGTGGCGAAGAAGTCTCACAAGCCAACAAACCCGGTAAAATGAAAAAGGCCTATAAATACCTTCGCCATATTAGTAATTTTTCTATCAAAAATATCTAGAGTGCAAGGGCTCATTTCTTTTTCTGGCTCATTTCTTTACATAGGTACTTTAATTGTTGATATCTATAGTTACATAAGCATTCAGTCGCTATGACTCAAAAGATAGTTCGTACGATACTCACATTCTATGTTTAAATTTAACGTCTGGTTTTAATGTGAAAATTCCGAATCCAACTATACGCTTTTTATCCCCGGCAACTAACATGTTTAACGTACGCGACATTTTTATATAGACAATTAACACTTGTCCTACTAGTTATTTAACCCATAGTCGAACAATCCTTGGTTAAACATGGCTACAATGATCTCAATCTAAAATTCTTTTGTAATTAAAGACTTCTGTTAGTGCGTTATTTTTCACACATCGCATTAATAATTCATTTAAAAGGCACGTTGTCAGATTCGTATCCGTCTATAATTATTATTTATTGTTTATATGTCACATTCATTTAGCCTTAACGAACTTCTTTTTTTGGCGGGAGTTTTGTTATAGGAGAAATACTTCGGTAAGATACATTTTTAAAAGGTAGGCAAGATTTTTAATTAATGAAATTTAACATAACATTTCTAATGAGTGTACCTAAATCTATTTTATTCACCAAACTTCATGGACCCTTAATCGAAAGTAGGTGTCTGTTCTTAGTAATGGAAATTGACGTCTTTAATTTATTTACAAAGAAACACCTTAGGTTAGGGGTAAAGCCTAACCAACTTTAAATCTTTCCGATGATTTCTGTAAATATTCTGCTTGTATACTTACAAGCAAAGAATAAACTTTTGCAGCTTCATTTTTGCAGAATTTATGGTCCAAAAAAATCTCTAATTACGGCCAATATTATGTCTGAGCTTCAATAAAATAATCAATATAGAGATGTAGATATATAATCCAGTTTAACTATTTAATTTTACTTACGATAACATTTGGGCACTACCGTTGATTTACTGAAAGATATTTTAAAAGCTCCGTCTTTGGTAGTAAATACTTAAACAGCCTGCTATATCAGATGGTTTTTCTTTTATTTAGATTTACTTTTTGTCAGTAGGTATTTTTTATCAAAAGGAAGGTTTAGCTCAAACCAGTGCAGTATAGTGACATCAACCAAGACGATAAGACAAATAACTATCAGTAAAGAGTATCGCAACATGCTGCGGTTTTTGCGCTGAAACACTTTTTCTTCTTATAGTTACCCTGTAGCGACATCTATCCTATCCTTCTATTGGGTATATCATGTGCCATCGATCTTTGAAAAGAATGAAAAAAAAAAGAATGTGGAAAGTTGAATATTTTTTTAAATGTCGAATATCTCGGAAACTGAAGGACTTTTACTGAACATAACATTCATTTTTCTGAACCGGCATAGTGCCCTCTGCCCATAGTTACTTATCCATTCGTTACGCCACACCCTGTATATCTTAGGGCTGAGAAACTTCAACCGTCATCAATTTTATTCCATCCTGAAAATCATATGTTTTAAACTTATGATTACGCGAATGAACTCGATGTTCCGACCGAGTTGGAAGCTGTATTGTAAATATGATGTTTGAAAAAAAAACTGTTACAGGTAGGTATGCACTAACAGCGTATTGCTATTGGATAAAAAAAAATTAGAACATTCTTATTATGAAATGTTCAGTTAATTCGATTAACCCACGACAAATTCTATGAATAAAGTGAAAGCGCAGGCAAAAGCTAGTTACCTTGTGTTTTTTGTGTTGCCATATTTTCCTGAAACGTCGTCAGTATATAAAGGCCAAGACACGGCTCGTTAACGAATGACACGAATTTTATCATCGATATTTGTTACTTTTCACCGCCTACCCACGGGGTTGAGTGACGGGTGTTTTTTGTTTTTTTATTTTGTTTTAGGGGAAAATGGCCTACCCGCAAAAGAACAATCACAATCTCATTATAACTAAGCTATCTTTACACGCAAACGGTTTCATTTTGTGTCTATTTTTTGGTAAAGCTGTGTTTATATTATCTACTAAGGTATGCTTTTTGAGGATGATGGAAGATCTTTCAGGTTTTGTTCTAACAGTATATCAATCGAATGTATATACTTATATATTTTTTCGTTGTAGAGGAATTTACCTGGATCGCTATAGAAAAAATACAAGATTACATAGGTACATAAAAAGAATATGCAATGGAAGAAGCATAGATTGCTGTTAATTCTCCATAGAAAATTGTAAAAAAAAATTAAGTTTGGGAAAGCTTTTAGAGGTTTTACTGTCGCGAAATTTGACTGGAACCAATAAAGCAAAATATGACCCTTAACCGATGAAAAGTCACTAAAATGATGAACTTAGATGTAACATGTCTTCCAAGGCGATTCACGCTACTCTGCAGTGCGATCATAGAACTTTATCGAATCGTATATTAACGAATGTTTACGAATGCTCGTATAGTATGGAGTCGGTTGCAAGTTTTGAGTAACATTGTAATTTTTTATTTTACAGATATTTATGAGTACAACATGTTTACAAACATTCAAAATTAACAAGGCACACATTTATTTAAGCTGGCCTTGCGGCAATGGATAGATTTAAATTTTTTCTTAAAAACCGTCTCCATACTATACGAACATTCGTTAACAAACGATTCGATAAATTTCTGTAATCGCGCTGCTGTATAGAGATCAGAGATTAGAAAAAGTACAAAAGTAATAGTGACATCGGTGGGGGCTTCATTAGTTATGTCAAGTCCAATAGACTTTGCTTTTGGCAACCAAAAAAATGCTTCAGTTAAATGTATAAAACAATCAATCGTGATTGCTATATTATCATCATATTATCTGATTTAAGTAGAATTTTACTAAGATAAAAAACTAAAAGTAAAATACCCAGACAATCACATCAACTACATGGCCCCAAAGTAAGCATAGTTTGTGTTATGAGATACCATGTTAGCGAACTAGGGGGAAACTTTTTTTTTTTTACTGGATGAAAACGTGCAATCACGTCCCCGACCGCCCAAGGGGGAACGGCGGGGTATGTGGGGATGATCCGGCAGAAGGCCGGTCCTACCCACTAAAAACCTCCAGGTGTACCTCACCCGCCATAGATGGAGCTCACGGTACCGCCATTGGCATTACCCGTGAGCCCCGGCGGACTGCGCTCAGCCTCAGCCGAGCGCCCCCCACGTAGGAAATGGTCCAGTACACGAGACCATTTCCCCTCACATAGCCCTATGCCGCAGCAGGTCCCCTCACCCGCTACGGCTGGCTATAACTAGGGGGAACCTAGAATTTAAATACATTAATAGATAAACACCAGACACGGAACACTTTTTTTCTTGTTCCGTGCGCGAATCGAACCCGCAACCACTGGCGTCTGGGGCAGACGGGTTTACCCCATCGCCATCGCCATCGCCATCGCCATTTGGTCGTCAAAGATATAATTACGCTCTTGAAATGTTTGAAGTTCACCTGTACAACCTCAGGCACCAGATGATAACAAAGTTAAAACGAACATTACATTAAAAAAATCTACGAAGGCGTCACAAAATTAAATGATGAAATAAAAATTATAGCTATATTCATTTTATTTTATGTATACCTAAATGATTTTTTAAAATCATAATATAATACGCCTTTGTGTGTATATCGCTTTATTACTAGAAAAAGACTGTCATTTACATGTGTTTTATAATGTGTGGCAATTTATTAACTTCATTGGAACATGGCGTGCTAGGGATGATTTCAGAGTGACAGCGTTATTTACAGTTTAAGGCCCTGAAGGTTCTTACTCAAGCATAGATCATGACTCAGGCATAGATAGATTTGGTGTAATTTCTCAACAGAGAACTGTCAAAATATAAGTTTTACGAATACGAGCCAAAGTTGAGGCACTGACGACCACTTTGGCGATGGGCTAAACCTATCTGCCCCAGACGCCAGTGGTTGCGTGTACGATTCCCGCACGGAACAATAAAAAAAAATGTTCCGTGTCTGGGTGTTTCTATTTAGGTTCCTCTAGGTTCCATGGCACCCTAGTTCGCTACATGGTTTCCCATAGCACAATCTATGCTTACTTTGGCGCCATGTAGTTGGTGTGATTGTCTAGGGATTTAATTATTTTTTTATTTTATTTTAAAATACGAATATAATTTGAGAAAATTACTGTAAGTTGTTATCTAAGAATTTCTAGTGAGAAAAGATAGTTAGGTAGTAGTTATTTAGGTTATTAATACTCTGGATTTTTAAACGAATGCTTAAACGATACTACCAGGTGAAACACTGTTAATCTTAACTATTTATATATGTCTATATATGTATTATAATATTGAATATATATGGTATTTATGTAAATTATGTAATTATTAGTATTAAGTTCATTTATTTTTTTACAAGCCGTGCACCCATCCACCTCAATTTCCTCTAATTCCTAGGTTACCTGGCAGAAATCGCTCATGAGCGATAAGGTCACCTTTGTACAAATGTATTTTATTGTCATCATTTAATATAATTTTTCCTCTATTCCATCTTTTATGTTGGTGTACAATAAAAAGTTACGAGAAAATTTAAGACGTAATATTATCTTAAATTTTCATGACCATAATCTGAAATAAGTAGAATACCTACTTTTTACTGGATATATCGCATATATATTTCATACATACCTAGGGGTTATGCGGATTTGTCGTCCTTTACGACAAGTCTCCGCAGGGGCCGCAGGGCTATCTTGAGCCGAGACCGCACACTCCAAAACCTTAGTGTAGCTGATACGAACTTGTTTCCAACAGAACATTGCATAGTAACGCTGTTAAACGTTTGCTCTTGCAATCTGACATATTTGGGTGCTAACAACAACATTTACCAAATACCTATATATGCAAAGTGCTACAATATTTGGTAAATGGCTGCAAACTGGACTGCAGCGACAGCGAGAACCACAGCGCGGCGCGGGCAGCGAAGCGGGGAATCTGGGCCGTTCTTGACGTTAGCGGGCAGATTTGTCGCCGTTTCATACAAACTGAATACTTTCTATCGTGTCGCTCTCGCTGTCGCTATCGCTGCCGTCCAGTTTGCAGCCTAAAGGTTCGTATTACGAAAAGTTTCTTAAGCGTTGATCAGCACTCAAGAAGAGATTCGCTGTCAATTCTCCATAGAGAACTGTCAAAAATCTCTACTTACATAAGTGGAGTTCATATTTGAGTAAGCTTTTGCAATAGGAGAATAAGTGCTCTAAATAAGTCTTATAGTATATAGATAAGTATTATAGTTTCGTCTAATCACCAGAACGGTTACCCAAGAGCATAAAAGGTCATCGATAAATGCCTAAAAGTCAATATTACTTTTCACTCGGTTTTAACTAAATTGCGGATCTTCTAAGTGGCTGTGACATGCGACACTATGCGCCCCATTTAAGCGTGTTCCTTCCGTGACTTTTGTCCATAATGGGCGCCGGTGCTCGTCAATGTAATGGGTTTTCGATCGGACAACGCAATTCACCTATAGTACGGTAGGGTGACCGTGATTGAGAATTTTATAAAAAAGCTTCAATAATAAAACAGTATTTTTATACTTTAGAAAAGTTGACCATTTTAATTATTTGCAACCTAAAATGTATGTTTTATATTCAATTAGCAGAATAAGTTGTTTTATGTACAGACGACTTACAATTCTCGATTTTAAAGTTAGCTAGGACAAATGTGTATCAAGGTACAGCTTATTTATACTGAAATTTCTTCCAGCAAACCTAAAGTATGGAGAGCTCCATACTTTTATTTTATACGGATGTTTGTCTTCCATGGCAGATTATTCCAATTCAAGAAAACACTGTAACGGGATCAGAAGTTTATCGAGCAAATCCACGAGAAACAAGTCAATGCATTAAAAAACATGACCACTATGATGTTAAAAAACAAAGCAAAATGATTTTTTAAATAATTTTTAAAGTTTTTATAGTAACGGATATACATCCGTACCGGTATGAATTTCTGTACATTTTTTTTCTGTATGACGTGATACCGTTAAACTGGGTGTGTTAAAAATAACAGTACCGGAATTCATGTTGAAATAATTCTTGTACCTTTTGTATTATTGTAGCATAACTGATTTTTTTTTAATAAATAAAATGAATAAAAATTGTTTATTTCAGATAGCCTATGAAAAAAAATACTCAATCGATTGTTCGAATACATCGCAGTATTTTTTTGAGTTTACACTTATTCATATTTTTCTTCAAGAAATCTTCGCTTTTATTAGAAATAACATTAAACGAAAACTTTTTAATGACTTCTTCATAATTTTTAAACAATTTAACAAATATTTAAAGGGACCGCATTACATAATCGAATGAATTAGCGAATCGATGTTATTTGAATATAGCAACACAGACATAAAAAGAAATGTCAAAAATTAACGTCTACTTCACAATGTGAAAATATTTTTTCGCGGTTGCGGTTTTGCGATATTTTTAAAGTGTGTTTGTGTTTTAAGTTTTCTTGTGATTTAATCAACTTTTCTCCCCCTGATTGCTTGAAGAAACTCGCGTCAGTGTGAATTCGTATTTTTAAGAAAGAGTGTCAATTTATCCACACCTTTTGTTGTATTACTTTAAAAATAGCAAACCTTACAGAGCTGATACATATGGTATTTCACCTAACAAGTTTGTAAGTATTTGCTTATTTTTATTCAGATCAGAGTAAGTTGAAATCTTGAAGTCGTTTGAACTGTTTGAAATTCCCGCCATATTAGCTATGTGGACCGTTTTCAGATGGCGTCTAGTCTTAACTTTTAATGTATGAAGTTGTACTTCTTCTCTTGAGTATATGTGTTCTATGGTTAGGACTGCTAGGTGCGCTGACGTATCTCGGACTGACGGTCGATAGTAGCTCGGTATTAATTGAGTTGGCATTGTAACTGACGGAACGGACTCGCGAATAAAGATTTTGTTGTGACTAAGCCAGGGTTATACCCAAGCCCACAGACTCGGTACTAAGTAACTGTCCAGCGATTAATTCTATCGTGTTTTGTGAGTAACGCTTCTTTTCGTTTTGTTTTTGTTTTCCGACATAGTGGTTACCCTACGTAGCCAACATTTTAATTCGAAGTAGATCTTCATTCTAGTTGTTACCGCGACGCTGTCCATGGCCATTCGTTCGCGCCTTTATTCAATTCAGGCAATTATGAAATGGCACCCATTATTGTCGCAAACTACCCTTCAATATGTTTCATGTTTGAACTTTAACTCAACCGCCTTCAATTGTTTTTGAAGGTTGGCCGTATTGTTCAGAGTAGAGACTTTTGCAAAGGGCCAGTAAATTTTCAATGCGATTTTTAATACTTAAGTACCTACTGAAAGTAGATAACTGTAGATACTATTGAACATTTTATATGGTAAATGAACTGGATAATACATATCTATACTAATATATAAAGCTGAAGAGTTTGTTTGTTAGTTTGAACGCGGTAATCTCAGAAATTACAAGTGGGATTTGAAAAATTCTTTTTGCATTTGATAGCCCAACACTTGAGGAAGGTCATAGGTTATTTTATCCCGAAATTCCCACGGGATCAAAAGTTACGCGGGTAAAACCGCGCGCGGTGGCTAGTATTTAGTATAAGGAGAGAAAACTTCGGAAATACGACAAACGGTCGTCGAAGTAAGTTTTAAACTTAATTCTCTTTAGATTTACAAAAATATTCTGCACTGTAGTATCAATTATCATAGCAATTTCCATGTGTGTTTTGAAGCTATGAATAATGTTTACAGGTAGGTATATGAGAAATAAAAATGTGTGTCTTTCTGTTATTATATCCTATCCAATATAAGCTTGCAGTAGTGCCAGATAGATCTGTTTATTTGACACTTTGAAACAAAAATCTATATTTTTCTTTACACATTAACGTACCTACTTACTTATAGATAGATAATATCGCCAATAAGGCCACAAAGCAACCTTTAACGAATTTTTCTTCTTATTAACCGACTTCCAAAAAGTCCGAGGTTCTCAATTCGGCTGTAAGTTTTATTTTGTGTCATTACTACATGATATTTCGGACAATTATGAATCGATTTTAAATATTCTTCCATATGATAGAGGATACTACATAGTTGGTCCCATATAAATTTTATCGAAATCGGCTGAGTACTTCATCGAGAATTTCAAATTATTGAAACAATATGTACTTAGGTATGATTTCGGAGAATGTTTACGTGGCTGACAATATAAGTCGGCCAAAGCTTTGAGGTGAAGTCGGTTTTTCTAATGCTCTACATTCGTTGATTATAAAAACCCCTTGTTAAAGCCGAAGTACAAAATTGTGACGTCATTAAGCGGCCATTCGATGGTCTTATGATAAATAAAAATTTTCATTTCATATCATTTATAACAATGATTGAAAGTTCTTCATTATCCTTCGAAGTTGGTCAAATTTAATATCCTGCTGGCATCGCTTAGTATTTGTCCCATAAAACATATGACATCTGAAGAGCACCTGTAGGTACTCCCAATACAAAACGAGTGCATCTTTTTGCATCGCAGAAGACATATAAAAATTCCCCGAGTTCGCTCTAAGTAGGTATACCTATGAAATACCTACAGATAGTGAACGTCAAAAAGCCGGTGAAGAAAACTCTGGGAAAACTTTGCCAGAAGTGCTCATTACAGGTATAGGGTCCTTCAATAAGGACGGGTCGATTTCAAAATGGAATAAAACAGGCTGTGTATGAGATACTAACGATTTTTTCTCTTTATTTGAGATCCATTCATGCCATTTTGTTTTGCATATGACATCATTCAACTGTCCGCCGCGTCTTCGAATGGCACAAATCTGGGTGGTTAAATTTTCCACAGACAAACAACAATCAACTGGCAGATCCATTTTAATCCAATTTTTTAAGCCTAAATTGAACCATAATATAGGTATGATATTTTCTTTACTTGTGGGGTGGTCTCTAATGACAAATTGAAATGACCAATAAGCCGAAATAAACTGATACCCTGAAAGTCGACCTAACCTAGGCCATCACTCAGTTTCAGTAGAATTAATGCAGTGGAATCATTGAAAATTGGACCCGGAACACTTGCGAAACTGCTGCGGATTATGTTATATTCAAAACAAAATGGCATGAATGGGCCTTTCAAATAAAAAAATAATTACGTTAATATCTCACACACAGCCTGTTTTATTCCATCTTGAAATCGACCCGTCCTTGTTGAAAGACCCTATAGAAGGAAACCAAAGAAGATAATAACCCTCCTTTGCGTGCTGCAGTCGGGTATAAATAAATAAAGACATATTGTAGGTGACTAAATCCACGTTTGACTAATCTCACCTGATGGTATGTAAACATCATCATCATCATCATCACAAATACATAAATACAAGTATACAGCACCCGGGACCGACTTCTTAACGTGCCCTCCGAAGCACGGAAGTCGTCGTGAGAAATGAATGGTCGGCGGTCACCCATCCAAGTACCGACCGCGCCGAACGTTGCTTAATCTGTGATATCGTATGATACACACAGTAACCACGGCGCCACGTCTTCGTTTTACTACACGACTATTTTTGAATATTGTCGACATAATGTATCGAATATTGTAAACATGAAGTCAAAAAATCATGTTAGAAATATTTATGAAACTTAAATGTACAGAATGCTCCAGGTATACTGTGTTAGTTTTGATAATCTTACTGATATTATAAATGTGGAATTGGCTGTTTGTTCCTCAATCACGGCAGAACAGCTCAACGGATTTAGATGAAATTTGCCAGTGCACATAGGCTACTTTTCATTCCGACATTCCCGCGGTATTCGAAATCGCGCGGGTAAAACCACGCGAAACAGCTAGTGAGAATCTATACTAATACATAAAGCTGAAGAGTTTGTTTTTTTGTTTGTTTGAACGCGCTAATCTCAGAAACTACAATTGGGATTTGAAAAATTCTTTTTGCATTTGATAGCCCAACTCTTGAGGAAGGTTATATGCTATATTTTATCCCGAAATTCCCACGGGATCAAAAGTTAAGCGGGTAAAACCGGGCGCGGTGTCTAGTAATAAATATAAGACCGGACTCAGCGGTTTACTGACCGTTGCATTTCAGCTAGGTCCAATCTTACAGTAACTGGGTTATACTCTGAAGTTCCTCTATCGATTAAATAAGGTGAAGTGTCACACTTTTCCAGCGAAGAACATCAGGTGCCGGGCGCCGGTTCACACTCTATTATAGGTAATAAAATAATGGCTAAGTACTGCGATGGTAAAAGCTGAGTTTACATGGCGGCATTTTAAACTGTACAATGTTTTGATAATTTTATTAATGATAATTTGATTAATACTCAAATGACAGAAAGAAATTCATAAAAAGGTATACTAGACTGACTCATCAAAGAGTTAGCAGGAAATATATTTACATACAGTTATTGATAGTAAGATAAAATATTTAACAGACACAGCTTTTTCTCTTCCTGGGCATACTGTAAATGTCAGTCAAGGGACAGAGATTTTATTGTTGACGATAGACTGAGCCCCGGTCACTGAAATTGTCTTTTTCCACTATTATAATGCCTCCAAATATGTCAAACGTTACATCAGATGGTGTTCTGCCTACCCCATAAAGGATACGGGCGTGAAGTTATGTATGTATGTAAACTTCAGAAATATACTTAAAAAAATAATAATAATATACTTAATGAGCATACAGATATTTATTACTAGGTGGCTTATACCTGTGTTCATCACTCAAAACATCCATCCCAAACGATGATCCGTACCTTTGAATTAGTCGGCAAAAGTCGTCACTTAGTGTGTTGGTTATTCATGTAGGTATATAACTGTGTCTAAAGATAAGTTCCCAAGTGCCTAAACCATAGTAGAATATAATATTTTTAAATGTTTTCATTTAATAATGCTCAATTATTCTTAAATAACTTAAAAATGTGCTAAATAAAAATCACTCGACCAGGACTTATTATTATTAAATTTAATTACTTTTAATATTATTAAACCAAAAAACTCAAAAATATTATTAAACATTGCAATGCTTCACTTTAACTGATATTTACAATTTTCTGAAAAGAAATTGGCCTCGGGTAGTTTTAGTAAGCAATATAACGTAAAAACAAGAATGTGCTAAGTAATTTCGATGAAGGATCCAGGACTCGGTAGCTCAGTGGAAGAGCACTCGTCCGGCAAACGAGAGGTCCCAGATTTGAGTCCTGGTCAGGTGTATTTTATTTAGCGCATTAATCAGTTATTGAAGCATAATAAAATATATGATATAAAATAAAGTTATTGCTTATCAAAAAAGGGGGGTCTCCAAATGATGGCTGCAGGGTTCTTGTAATTATTTATTTGAAAAATATGCGTTCACAGTATAAACACAAAGGATTTGAAAAAAATCGAAATAATATAAAGATCCATTTAGGTAATCTTTTGTTGAAGATTTCATGCTAGTACAACGTTTACAAACTATGTTCAATAAAATAAAATACTACAGGTTTAATATACTTTTGACAACTATTTTATGACATAGGAACTAAATAAAGAATCATAAATACTTAGAATCAACATTAAAAAAATATATCTAAATTTTTTAATCTGTGTATTCTGTATATTTACTAATGTTATCCTGACAATAAAGTGTACTAATTATATTTAATTGTATCGGGTTTCCAAATAAAAATTATACATACCTACCTCTTAAAATAAGCTTCATGTAATCCTTGCGTTGCACCGCTCGCGACTGACCAGGTGTTGGTCCTCCATTAATATCAATTGATCAGTCACCGTCTGCAACTTTAACTACCACCTTAACCTGACACCCCCCGGGTCACCCCGCCGAAACATCTCTCAGAAACAACCCCACAGACCCAGAGGTCAACATAAATCGGCAGGTTTAATATTTTATAAGCCGATATCCGTTACCGTTTAATACGATTTGTAAGCGAAAATAAAGATCTATAGTACTTACCAAGCGGTAATTCTGTCATTTTTTGTGCATTTCGGAAGTAACAGCTTATTTTAACGTACTTAATGTTGAATTAAATATCGATAAATTACTGGTTAAGTAAAGACATCCTTTTTAGTTTTTGCTGTCGGTAGTTACGTAAAAGTATGTAAATTTGCATTGAATTTTGAAATTGAATTACTGGGTTCTCTATTTGGAAAGGAATTAAACGTTTAATTCGTTAAAAAAGACATAAAAAGAACGTGTTTTAAATATTTTTACGTCTTATTAAACAAAAGTTGATTAACAAATGTAGCTATTCACATTTGTACGAAATTCTTATATGTAGTTCTTTTTTACTGAATACATGAATTGAAACTTATTTTTCTTTCGAAATATGTTTTTCATCATTCCTGCATGATAAAAACAATGCCATTTATTTATTTAAATATAATTAACCATAAAATTCAAGGGGAATTTTAAAACAATGGCATCGCACCCTATCTTGTTATTCTGATGAATATTCATGCTTATCAATAATTAAAACTATCAATAGCTACTTGCAAAATAATGTTTTATAAATGAGACAAAATGACTTACTAATATTAACTTTTATAAGTTTGACCACAGACATACATCTACATAGATGACGCAAGTGTCACGATTTGTATTGAAACCGAGCGTGTCGAATTTTTAACATCTACTGTGACGTCACAGCTGATATTTAATGATGGGAAATACAAACCGAATCAAAGACACCGATTAAATCGATTATTAAGAATGATATCGATATTGTGATTACCATTTTCTAACTGACATACGCGCGGACTGAATCTAGTGGCGATCAACCTTGACGCTCGGTCGGGGTTCGGACACACATGCATTTGCGTTATCTTTGTAGATTTATATCTGTGGGTTTGATGTAGGCAGTATAGCTTCGATAAAATAAATAACATATATTTTTTAGCGAATTACTCGCTCTTTAAGTTAAAGGAGATGGTCAAAGAGTTTAAGATGCCTTTACACTCATACGTACACTTTCATTTAATTACAAACAGGAACACAGATAAAACTAGCAATCCACGACACAGGTTATCCTAGTGTGAGAGCTAGAGCACATTAATTTTGTTATAGGTACATTAAGTTTAATGTTGTACCCATTTATTAGTAAGTAAGAAAAAAATGTAATTGAATGTAAAAATATTAGCAAATAAAGCAATTATTATTATTATTGCTTAGAAATGGAACTGTCTGAGACTTCACAAAAAAAAAACTGAATCCACCATCACTAACAGTGTCATTGCGTCCGGCTTCATATTTTTCAAAATGTGTAGGTAATTGCAAATATGTCAAAGCTATACTTCAATGATTTTCATCTAGCGGGGCCACTAGAGTTAGTCACTTTTGGCAACCAGTTTATCGTGCGATAACATTTTCTTAGTAAACAGTCAGGCCAGATATTTGATTGTCATCAAGTATAGCCTTAAGTTAGCAAAAAACTTCAATCGACTCACTTGTATTGACACTATCTTTCAAATTTCTGTTTCTCTTTGTCGATTCTAAGCGTCTATACCTAGGTGTACAGATACGAAATAAATATTTCAATGATTTAGCCCTGTGAGTAGTCGGTGTGTGTTGTGGTGATAGGCAGCACGAAAAAGACGACTCATCATATGAAATTACCGCTCCAGCAGTGATATGTTCCCGCAATATTTTGTGAAGACCCAGTTCGACCTCATCTTGACTTACCATCGGATGAGGTTGAGAAAAAACTCGGGCTACGAAAAAGCTAATCCACATCAGTGTAAATCGGTTATCTTTTAAGACAGCTATCTTGTCTCATCATTACTATTCTTTTTACTAAGCACTTGATGGAAATCGGACGCAGCGATCAAGAGTTCCACATGGTCAGTTCCACTCCTAGGCCGCTACATCATGGCAGTCAGAGACACTGACGCCATTTGTTTCATCACACGTTACTGCTTTGGACATGCGATGGGAATGTTCCGGTTTGGAACACGGATTTTGATCGGATTTTGTTTATTAGGATAGTTATTTTTTAAATAAGAAGGATTGGAGGTTTGCTCTCCATGCCATCTGGTGCAAAGGGAGCATCTGGACTAAGATGGAATACATCCATCCATGAGAAACCAATTATCGACAGCTAAATATACCAGAAACTGGGAGATTTTTTCACACCACTCTTTATTATGTGCCATTTGCAGAGCTGCTATGAGCCCACTGCAGGGCTATGAGTCTCTGTGGTTTATGGCCTAAGCCTCCTCATATGGGTTATGAGGAGGCTTAGGCCATAAAATACAAATGTGGCCCAGTGGAGGTTTTAGATTTTGCATTTGTAATAACTTATCAAGGACTACAACAACATTTTATCAGCTTTAGTAGTTTTTGTTAATATGTTTAAATTATAATATACAGCAGGCAAACAGTTTTTTTTATAAATTATTTAAGCATTAATCACAAAGACGACCACTTTGGCGATGGGGTAGACCTGCCTGCCTCAGACGCCAGTGGTTGCGGGTTCGATTCCCGTATGGAACAAGAAAAAAAAATGTTCCGTGTCTGGGTGTTAATCTAAGTATTTATGTATTTATATTCTAGGTTCCCCCCTAGTTCACTACATGGTATCCCATAACACAAGCTCTGCTTACTTTAGGGCCATATAGTTGGTGTGATTGTCTGGGGTTTTTTTTTTTATAAAGATTTCCGTACTTTACAGGGCATGTTTGGCTATCGTCTGTCCAGGGTAATTATGTTTGTAGTCATCGTAGGATTGTCATGCAATGGTCATTCAGGCTTTTAAGGATATATTTTGGAGTTCTAAAATTTTGACACCTACTGAGTTTCTTGGGCCAGCTTGGTTGCTGTTTTTCAATAATTTTTCAACTTTTAACCTGGCTTATTGGATTTTATTGTAATTATATGTCTAGACGACGTTTTGAAGTCTTTACAGACACTGTGGTTACAATGAAACCACTTTGACCACCACTTTGGCGCTGGGGGTAACACTGTCTGCCTCAGACGCCAGCGGTCGTGGGTTCGATTCCCGCACGGAACAAGAAAAAACAATGTTCCGTGTCTGGATGTTTATATATCTATGTATTTATTTCTAGGTTCCCCCTAGTTCGCTTCATGGTATCCCATAACACAAGCTATGCTTACTTTGGGACCATATGATTGTCTGGGCATTTTATTTAGTTTTCTTTATTTATTTAATGAAAGGTATATTTTATTTAGGTAATGTCCTAAAAATCATGAAACTTAAGGTAATGTAAGTTAATTTCTGTTCTTAACTATCGGAAACGTTATATTCGCTAGAGTGGATTGTCGTATCTTATAGCTATTCAAAAAGTGAGATTGCACAACAAGATCTATAACTACTCCTCTACCGGAAAAACCTCAAAACAAGCGACCGACCGAAAGAGTCAATAAGGGCTAGAAATGAGGGTCCATACTGTTTGTCGAGGCGATCTGTTTCGGGTGCAATTATATTAAGATTACATATTTATCTCCCGAAATTGAACGATTTCTTATAGGGGAGTGTTTACTGATGCGCACTTTGATAGAACTGTTTTGGACAGCGACGGTTTTGTTCACTTATCTTTGAAATTATTTCGTGCTACGCAATTTGCCACTTCTTTAATACATACATGTTTTTAAACGTAATATCTATACGGCAAATTCAAAACAAGTCTGAAGAACAACCCATTTAATTTTAGATTTCTGGCGATATTTTACTTTCCTTGCAATAAATAGGGAAGTCGTATGAAAAATTGGACGGTAGTAATTAAAATTATCTACACAATGAAATATCTTAGGAATGAGACTATGTCAGAATGTAAACATAAGCCGTCCCCTAAATTATTGCACCCTGTATAAGAACGAATGCGCCACAATAAAACTATGCTTGATCTATTGATCGAATTTATCAAGCCATTCAGATCAAAAGTTCTAAAGTATTCTTGGACCAAAAATCAGATAGGGTCCGTTTGGTCCATCTTCCGCAATACTTCCTTAATTACATATGAAAGTATATTTAAAATCTTTTGAAAATTGCCATTAGTGCCCATTTATTTCTGAAATCATTCTGTTTTATGGTTTAACTGTTTGGCGATGATAAAGCATACTTTAGCCTGATCAATAATTGCACATAGTTTCATTATTGGTGACTCACCTAATTATAAAAGGTCCTATGATCTAACGATTATCACTAGGGTTATTAGTTATTACTTATTTACGACCATTGACGACCGTCTGGTGTAGCGGTAGCATAAATTGCCTTCTATGCCAGAGGTCCTGGGTTCGAATCCCGGCGGCGGCGGATATTTGTGTGATGAACACAGATATTAGTCGTCAAGTCATGGATGTTTATATGTTTATTCAAGTTTATTCTAATAAAAAATATGTATTTATTCAATATGTATATTTAAGTATATATTTCTTAAGTACATCAGTTATCTAGTATCCATAACACAAGTTCTTTAAGAAACTTAATTTGGGCTAGGTTATGTTGTGTGAGTGTCAGAAATATTTATTTATTTATTATTATTTATAAAATTTCCTATGATCTAACGATGATTACTAGGGTTATCAGCATTTAACAAGATGCTCACCCACAGCTAGGGTAGCCAACTTTTTTTTCTAGAAGTACAGTATATTTGAGTCTGAAAACAATATTAAACAGTATTTTGGAAAAATAAAAAGTATTCAATTTATTTAATGTTTTAAACACATAATTATTTTTAGAGCTTCTTGCACATTATGAATTAAAGTCTAGCATATAAAGTGTCTTTTTATGCTGAAAACACAATTTGTATACTTTATTATTTTTTAACAGTAAACAGTATAATGTAGTGAAAAACAGTATAATACTGTTAAAAACAGTATGGTTGGCAACCCTACTCACAGCGTTAGGACAAATATTACACAATTTAACGCATTCCTTCATAAAAATATATGTGAATGTGACTCTATATAACGACATTATCCAAACTGACACACCTGCTATGTGACTATTAATTAAGCTTTTATATAACTTGTGTCATTGAAACCACACAGCGGCATTGGAGGGTATCGTGAGTGTATACCCAGGCCCGAGCAAGTTTAGAATGGTCTTTCCCTAAACTGCATCGGAAAAGAATCGAACCCACAACTAGAGATGTTATATTAGGATCGAATTTTCATATGCCTATTAACGAATATAACCCTTTGTCAATAACATGGTGTCATAGCTGTTACAGTAGTGTAACAGTCAAATAACAGTGAGAGTTTCTGATCTAGTTCGTGAAATGTAGATACTAAATTCATTCTATTATATTATAAAATAATGATTATCGCGCGCTTTCTGTTACTGGGTAACAGTCAAATAACAGTGAGAGCTTCTGATCTAGTTTGTTAAAGTGTACTATAATTATTCTATTATATTATGATATAATGATTATCGCGCGCTTTAATTGGTAGATAAGTATGTCAACGTCGCATTTTCCCAAAAGGCGAGACGCGCGGGCGGGCAACTCGTCATAAGAACACGATGACTGCATGCAATGCTCACTGTTATTTGACTGTTGTTGAATAACATAATAATAGTATATTTCATTACTAGTGCGGAAAGCCTGTCATCGCAAAGAGTTTAAACAAATTTACACCCGAGCCGAGGCGCAGCCGAAGGTGAGGGTTGACAGTAGGAACAAGTTGTAATGACGGTTCCGCACCTGTACTGAACAACTATTTTAAATAAATGCATAGAAAGTATAAGCAGAGATTTTTTTGTTTTCTTCACCAATTCTAAGTAGGCAAGGAAGCTATGCCCATACAGCCAAGTCTTCAGTAGAATTTTTTTATTGATATGAAATGAAAATGAAAAAACCCAACCTAACTCATTGAATCAAATCATTAATAATAAAATAAAATAAAATCATAAATCTGATATTAAAACAAATTAATAGCTTCTTTTTAGAAATATTTGCATGAATCATAAAAACTCCTATGATTTTTTTTAGTTAAATCTTCGTGGTTGGTTTTTTTTCTTTTTATAGACATTATTTTGACAGTTGGGAAAAAGAACGCACGAGTGCGGAAAAGGTAAAGAAAAAGCACGAGTGTGTAATCACCTCCAACCACATCCTGAAGGCTATACGATACGTCCCTGCAATACGCCACTTTTTGAGCAACTGTATTAAAAAGAAATGTAAAGAAACTTCAACTGTCTGTAAATATGAGAGTTGCATTGTTGATCTATCTGCTGATGATTTCTCGAAGCAATTGCTGACTATCGGTAATGGCCGTGTTCCTGTTGACAAATCGAGCGGTTTGATTTCATTTCCTCCAATTTTTTGCAATTTCGTATCATCAAAAGACGAGCTTATCAACAAAGTATTCCCGGATATAATTGCTAACCACAAAAATACTAAATGGTTAAGTGAGCGAGCAATTTTGGCCGCTAAAAATAAAGATGCAGATGACCTCAATTTTATAATTCAAAATCAAATCGTAGCTACTCTGTATTCATTCAAATCTATCGACTGTGTAACAAACGAAGAAGAAGCCACTAATTATCCAACTGAATTTTTAAACTCCTTGGATGCGCCTGGTTTACCACCGCACAATTTAAAACTTAAAGTTGGCTCGGTAGTCATCATGCTTAGAAATTTAAACCAACCAAAACTGTGTAATGGAATGCGTTTGGTGATAAGAAAACTGATGAGCAATGTGATTCACGCGTCGATACTTAAAGGAAAATTTAAAGATGAGGAAGTTCTTATTCCAAGGATTCCGATGATCCCAAAGGATATGCCCTTTGAGTTTCATCATCATCATCACAACTCTTTTGTAATGAGCCCACTGCAGGGCATGAGTCTCTTCCCTGGAGGTATAGGCCATAATCCACCAAGCTGGCCCAGTGCTGGGTGGTGGATGCCAGTATTTTTAGGGCGACTAGATGGCTTCTGACAAACCCTCACGACTACTGTATACAAGTATACAGCACCCGGGACCAACTGCTTAACGTGCCCTCCGAAGTACGGAAGTCGCACGGAAGTCGAATGGTCGGCGGTCGCCCATCCAAGTACCGACCGCGCCGAACGTTGCTTAACCTGTGATACACACAGTAACCACGGCGCCACGACGACTTCAAGTTTAAACAAATTCCTTTGAGTTTAAGGCCAATCCTTGACTATTTGTGGCCTCAATCTAGAAAATGCATGTTTTTCTCATGGTCAATTGTACGTGGCATGCTCACGTGTCGGCAAACCATCTGCTTTATTTTGTTCTTTCGCCTGACCAAAAAACAAAGAATGTCGTTTAGCACAAAGTGCTTGAATGAAAATCCTATTAATGAATTAATCCGAGTTTTTTTTTCCCAATCTGCACAACATAGTTTTCAATCATTTTTTTCTGACATGAGTTTGAAGTACTTAATTATTATTATTTTATTTTTTTTATTTTTATTCTCATTCTGTATGTATGTTTTCATCATCATTCATCATAATAAAATACTTTTTTGTTTCTATCTATATAAATAAATTATTTTGTATCATTGTTTTATGTTCATCAAAGCCTAAATTAGTTCATCTAAAAAGTAACACGACATTCATTGACTGTTAGGCGGTACGAAGTTCGCCGGGTCAGCTAGTAATGAATAAAATCCCCACACAATCACACCAACTGCATGGCCCCAAAGTAAGCATAGCTTGTGTTATGGGATACCATGTAGCGAATTAGTGGGGGGCCAAGAATTTAATAGATAAATAGATAAACACCCAGACACGGAATTTTTTTTCTTGTTCCGTGCGGGAATCGAACCCGCGACCACCGGCGTCTGAGTCAGACAGTTTTACCCTATCGCCAAAGTATCATGTAAAAGTACTGATTTAAAAAATTTCGATTACATACCGAAATAGTTTACCATGTCGATGTAAACATTTTTTTCCGTTCTAATCCAATTTTAATTGCTGGGTAGTACAAGTATTTGCAAATGTGATTATAAGTACTGGTATATCTTTACCATTCAATGCTACAGTAACTGACTTCAAATCTAAATAAGTTTATTGTATCTGCGTAAAAACTACCAAATTTATATTTCGTGAATGCGGTGCCTAAATCTGACTGACTCTATCACTGCGGCACCCGCACGATATATCTCTTAAAAGATTAGGGGACTTACTACTGATCCCCTATATTGATTCGCAGATCGGTTACAACGTGACAAGTGGGATCTTGATGGTATCGTTTGTCTGTATCTCTTGTTTGTAGAAGATTCAATCTTGTTTGTGAAGTTAAAAATAGGCAATGTCCAGCATGAGTGAGTCTTTTAAGGGTCGAGCGGGAGAGGAAGCTTTCCGAGAGAAAAAGAGATAGTAAGAAGTTATTAACACTAAGTATTATATAACTACTGAACTGATACGCCAATTATATTCAGGGACTGCATATCGGTATACATTTTTTAAATAGTACTAGTATCAGTATCACCTACCCTTATTAGTGTACTGCTTCATCAAACACAATACCTGTACAAGTTATTAAAATCTAACTTAATTATATCAGTAACCTGATTAATTTCTGTAGATGTTTTTAGTACAGAAATATTTTAACCTATTTAATTTCTGTACCGGTTAGCATAAATGTCCCTACGCTTCATAGGCTTCAACTAAACTATCGAACATTCTACAGTTAAACTTTAGTATAAAACTTTAAATATAAAACTTTAGTATCAATATTAATATTAATACCGAAAAATTAACCGAAAACAAAATCAGTTATGCTACAATAATAAAAAAGGTACCCGAATTAATTCAGTATGAATTCCTGTAAATACACCTAATTTAACGGTATGACGTCATACAGAAAAATAATGTACAGAAATTTATACCGGTATGTAGTCCTTGAATTATATGTCTTTAATAAGTTTGTGTTAAGTAGACAACACAGTAGATCTAGGACTCACACTGTTATAGAACCGGAACCAAGCGCAAAAAAAAACTCTTCATTAAATGTTATGACTGGGACATTCAAGCAGGCAAATATGACAATATGACTAATGTTAAACTTTAACTATAAATAAACATAAAAGAAATCCAGGTTTGAATATTTAATGATATAATCTGGATATTGAAGACGAAGATATTGAATTTTTGAAACATCTTCATACAGCCAGACAAAGACTTCTTGTAAAGGTCTCCAATTAGGTTACTTTTTATAAGTTTTGTAACTCAATGATAACTACGACTAAGTTATCTGGATATTATGTTTTGAAAAGATGCATAAAAGAACAATTATAAATATTGGATGCCTATTTTAAGCTATAATTTAATGTTATTCCGTAAATATTGCAACACTAGCCCCATGATCTATTTCCTTATAAAAATAATGCCATATGGCTGCATTTAGTCTTCGTTTCCTATAAAAACTACTTTGAATATTTTATAGTTATACGATATAAATGGACCTGATCACTTATCATAATTACCAAGGTTCAATTCCCATGACATGTGGCGTTGATCGTAATATTTAGAATCAACGGATGCAGCTCCGATCAACCGGAAACGAACATAAATCAACGGGTTCATTTTGCTTGAGGTTATTCTGACCCTAATACTGAGTGCAAAGTTTATTGGGCAGTTAATGGGTTAAATGTTTGCTTAAATGGACCTTTAGATCTGTGAGTGAGTTGTACAGTTTCCTTTAAGTATATCTGATTTTTTTATGATTGTATGATTAATTATCTGCCTACTAGTAATTATAATAAGACTTGGTCTTCAGCTTTCACGAAAAATCTTAAGTAAAACACTTTTTTAACTGAATTGATCACTGATAATTTTACTTTACCTAGTTATTAAAAACATCAAAAACATTCAAAAAAACGTTCATCAACGTTTTTCATCGCTTATATCCGTAAAATTAATTTTTACTCAATCTATGGTGCGGTGTCTCTTCTGAAACTGCAGTCTAGAGTAACAGTCTCAGTTATTTTTCAATGAATGCTTCGTGATAACCTAAGAGCCTTTGTAGTTTATCTGTTTACAAAGATATTATGTATTTGTATAAACTTTTGAAATTTTTAGAAAGTGTCGATCTGCGAAAACTAAGAGTCCCTTATTTTTTTTATTATAGACGTCTTGTAATCGCTCCTGATTTTAAGTGAAGCCAGTTTAAAAATGCACGGGGCTTAGGTAAGAACCGCTGGAGCGGCAATATTTGGCAGTATATTTTATATGAACGGTGGTCGCTAGCCAGTCGGACCCTGACGGGATCCTACCACCAAGCGAGGGTCACTCGGATTAGCACACTTAGCGGTAGGGCTATTCTAAACAGTTCCTACAGTCACAATTGGGGTATTCCACTTAGCGCACAAATTTTGAATCGCAACCAGATCGCAGCTAATGAATCGCAATTAAACTATTTCACGAACCGCAACATTTTTTTTTATGAATAGAATAGAGTAGTGTAGAATAAAGTAGAGGGGAATGAATAGAGATACTAACTAAAATTATCGATACGTAATCAGTTATACTTTAAGTACCTACCCAGGTACTTATTTTTATTTAATCTAAATTTAACGAAAGTGAAAGTGCGATGCTCAGAAACTTTATGATAATAACTGCTGTTGTGGTGCAGTGGTGGAGTGTTCGGCTGCGTGAGAAGTCCTGGGTTTGAGTTTAGAAAACGTTCTTTTCTAAACAGCGGCGCGCCGCGTCGGTGCGAACACAGAACTTTATCGACTCATATGTTTACGAATATTCGTATAGTATGAAGACGATTGCAAGTTTTTAGTAACATTGTAATTTTTTGTTTTACAGTTATTTAAGAGTACAACATGTTTACAAACACATTTATTTAAGCCGGCCGTGCGGCAATGGATAGATTTCAATAATTGCTTACAAATCGTCTCCATACTATACACATAAACATCGTAAACGTACGAGTTGAGAAAGTTCTGTGCCGGCACTGGCTCGGATCTGGGTGTATAATAGTATACCCTTAATTCCGCTGTGTGGTCATAACAAAAGCTCTGCTACAATCTTTCTCTTGGGGGCACATAGTTTGTTCAGTTTAAGTAATTAGATTATGTTTTGTAAACTAAAATCTCGTCACTGTCAGCGGCAACTCATCGCCACCTAACCTAGTTTGCGCGTCACAGTCAGTTGCACCTCAATGCAACTTAGTTTAAGGGTGTGCAGACCTAATACTTTAGCGTTACATTGACATGAGGTAATAGCCGTCAAATTGACGGTTCGACTGTAATGACAAGTCCATCCGTCACCCAGTGTGACTGAGGTGTTGTCTAATAATAAGTACATGCAAGTACACCTAGGGTTGGCGATCTCAAGTTATGAAACAGATTGATTGCATTTAAATAATTTTATATTTTTATATAACTCATGTTAACAGGTCTAAAGTATATAATCTCATAAGTAGACAGAAATAGTATACTAGACATAGGTATAAGAACTTTTTCAGTTCAGGTCGTCTTGCAAGTTAAGATAAATGCAGTGAACGAAATGCAGCATGCTTTTTTATTTGGCTTTGCGAAAAGTAAAAATAATACCTACCTGAGGAAGGTTTACTGGAAATTCCATATTACATTTAAAAATATTTTAAATGGTAGGTAGTTGTGTGATAATACTTGATCGAGCGACTTAAAGTCATTGTTTATGGGCAGTAACGTTCTACTAATTTCCGCCTCATATGGAGACTTTCATTATGACGATGTTTGTTTTTTAAAAATATTCAAAGAAGAGATTATCCTCTTGACTTTCTTAATTTCATACCTAATACTTAACATACCTTAGCTCTAACTTATGACCAGAGCTCAAACAATCTATAAGTAAGTCACTAAGAATAATAAGTAAGTTGACAGCCCTGATAAAACCACGGTAGGTTGCACCCCAAAGCTATGTGATTTGCCACAATTATTTCATTTTCTCATTTATCGACGGAAGTCATTGGCCGTGCATTGTATTGAATAAGTAAAATTAGTCGCCGTAACTGGCAATTTGTTTACATTTCTTGTCGTAATTAGATGAGTATGAGAAAAAACTTTGTTGCGCTTGTGGTGGGTAAGACAAGTTAGGGGAGGGGATTCAAGGTTATATGCAAGTATGATGACAGTTAATTAAAAGGATTGTTTACGCTAATCTCAAAAGTATGTTTTGTTAATTATATCTGAGGATATACAATTTACGTTGTATTGTTTCTTTAGTAGTTAAACGTGCGTGTCGTATACTTAGTGGATTTTTAGATTGGATGTAAATTTTTCAATCCAGGATTATTTTGTAAAATAGAACCCTGTAATTTGTTTGTCATGGCAGCACATATCATCATCATTATCACAACTCTGTTATGAATAAATAAAATTCCCAGATAATCATACCAACTACATGGCCTCAAAGTAAGCATAGCTTATGTTATGAGATACCATGTAGCAAACTAGGGGGGAACCTAGAATATAAAAAACATATACCTACATATAAATAAACGCCCAGACCCAGTTTTTTTTTCTTGTTCTAAGCGGGAATCGAACGCGCAACCACTTGCGTCTGAGGTACATAGGTTTACCCCATCGCCAAAGTGGTATGAGCTCACTCACTAGCCCAGCGCTTATACATATATCTTACTAGTATTATAAACGTGAAAATTTGAATTTACGGATCAATCACAACTGAACGGCCCAACGGATTTGGTTCAAATTTGTGAAAGTGTACAGTTAGGTACAGTCTGAAAGTGTACAGCTACAGTCTATTGCACATAGGCTAATTTTTATCCCGATTTTCCCGCGGGATGGGAGTTTGCGCCGGTATAACCACGCGATAACAATACTAATCTAATCTAATCTAAGGTAAAAAGTTGTGACTTTATACAATATCATAATTAAAGAAACTGGTGTAATAAGTCATAATAATAGGTAAATAACATAGACTACTACATAACTTACTACGGATCTGTAGGATATCTTAAGTCCTAACTCTGAGATAGTGAAGAAACGCTCGTCTCCAAAATGGCGTCATCTTAACTTCTTACATTTGAAAACATTCAGAGATTTCACGGATGAAAAATTCATAATTTCGAGCGGTGTCTCCATGCATAAACTTTCAATGTTTAAAGGGGGTCACCTGCCATTTATAGGTATTAAAAAGATTATTGTAAAAAGTCAATAACTTTTTGTCATTTTTTAATAAAAACCTTTTTAACCGAATTTTAGCGCGTAGAACTACTTATATTTTATTTCTACATACTAACGATAATCAGGAAAGCTAAACCAATTTTAAAAAGACTCCCTAATTTCAATTGTGATGTTGGTTGGAAACACGAGACCCTGTAGCACCTTAATATCCAATAACCTGCAAGACGCATGAGTTTTGGCTCAAAACTGTAAAAGCGCGTTGTGTTAATCCGCTATGCGCTTAGATGAAAAACTGATGGCAGTGATGGATGATTGAGATCTGTAAGGGTGTTACCACACCAATCATCGACCGGAGGTCGACGCCGTCGATCGACTGATAAGTGGAACAGTCAACGACGATCGATAGTTTTTACTAGGCAGGAAAAACCGGTCGATTAGTGTGTTAAAACCCTAAAACTGACGCCTGTCACTTTTGCCAAACTTAGTTTTAGCTGGCTAGCGACCCTCGGTGCGAGTACAGAACTTTGTCGACTCGTCTGTTTACGAATGTTCGCATAGTATGGAGACGGTTTGTAAGCAATAATTAAAATCTATCCATTACCGCAAGACCAGCTTAAATAAATGTGTGCCTTATTAATTTTACATGTTAGTGTAGATGCTGTACTCTTAAATAACTGTAAAATAAAAAAATACAATGTTACTAAAAACTTGCAACCGACTCCATACTATACGAACATTCGTAAAGATACGATTCGATAAAGTTTTGTGCTCGCGCCGCTGTTCATATAAAATCTGACGCCAAGTGTCGCCGCTCCAATGATGTTTTACAGAAATATTTTACGAAGAGCCCGTTCTTTCTTAGGGTCGTATGCTGTCGTATTCCACCTCATTTTAAGTTACCATCGATTTAAAATGCTTAAGTAAATTTAATTCTTCAATCCGTTCAAAAAGTCTGTTATTTGATATGTAGAGTCTTACGTCTGCTGTAGGCCACTTTAATATTTTTTTTAAATAAATTCTGGATAATTTAGACATGAAATTTAATTTGTCTAATTAAAAGAATATGATGCAGCTTATTCGTAAAAATAATACTATGCTTAAACCCATTTAAAAAAAAGAATTGCATATATGGTACAAAAAATGCACTTACAATCAATAGTATGTATCTACAGTTAAACATGACCTTTTATGTCAAATTGTTGTTCTAACTGTTATTAACATTGCAAAAGTTCACAAGCTTGTCAATCATCAATCACTCAATACGAACTATTATATTCATTCTATATCTATATCACGATATGTCTAAGAGATTCTTTAACACATCGAATTTAACAATTAAAAACGACAGTTAAAACGAGATAGTGCTATATAAATTTATGCTGCTTTCTCTTTCGGTGTATTGTTTTTGAAATTGTCTATGGTAGGGAGGTGTAACGACGTGTTAAATTACAATTTCTTTGTAAATTCAATTGTTACACTCCGATGGCAAATTGTTCTATAGTGAATCGACGTATTGATATGTCGATTCACATCGTTTTGTTTGAGTTATTCTAGGTGCATAATTTTATGGGATCAGACTAATAGATACGTTGAGTAGTTTTGAATTAAAGTTTTTGTCGGTGTAGTCCTTGTGTGCTGGCCTCTGAATATTAAGTAGGTACTAATCAAAAGTCAGTTGACAAAATAATAAAGATAAACTTAACTCATTATATAAATACGAGTAGATATGCACTAGTTTTTAAAGATGTTCCTACTTAAATTTATTGAACACATTTCATGAGATGTTTATTCTCATTTTTCCAGAAGTACTATATTATTATTTTTCAAACTGAAAAACTGCTTTACCTTCTCACGTGAATTTGTTTACTTTAATGCAAAGGTTTAACCAATTAAATAGTAGAAGTTCTGATAGAATGGTGAGGTAATTGAATTCCAATCGTAGCATGTTTTTATTCGTTAGCATTATTAATTTTAATAACTATTTAGTTTTATAGCCTCTGGTGTTCTGCCAAAAGGGTTGAGTTGGTTGGCGTGAACTCTTTAGTTTGGGAAGTAAAATATATTGATAATACCAACTTAATCACAGACAATTATAACAGAAATAGCCCTCGTATGGATTTGTATAAACAAAAAGAAAAAAACCGTTGTTAAGTATGAACCTTCCCAGTTAAATAAACTAATAACCATTCGAAAATTTTCAAAGCCGGAGATTTCCCTTGAAAAAAAAAACAAGCTAACAACTCCATTGATCTTCTGTTCGATACAATTGTAATAAATACTGCACCAATTAATGGTTATAAACCGTTTTTCTCGACAAACGTTAGCGTTAAATGGGGTTACATAAAAAGCTAACTGTTGTGAAACGATCGAACTATCAAAACTACTTCTGTCCTAAGTTAAGTAGAGGATTAATTATTAAATTACTACTTAATACAGCTGTATTTAGAAGATATTCTTCCATACTGGACTGAGAGCGAAAGAAAAACATAGAATGTACCAGCTGCTTCTCATCCCGGGCATACTGTAAAATTCAGTTAAGGGACAGGGGTTTTATTGGCTTTTTTGTAGGGTGACCCCCTGTCACTGCAATAGTCTCTTACCTGCAAAGTCAAACGTAACATCGGATCGGACGGTCTTATAACCTCTGGTGTTATGCCTACCTCATAAGGGATACAGGTGTGAAGTTATGTATGTAGGTATGTAGAAGATATCCAAAATATGAAATAAAGCTACGAACCAACCTCACTTTGTCTAAGCAACGAAAAGTGTAAGGTTAAATGAGTCTGAAATATTCATCTATTGGATTTCGTCCTCATATTTATGAACAAAATATTTTCTTTTTACGTTGTAGGTAAAATAAAAAGGAAAGAACAAAGGCAGATCCTTAGTTACGTGAAATAATGAGCGTTTAAAAATCTAATCATCACTTGCCTTAATAACTTATTCTTCTACGAATTTTTGACACATTGGTTTAAAGTGCGTAGCGTTTTTAATATAAATAAAATTCGTCCAAAAAAATGTAACTGCCAAAGACATACAAAACATAAAATATTCAAAATCTTTTCGTGTAACGTTCGTCTAGTATTTTTAGCACTGAGCTACTCAGGAATGAATACTGAATAGTCTAATATGTTTTATTTTGTTAGACGCCACAAAATAACATTAACTAAAATCATGTATGGCTCGCTGCCACTGTTCTTTAAGTATTTAATATGAAGGTATAAACTTATACACTTTGTTAAGGTCAACCGCTGGATGAGGGCGGCGCGGGACTGGACCACATGGGGTACCTTGGGGGAAACCTCTATCAAGCAGTGTCCGTTTCTCGGCCGAGGATGATGATGATTGTCAAAATTACAATACATACGTTATTAAATAATAACGACCGTGTTGTACCGGCTTAGAATAGCCCTCTTTTTGTGGGGGTAAATAAATAAATAAATATTTTTAACACTCACACAACATTATCTAGCCCAAATTAAGTTTCTTAAAGAACTTGTGTTATGGATACTAGATAACTGATATACTTAAGAAATATATACCTTAACATACATATTGAATAAATAAATATTTTTTATTAGAATAAACTTAAATAAACACATAAACATCCATGACTTGACGACTAATATCTGTGTTTATCACACAAATATCCGCCGCCGCCGGGATTCGAACCCAGGACCTCTGGCATAAAAGGCAAAGTATGTTACCGCTACACCAGCCGGTCGTCTGGGGTATGTCGGGATGATCCGGCAGAAGGCCGAACCGGCCCACTAAAAACCTGCAGGTGTACCTCCTCCGCCATGATTGGGGCCCATGGTATCGCCAGTGGCATTGCCCGCGAGCCCCGGCGGCGGATTGCGCTTAAAACCTGAGCCGTGCGCCCCCCACGTAGGAAATGGCCCAGTACACGCGGCCATTTCCCCACTCGTAGCCTGTATAGCCGTAGTAGGTCGGCTTAGAATATCCTGCCGCCCTTGGATATTACGTGTCGTAAAAGACGACTAATCCGAGTGCTGGGTGATAGGATCCCGTCAGGATCCAACTGGCTAGCCACCACCCTTCATATAAAATCTGCCGCCAAATATAAACGTTCCGGCGGTGATGTGTTTTGGCAATATTTTATGTAGGGCTAGTTCTTTACGAGGCCAGTGTGCTTGCTCCTCGACCTCATCTTCACTTACCATCAAGTGAGATTGAGGTCAAACGCCAGCTTAAGAATGCGCACAAACCAGACTCAGATTACACTATCAGCGAGGATACTAAAGTAAAGTTAATCCGATACCAACACAATAAAGTTAATTAAAGTAAATAATGATAGATTTTTGGATAGTTCTCTTTCTCTTTCAGCTTTCAGGAGCCTTAGAAATATCTCAAAAGACACTGAAAACTGCCTGCATTGCAGTTTTTGGTGAAGATGGGAAAGAAAGGCTGATCTAGAATTAGTAAATTCCGACTGAATTATATGAATAGGTAAGTAATAAAACTGCTGTTTAAAATGCTTTATTTAAAGATAGGTAGATACTATACAAACATTTTTATTGAACCTTTTTCTATAAAGCCTTTTTACAAGCATACTACTAAGAAGATAGCACTCCTCAAAGCAATGTCTAAAAAGACCGCAAAGAGCCAGAGAAACATTCAATTAAGTTTATCCACACTTTCTCTCCTTTATCCACAAAAACCCGCCAGTAAAAAACTTTACATTAAGCCGCTTCCAATTTAATTCACGACGAGCTTAAATAAAGGTCAGCCACACTCAAATGTTCTTTTGAATACAGTTTCGATTGTGTTTTGTTCCCAAATAAATTATAGTTCACATTGGTCGAATGGCGACAGATCGCACCAATTTGAATATTAATAGCGGCAGTGGCGCGTGAAAACTGACGCTGGTATCTGTGGTTGACAAACTGGAAGCGACAAAACTATTGCTGATATTCATCACGGACGTATATTTCTCATAATCGATATGCTATGAGACATGTCTTCTTTAAAATCTATTCGAAGATTCAGTATTTTTCCTACGAAAAGATTCCGGAATACTGAATTTTAAATAAGCACCTTAAAGGTTTTTCGTAGATATAGGTATATATTAATAGTATGTTATAATCGAATGAAAATTTTATATTACCTATGTACTTATATTTATGAAAAGAAATGCGATAAGGGGTTTTATAGTAAGCAGTTCCTTCTTGCTTTGAGCTATTAAAATTTATTATGTTTCATAGATTATGAGAGAGTTTAATACCTTGTATAATCTAATTATGCCGTATTTATGTTAACAAAAAAAATAAAATAAAATAAAATAAAATAAAATGGCAAAGTATCTAATTATTACGTTCTCTATATTCTTTATTTTAATTTATGAAATATCATGTTTACATCTACAAGGCATATCGATGCACTTATAAATACACCTTTTGTTGGCATTGCACAAGTAAATTCCATTTTTTATTGGCATAAAATGAATACTGCGGACGTAGGTCCATCCTTAAAGGGATAATATAGGTACATATGACAAATTAAATTGGCTCTCGTAAAATAATAAGGTAGGAAAAAGTTCTTTGAAGCACCCCCGATATTGTCACTAAGATGAGCTAGTAGTCTCAATGTTAATAAACTATTAAAGTTGATGCATTTTTCATGGAGAGGGTTTTTACTTTCTAATAATTATTTTAATGAGAATATTGTATATAATTGTATAAATTGATGATTTCCGCGGTACAGTAAGCGAGTAGCTGAAAGAATTCATGTCGCGGCTTTGAGACAAACGTTTGTAATATTAACATTTTGGACATTTTTCTGGGTGGTTCCCTATGCATCACATAGGATATACGAACATATACATACATAAATGCATTTACTTCATCCCGTACATGGTTATCCTATTGTAAGCTCTGCTTATGACGCTTTGTATTAAGTAGTTGCCTACTAATAATCATAATACTTTATAAACAAACATATCCACGCTTATTTAAACTTTTAGATGGCCTAAACAATTTCATTCGGAGCTTTTACCATTCATAGATAAAAATGGGTTTAGGTTGAAAAAAACACGTTTTCGTGTGGGCAGGGCCCGGCAGCTCAGTTGGAAGAGCGCCGGTCCGGCAAGCGCGAGTCCCAGATTCGAGTACTGGTCGGGTGATTTTATTTATTTAAAATTATGAAATGCAAAAACTTATCAATATTATGGGTTTAGGCTTTATATATTGTTACATAGGTACTGATTTCAGCTGATGATCTAACTACCTTCTTCTAACTTAACTTCAACCTAGGCCATATCCAGATTTCTTTCGAGGTGAGAATAAAGAAGTTTTAAAATATATATTGAATCGCTTCCAGATACGTCATCAAGGTATATCGGTGTACTCAGTATACGATCCGCTGGAGCGCATCGCTACAATGCGGCCGCACCCTTACACCATTGATACTCGATGCATAAATCAAATGTTAATAAATAAATATGGCTCCGCGTCCCTTCCGGCTACGACAACTTACATTTTTTAATATAATGCGAAATAACCTTTAATTGTCACCTGTTGTAAAGGAATTGCCATGACGGAAAAACCAGGAATTGAACGTTAATAATGTATTAGTTGTAATTGTTTGTAATAGCTATGAAATGTCGTGTTAATAAGTTTATATTGGAAAACGGTTTGATGTAACACATGTTTTGAAAAGATATTACTTGGCTTTACAACTAGGTATATGTAAACGCAAGAATTTTCTATTAGTATCTGTAAGAAATAAGACATTATACTTTATCTTATGAAACAAAAACATTTCGTACGACGAATAATTTTGGTACCCACCTCCAATAGCCATTGGATAGGTCTTGGTAACCTGAAACAAAGTTAATATTTTGAAGTTTTTGCATTTAAAATGTTTAATTATTCTTAAATAAATGAAAAAATGTGTTAAATAAAAACACATTTTTTTACTGAATCAAAGTTACTATGGCGCCAACTTCCGATCGTTAGTCCGTTCAGAGCTATAAGGTCCTAAATGTCAGACTATAATTTTGGTATCCACCTCCAATAGCCATGTAAGATACGCCGTTGGATAGGTCTTAGTAACCTGAATCAAAGTTACTATTGCGCCAAGTTCCGATTGTTAGTCCGTTTAAAGTCAAAATAGCAGACGGGTCACCTATAGCATAATAGTTAGCGACACCGCCGCGCTGCTCTGCTTATCTGTTGCACACTTGAATTAATGTTTTTTATTTAATTTTATCTTCGGAGATTTTGATTAATTTTATTAGGTTGGTTATTTATTAGCTTGGACTCAGAATCAAGACAGGCGCCATACCATTTCCTGTTCTAGAAGATGAACTCTTTTCAACCATATATCACACATGTTTATTGAGGCGGGTACCAGCTCTCGTACAAAGTTATGCGTCGTCCTTTGAAATTATTCTGAAAACTAGCTACTTTGTGACCCTGTAAGAATTTTTTGACGAAACATAGCCTAAGTATATAAATAAATATTTCTGACACTCACACAACATTATCTAGCCCAAATTAAGTTTCTTAAAGAACTTGTGTTATGGATACTAGATAACTGATATAATTAAGAAATATATAAACATACATATTGAATAAATACATATTTATTATTAGAATAAACTTAAATAAACATATACACATCCATGACATGACAACTAATATCTGTTTTCATCACACAAATATCCGCCGGATTCGAACCCAGGACCTCTGGCATAGAATGCAATGTATGTTACCGTTATACCAGCCGGTCGTCATATATAAATCTCAAGAGACATAGGTATTAGTATAATCAACGCAATTGAAGTAGGTAATAACAGAATTGATCACTTTAGGCTAATAAAACTTGGATGGAAGTAGCACGAAGACTGTACCACGATAAGCGTCACATAAAAGTAGTTCGAGAGATCCCAATACTGATGATAGATAATCCTTTCAGCGTGGCTAGCATGCGACGATAAATCGATAAATCGGGCCTTTATATCGATATTTTCATAGAATATGGCATTTAGTTAGAGTAGGTATGTATTTTTTTTTAAAAGTCGTCGTGGCGGCGCCGCGGTTACTGTGTGTGTCAAACGATATCACAGGTTAAGCAACGTTCGGCGCGGTCGGTACTTGGATGGGTGACCGCCGACCATTCATTTCTCACGGTGTCTTCCGTGCTTCGGAGGGCACGTTAAGCAGTCGGTCCCGGGTGCTGTATTCTTGTATACAGTCGTCGTTAGGGCTTGTCAGAAGCCATTTTCGGCGCCCTGAAAATTCTGACATCCACCACCCACCACTGGGCCAGCTTGGTGGATTATGGCCTATAACTCCTCGTCACCCAGGGGAGAGACTCATAGCCCTGCAGCGGGCTCATTACAAATAGTCGTGATGATGATGATTTTTTTAGAATATGGCAGCTTTAGTTCTGTGGGCTTAATCATGGCATCGAATGCAGTAATTTTATCTATTATAGTGCGCATGTTAGGTCATATCATAGGATAAAATAGCTCGGTAATATTTATCTTGTCGATTCGATTCTTTATCGATAGTCGCATGCTAGCCATGCTGGGTTCACTTGACTTGTAATGTAACCGTTTTCAGATAAACAAAAAAAAATGTTTGGAGAATGTAGAATGCGTTTCTTTCTAAGCACAACATTCGTTTATAGATAACTACCATCAGGTGGTAATGAGATTCAATTGCAGGTGAAATAGAAAACTAATAGAAGTAAGAAAAAAGTTAAATTACGTTATCAAATAAACGCGATAAATTCCGGTTGAAATGGTTTTCAGTTTTACTACGTACTTACAATGTAGGTAATGTTATCGGGAAATAACGATTTTTGAGTTTTTGGGGACCTTGCCATCTCCAATGTTACTTGCTGTTTTTTTTTTGTTATTCTTAAAGTTGATAAGTTACTAACGAGTACAGGACACTGCTTGGTTATATAGTATTCCCAAAACTGGTCTGGCTGTGCCTATAGGTAGGGACCGAGGTTATTTTTAGAGTCCTTTAAAAATAACAAAGGTTCAACAATGATATTCCAGTTTGACACTGGGAAGTGACACGTAAATCCATTACCTATAGTAGATGCGCGTCTATGACGCGTGCGTCCGTGACGCTCCTGTGTTTTACCCTATGGTATGTAACTAGGGCTGGCAACTTTTTATTCTAGAAATAAAGTATATTTGAGTCTGAAAAGAATATCAAACAGAATTTTGGAAAAATGAACGGTATTCAATTTATTTTATGTTTAAAAACAATATTTTTAGAGCTTCTTGCACAAATAAATAAATAAGTCTAGCACATAAAGTGTTTAGCTTTTTATGCTGAAAACAGTATTTTGTATACTTTATTTTTGTTCAACAGTATAATGTAGCGAAAAACAGTATAATACTGTTAAAAACAGTATGGTTGACAACCCTATATGTAACTAAAGTGATAGGTACTATGATCAAGACTCTGCGATAAAAATCATGCTTACATTACTTTACGGTAGGTACTTATTATACGGTTTCTTATTATTTATTTTCTTAATTGGCGACATTTTGAAAAAGGGTCTAGTCAAAAGTACCCGTAACCGGCGATCATGTATGAAAAGATTGATGAACGTGGAAGAAGCGAAAGAGGTATGCTTGGATCGCAGCAATTGGTGTTCCCTTGTCTCTGCCTACCCCAAGGGGAGACAGGCGTGAGGTTATGATGATGATTATTACGTTACTTTTAAGCACCAAAAAGGTTTCTAGTGGATAAAAGTGTACCAACTTAGTTTTCATGATGACTTACCATCAGGTGTCACGGAAGACAAACGTCCCATCCTTATTAACAAAAGAAAAGCTACTTAAGGAAGACTATTTTATTCTCAGTTAACCTAATAATTGTTCTACATGAAAGATTGTTTTAAATGTCAACCGCTGTGGTGATAGGGTAACATTGTCTGCCTCAGATGCCAGTGGTTGCGGGTTTGTTACCCGCACCATGCACATCTAAGCGTTAATATGTTGGTTTACATGACTGTTTTGTATATGATATTTATGTAGAAAAAAAAACAGTACCTATGTATTCTTTATAAAACACAAGCTAAAGCTTACTTGAGTCGGTAGTATTGGTGTTGTACATCCAACAACTATTAATACTCTTTTTGAATAAGCATGTTTGGGAAGGCTGTGTAATCTTAGTGGCTATTGTTAAACAGTATTTCTTAAGAATATACTTGCCTATCTATCAATTAAAACCTGTCCCTAAATATCGCCGCTCCAGTTATTGTTTAATCCAGTAATACATTGTATAAATCCAGTTTCACTCTTAATACTTAACTGTACCTTCAACCTCATAACACTTTTCATCACGAGATTTTGCAGTCAAACACCGCTTGAATCAACAATACAATAATAAAACAATGGAAGATGCAGCAGTATTGAGTAGGTAATTCCGTGATGCATCATCACCATTTAGCCTTAAAAGTGAGTAAAATACTGTAGATATGTCCCTATTTGACAATGGATAAGTCGTACACACTATGACCACCGTGGCACGGTGGTGTTAGAAAGACGCTATAATGCAACTCGTGAGGTCCCAGGATCAATAACCGCCCGGATCTAGAAAAAAAACCAGGCCTGGGGGTTTATATGTACCTGCGTATTTGTATATAGAATGTACCAGCTGCTTCTCTTCCCTGGCACACTGTAAAGTTAAAGTTAAGGTCAGAGGTTTTATTGGCATTTTTGTGGGCGATAGACTGACCCTCTGTCACTGCAATAGCTTCTCTCCATCATTATATTACCTCATTTGTCAAACGTGACACCAGATGGTGTTACAACCTCTAGTATTCTGCCTACCCCATAAGGGATACAGGCTTGAAGTTACGTATGTATTTACGTACGTATGTATTTGTATTATATTTTCTTCCTAGTTCACTGCATGGTATCTATCCCATATCACTAGCTTTGCGTAGCTTAGGGCCGTACAGTTGGTGTGATTGTCTGCCAGTTTTATAAGGTATTTATTTTATAATACTTACGTTTATTACTGCTTTTATTTTGGAAACACAAACATATATTGGTACAAATTCACCTTGCCAAATGCATACAAACACGGCCTGCCTTACAAATTATCGTTGATCTCGACCAGATAGTTCTACCATATTGCAGTGCCGCAACTGTCGTTAAAACAAATGTCTCAAGTTTTAACAAGACTCAAGAAAGATGTAGGTACACTAGCACTATGTATTTTCTGTCTATTTTTATTAGTATGGGAATTATATTTTGGCTGATGGAAAATAAGTTCCATGTTGTTCAAGGGACCCTTATGGTACGGAAAACTATTATTTTGCAAAATTTATCGAAAAAAGCGTCATAATCAAAATTAATTTTAGATCCCTTGCATGCTTCATACAGAAATCGATCTCTTGTCCAATCATAAGTAACAGAAGCCATTTTTTTCATGCCACATTTTCAAACATAAATGCCAACGTGCTATAAAAATACTTCGCGAGTGTCAAAATGACTAGCTGCGCCGTGATAAAACACTTTTCTCTAGAATTCCTGACGAATTCCCTCTCAAAGATATTTAATTTTGATATGAAAACCCGTGACGCCACGGGACTTAGTCCAAATAAATCTTATCCTACATCTACTTGCCAATATAACCGCAAAATATTAGCCGTTGCGAATTCTAACTTTGAGATGTCCACTTTTGTCACTAAACTGCATCAAACACAACCAATTTTGTACTTTAACAAAATGCGCTAAAGCTGAGATTTAATAAATCCACGATAATGCAGTAAACAATAATTTAAGATTCAAAAGACAATTCTATTCCAATTGTACTAAAGCCGACTTTGCAACGCAATATAATACACAGCGGATAGACAATTTTGATATTAAAAAACAAACTTTAAATTCGAGACATAAAGTTCATTCTTCAATGAGATGCAGTAGACAGGATAGCTTGACCGATCTCTAGGGATAAAGTCAGGCATTTAGTCATGGTTTTATTTGAATCTGGCAAAATGCGGCGGAACAAATATTTGTACATTTATTGGTGTTACGACTGGTGGAGAATATCAAACCGTTTTATTAGACGACCCAAGGATGACGATTGGTCATGGCTGATTGTATGAATTTGTGACAAATTGTATAGGAGGTTTCAGTGGTAGTATTGCAATCATAGCGGAGTTTGTTTAATAACTTTTATTTCTGGGGAGATGTAAGCTAGGTTTTTGTATCGTAGATTAAATTATACGCGCTTTTATATTTGTGTATGTTGCGTTCGTGATATTTCAAAAGAATTTGCAACTTCTAATATAATATAGGAATATAAAATAAAGTAATAAAGTAATATGGATATTATTGCTGTGAAATGGTTTTAAAAGAATATAGAATTAATAGAAAGCGTTTTATTTTACTCAGATTTCCAGTAGTAGGTGCTTGAATAAAAATAAAATAGATGCGTGTTTGCATTGAGAGCGAATTGAAGCACTTCAGTTATTTGATTGGTTGAAGGCTGGAAGATGTGACTGCGCGTGACAATTTGATCACCCGGGACTTGTCACCGACGCAGTCTTCCCAAGGTTTCTCACAGGTCCCGTAAAAAATCGAGCAAAACAGTGACAATTGGTGCATATCCCGACGAATTATCCCTTTTCGGCGCCTTTGTCCAATTGAAGCTTCCTTTATTTCACCATTTTTGCCGTTTTTCCATTCTCATTTGGTTATTTATCTCTTCTTTTTAGGATCGGACAATGAGTTCGCCGCTCCGCTCATTATATCCTCGTTGGTTTAGCACGCGTCCTGATACTAAATCTCACTCGGAATTCTAACGAATTACGAGACGAACAACAGTCGTTTTTTCGGGTGATTGATTGGAGTAAAAATTACTTTCTGTTTTTTGGAGACACCGTCTCTGAGCTGTCAGTTCGATTTACCAGCGACGGATGGATGGATTGGCTTTTTAAGCCTTTTGCAACTAAAATAAATGTTAACTCTTATAAACATAGTAACTAGTACATGTACAGTGGCTGTAGTCATTAATTTAGCGTATCGTGGCAGTTGATCTGCGCTCAGTAGTTTCTTAGGAACTGTCAGAAATAGATTGGCCCACCCGTCTCGTGATCTGAGTTATGTTTGCAGTGATTTCTTTAAAAAAACAAGATATTAATATCGCACTACTAAACCTTCATACAATTCGAATCTGTGCAACACCAAATTCAAAACGTGGTGAAATAAAAATCAGACGTTATAGGAGGCAAAAAATCCGTTTTATACATGCAGATCGCGAACGGACATCCGATGATACGCCAAATGATTTGGAAACGACTCCCAATTTCTTGATAAAAAACATAGACCATGCATTATTCATCGGAGGAGCTCAATTGTCGCTGGATTTCTATCTAAATTGGTGGGTGATTAGTTTCCCCGAATTGAAACGCGTTGCAATTGACCGGCCTCAATGTTGCAATGCAATACAAATGGACCACAAAAACGTTTCATTGTAGACAATAGTCAATCAAATTCCGGGAGCTGTGTTTTGGAGCTCGCCACAGAATAAAGTTATGTGTGTGCATGCGTTTTTATGGATACATATAAATGTCCTTATGTCCATGTTGTGAAGGCTTATTTTGAGTTTTTGTTTCCACATCCCAGGCTACTTCTATTGATTTGTATACGATATAGACTGATCGAAATTGATTGCTTTTTATAATCATGGATGCAGTTAGTTGTGACCTAAAGTTCTATCCTATCTGAAGCATAATAATGGCGACCAAAAAAAAAACAAAAACAAACATAAATAATGGCGATCATTATACTATGCTATATTGTTATACTATACTGAAAGTTTTCAGGTCATCGAACTTTTAATTCACTTTGGATATCTGAAACGAACAAAAAAATTGCAGTTTCTTTTAAATTTAATTACTTTATATTCATTGTTTCAACTCAAAACTATCTTAACAGCATGCAATCTGTAAGTACGCGAAAAGACCCATTTAAAAATTTTACAATGTTTCATTAATTATTAAAATTAAAAATGTCGTATTATTTATTATATTACGACTTAATATCTAGAAATTTTGTACAAAAATGTAGAGCTATCTCTTTAGTATCATATAGACTATTCATAATTATTAAATTAAAGTTATTATTGGGCATTTTAAAACTGCACGCCAAAATTGATATTATTATTTACATTATTGGTTTTACTACAAACAAGAAAGTTCGTGAGTATTTCGTACAATGGCAGTTGCTTACAGTACAGTCCCGTCTCAATTTATGTATACATTTTCATTGGAATTTAAACCTTATCACAACCGAATCAGTTGCGAAGTGTGTACATATTACAATCGTTATAATACTAGGGCCTCTCAGTAGGTACTTATTGCAGACTTATAAACACCATACCGCTGCATTTAGGGACAGTTTCCGATATCGGGCTACTAACAGTTGGAAGAACCTACCCCCACCTTTACGACGACGTCCTACGACAAAATACTTTTAATACAAAATATAAATTGTTTTTATTAAAATAAACAGTGTGTTCCGCAGTAAAGAAGGTGGCTCGATGTTTATTATTTCTTTTTTTTATTGTAGCGGTTGTGTGTTTGGGAGGTTTGATTTGTAATAGGTATATGTATTATTTTTGTCAATTATATATGTATAAATTTGTCTTTATATGTAATGATTTATCTCTATATTATATTATATTAATTACACATTCACCATTCAGACAGTCACCAAATATTAGGACACAACTGAAAATCAGCGCTTTTTTGCCATACGCAATAAAGCACATGCTGAGTTGTGTGCAATATTTTATATTAAATTTTTTTATTTGACAATAAGCTTTTGTTTATTTTAAGATTTTTGATATATGTATTTTTTTACTATATGTTCTTTTTTATTTTTGTTACTTATATGTGTAAATACTGCTGTCACAATCATCCGATTTTTACTTTTTACTTTTTTTACTATATTAATGCACGTGACTGTACGTTGTCTTGTGTAAGCAAAGCAGGTTGATTCGGTTCGGTCGTTATAAGGATGGGTAACCGTCGAACTAGAATCTTTATTACGACTTCCGTGCTTCGAAGGGCACGCTAAGCATTCGGCCCCAGATGCAGTATAAGCTGTCGTTAGGCTATGTCAAAATTTTCCCGACCTAAAAATGCTGATAACCACACAGCTTTGTCGATTATAACCTGACCCTACTCGTCACCCAGGGAGATTCAAGGCCCTGCAGTGGGCGTGTTGTCAGTTGTGATCAAGATCATGGTGTCAGTACAAAGCCGGAAAAAATATCTACTTTGCAAAACCCAGGTAAGAGGTGACAGTTTAAATCGGAAAGGGACAGCATTCATCAGCTAGAACTTCTTAACACCCACACCCTACAACTAATGCCGTAATTAAAGCTTTCTATAAAATTTGTTGCATGTAGCGACGGTAAAACCGGTTGAAGTCTGACACAAGAAGTTATACCTACACACCTCAGCAAATTACTACCAACCTAACAGTTTCCCACTACTTATAGTGTTCGAAATTATCTAGACGTCAGTTAGTCACAATAGCACACTAGACACCCAAAGTGAACGAATGAAATACAAAACAGCACACGTCTGGAACATATGTAGTCGTAATAAGAGAATCGTGAAGATCAGCACGATCAAGCGAGCGCGTGACATACAGACATACAAATAGACACGTTGTCTTATCACTAGATGGGATATCTTCATCTGTTGACGGAGTTCTTGAGAAGGGAGTTATTCTCGTGTTCTGCGTGTGCGCACTGAACTTAGTTGTTTGAATTGCGCGGAGTTTTAAAGATTCAGCAGAAACTAAACACCGAAAGATACACCGATATGTTTAATTAGTATTTAGTCTTTAAGAGGAGATACATAAATAGTATTGGACTACCGTATAGGTATCAACATTAAAGGTATTTCATACGAGTGTAATCGCTAATAATGATTTTTTTATCTTCATCGACCTCATCTTCACTTGGGTACCATCAAGAGATATTGAGGAAAAACACGGGCTAAGTCTTTAATAAACAAAACAAAAACTATTTAAATATAAGATCTTGTATGCCCACCAACTACAGATTTGCACAACAATTTGGCTGCATCCAAGATTTAGAACGCCAAACGTGGCCGAAACATATAGCTAACTTTTTTATTGCCTCTACCGTTAAACGGGGGTCGATCGGATTTGTGACTTATGTTTACAACAAACTTATCCCGAAGCGATATCCTAAACCGAACCCACCACGAGGTTACTGCATTTGGAAAACTCCAGTTAGCCAAAATTAGATGATAGATAAAGGGATTATAAATTATAGTTTCTAGATTTTGGTCACATTTTAGACTTCATATTTTTTATTGAGCTAGAATACTACAGATGTCTTTATCATTCGGTCTGAATGATTTGTACTTCTGGTTAACTTTACACTAAAAAGGTAAAATAATAGCTTTCACAAAATAGCACTTTAAAAATAGACCGTTGTAGAATCTATGGTTATACACAAGACAATCAATATTAGTTAATTACATATAAAACAAGGTGTAGGTACTTACCAAACTTTCAAAAGCATAATATTGCCAGCAGCGCACTTTCATTAGTTACAAAAAGAGAATATAAACTTAAGGAATCATACGCATTGTGAAAGCCATCGGTAAATAACAGAGATAAAGTCTAAAATTAATAACTATTTATACCTTATGTTTTACAATAAAATTTATCATATTAAAGACAATACCGGTATCGTACGACATTAATACAAATACAGCCCTATTTCACAGAATAAACATCTCATACATAACCCCTTAAAAGGCCTAATCAAGTACTTAATCAAAATTTACAATTGTTAATTTTAAATTACAAAAACAGAAAAACATCAGTTAAGTATCGAGTTACCGTCGACATTAAAATTCAGCCAGTATTCGTTGGCGGCGAAATTTCCCGAAAATTCATAAGTTTTTGTCAACTGGCAATCCGTTCATGTGAAAATGGTCAAATAACTGTCATGTTTTTGCTAGCGGCCAATTGGAAGGGACCTCCGACTGGTAGGTCGTCGGGAAATTATAATCGTAGGAATGGTATTTCAAACTGGAACAAATCACGTGGTTTTTGAAATATGAACCAAACAATTTGGACTGAGTGTACAAAAAGTAATAAATAAATAAGGTTTAAAAGCAATTTTTAAAGGATACCTAATGAGGTTCGTACCTTGAATAGGTATTCTCTAACTTTCTGTGTTTCTAAGTTAGAATTAAAAAAAAATCTTCTATGCTGGACTAGGAGCGAAAGAAAAACATAGAATGTGCCAGCTGCTTCTCTTCCCGGGCAAACTGTAAGAGTCAGTTAAGGGACGGAGGTTTTATTGGCGTTTTTGCGGGCGATGGGCTGACCCCCTGTCACTGCAATAGCCTCTCTCCATCATAATAGTACCTCCGAATTTGTCAAACGAGACATCACATGGTTTTATAGCCTCTGGTGTTCTTCCTACCCCATTAGGGATACAGGTGTGAAGTTATGTAATTAAAAACAACTATGTAACTACTAACTAGGCGTTTGTGTCTGTAATATATTTACACATAATATAACTTCGTGCAAATTAATTGTACCATAATCCCAAAGTAGAACTTTACTAAGGAACTAAGTTGTTCGCTTACTACTACTTGAATTGATCCACTACTTGAATTCGTGAAATCACATGAGTAGTTCCACAGATCAATTTCTTAATATACCTACTTTTCATACGATACTATCCCAAATACTTTTTTACAGCTAGAAGCACCACAGAGGTATTGAGAAAGCCTGATAAAAGTACGTAACAAATATTTATTTATGGCAACATTTTCCGTATCTCCCGGATTCCTGTGGGATTTGACCTCGGACTGGACCTATTAATCGACACTCCATATCGGGAGTTAAGGATCACCGATCGCCAGATATCTATGGTGCAGCGTTGATATAAGAAACCTGCTGGAATCGCCTTTATTTTTTATTTACCGTGTTTTCAAACTCTCAAACTCAACTCATGAATTTTTTCATTTTTTTTACCCTCTCAAGTTACTCAATAGACTACTAGTATCACGACATCCACTTGAAATGGAAATCCCCAAATCGTTTCCAAGAAATTAAATCAAGTCTGCGCCAATAATTTAGATGCATTTCAATGGCAATATCATCTTTATACATTTACACACCTATCAAAAAATAGTTTGACAGGTCAGAGAGTGTATGGCCCGTGGACCTTACTTTTCAAGTTATCCAAGCTTCCATCAACAATGTTGTTGATTATTCGAAAAAAAAACAAACTACATATATCGATATAAATACTTGGCTATTTATAATTGGTTATTTTCCACTTTGAACCGTCCAAATGATTTTTCAAGCGGATCCATTACTTTATTTCAAAGCAATGACTGCTGGCATCTGTCTTCTCATTGTCCCAAGTGATTTGTGGAGACAGGCCGTTCCACAAGAAAGAAACAGTTATACACAAAGTCAAGTCGAAAGAAAAGGACAAACTCATTTCAACATAGTCTAAAAGATTAATTATAATGAGGCAGATAGGTCGCTACGTTGTTTTAGGATTTTTTCACTTTTCCTTCGAAAATGGAATGCGAATTCCGCGAATTTTGTTTCGCACCAACTTTCAAATTGACATCTGAGTTAAGTTTGAAAAAAGAACGACTTTATTTATGACTATGTTACGTTAGCAAATCGTGCATTTTGTGTTCTTTTTTTAAATTGTCTCTCAGCAATGTGTGCGAAATTGCGTATCGTGAAAAAGAAATAACTCATCAAATCAATCAACTTGTAATACTGAGTTGTCTTACGTTTCACGATTCATTGCATTAAATAAAACTCATTTGAATCGATGTTTCGTTATCTTTACGGAAACCGTGGTCTCGCAATACCTAAGCTCATTTTGAAATTTGACTCAAGATTTTTTAAATAATAATTACTTAATTACCGTTAATAGTCTCTTTAACACACGCTCATATGTTATGCGTACCTTTATCAGATAAAGGACAATCATTATTGATATTTCATAGATCTTATTTATTTCATGTGGCAATAAAAGTGAATTACCTACATTTGATTCCGTTTCTTACTATTATATTAATACCCCTTTCTAGAAAACACTAGCCGAATATAAAAAAATACAAAACGAGAAAACAAAAAGAGCTAATCGTAACCCACATCCTAGCACCCAACATAAAATGAGATGACCCGTCCGATGCGCAGTGACACGTCGATCTCGTCACGCACTTTCTTACGTGAGTATAAGTGTAGAGATGTCATCTGCGCTATAGTTTTGAACTGTGACTTTCGTTATTATTTTGTACATTAATAGTTAGGTTAGATAATTTTGAGAAGATGTTCTAAAGGCGATGGAAATAGGTACTGTTTTGGAGAATTTGCCTACGTGCTTCACGTATCTTTTCTGCGTTTAGAGAAAATGGCCATCTGGTAATCAATATCATATTAGGTAAATATAATTCATACTTTGCATACATTGCAAGCCCTGTAATTTTATAATATTTGAATTTTCATAACGTGCTTATGCAAAATAACTGATTGCGAACAAAGCTATTTTTTTAAATTTAGTAAGTACCGCTATATCCTTCGGTAATTCTTCTTATCTGCCTTACCTTTTTTCGATTTCTTCTCACTGATATGAGGTTCCGTGGCATGTAGTTTTGCAGGTTGCAAAGCTAGGAATGGCTTGCATTTATATCCTCTTAGGTAAACCTAGACTTTGTCAAACAACCCTGGAAAGACGCGATAAAAAGAAGACTTATATGATTAGCACGGTGGCAAGTCCCCATATCTGTTTCCTAGCACCGAAAAATATAATCGTCATTCAGTAAAGTTTTATGATAAGCTAGTTATTTCCCAGACCTGCATGCCACAGCTTCATCCAAATTTCCTTGCCACCAATTAATATTACATAATGTTTGTAAAATCCAATAATTAAAATAAAATAACTAATTTCAACCAATTCTTTTCTGAGCCTATCTCTGGTCTTATTATCACATTCGTTCTGTAACATCCACACAAATTGTAATTCTAATGTTTCTTTCACTTGTTTGCATCAAAATCTGTTATTTTACTACTAGAAAAGATTCTCACGCAACGTACAGTCTGTGATTTGATAAGAATCTCCTGGGCGTTTTGGACACGTAAGGCGTTTTCGTGACGCGATAACAACTGAGATGCGAAATTGTTACACTGCGTTTATATGGTGCTTGGGAGTCTTGTGTCATTTAACTAAGTCGTGTTTGTTAGAATATCTTAAGGATGAAGACGTATATACTGGGTGTACCATTAAGTTCGTTCCTACGAGAAAGTTTGAAACTAGAATTAATATGAAGAGTGTGAAAGCTATGATTTTGGATATTATGTTGTTTACCGAGCTAAATATAACATTTTCTTATATGTGTGAATGCAGTTTTAATTTTCATTGAAAGACATGAATCCTAAAAATAGATCTTCATATATATTTTAGTTTCAGATATTCCCATTTTTTTTTATTTTGTAATGATAGGACGTTTGTCTTCCATGCCACCTGATGGAAAGTGCGCATGAAGACTATGGTGTTACACGTCCATCCACGAGAAACCTATTCACTCGACACTTAAAAGTTCTAGGACTGTAGTGGTCAGGAAAAACAGACGAAGGCAGATTGTTCCACACCTTGGCAATCCGTACCAAAAAGGAATTATCGAAGCGTTTTGTTTGACTTCTTGGTAAATGCACTATATAGGGCTGGAAGTTCTGTCTGCGTCTGGTAGTCCGGTGGTAAAAAGGGGTGGGTTCAATTTGGTCAAAAAGAGCACTCACACACTCACCAAAATAAAATAAAATACAAAATAGCCGATAAAATACTGTCAAACAAGTAACCTTACGACGATGTTCCAGCGTCTGCAATTTTTTATTTGTAAGGTTGTTGTTATTTATGAGTTCACGGGCTCTTCGATCAACAGAGTCTAGCGCTTCGAGCTGGTATTTGGAAGAACCATCCCAAAGGTGACTACAGTAGGTACTCCATGCACGAACTCACTTGGGCTGTGTATAAGTTGAGCAGCCGTTGAAGTATCGCCGGACCTTCGAGATGATACCCAATTTTTTGGAAGCCGTTTTAGCCATACATTCAATTTTAGTGACGCCCAAAAGCCCTAGATACTGAACGATCTTAATGGTCCTCAACATCTTTCCCTTTATGTGTTGTTTCTATTACTTTCATTTCATAATTTACACCATTATAGTTATGGTATCAATTATGAAATTATGTTATAGATATATTTGATATTCTATCTCTTTAATTAAATATATTAAAACAATGGTGAATCTTCCGTTACCATGACCTCCAAGAAATTTTAAACACTTTAATTTATTGACCTTCTTACTATGCGAGCCAAAAAAGCATCGCATTCGTAGCTGTAACTTCACAAGACATAATATGTCATACTAGGTACCTGACTATAACATAATTTTATTCGAAAATATTAATTTTAGTGTATCACCTGCGCTTCACATATTCAGATGCAGGTACCAAATGAATGGAGATATAAAGGATTGTCTAATAAAGTTTCAGGCTAGTTCGGGAATACAATATATATTATTTATTTTGTTATCTTAATTCATGAAACAATTATACTTATAACATTTAGTATCATAACATCAATCAAGTAGGAATCTAATAAAAACACTGTAAATAGGTCCCAAATAATATTTTTACCATTTGTTTGTTTGTTTGCTTAAAGTAATTGTACACTTTAACAAATAAGAATTGTTTCCACTATACCTTTATTATTTGCCTATGCAGAATTTGTTCTTAATTTAATTTAGAACTGAAATCAATGCATTGTTCATTAGAATGTCATGCTAACTCTAATCGCTTGTTCCACAGCTGTTGAAATCCATTGTGCCTACGCTTATAAGCTTATTCTAGCCTATTCGTCTAGCTTGTAAACGATCTTATATTCGAAATTAATCCAGGAATCCTTAAGCATAGACACTTATGGCTAAAAGCGCATGGCTGTAGAATATGCTCAAGCGTTTGCAAGCTTTGGATGCTCAAGTTATCGGAATTTATACGTATCTACGATAAACCAAGAGTGACTTACGTTAATTGAAATGTAGAGTGGACGAAGAAAGTGGGTTTCGTTTACGTTTTCGGTTCATTGGATTCAATCAAACTAATAAAAGCTATCACGTAACAAACATTAATCATCGCTTTTAATAATAAGATAAAGGTGGCAATTGAAGACAGTCTAATCATTATCAGCTATGAATGTGCAAGCAGAAAACCTTAGGGTAGTAATAGTAACCACTTTTTTGGCTCACTGATGTACTTATCAAAATACTTGTCAATAGCTACGAAACAGAAAAACAGAAAAAAAAGTATTTTCAACGGCAAAGTCTAAAAATACAGTTTTGACGACCGACTGGTGTAGGGGTAGCGTACATTGCCTTCTATGCCAGAGGTCCTGGGTTCGAATCCCGGCGGGGCGACGGATATTTGTGTGATGAACACAGATATTAGTCCTCAAGTCATGGATGTTTATATGTTTATTAAAGTTTATTTTCTAATAAAAAATATGTATTTATTCAATATGTATGCTTATATATTTCTTAACTAATATATATCAGTTATCTAGTATCCATAACACAAGTTCTTTAAGAAAATTAATTTGGGCTAGATAAAGTTGTGTGGGTGTCAGAAATATTTATTTATTTATTTACAGTATTTTTAAGATTTTAAAATAATGAAAATGCATCCAAAGATTACTTTTAAAAAATATATGGAAGCTGAAATCCTTGGTGTAATCTGTTTTGAAAAGTTGTTTGAGATTCGTACCCATTCCCTTCGACATATCGTGTTACTGAGCTGATGGTTGATTCTTTTAAGTTATTTTATAAATTCTACCATGTAACACATTATGTCTTATATCTTATGCAACAGCATTAGACAAGGAAAGCTTATCTTTATTTCAACAGTACCTATATTGGAAGACTCGGGTTTTTTCAAAGCCCGATCTCTTTGTCCTCTAGAAGTCGAGGAGTTTGCACGTAGCAATATTAGCTCTGGCTTGGTACCCTCTCGCAGAGCCTTATAGGCGCGGTGAAATTCAAAAGACCAGAGCGCCACAAATAAATTGTCTAATCGAACAACAAAACACTCTTTGTCCTGTAAATTAATAAGTGAGAGTCATTTACGATTAAATTACATGAGAAGAATGTCTAGTAGCTTCAGCGTCGTTGGTAAACTCTCAAGCACCTGCTTGCCATTCTGGTAATAAGCAGCTTTATTATAACCTCACAGCAAACGTGTCTCTATCTGAGATCGGCGCTATGACTAACAGTACTCATAATCGTAAAGTTTTTCTGTCTGCAATTGTTGTCGTAACAAGCTTTCAACAATAATTGAGGACGCTCCCAACATTTTGGGTGTGGTTGCAGTGATGGCGGCGCTGTTTGTAATTAGTGGTTGGTGATTTTGTTGTATCAAACTTACAGAATCAGATTCAGATTGTGGCACGTTTCAAAATATGCTGTATATATATACTATTGGATGCGAAATCTGGAAAAAGCTGCAATTTAAAGTTATTTGGGACTACGTTGTTTTAATTTTAAACAACCTTTTATAAATAGGAATTTACGGATATGAAACTTTATCAACTAAATGACACATTAAATATGTAGCCCCAAAGAATGTATTTATTGGCTTGAGCTGCTGGGAAATACCCATACCTAAAACAGAGAAGAAAATAAAAAATTTCATGCAGGTCTAAATACGTTACGAATGCTCAATTCATATACTTATACACATATCATCATCATCACAACTCTTTGTAATGAGTCCACTGCAGGGCATGAGTGTCTCCCCTGGGTGACGAGGAGGTATAGGCCATAATCCACCAAACTGGCCCAGTGCTGGGTGGTGGATGCCAGAATTTTCAGGGCACCGAAATGGCTTCTGACAAACCCTAACGACCACTGTATAAAAGTATACAGCACCCGGGACCGACTGCTTAACGTGTCCACCGAATCACGGAAGTCGTCGTGAGAAATGAATGGTCGGCGGTCACCCATCCAAGTACCGACCGCGCCGAACGTTGCTTAACATTTGATATCGTATGATACACACATTAACCATAGCGCCACGACTACATATATCAAATAATTTTAATTTTACTATGCTTGTAAAATCTCTACTATAAAAACTGTTATCTTTCCAAAAGTATGGCCACTTATTAATAATGCTTTTTCATGACATGCCGCAGATAGCGCCAAACAACTTTAACCAAGCAATTCCTTTGTCCTCGCGTAAGGTTCTCCTACAGGGCGATATCGTCACTCGCAGTAAGACCGCACCCTAACTTAATGCCTGGTACACACAGATGTAATCACAGCACTAGGTGTCACGTACGTAATTGCTGCATTCTTTATCTGATCGCGTTATTCGCCCACTTAGCGGATTTGTATGCCGTGTCCGTTTGTTTTATAACTACACACACCCTGAGCTTATGGTCACTTCCATGGAATGTATGGGCGTTAATGGTAAAGATTACCCTCATTTTCGTTTTTTGTTAAACATTGTTGTGTGAGCCTTATTCAGAATTGGTCATTCTCTGGGACCATAAAGATTTTGTCGGCGTTTGGTTAAATCGAATGATAGTCTTTAAGTGTAAACGATTTCGTTAATTCCCTGCTTCAAATATTTGTAACTGCTTACGAGTACCTTATTACTTTTGAAGTGAAGAAAAAGAACCTGATGTTGAAAATTTTACCTACTCGAAAATTTAAGACCGATTTTTCAATGATCCATCTACGGTTATGTTATTCGAGTAATAGGTACTATTACATTAATATTTTTACAGATTTGCATTAGGTTTGTTAAATACGAGTATGTTATTCCAAATTGGCAATATCAAGCCGTTAATGAATATAATCCAATTTTTATTTACAAAGGTGTGAGTAAAAATCTGATTAATAGTCAATGTTGTTCCAGCCACCCCCAGCTCCTCAAAATATGGGAGTTAGGTTAGATATTAACGAAAATATTTTCGTTAAGCTCAATGGTGATATCCCTATATCGAAACAGACTTTCAAATACTAGTTGGATAGGGTTTCATATATCTTATTTTGCACTTAAGTAAATACCATATTACCTTATTATTAAAAACCAAAATATCAAAAAAATACATAAAGAGGCCTGAATATTTAATTTACCAAACTACTATTTCAAACCATATACGAGTATGACCATTAAATAACCCAGTGGGTAGCCAGCCATGTTGTTTCGTTTTATGAAGTCCGGTAAATTTAGCTGGATTCCCGAGCTTTCCAAACTAAGTAAGTACCTACGTGTTTTTTCTAACAGTATGAATGCAGTTTTGTTGTTATTGAAATTAATGACATGGGAACAAATCTTCGTTTGCCTCTTAGTTACAGACTTTCCTATAATGACCTACCTAAATAGCTTATGAGGTTCACTATGAGGTCTATTCATTAGGATTTACTTCTAAATTTGAGTATGGAGATAAAACAGATCCAACATTCACATAGTGTTAAGTAAACACAGTTCAAAGATGCGCGAGTGTTTTACTTTTTGAGAGAAAATAATCCATAATTGTCTAAACGCCCCTGGGTGGCTAGATCAACTTGTCAAGGTACCACTCTTACGTAATACATCCGATCCGAATCCGATCGAAGTCCGAGGAATGACTATTTCAATGGTAGCAGGCGCGGTCGCAACCTGCAATTTTGGGGGGGGTCACATCTGAATTTTGGGGGGGGCCACAACTAATTTTTTTTAAATCAGAAGTATCTTTTTTAGCTTCTTTTCTAATAAGATGTTCATCTTTTCATGATTTTGGGGGGGGGGGTCATGTCCCCTGTGACCCCTCCCCTGGGACCGCGCCTGAATGGTAGCTTAGCATTATATCCGGCATCCGATTCCATACAAGATTTCTAGATTCTTATATTCTCCGATTCGAGAGTCCATTTGGGAGCTGCATCTCAATGACTTTATATGAGTGGCTTTCTATACCCAAACGCAGAATCAGTATACCTAGTAGTACCACAGAATAAGTAATAGTACCGTTGGTACAGAAGAATTACTCCGCAAGAAGATCTAAATAAATTCGAGTCTTGCTACGACGCGATACGGTGGAATTCAGCTTGCACAGCATTTCGTACCTGCAAATTTATATACCTAGAAGTTTTGTCTCTTTCTATCGCATGCCTCTTATCTTTTCTTACGCTGTTAGGGTTGCTGCCTAGTGAAGAATAATTAATCTCCTTATTTGTAATTAAGTATCTACCGATGTAGGTATACTGTTATTCTACCTTTATAAAAAATATTATTTCAACTTACTTACCTAAAGTACAAAATGAAAAAAAAAGTTACGACGAATAATTAGTAATAATACCTATATTTTGTTTACTAAATTGAACATAATCAAATCTAAACATAATCTAATTGAATATCTGTTTCTTTTTATGTCCATTTTTAAATACTATTTGCGACCTCGATCATATAATTACTGTGAGTGCTATTAGGTAGGTAGGTATCTACAACGCGCGCTCGTGACACACGACTGATTCGAAATCCGCCGGCGGAGCGCTTCGCTGTAGGTAAATAACGGATGTACCGCGCGGAGTGAACCAGGCCTGGTAGTACCTAGTAGTTTTACTTATTCCTGCGCGTGAGTCTATGTCTGCGTGAAGTTTGTAAAGACACAATGACAGCGAGGTCAATAGGTAGGTACAGTCTATGAATAAAACAAAAAAAAAGATGAAAATAGGCATAAGTATGAATTTAATTGTTTCTTTTATAAAAACCTTTTTGTGATTTTTATTGTTGACTAAACATGCGAGTAATGTAAATTTATCTGGTGGTAAGTGACGATGAGGTCGACAATAGTGTATTAGGTACCTAAATAGTTATGCAATGGAGTGTACTTTTAAAGATGTAACGAGCATTCACCATCGTCCAAGCGATGATACCTACTTTTTTTTTTTTTTTTTTTTATTTATTTATCAGTTTTACAATTTATAGAATGCTTAATTAATTAGCGACAAAAATCCACTTACTTGAAAGCGTATTTTATATGAAGGCTGGTCGGTTGCCAGGAACACACTGAATAGTTTCTGCCACATCGCAAGGGTCACAGGGATTAGATATATGAGAATCAATATAACTGTTTCAAGTTCTGAAAATGAAAATTGGACACGATTTCTCATACGTTTTAGATTAGGTGTCGATTGTACTTTTCATGCGTCTCACTGCCACATTCATCCAAGGCATTATATTGACAAGTTAATACAGACATATCGCCGCGACCACAAATGAGTTGAACTGTCATTGAAATCTAAGGCTGAAATTCAGCCATATAGCAGGTTTAGAAACACTGACATTCATTTATCAATTTATCAACATGACGTCCATTCGAGGGCACGTCAAGCCGTTGTGAAATTTGTATGTGTTTATACAGTTGTCTTTAGGGCCTCTTCAGCTCCTTGTAAATTTGACATCAACCTACCAGCTCTAGATCAGCTTGGTAGTATAACCATTTCTATAGGTACCTTTACTACAAAATAACATAAATTAAATATTTTTAAACTTAAGCTTACTGAGCTTACAAACAAAATTTCCAATTTGTTCTCCAAATTTTTGTGCTTCCATGCTGGACTGGGAGCGAAAGAAAAACATAGAATGTGCCAGCTGCTTCTCTTCCCGGGCATACTGTAAAAGTCAGTTAAGGGACAGAGGTTATAAAGGCGTTTATGTGGGCGATAGGCTGACCCCCTGTCACTACAATAGTCTCTCTGCATCTTAATAATACCTCCAAATTTGTCAAACGTGACATCAGATGGTCTTTTAACCTCTGGTGTTCTGCCTACCCCATAAGGGATACGGGCGTGACGTTATGTATGTATGTAAACAAAATTTTGAAATGTATGCTTCAATATTAAATTCGAAAAATTCGAAAGTTCGACCGGGTGCTTTGTTTATATTTATTATTGTAGTATTATTTTATCAGTACGTTTCATGCCTACAAAGTCCGCAGACTCTTACCATAAAGTACCCACAAAATAATAACAGCTCTCGTTTACCTTAATACCTGATGCTATCTTGAAAACTTTATTCAAGTTTAAGTGACAAGGTGTACAATAAATCTGAGTTACGACTGGAATTGTCAGAATTCTGGTGTTAGCTTGATAAATGGTCAGATTACATGCCAGTACTTGTGCGTGTCCATTCACTTTGCTTAAATCTCAATGAAAAAGTAATGGCAACACCGGTTTAATGGTTTTTTTTTTACATAAATGAAGTATGAAATTACATTTATTTTGATTTAATGAAATAATCACAAAATCGAATTGTATATTAAAGATATATTGACAGAGGACAAATTAAGGTCATAATAATTCTTAATTTACTGTGTGAATTTTCTACTGAGAATATGATACAAAAACATCGTTTTTTTTTTCGAAATACTAACTAATTTATTTTGTCAACATCTCAGCTGAAATGTTATACTCTTACCTTCTGAAGAACATAAGCATTCCCAACTTGCAGGCCTATTACGGTTCTTTCATGACATGACATGATAAAAAAGATTTCTATGATACAATGATCAACAATTATGACATACAGAATAAACGAATTCCCTTTACATAATAGGCCTGTTGGTCCTCTAGTTTATACATATAGTCTTAATTACTTAGTTGTCATTTAATTAATGTCTATTCGATGTCCCTTTTCGGGCCCGATTTAGAAGTCGTAAGGTTATATGAACAATACCAGGTATAGTTGGTTTTGCTTTGCATAACTGATTGTTGTACATAGCTCTGTAAGGAATTTCAGAAAATACACCACACAAGATTTATATTTACGTTGGTTTTATAAGATATTATTACAAATATTTTCTTAAAGATCATTTATTTCCATTTTCAAGCCAGTTCTACGTTTACCGTCGCACCGAGCCTGGTGAAATTTAAAAGAATTGAAGATCATAACTAGTTATATGATCTTGTTAAAAGAAAAGGAGCTTAAGGTCTTTTTCCGCAGGGAACTTCGGCTCAGCACACAAGGCACCAGTCTATGAATTGAAGAATATTTTAATCGTGGAATAATAATAATAAAATCCCCAGACATGGCCCCAAAGTAAGCTTAGCTTGTGTTATGGGATACCATGTAGCGAACTAGGGGGAACCCAGAGAATAAATACATAAAAATTATAAGTATGTATTGTATGTTTATGTATGTATTTTATGTAATATATCTTTTCTATGTTAGTATGTTGTACGCACTTAATTTGTTTTTTTTTTCTTTCTCATTTCCCAGCCTCAGGCTTGCTGGTAGAAATTTCTTTTAGAAATAAGCTTTGCCTTTGTACCTTGTTGTCAATTTAATTGTTTGTCTATTTAAGTTTCCTTGTGTGTACATAAATTATTAAATAAATAAGTAAATAAAATAAATAGATAAACACCCAGACCAGATCATTTTCATTTCCTTGTTCCTCGCGGACGTCCAACCCGCAGCTACTGACGTCTGAAGCAGACAGGTTTAGTCCATCGCCAAAGTGGAATGTCGAAAAACATATCCACTGTAGATAGCACTGGATGAGGGTGCCGCGGGGCCGAGCTATGTGGAGTAGAAGCTTCTTCCGGCTGATGTTGATGATGATGTATCCACTGTGAATAGCAGGAAACTCGGTAGACGACATTCAAACGAAACACAATGAAAAGATGATACGGGATGATATTTGATATAACCTTTACTTCTATCCGATATTCCAGTTATTTACCCCGAATGATTTATCTGCAATATACCTTATGATATAATCGTCATATCACAGTACAGATATCTACAGTAATTCAACTTCATACAAACGGACGAAACGCGAGCTATACCTACGCGGCTCGATCTCGGCATGCGGCCAGTCGCGAGTGTCTGCATACCGAAACAATGGTTGATTGAGCTTTACGTTAATATACGGATTGTTTATACTTTAAAATGTAATTATACATATTTTTGTGGATCTCAATCGAGGCGCAAGTATTTTTTGGTCGCTAATTTATAAGACGTAAACATGGTTTTTTTGATACAAACCGTATTTTTATTGTATTTTATTTTATTTTGTTGAACACTTCCTATTCAATTTACAAAGTGCTTTAATAGTTTATATAAAGAAAGAATATTTGCAGTCACAAAACAAAATGGACGTAAACACAAAGTAGGCAAATGTAATTTAAACGCTGAAGGTGGGCAGCCCTATCACATGTGAACGGACCGCGGCGCTGTAGGCTTTTATTTCAAAGATGCAGCCGAGTTGAATTACTGTATATATCTGTGCTGTGTGTCATATTGTTTATAACCTGGTTGCCAATAGGTACATCATTTAACTTAACCACTGTGACTTATAAGCATATGTTTTTCGATTCTTGTAATCGTTGAGAGTGTAATTTCAAGTTCGTTTAGGTTGGTTTGATTAAGTAAAACATTGATGAGGCGTTCCCATCTACAATGACTGTAATGTCTTAACACGAAATCTAAGGCTCTTTGCCCACGAAGCAATTAGGTATAGCGGCAACTGCCAACTAGGTATTTCCATACTTAATTGTATCTCAATGGCACCGTGCATTTATATCACCAGGAGTTTCGAGTTCCGATGATTGTCAGCAATGTTCAGTTGCTGTAATCAATGACTGAGTTTTTTAAATTTAAATCAATTCATTTCTAATTGCCGCAACTGGCAGGCAACTGTTAAATATGTATCGCTATTTAAAAGTTACTGTTGGAACTACCAATTTTTGTAAATTTTATAGTTACCGCAACGAAAGTTAAAATGGGACGAAGTACCTACCTAAAGTCAGAAAAACCTACTACTAGTAGGACCTCCATGTTTTTTCGGTTATTAAATCCATGTATGACTTCAATTACATTTAAGTACTGGGAGAAAGTAGGTATAATTGGAGGTAAAAGCCCCAGCTAGACTGTTGGAAACAAAACATCAAACCAAGGTGACCTTGCTAGTTTACAACGGTGAAGGCGGCTGTTGACAACCAAATTACGCATGACCTTGGCGGATTGTAAACGGCGATGTTTAGAAACACAGACATACATCTACATAGACAACACAAGTGTTTGTATTGAAACCAAGCGTGCCGACCTTTTAAGCCTATTGTGACGTCACAGCTGATATTTATTACTGGGAAATACAAACAGATTCAGAGACACCGATGCCGCCGGTGATATCGGTTATTAAGTACGATATCGATATTGTGGAATCGAATTTCTAACAGACATACAGACGCGCGGATTAAATCTAGAGGGTACCAACCTTGACGCATGGTCGGGTTTCGGACACGCATAGTACATGCATTTGCGTTATCCATGTAGATGTATGTCTGTGTTTAGGACAGTGTGTACGCTTGTTATTGTATATATTACTATGACTATAAACGACTCGAGTTTTGTAGCTTTTTAGCCTTCGTTTCAACCTTTCCTTCTTTATATCCTCAATTGCATACAAAACTGCCATCGCGAAGATGTTGCCAACACGAGAGATCAAAGCGCACTGACGATTTAGGGCGTGGCTTAGCGTGACCTTAGTTTGTGTTCTTGTTTGGAGGCTTGTTGTTACAACCACCGTTTATAACAGTGTGGATGATACTGAAATTATTTGAAACAAATTGACCTTAAATAAGGTTTGATGTTTTGTGTAACAGTCTAGCTGGGGCTTTAGGAAAATTAGTTAATATTTAGTAGGTAAAGGTACGTAGCATACCAATCGAATACTAGACCCGTATCATCTTTTTTGCCAAGCAAATTCAAACCTTTGATTTATGATTGTACGTGCTCTCACTCATCAAAATGTTGCTTTGCCATGTCAACTAACGTATCATATCAACTTTATTGGAGGTACTTTTAATATTAAAGTAGGACATTTTATTAAATTTGTGAATTAATTGTATAATTTCACTATTGGGATTTGCTTTCAAGTACACAATATTCTTACAATAATATTGAATTGTAATTAAATCGATTGATTTTTTAGATATTGAACAAAATAAGTAAGTGATAGTATTGAAGAAATGGAAGGACGTTAGAAAAGCTTAGGAAAAAATATTGCTTTATTCCTAAAAATATAAAATATTAACTACTTAATATATTCTGATAAACAATAAAACAACAGCCTTATGTCAATAGATTTATCTATGTATATATTTTAATGAATAATTTTCAGTTACAGAATTATCATGATTACAGTCTCAGGTCTGTTCCAGAACACTATTTGTTAGAAAAATGGCAAATTAATAAAAGTATTTGTCTTTATTGCAAATTCAAATCACTTGTGAATACGACGGTACTATTATTATACAAAAAAGGTCTAAAACAGACAGGTACAGTCGGCAGCACATGTCTTTTACATTTTAACTCATGCTACGTTGTAGCGACCTTTAAGTTACAGACCTTATTACTCACGACTCAATTAATTATTATTCGCGTGTTTGTATGGGTTAATCGTATTTTTAAAAGTCATTGTGTGCGTGTATTAAGTATATTGTGGATTGTACATATAAAATGTACCTACATAATATCTACATACAAAAGTGAGTTTCGTGAGTAATATTGCAATACATAGTTCAATTGCAGTAGCAGTTATTGAGCTGTCGCTGACTGTACCTTTTAACAAGTTAGTAGATAAATTTCAATAAATTTTTTAATGCTCTTAAACTTATGAATTCCATGGAAAATTATATTCATTTATTATTATATATTTTGTATTTTTAACTACAAATAATTATCAACTATATATTACAATTTTTTACTTATACTTAATTAGATTTTTCTATCAATCGTTTATATTTGTGTGCATTTAATTGTCATTCAAAAGTGATAACTTTATATTTAAATCAATTCATTTTGTTCAATTCAATCAATTCAATCAGTTTTCTAGCAGCCTCCATTAAAAAAGTACGTTTGCTAAAATTCCTCGAATGAAGATTAAAAACGAGGCTGACTGTTTGACTATGAATGCATCTATCTAATATTACTATTAAACGGAACGCAGCCTTTTTAAATTTATTCTATTTTTAAATATTTGATAAAATTTTCCCTCATTTAATCTTTTTTAAAATATTTGTACCATATTTTTCTTAATGAATGCAACAATTAAAAGCACAACAATTTCACAGCACAATTGACAAAACATATTTTCAAAATATGTCTATAGTTATAATTATAAAGTAAACAAGTATGTTATTTTACCTTACAAATTGTATTTACAAAATAAAGCAATACTAGTTTTTTTGTTTATTTTAATTTATGAAAGGGATATGAAATGATTATGAAGTGTTTAGTCGACGAAAAATAATAGAGGCTGATTTTTTTTTATTAATTTTATTTTTATAGTCTTTACAGTATTATTATCTTTTTTGCGACGTAAAAATAGTTTAATTTAGGTTTGATTTATTTAGAGCACTCATCTATTATAATTGTAGTCAAGAATAATAAATGATCAGTAGGTACTTATTTAAAAATACGATACAAATAGAGATTTCAAAATCATCAATGGAAATTATCTGATAGGCATGGCTTTTCGAAAATTTACATGTATTTCTTATGTAAATGACTACAAAGAGGCTAGATGATTTCTTGAATACTTTTGGTTGTTTAGCATAAATAATTATATTTCGTCGACTAAAATGTAATGTTAATCTTAATTCTATTGCCGTGGGTACTACAAGAAATCGTGTCACTATTCTACGTGTCATGTCAAAACAATGGCTGTCACAGGAGAGCTCATGTACCGAAACATTTGGTAAGCTTACTGAAAATACATACAAAATCTTACATAAATATCAATAATTTATGGAATATTGATAGGCTTCAAAAAAAACGAAATTTTATTTCGCGTGACATAGAAAATGATTCACCACAAATAACAATTTATACAAATCGCATTAGTTTTTGTTGATCACCAAGAGCATTTAGTCTGTCATACCTTTCTTGTTACATCGCAGAAACAGTACAGGGTTTACAGCCGCAGCCACGCGACGAGACCAAACCGAGTCTCCGGAACCACCTAAAGCTTAACTATTTACAGTCAGTATACGCATATTGACCCGAATAGAACTCCAAAAGAAAACAAAATAGGAACGATACAAAACTGTGCTCGATCGAGCGATATAAATACACGCTATGTACAGGGGTTAGGATGGTCAGTCCGTGGTTTCGACGTCGAGGCCGTTGACCATGCGCTCGATGCTCTTGAGGTCTGAGGGGGGCGCGGGCGCGGTGGCGGCGGCGGTGGGCGCGTCGGGCGGCGGGTCGGCGGAGGCGGCGCGCGCGGGGGGGGAGCCGGGCCGCGCGCGCGCCGGCGACGAGCTGAGGCTGCGCGCGCGCGGCGCGACCTGCTCGAACGCCGACCCCAGCCCGGGCAGCGCGTACGGCGTGAAGCGGTGCGGCTTGGCGGGCGACGGCGCGGGCAGCGCGGGCGGCGGCGGTAGGGAATACTGCTGGAGCAGCGGCAAGTTAAACAGCAGGCCGGGCGGCATCTGGTGCGGCGGGAAGAACGGCGGCGGGTACAGCGACGGCGGGTACAGGTACGGCAGCAGGGGAGGCTGCACGGGCGGGCCTAGAGACACGTCCGGCGCCGGCGACGGCCGCGACGGACCGGGTGGAGGGGATGCGGCCCGGTTGCCGCCGGAGCAGGATGAGTCCGAGCCGGCCTCCTCCGGACCCGAGTCAGCGCCGCTATTCGAGTTGAACCACGCTGCAAGAGAATTATTGGTCTAAGTCTGGTATTACTTAACGGTTGATCATGACTCAAGCATAGGTGCTTGCCTGATGAACATAGCTGCTACCTATTTTAATTGATTAAATAAACAGGCCCTCCATTGCGCCACATTTATCATATCATATCAGATATAATTTAAATATACAGATGCAAACAAAAATTCTTTCATCTTATAAAGTCTCACCATAGTCTAAAGACGACCACCTTGGCGATGGGGTAACACTGTGTGCCTAAGATGTCAGCGGTCGCGGGTTTGATTTCTACACGGAACAAGAAAATAAAAGTTTCGGTTCCCCCTAGGTTCCCCATAGTTCGCTACACAATCTCTTATCGTCGGTGTGATTGTCTGGAGATTTCATTATCTTACTTCTTACTGATCTTATTTTACTAATATTATAATAGTGAAAGTTTGGATGGATAGATATCTTGATGTTTGTCCGTCAAATACGGCAAAACGGCTCAACTGAATTGGATGAAATTTGGCATGGTGGTAGTGTACAGTCTGGAATAGTACATAAGATTCTTTTTATCCCGATATTCCCACGGGGTTCAAAATAGCGCGAGTAAAACCACGCGAAACAGCTTGTTTTACATATACTTACAGCTAGAAGCATGGCTGGACTGCGCAGGCGGCGGGCTAGCGGGGCCGCCCACGTCCAGCGGCCGCTCGTCGTCGTCGTCGCGCGCGTCCGACCGCGCCGTCAGCAGCGCCTGTCTGCGGTACACGGACAAACTGCTCATGTTATTATAGCTCGTTGGGGAATACGTAATAAGGGGTTGAAGAGTTACAATACTCATACATACATAGCTTCACGCCTATATCCCTAATGGGGTAGGCAGAACAACAGAGGCTATACAACCACCTGATGTCACGTTTGATGAATTTGGCGGTATTATTATGATGGAGAGAGGCTATTGCAGTGACAAGGGGTCAGCTTATCGCCCGCAAAAAAACGCCAACAAAACCTCCGTCCCTTATCTGACTTTTACAGTACGCCCGGGAAGAGAAGCACCTGGCACATTCTATGTTTTTCTTTCGCTCCCAGTCCAGCATGAAAGGCATTACAATACTCACTAGTGTTAATATAGGCTCATTGGGATATACGCGCTAGGGGATAAAAAGGGACATAATGCAAAAGTAGATAAATTTATTCACCACCCAGCACTGGGCCAGCTTGATGGATTATGGCCTATACCTCCTCGTCACCCAAGGGAGAGACTCATGTCCTGCAGTGGGCTCATTACAAAGAGTTGTGATGATGATGATGAGATAAAATTGAGGTAAAACGATTACTCTTTTAACTATAGCTCATTGTGGTATACGCACAAGGAAATAATGAGGGACATATCAAGAAAAATCGTGGAATATTGCTTTTAGTTGTTGGAATATACGCACTAGAATATATGCTAATAGATAAATTAGAGGAAAGAAAGGTAACTATAGCTCACTAGGATACCTTTCTAGGAAATAAAGAGAGAAAAAGAATACCGCAGATATTGCTTAAAGTTGTTGGAATATACGCACTAGAGGAGCAAAAAGGGACATACCAAGAAGTAGCCATAAAATATTTTCCTAATTGATAAGGTGCATGTCACTATAGCACAATGAAAAATATTGCTCATGTAATTACAGGTCATTGGAATAAACGTTTCAGAGGATAAAGAGACACACATGCACGAGAATTGGTAAAATATTGTTTGAAGTTGATATGCTCATGTTACTAACGTTTATTGGAATATATGCACTCTCAGACACGGAAAATATAGCAAAGGCATGAAGATATATTGCTCATATAAGTGAATTTCATTGGAATATACGCACTAGAGTGGCTAAACAGGAACATATGAAAAAATGGTCGTAGAATATTGTCCTAAGTTTTTGACATCTCCAATCAGCTCTGGGCCAGCTTGGTGGTAGATTATCTAAAATCTCTCTGTCACCCCGGAAAGAGATCCATATACCTGTAGTCACAAGGTAGTCAAAGTTACAAATGAAAGCTAAAATTTCGCAAAAAATTGTTCCAAAGAAAACCAGTTTTGTCTGTAATTCAACAGATGTACTTACCTAAGGTAGCGCCAAGGGCAACATAAGTAAATTTTAGCATTCATAAATTACTGAAGTAAAGATATGGATAGACTCTAGATAAACTATCGCTAAATAGTCACTTAAACTTAGTCTCATATTAGACACTAAATAAGAGAAACACGGGAAAAACATTCAACTACAAAATAAAAAACACAGCAAAACCATCGTACCGACATTAAACACGTAATTATGAAATGACAGATACTGCACTTTAGTGAGAATCGATTGTCACGAGGGTGTCAATCGATTGACATTTGCGATGCGGTCGCGACCCCTGGTGCCGTAAAGGTTAATCATTTTCTAATGATGCCTTCACTTCAACCCCTGTCTCGAGGGTTATCTTGTTACCTTATAAAATATTAGTCAGTTATCGATTTCCGTATTTTCGGATAGACACTCGTGAGAAAGATTAAGATTGTCACTTGAAAAGAATCTTGGCGTATTGGATTGGAAAGATAATCTCTCTCTCGAATCTGATTTCGTCATAGTATTATCAATGTAATATTCATTTAGTAAAGTATCAATTTCAAATTATAAATGACTAAGTAGTTCAATCAAAAAAATTTGCTAACGGAAAATAGAACAATAGAACTAATAATAGACTAATAATAAACAAGTTAAATCTTGTGATTTTTTAGTACTTTTATTATTAAGTTTGAAGTAGCGTTATGCAAATTTGTCTTACATCTTGACACCATTTGTGAGTAGCTAATACTTAGTGCTGTTGCTAAAATAACACGCGAAAGGAAGTGCCGAATGACTGAATCAACCGTGTCTATGGATTTTATGTTCCTTGTATAACATGGCACTATGTAATCACAAGTAGCACACAAAGAAATTCTAGATAATGGATGAAACAAATAACAATTAATTTTAACGTACCAAAAATATCACAACATTTTACATGAGTACACTGTGGGCGGAAAAAAGGTTTTGAACAGTTAATTTCCAAGTTGACCCAGTGTCGTTTGGAATAGGTACGTCAAAAGTTTTAGGACGTTACTCCTGGCAAAATCACAACAATCTTGAGTACGGCATCAGAGCTTACGGATTTATTTACGATCTAAAATGTAGAAGTCGGTGTAAAAAATAATGTTTGGTTGCACCATCTTAGGCCGAGTTTGGTTAACCTGGTACATCGAACGATGAATATATCGCTATACTAAAACTGCTCAAACAGCAAAATTATAGGAAATAGCTATGAGCAAAATTCTCTTTATCCAGCAATACTAGCTTAGAGCTAATTTTTTACTTTTGAATATTTCAGTCCCTTTTAAATACTGTTACAAATTAAGTACTTAAACAATGTAACAAAACCTCTTAAATACCACAAAAGATGCAAATTAATCAGGTCGCCAACTGATTTATAACCTAACAAAATGTCCAAAACAATTATTTATCTCATTGTCACCCTAAAAGACAAACAGCTTTTCAAGACGCGCATTGTTTTTGGTTCGTAAATATTTCGGTCGCGTCTTTATCCCGCAAAAATAGGGTCTGATTACGGGGTTCCGTTTTAAATTCATTTTATTAACTCGTCTCATCGCCGACAGATAGAATTTAATTTGAGTCACCCTTAGGTGTTAGGGTTGACGCTTTGGATAAAAAGATTAAGTGGTATGAATACGTATTATATTCTATATGAGGATTTTTAGGATCAAATTAACGCTAATTCCAATTCTTTGCGATGTTATTTTATACCTAATCAAGTACATAATTAAAATGTAAAAATTAATAGCGTCAGCTCTCCATTATTTTAGTACTATGTGGTATTAAGGAAAATGCGTCAGTCAGATTTGGAGATCATTATTATTAAAAATATAGAAGCTAGTCACTGTATGTTTTTTGGTATTTAAATTCCAAGAAAATGATAACACAAATTACAGAGGTTTATAAAATACCTAAAACTGTTGCAAAACTTTTGTCAGCCCTGTGCGCATTAGGGTGTCCACGTTACAATGTAAACTTGCGACACACAGGGGTGGCTTGCCTTGTAATTTTGTCAAATTTTTATCCCTTAAAACGAAGCGTTTAGTCTGGGAAGTCCCTCGGAAAGAACAGTTTTATAAAAGACAGGGTTTGGCTACAAATTATGTTGCATTTGTATAATACGTGGACATCTATTTTGTAAGTAGTATTTTTCAGTTTATTTCAATTTGATGGAAGTTTATTGAAGTTCTTCGAGGTAAGTCAAAGAATAAATTATTAAAAAGGAAATTCTTATAATGAAGCTTATTAAAACGCTGAAAAGTTGATTAGTAAAATACTTATAAGTACTTTAAACAAATCATACGTCAATCGTTTTTAACGATTGCGAATAGCATAATACTTGCTATTGTAAACTACAATGTCCGTTAAGACGGTACTTGAAATATCGTCAAATTATTGAGAATTCGAAAATTAAAATCATGTTAAGATTTACCTACGTTGACTAGCTAAAATCTTACATTACGTTTATTCCAAAATAAACGGTCATGTAACATATCTCTACAGCTGTCTACCTAATACCAAATTTCACACAAACATTTTTATTCGGAAAAATACGTGAAAAGTGTCGCATGGAAAATCGAGTGTTCACATCGCAACAATGTGCCGCGGCCGTCGCAAGAATGCGGCTGAACAATGCAGCACAAAGGGAAACGATGAGATATGCACGGCACGACGACATGTGTGTCGTTTTCGCGTGTACAACGTTTGTCAAAACGCTCACGTTTTCCCGCGCTTCCGGCCGACGGCCATTTTGTAAAGATGAGCTTCCTGCGGCCGCCGCATCCGTCGTGCACCTTCTAATTCGGATGCTGAACTCTGAACCTTTCCGCCGCAAAATGTTGTGTAAGCGCATTATTTACGAATATATCCCGGGTTTTTTAAATATTTAGCGCCACCTGGCGTGAATTATCATAACAATGGTAATGATAATCACTCAACACTTGGGTCGCTTGTTATGGTATTAAAGTTCACTTATTGTTGAAATTGATGCAAAACTCGTTTTTAGCTTTTTAGCTACAACAAGTTTTGCTTGTTGTTTGAATTAATTCATTTGTGGAGGAGACAAAAAGTTATGCGCGTTCACATATGTCATTCTGGTATGTTGGAATGTTAGTGGACCTTTAATGTACAACCACCACGAGCTTGTATGATATTCTAATGTTCGTTTTTATCAGTTCTAGAAGCCTTGTTGCAGTCGGACCTTATCGAGATTTTTTATGATAAATTGACATTTAACATTAAGATGCTCTAAATGTAATTATGCAAATACGATACGATAGCAATATTAAATTAAAGTTTAATAAAATATAGACAACGCTAGGATATAAAAAAACTTAATCTTTGCAAGATGTTATTTGTATTGATTTCAATTAAGTTTATTTTTAATGAAATAGACTATTTCGCACACATGCATAAAAAATACTGCATAGTTAATTGATTTCTTGTTCTGACTAAGCGGAACCGCTATCTATCCACGAAGCGGTGTGCGCTATCAAATTATTCACTGAAAAAACTAAAGCAGATTTTATCACGAAAATCCAATTTTCTCCATTGCACGCTAAAGACGCCGGAAAAAAGCGCCAAGCCGAATGACTCCACCATTTTGAGTAGTTACCCGCCATGTTTAAACTTGGAACACGAATAAGGAGGCGCCCGGATTGGTTTAATTTGAATTTCGAACGGCGCCAAGCGTGTTGCCGCGCGGGTTGCGTTCAGAAACGGCGGTCGCTCGTGCCCTAATTAATTTGAAGAGATTCACAGATAGGACGCTAATTTCGTTAGCTGTTAACTTTAGTTAAATAGTCGCCAGTTGTTGAGCCCATTAATCTTCGGACCGCTCTCCGCCACCTACGTTGAATATTTTTCTTATCAAATTTTATCGTAATTGTGTATCTTGCGGTGCTATTTAGAAACATTTACAATCCGACGTCTGTTCGTTCGTGTAAATGGGCATTGTATGAAGTTCATACGAGACGATAACAATGTTTTAATGGAGAATAATGAAGGTACTTTACTGATTTTGTGTGTTTAACGGAATCAGGAGAATGTTTGTGTGTTTTCCCGCCCCTTTTGTGCTAGTTTAGATTTATGGCTACATTACTATTGCTGGGTCCAATAAAGGTTAGGTACTTACTTCTTTTCCCGTTTCCCCGCTCCTGTATCCCGGAATCCCTTCGCAAATGGGTTGTTGTCAATTTTCAGTTGTGTTATCTGAAAAGAAGATTTTCGTTAGCAATTGAAATACTTTCTTACATTTTTACTAACGATTTATAATTAAAATCAAAGAATCACTTTTCATTACATTATACACTTTGACTCGGCGTTTCGTTATTTTCACATAAAGTGGTAAAAGGTACCTACCTAGGTAATTAAATTACGAAATGTCTTCTACTAAATAATGATAGCTTTATCAAGTAAAAAGTTGTAGAATTTATACCGTTAAATAATTAACACAAGTCAACACTCATACATAAGTCAATTTATATTTTATAAGAGTCATTATGTTTGTATTTTTGTTAAATGTGCAATTTTGCTGTACCTACCACCAAATGTGCATAAACGTAATTTTTTTACAAATTTTATTATTTTTGTTGACGGTACCTTATAGTAACATAATCTGCGATTACATTATATTGTGTTAAATAGGTAATCAGTTTAGATACTGCGACAAAAGTCTTTAAAAAAGATATCTACAAAGCGGTCTTAGCTATCAATAAATATAGCATTTCTTCAGAAAAACTTCTGATTCGTAGAATTAATATATTAAATTCGCAATGACCTCAAATAATGACTTGTACAGTCACATCTAACTAATGAAATATAAAGGGTTAATTTTAATAAGCGCATCATCTCTTGCAGGCAGCCTCTCCACATCAATCCCAACAACATTTGTTCTACAACTTTTTAAAAATCTCGATAAATAGCAAAACAATTAAAAAAGAAAAGCGTTTTCTTCTAACTATACATTTTATAAGAAGTGCCTATTCTTAAGCCTATTTCTGTCTATATTCTGCCTATGCAAGCTGCGTAACATACCTACACTCAGAGTAAATAGAGCTACGCCTTTAATCCGAGGCTATAAATATTTTTTGAATGGGAAAACAATTTTTTTAAACATTATTAATTTTAATAAGTTGTAGAACAAATATTGTTGGGATTGGTGTGGAAAGGCTGCATGCAAGAGGTAATGCGCTAATTAAATTTAACCCTGTACACCTCGCAACTTATCCGATTGTAATAAGTTTAAAAGTCCAATGAAAATGTTTACATTTCATTAGACAACATACCTTTTCATTCTGGTACGCCGTGACGGCTATGAACTCCGTTTCTTTAAAAACGTACGTCCTGAAGGTGGAGTATGGCAGCTTCAGGATATCGTTGGCTCGCACCAGGTGGAACCGGGGTTGGTACTTGTGCATCGAATTCAGGATCGTCTGTGTGACACACTTAAGAAAGCTTAGGAAATTGTTCGGTTTACTTAAGCTAAGTTGAGTTGGCAAAAAAGGTTAAGTGATAATAATAAAATTAGGCAAAAACTATAAGTAAGTACACAAAAAAGTGCGTAGCCGAACTGGTTAAAGCTCAGCACAATTATAACGCTTTTAAAAAATGGCGCTGATTTTCAGTTGCAACCATTTGAGGTTGCTTAAGGTTGGTAGCAAAACATGGTACTGATTTTCAGCTACATACAACCATTTGAGATTTCTAAAGGTTGGTATTAAAATAATCAGATGTTCTCTTAAATAAAACACGTTTTAACAGTATTGATCGCGTATATTTGTATAATTATATTTGAGTTACTACTGAACGCTATCGAAGACTGAGAAACAGATGGAGTTGATGATTTATAACTTTAAAAGTATCAACCTTTCGACTGTCAGACATTCACTCGTCACCACGGGGTCTGAATGGTCTAGTCGCTACAAGGTACGCCAATCGTGAGATCGCGCGTTCGATTTCCTCACGAAACAAAAAAAGATGTTCTGGGTCTGGGAATTTATCTATTTATGTATTTATATTCTAGGTTCCCTCTAGGTCGCTGGATGGTTATCTCATATCACTAGCTCTGCTTAATTTGAGGCCATGTAGTTAGTGTGATTGTCTGGGGATTTTATTTTATTATTTATTAACGAAACGTCAACGTAAAATGTCATTAGTAATACGCAATTAATCCGGTTTAAATGTATTGAATTTAATATTATGAATCGTATAAACTTATCGTGCTTATATTATAAATGAGAAAGTGAGGATGATTAAAGGAAGCCTACTTAATAGATAAGGCTAACTCATTGGTAATTCGTTTTTACTTTGGTACTAAGTATATTTATTGCTTTCATACAAAAATAAAAAAAATATGTTTTGTTTTTTTTATATGTTTTCTGTAATCCTTATACGTACTAGAATACATCCTTGAAGGTATTATATAGGGTTGGCGGAACACCCTTTAGAGCAAACATGGCGTCAGTAATTGAAATAATGACTGCATTGGGCCAAAATCTTTCATAAAATTATACTACGAGTAATTCGGCTACTCAGTTTGGCGTTTAGCTGTTGCTGTTTTCATAGTTTTCAGAGGTTTTACTGGCGTTTTTGTGGGCGATAGGTTGCGATAGGTTCCTTGTCACTACAAGAGTCTTTCTCCGTCTTTATTATTCCTCCAAAGGTGTCAAACGTGACATCAGATGGTTTCTGCATACCTCAAAAGCCTCTTGTGTTCTGCCTACCACATACCTAAGGGATAAAGGCGTGAAGTTATGTATGTATGTATGTTTTCATAGTTGAATTCAAATACACCATAAAACTATCTTAGTAAAAATATGTCTACCTTTATTTCGTGAGTGTGAAAGAACCAAATAGTATCAAAGCCTCTGTTGAATTCAATTGTTATAATGAATATTTATTAAAAATTTAAGGATCTATATTTTGACCACCATTTTGACATAAATCGTGATTACTTGCCTAATAGGCAAATTATTAGTTATGTAATAAACCTACACTTAGCTCTGCGAGCTACTATTGGTGTAAAGAAGATCGAAGTTCTAAGATTATCCCGAACATATAAACAGACAGACATTCTCTGTGTAGGTAAGAGGCATGGAAAATTAAATTATTAAAAACTATGTGCCTGCATAGAAAGTGTTAATTCAAATCATAAAAACCACAGAAATTTGAACCCGTGATGCATTTTTCATACAGCGTCTTTATGTAGTTATGAATTTTTAATTTAATTTAAATAAGTAATAAAACTGTCACTTATTATCAGTATTTAGGAAAAAGGAACATAAATATACAAATGCAGGTACAATGAAAAGCGTAGATATTTGAATGCGAAGAGGCGGCTAAGAATAACCTTTCCACCCTGGGGTACATGTGTCGTCAAATATATCTAGATCTGTCTAGCTAGCGACCAGAATGTACCAGCCCGCTGTCTGCTAGGAAAAAATAACCTCAATATTTTTTTTTTTATGATGAACCATTTTTCTTTCGATCAGTGACCATTTTCAACCTCATCGACATGTATGTAACATCGATCGAATTCAAAAGCAATTTTTGTGATTGTTGACTGTAGGTACCTACCTACTTATGTAGTTACTTAATTAGCTAGATATCTAAATAAATTAACTAAATGTTATTTATTTCTATTGGAAATCTTATTTAATGTGTGGATATATTTGCCGGAATTAAGATTCCTATGTTTTAAAATAGAATCATTTCTATTTCCCCGAACAACAAGATGTATATAAATAGAGAAAATAACAATGCGAATGTTAAAAAACCGTATAGCACCACTGTGTAATGACTACCGCCGTATCATTTAGGATCATTATTAATAATAATAATAATAATAATAATAATATATTTATTTCCAAAAAGTAGTTACAAAGCTGAACAGGTTTTACATAGTTATAGGAATTAAGATAATGTACATTATATATATTCTTCTTTTTTTATACAACAGACCCCGAACTAGGAACTTGTCCTGTATCTCGGGAGTCTATAATTATGATTACTTACAAAATTAATATAAAAATTTTCAACTGAGGAGGTAATAAAGTTACAATCCTTTTTTATGGAGATTATTACATACGGCGGATCATTTGAGTGTGAGTGAGTGTTTGTGTGTGTGTATGTGTGTGTGTGTGTCTGTGAGTGTGTGTGTTGAAAGTACCCAGTGTTTGTGCAGTTATGTTTTTGTGTGCGTGAAGGGCATTATGTAGTAGCTTTTGGGAATTTTATATTAGATATGAAATGGCGAATGTTCAGTTCCGAATCTGTGACCAAACTCTCTGTAGACAGGTAAGAAAGATGGTGCAACAGATTGACTACTAGAGTTTTGGCCTCTCTTATGCTGCATTCACTTATGTGGCACAGTTGATGCATGCGATTGTATACAAATGGATGAGTGAAACTAGGTAAACGACATGCAATTGCAGTGTTTACGCATTGTTGAGGAACAGCGAAAACTCTTTTTTTTAATAAATTCGTGTAAATTTCAGAGTTTAAGATCTTACGGTGATAATAAAGTGTTACACGAAGAATGAATAGTTTACGCACGCTTAGGAATTTGGTTTCCCGGTACAGCTGATCAGTGGGATAGTAATAATGCTTCTTATATGCAACTTTAATTACTGATCTCTGAGCTCTCTCCAGTCCCAGCATTGCCGTCTTCCCAGCTCCACCCCACACTCTTATACAATAACATATAAGGGATTCACAGAGGGCCACATAAACAAGCCGAACTGTTTTGGCGTCGGCTGAGTTACGCAAGAGTTTCATGATATGAATCAGTTTGCGCACTCTGTTTGCCATCAAAATTAAGTGTGGTTTGAAGGACAGGCTTTCGTCAATTTCTACTCCCAGGTACTTAATGCAATGTGTGCGCTCAATCGATGGACATACACAATCAGTGTTATTGGCAGGATTACATTCTGAATGAACTGTTAATTTAGATACTAGCCTAGGTTCGGATGCTTTGGTAATTCTGAAACACACAAATTTAGTTTTGGAGATGTTTAAAGTAAGAAGATTTGCATCTAGGTAATTATTTACTCGATTCAAAGTGAGCTGAGCTTGCTGAAAAGCTATATCCCAGGTTTTACCATATGAGAGCAAGACGGTATCGTCAGCGTAGCAAATGGTATCTACAGAGTGAGGGAGCAGATTCGAGATGTCATTAATATACGCTAAGAATAGAATCGGGCCAAGGACGCTGCCTTGAGGAACGCCAAAATTCAGAATTACTTCATCACTGATTGTGTCTCCAACTCGTACGCATTGGCGCCTATCACTCATGTAACTCATAAACCACTGAAGGGGTAAGCCTCTGACTCCTAGATTTTCAAGTTTCTTGAGGAGGATACTTGGTGATATGGTGTCGAATGCCTTAGCGAGGTCTAAGAAAATACCAATGCAGTGCTGTTTACCGTCAAGGGCATTCGACACTTTTTCCACAAGTTTTTGCACTGCATCCTCAGTGGCCATGCCTGATCGGAAACCATACTGGTTTGTCGATAGCAGCGAGTTTTTTTCAAAGAAGCGAATAAGACGAGAACTCAGTACTTTTTCCATCACCTTGGAAAGTACGCTAAGCAATGAGATCGGTCTATAATTATTCGGAGTGACTTTAGGGCCGTTTTTGTGTATTGGTACGACAACAGCACGCTTCCAATCACAAGGGACAGTACCAGAGGAGATACTCAAATTAATTATGTGAGTGAGAGGACGCAAGATGAAGCATTTGAGAGATTTGATTAATTTTGGAGAAAAACCATCCAAGCCCGGTGCGCTATTGCATTTTAGATTTGATATAATTTTGTTTAATTCTAACTCATCAGTAGGTTGTAGAAATAAAGAAAATGAAGGGGGGGTAGAATTAGTATTAGAAACTAGATCGTCTATTGATTTGCTGTTTCTAACTAGGATATCCTTTGCCAATTTTTCGCCTACTTCAGAAAAATACTTATTACATATATTTAATGATTCAACTGGATTGTTAGGGATAATTTTAAGAAGATTTGAAGCACTGGTGTTTACGGTGTCAGTTGCCGTGACGGTTTTAATGGCTTTCCAAAGGTGTCTGGGATTGTCTTTGTTATCCGATAACATTTTACTATCATATTCATTTCTTAGACGAGAGAGTAAAACTCGGAAAAAGTTTCTGTAACGCGTGTACACCAATTTTTTAAACTCATCTTCCGGGTTAGCACGAACGTCCAAGTGTAGCCGATCTTTGTGTTTCATGCATCGAATCAGCCCTGGCGTTATCCAGGGTTGTAGAGCAAATTTCGAGCGGCTTATGCGCTTTTGGATGGTGTGTTTTTGAAGTGCAAGCGATAATATTTTATTAAAAGTACTTAGAGCCTCCGTAACATCTTTTTTGTTCAGAACTGGATCCCAGTTGACTGATTTTACTTCATTTTTCAGTCCTTCGTAATCTATTTTATGAATGATTCTATCACGGCGAGGTTTATTTACAGGGAGACAAGAAACACCTAATATACAAATGTAATGATCGGTTATACTCGTTCTAGCTACTACCCCTAGCGCGTTTGGTAGAGTATTTTTGGAGCGGATAAATATATGATCAAGGCACGAGCGATTTCTAGTAGGTAACGTGATTGCAGGATGAAAACCAGATTCAGCCATCAAACATAAGTAATCAGAAGTGTCAACATTTTCCCTATCCAGGATATTAATATTCATGTCCCCGGCCAGGACAACATTGCCATGTTTTGAATAAGTAGTTGTGTTTCTGAGAAAAGTAAAAAATGAGTCCAATTTTTTTATTGAAGGTGAGCGGTAAATGCCAAATATTGTGATGGATTCATTAAGATCTATTTGAAGGCATTCTACGTCGTTTGATAGAGGCTCTACGACATTTGGTGTCCACTTGTTTGATACATAAGCGACAACACCTCCACATTTGTTTTTGTTATTATTAGTGAAAAATCTGGTATAACCAGGAATGGATTTCGTTGTAACACCGGAGTCAAGCCAGCACTCAGTTAGTATTATAGCATCAACCTGCATATCCAGTCGCTTAAGGGCAATACAAAATTGATCGATATTTTTATGAATGCTACGAATATTAAAAGTAAGAATTTTGAGATTATACGAATTATTTAGAACAACCTTACAGTCTTCAAGTGAGCAAGTCTGACAGTCAATGTTACAAGCTTCATCAAATTCATTTAGTGTGCTAATATCAATCGTAGCCATAGATAACTATTAAATTATACAAAAGATTTCCCTGAAGGATTTGAAAACTGTCAGACTTGTTAATTGATTTCGTTGTTTTGAGATTTGAGCCCATTATAGATTGTTCGTGTATAGTTATTTTTACGTGTGATTTTGTGGAGAGTGGATTGTGTATATGTGTGAAAGTATTGTGTAGTGTACATACAGAATAATGTGATTTGAGATCGAATTTAGTAAAGAGCGATGAGTGTATTGTGTTTGTTACGGTATAAATGTTATGTTTGAGATCATCAATAAAGAGCTGTCGGTCCGTCGCATATTTAAAACATATATAAATATAGAAAAACAGTGAAAGACTAAGAGGACCTCGAAAAAGATTACAAAATAGACGGCAGCTTGAGTTTATCTTCCAGAGAATTCCAATTTTTAATTTGTATTGCAGGAAAGCCCCTTCCTTCATCTTTTCTGACATGGATGATACCATTTTGGATCCAGCAATATTTAAAAGCCAATTGGCGGGCTCTAATTCGACATTCACGAAATAATCGCCGATTTTCAGCCGTAAGGCGTTCGTTAAAATAAATTTTGTTAGTGAGATTACCAATTTCAATGTCTTTAGGCGAGATATTCCTCCTAATCTTGGATGACTTCAGAAAATCATCCCGTTTTATTTTCCTGAGGAAGCGTATTACTACAGGTCTTGAATTGGGGTAAGTATCAGCAGAGTCAGCTTGCTCTGAATTTGTCGGCAATTTCCTCGGGCCAGTTCTGGACACCCAATCTATGTCTTCGCTTTTTAAGGATACACCGATCTTTTGTGCCATCATCAAAGTTGTGTGTTCCAGGTTTTCATTAGGCAACTCAGGGATTCCTATAATCTCAACCTCATTTTTTAGGGCATATTGGGATAACACATTTAAGGTATCGTTTAGCTGGGTTACCTGGCCCTTCAGTTCAACTATCTGCTGCTGTTTCTCCTCCAGTTGTTGCAAGCGATTGCGAGTTTCGGTATAAAAGTCCGAAAAGCACGCAATTGTTTCCTGGCATTGGCTTATGGAAACTGTTAATGTAGTAAGTTGGCTCTTAATTTGCGACATGTCTGTCCTCATGGATTTGATTTCGTCTATGATTTCCATGAGCTCAGGGAGTGTAGAAGTCGTATGGGATGGACCCCGGGGTCGTTGGTTGACGTTGAGGGACTCCTCGTGGGTAGGTAAGTGTGCCCTTACAGGAGTCGATGAATTGTCCCCAGTTCTTTTTTTACTGCAAACACAGATAGGGCAGACCCACGTTGGTATTTGATTTCCTGCAGGCGCCGTCCCGCCGATACATCCTATGTGGAATCTTAGGCTACATTTTTTATTTGAACATTGTAGTGTTTTTTCATTTCCTGCAAGGTTATTACACCCAGCACATTTAAGTTTACCTTGTTTCTCAGATGAAGACATAACAATTCGTAAATGCAATCCGTAAGGTTGAATGTAGGGCGTTATTTATTACAGAACGCAACTCAATCACGATTGAAAGACAGCAAATGTCACTGTCGGGCTCAAGTGTCAAAGTAAAATGTCAAATGTCACTCACAGTTAACCTCGAACAAAACATAAACAATGTGAAATTGAAATATGAATGGTGGATATTATGTTCTCACTCCAGATCTTCAATTCAGCACCACCAATAAATGCAAATAAAATGTCGAAGCACCCTCATCAAGTTTTTATAGAAGCACTGGTGATTATTTTAAAGTTGAGATTTACGTAAATACACTATGTTTACGGCACTTTCTATTTGAGACAAGGAACTTTATGCACTCACGGAAGTTTTTCAGTTATGCTAAGGTAAATTTGGTAACTTTAACTCAGGAAATAATTATTTAACTTTGCGCAGCGATTTCAATTCTCGAACGAACGAACGATCTGATTGCAGACACTTTTTGCATTTTTCATGAACCGATCGCGATCGTGAAGGTAGTTGTTAGGTACGGAAAATCAAACCTTAATTGCAAGCTTAATTATAGGCGATGATAGTATTTTTCCGAGTAACAACATTGTCATGAATTTCCTTTAAGTTTTGCATTTGATTCATAGATTTTATCATGATTAAAGTTAATAATAAAGTCATATTTTTATACTTAAACAGACGCTTGCTTAGCTATACTTAGTTAGGTACTATTTTGTCTCACTTTTCCAATAATTCTACACTTCAAAGAACGGGAAGAATGATATTAAGAACCGTTCATTAGCTGTCTAATTTCATGAGATTAAGAAAACTGTTGTATTTAGAATAAAATAAGAACGCAATGCTATTAACATTGCTGTAATATGGCTCTTTCTATTTCACTCTCGAAACACACTCTTAAACATAGGTAGACCACGACTTATGAAATCCTTTGACGCATGTATTCACTTTAAATTCGCTACTAAGTAGATCCAATTATGGAATGTCAGTTTATTAAAAAAAAAACAGACCACATTAAATTTTATTATAATTTCTCATAAGTACCTAGAGTTAAAAGTTTTGTTTTCTTTTTTACGGATTGCCTCACTGAGCAATGGACAGCCAGCTGCTGTTCTCCATTATGGTTCTATTTTTAAATGTGTAAAATGTGGAAGCCGCCGTAAGACGCGTTCCATCTTCAAAAAGAGAAATTGAAAAATTTTCAAAGTCGTTTTGTTTATTAAGTTATATACCTACCGTTAAAATGTTACCAATCAAACGTAATCATACCTATAATACGTAAAGTTAATTTCTTTGAATTTTCTTGGAAAGCCTATAAAGTTTTAAATCGTACCTAAACCAAAACAGTTTTAATCAAAATAAAGAATTCAATACATGAATCATACATAAGCACCCAAAAAAGCCTATTTTTAGTTTAAAAAAAGACATGAAATTACATAAAAAATTGACACCCTCACATTAAGTGTTAAAATATTCCACGAACTCGGTGAATTTGGAGGTTTTTCGTAACATAATGATAGGCTATTTTGACCCCGGTGTTACCAAATTACCGGTATCCGACCTTTAATTCGACCTGTCTTCTATCGTAGTTATGCATTATTTTAGTCGTTTATTCAGAATTCGTAAGTAAGATGGAAGCTTTTAGGAAAAACGTTTTATTTCGGTAATAGGTAGGTACCTAGGTGTGGTATTTTGTTCGATTATTCTATAAGTATTTATCCATAGCAAAAGTTTTTCGTTTAATATTAATAGATAATTAGCTAAGTAAGTACCTAGGTACTGGAGTTTAAGTAAATAATTAAAAGTTTAACTAAGTAGGTAGGTACCTACCTACATAAATAAGCTGTTAAAACTTTTGATAATTTTGCAAAATAACCGCACCTCATGGTTTCATAAAAAACCGATTGTGTAATTTACGAGTAAATAGACCGAAAAATGATAAACTACCGTGAAAAAAAAATTCACTATAGGTAAAAATATATTCTTCTTTAATACTAGAATATTCTTGTTTCTTAATTTCGAGACAGATAGCTATCGGCTATCACCTTTATTATAGTAAATAGATATACAAAAGTTGTTCAATAAATCGTAATATATCTAAACCCACTCCAATAAGAGGCTTAGCTTCAGTGTTTCCAAACGAAAAACTACACGAATATATGAATATTGATTTATCGCAAAGGGAACATTCGGAAACACTCGTGGAATATTAAATGCAGGTTTTGCATACAAATACATATTTATTCTTTACTGTAGACAAAGTCTAGAACAAGTAACAATGGATGCCCTATCCGTATCTAGATCTAGATTGTGAGGATTTTAATGTAAATAAATGTTTAATAATTACCTACATTTAAAGGATGGCTAAATTTGTGTGAATTGTTACTTTGGAATCACACACTTAAAGAATATCTTTGTATTTAGACTTTAAGATCTTAAATAACATGTTTTTTTCTAAGTATGTTTTTTTTTATTTCAATCTAGGGTAGGTATTGCAATTTTAACAATGCACTCCGGTTCAATATTTACAATTAATATGACAATTAAAAAGCTATAACAAAAGTTAAACGGTGTGTCAAGTAAGTTAAACTGAAAGTTCCGCTATTCGCCGCTAGATGTCAGCACCGAAAGATATCGTACTATCATCCGCCTTAAGATGAATTAACATTTTATGGGGGAAAATATTGAGTTTATTTATTGAGCTGTTATAAATAATGATAAATAGTAAAATAACATGTAGGCTGACGAAGAAAAAACTAAACTAAACAAAAAAATCAACAAAGTTGATTGATTCACTTTAAATAAATGATGACGAATAAAACTTGTATAAAATACTTTTTTTTAATCTTTTCAACCGTCTTCCAAAAAAGGAGGAGGTTCTCAATTCGTCTGTATGTTGTTTTTTTTGTGTCTTTGTTTCACGATATTTCGGACAATTATGAATTGATTTTGAAAATTGTTGTTTCATATGATAGAAGATACTTCATAGTTGGTCCCATATAAATTTCATCGAAATCGGTTAAGTACTTCATTCAAAACTTCTAACTTTTGAAAAAATGCATGATTTTGGAGAATGTTTGATGACATTCTCAACTCAGCCAAAGTTTTGACGTGAAGTCGGTTTTTTAATGCTCTGCATTCGTTGATTATATTATTGACTAATTGATCGGCCTCCGCTCGAATCTTGCTTCGTTTAGATTAAATTGCTTTTAATGCTATGAAAATGGTTTGATGATGACAGCTTCCGTCTCGCCGCCATTTTTAATTTAGATCAAATTGCACTTTACGAGGAAGAACAGGAGAGAGGTCTCTACAATAACAAATTGCTTGCACAGAAATGGCGGGAAGATTTGCATAATCAAAAAATGATTTAGTTTACGACTCTTCCTAGTATTAATCTGCGTTGTGAAGTATGAAACTATAGTTTTATACCTATCTCTGGTTTTGAAATGGTAATTGAAGAGTAAGTCTTTCAGTAGGTATTGGCTTTAACACTTACGACAAATCATTGTAAGTTCTTATATCTCCTTATCATACCAAAATGTTGTTTCAGACCGTTGGACCATCCGCAACGGATTATTTTATTAAATCTAATTGCTTCCATGCTGGACTGGGAGCGAAAGGAAAACGTAGAATGTGCCAGCTGCTTCTCTTCCCGGGCATACTGTAAAAGTCAGTTAAGGGAAAGAGGTTTTAAAGGCGTTTTTGTGGGCGATAGGCTGACCCCCTGTCACTACAATAGACTCTTTCCATCTTTATAATACCTACAAATTTGTCAAACGTGACATCAGATGGTCTTATAACCTCTGGTGTGTTGCCTACCCCATAAGGGATACAGGCGTGACGCTATGTATGTATGTATGTATCTAATTAGGCACTTAATTATTCAATTACAAAATAACTGTATTGCAAGACTAAATACGTATCGATGTATTAATATTTTTATTTTACAATGTGTAGTAAGGTTTGTATCTAACTATAGAGACGACAGATAATCATACAATGTATGTACCTACTTATGAATTGTCGTGCGGCTGGCTATTTTATTTAATAAACTTATTTTTACTTTCTTAATCTGCTGAGAAAACAAATAAACTCAGCGTTTCTTCTGCCAACTAACTTCCTATCTCTAATCATTCTGCTGCAATAGCAGCCTAAAGTTGAGAACTTATCAAAACATCGTTCCAAGTAATTTGATTAGCATTCACTTATTAGGAAAATTAATTAGTTTTATTATCTCGTAGTCGGCAATTTCAAACAAGGTTTGCAAAGACCATTAATTTCATTGAAAACGTCAAGAAAACACACCTACGTGCGTTTAATTTCAAAGGACATGTTCCATATTCTGCCGTTTATTTTTACGTAACGATAAATAAAACATTAATATGTAAATTGAATCTCTTGGTGGTCTGCTTGCTGTCAATATATTTTCTCTACATTTTGTCAAATATCCTTTTAATAATGTTGGACGTTCACATAGCGCCATCTATTTCTCAAGTAAACTCCTATGCTTGTAGTATAGGTAGATACTGGACTATAGATATTTACATACTTTAATATTTTTGTCCTTCTGTGCTGAACTGGGAGCAAAAGAAAAACATAGAATGTGCCAGCTGCTTCTCTGTCCGGGCATACCTACTGTAAAAGTCAGTTAAGGGACAGAGGTTTTATTGACGTTTTTATGGGTGATAGGCTAACCCCCTATCACTGCAAGTCTCTTATAATACCTCCAAATGTATCAAATGTGGCATCAGATGGTTTATATCTTCTGGTGTTCTGCCTACCCCATAAGGGATACCTACAGGCGTGACGTTATGTATGTACCTATGTATTTAATATTTTTCACACATTTACTCCAATGCAAACAAACATGTTCATGCACATAAATGCTTGCATGGTACGAGGATCGAACCCGCAACCACTGAAGTTTTGAGGTGAACACTCTACAACATCGCCACAGCGCTTGTTAATCTTTTTGTGTAAACGATTTGAGGATAAATATGTTAAGAAAGCGACTAATCCGACTGGCTTTTGATTCTTGCTTTTTGATGCAACAAGCAAAAGCCAAAATATATGGTATTCCAAGCTAGCGACCATTTTTTAAATTAAATCTGTCTTCTTTTTGGAGTGTCCGTATAGCTGCACTAACAACAATACCGTTCATGAATGGAAATTTTGGACGGGCACAATTTGAAATTGTCTTGACTTGCAAAATGAAGAATTAGTAGTGTTTCAGGTTTTACAGGTGAGATGCGCAGGACCATCTTTTTAGACACATCAACACTTTACCTTATGCGAGATTCAGGTTAAATTAACTAGGTACTGTCTGGTTAAATAATTTATTTGTAGAGTCTTTCTTTGCTCTACCTACATGTGAAATTGTAAATTTATTGGATCAAGGAATAATTTTACGTGATTAAATCGTGTTAAATAGGTACGTCTTTTATTTTATCAGGAATGATTTAAATAATAAATCTTGAAATTTTAAGACAGTTTTAAGAAGCTTCATACTTTATATTAATCAAAAGGTTAATTAACTGTTATGTGCCAATAGCTATATAGTACCTATATATTCTTTATAGGATTACCTATACCTACATTTGGTTTATTTACAATAAATTTGCTTTTATAGTTTTTAGGTATTTTTTCTCCGTGATAAGATGGATAAAATAAACCGCCTCGCCACTCACGGTAGAGACTCATAGCCCTGCAGTGGACTCATTAGAAAGAAATGTGATAATTAGGTAAATTTTGCAAGTCTTTCCAACAATACTATACTACCTACATAAAATTCATATTAAAAGGTGTCCTTTCTACATAATGCAGTTAAAGTCAGCTTACCCGCAGGCATTAAAATGAGATCAGCAATTATATACTGAATGTAATTTACTGAGTCCACCACCAGGTGGCGTTGTTAATTTATGGCAAATAGGTAATAAACACATTAGCGTTTCAACTTCTTTACGACTCCATTCAATTAAAGTTGTATGAAAATTATAATCGAATTAAATAGTAGGTAATTTTTGATATACTTACCTAATAAAATATTTTATTATAAATACGAATTAAAAAAGCTCATTGGAATAATAAAAACGATTTTATTTACACACTATCAAAATTTCCTAATGTAACCGTATAAAAAGAGTTTTAAGATAATATCTTGATACAAATCGATTTAATTATTATTGGATTGCGTCGACGACAGTGCATTCTGTGAACGGGCGTCACCCAGTTGGCGGGAACTGGCTAATTCGCGGCAAATACTTACGCCATAACTCATATCAACTAACCATTAAGGCCGCCACCGCGACACATATACCTGTCTCGTTCTAGCGAACTAGAGAAGCCCAATATGTTTGTTTGTTTTTCTTTTACTTCCTTTGAAATCTTATTTTGAATTTTATTCCTACAGGGGCGTGGATGCGACGTTGCACTGCATCGCATGCTCTCTCATATGAAAGCCAACATGTGTCTCTGTCTTGCTTTTTGTAATTTTAATTCGCCGAACAGCAACGAAACGTGATTCGAGAATATAGAACTTTTTTATTGACGATGTTAGAATTCAGCGAGGCAAAGACGGGATTTTGGGAAGACCTTGGGTGCTTATGCAATTCCGATTCAATTCAAACTTGGCTGGATACATGGGGAATATCTTACAAAAGATACAATTTTAGTTTCACGTTCGACGACTCAATTTCAAAAAATATATTTATTTATTTATTAATATATTTGAGTAGGTATTTTTTTTAATTCAGAACGACTCAATAATTTACGAAATGAATGACACCGTCTCTGTTAGCTTCCCAAGAAAGCTGATCCGTTAACCTACTTCACTTATCCCGGCTCAAGTGTAAAAGAATAAAACAAAACATTTACTTCCAAGATTATGTTAGGCAGAGAAGCCGCCGATGCACCAATATTTGCTTAAGCTGTTCACACGTAAACCGTCTTAGTTGCGAGCAAACAGAAGGGTTCACTAATGCCCTTTTTACCACAAAAAGCTATGACAAACATAAGGGTAGTGATTGTTCGACAAACAAATAACAGATGGCGACACTGGTCCTAATCATTTGGCGTTGGTTGTAACGTGACTAGAATGCTGATAAGCGAATAATTAAGCGTTTTGTAGAAAATTATTGACTCTGTATTTAATATGCAGGTACCTAAATTAGAGAGTTGCAAAAAATACTAGTATCCACTGACCAGTGTAGCGTACGTACCTAGTTGATTAGGTACTAGCTACATTGAAAATATTAGCTATGTATGTATGCTTTTGTATTAAAATAAGTAATTTGTCATTTACAATCAAGTATTTACATATATTTCACCATTGAGATCAAGAGGCGGACTCATTAAAGAAATGCAAAGTACAATCACACGCAAAAGTAAATTGTAAAATACAAGACAAGTGAGTAAGAGAAGCGGGAGCAAATCCATTAACGATAAACGAGCGATCGGGCGGGCAGCCACTAAATTAAAATAAATATTTGCTGGCAGCGCCCGCGCACAAAGAGACCCGCTTTTATGTGCGCCGACACAAGTGCCGACTGCCCACGGTACTGTCGCGTACTGTGGCCAAGAGTTCGTTTTGATGGAATTGATCACTCCAGCCTGAAGAAATCACGGACTCATTGTGAGGAAACCAATTAAATTCTAAACCTCGTGATAAATGTGAGACAATTTAGAGTGAAAGAAGATAATCAGGCTTGCTCGCTTTATTTATTTTGCAATTCTCTGTCGTCTCTATCTTCGTAGAAAATACAATTATTGATACATATAGTTTTGTCTCCTCAATACGATTTTGAAAAAGAATGTACCTATGAGTTAAGTGATTCGAATCAAATCATTACTTTGTTGATGGACTATTAACAAGATAAAAGTTGTCATTCAAAAAAAACATGAGTTTTGAGACCGAATCATTAAGATATAAATTCCGGTTATACGAACGAAGACACACATTCAAACTTAGTTTTTTTCGTAAGCTAATTTTGGAACAAATTTTTTGATTTCCCGTTTTACTAATGCTTGGTTGGTAAATATTAAAAGTTAACTGATACAAAACAATAAATAGATATATCCTAAAATCTCTTAAAGCTCTTAGATTCTACTCCTATCTACTCGTATAACCTAGATTATATATTAAGTCATATTCAACGCCGCGTATCAGAGTAAACTCGGTTTCAAAACAAATATCAAACATATCATAGACCCATGAATCAATTTCGAAATCAACAACTGAATAGGCAACGAGTTCTACGCCATAATGTCTTAAATAACAGGAAGCCATAAGTAGTCAAAGATTGTGAAGTAAACAAAGCCTCGAGCTAATGTGTAAATAAGGAACCATTAGACAGGATCTATGTAGAATTTATATTTTGAAACCAGAGCAGGAAGATTTAAACTGGTAATGGCTGATCAATCAATTGAAAATGGAAAAGGGTGACAGAATGATTGAGCGATTTTCTGAGCTCGGATTTAAGGTATAATTTCATTACGATGATGTCTTATAGAAAATTTTCACTGTAATTGAAGTTAAAACGTTATTTCAAAGTAAATCCTTCTCATGTTACTAATAAAAGGTATATTTTATCTATGGTAAGGTAAATTGTTAATATTTATCAGTTACAGATAACTATATAGAATCACCACAGATACTCACAGTTGAGAATGGGATACACACATATATAATGTGTGTATTGATAAAAGATATATTTTGGCACCCAGGTGTTAAAGACACGAGCCAGTTATGTCATTACATCATTTATATCTTCGATTTGTCATATCAATATAAAAAGCTAGAATTACGGGACTACTGTTTAATAAAAACATCACATATCTTCTGAAAATTTAATTCTGTGTAAAACACTGTTATACATGGAACTAAATAACAATGCTATATTTCTTAAAGATTATTACCGGATAATTTGTTTGCGAGATTTAATCGGGTTGGGGTATGCATTGCATGTGCCAATATAGTTTTATGTCTCAAAGATAAAGCGTCCTGGTTTTATAGAGAAGGAAAAAGCAGTGAGGAAGTTTTCTTATCTGGAAACGTAATTCTCAAGAAATAACAGAAAAAGCTATCTTAGATATTTAGAAAGTTAGTTTTACTTACTTCGCCTTAAGAAACCTAATGTAAATTTTTAGATAAGGTTATATTAGGAACGTTGTTTGATGGGTTAATTTTAGAAGATTTTCAATTACTATAGTTTATGATATCTATTTCAACTCACTTTAAAAAAAATTGTCGTATTAAAGATAGAGATTTCAAAATGCCACTTAGGAGGTTAATTTTCTTTATCCTATAAACAGATACCTATAAACAGCGGGTGTACCTAAATTTAACATATTTATATCCTACATAAAACTTTATATACCAAAGTTACTAACAACATCTGCGTATCTGCGGTAGCTTCTTAATGGCTTACTAGACATTATATGTTAAACCTAGTTTTTAAGTAAAAGCTGTTGGCCACCCAAACAAAATAAAAAAAAATTAACTCAAATTTGAAGCAGTAAAGATGTCGAAGGCGTTCATATTTTGTCACTAGTTAGATAATATTTTATCTATGTCTGTGTAGATATTCGTTTCTTTGATGTTGCCGTACAGTTAACGAACGTCACTAGGAGGAAGCTATTGAATTGTTCTATTGTTTCCCTTCACAGGATATTCGCTATCTATGCTTTGTCTATCGCAAAGTTGAAACTGAGCTAGTTCGTGTATCGTTTTGACATTTGTATTTTCGAAATAGAGTTTTTGAGAAACGTCAGCTTTCTTTTGATCATCTATTGATCGTTATTATTTAAATATTTGGGACTAAAATAGTTGTTTGATAGTTTATTTTATTAAAGAGAAGAAAATTTAAAACTGCATTTAGGGACATACCTGCTTGTTACATGAATTGGGCTTTAGGTAAATGCATTTGATAGAGTAGTGACTATGATTATAAAATTTATTTTTGTGGACTTTTTTGAAATTAAATTGGGTAAACAAAATCTCAAACAGTTTAAATAAGTATATGGGTACGTAAATCATGTCATCTGTTGAATAATTGTGACACTCTATCGTTCCTGAGTGTATTCAGTAAATTTTGTCTTCATTTTCCGAAATTATTAAAACGTATCAATTTTAAAACTCAAAAAAACCTTATGGATTCAATTCATATAAGTTCAGTCTTCATTCCCCACAAAGGTTGAACAGTAATTAAAAATACATAACTCTCTTCGACTACAGCGCCACTACTCTAAATTACAGATAAAATAAGAACTAACATGTTACCAGCAATGGAGGTCTCCCTTCCCTTAAAAACTTTTCCATTTATAGGTTTTACATATTATGGACTATGTGTGGCTCTCAACAATTTTATACTTCAATATACTTTGCTTGTATTTAAGTTTATGAAGCGGTGCAGATTAAAAGGTTTTTACTTTACTTTTATATCTTTCTGCGGTGTTTGCAAGCTGTCACGGATATAAATTCATTTTACATTTCTTAGTACTATTTATCATTGCGTTTTCCAAACATTGATTCTGTTATCTATGTTGGTATACTAAATATTAAACAACCTTTGCATTCGGACTTAATTTGATTATTATTACTTTTGTGAAGATAGTTTTTTTTATAAATGTTTTATCGGCCACTTTGCGCGGTTTTACCCACGTAAGTTCTAATTCCGTGAGAATAAAATAAAATAAAGCATATAACCTTCCTTCTTCCTTTAAACAGTCATATTAATTGCGAAAATTAAAAATAAAATTATTTTAATGAATTTTTCATATTACTTGATGAGTCTGGTGAGTATATGAACTAAGTACTACAAAGCCTTCAGTCCAAAAGTAACCTTAAATTCATGATCTTAAGGTGCAGTTTTCATTGCTATCTCTTATTGCGTTTTTAAGTAATTGGTGGCGCCCGAGTTGCTTAGTTTCTCGATCCTGTCGGCAGGTGGCACTGATCCATCGGGCCATATAATTTTATGGTCCTAAGCCTCATTTATAACCGGTATAAATAAATTTGTGTTTTTACTCTTTGTGCGGAGACAGATTGTTGATTCTTTTGAAAGACATTTGGTAGTTAAAGTTTATGATGCTCCTTTTAGAGGGGTCAAGGATTTTTTCAACTGGACAGATCACTTTATTCATGATTTAATATACGAATGTCTTAAATTCTTCGCTTCATAAAGTTTACGTGTAGAGTTTTTTAATAACAGAGTCTGCACAATGACTTAAAAACAGTCGTACTCGTACGCCGCACACGTTGACATAAATTTTGTCCAATTTGAAGCCTTTCAAAGCGATTATTTGCAAATGAACCAACAAGAAGCCTAAAACTCGTAATACGTGAAAGACTAAATCCTATAATTCAAAAGGAAATTCCTAAGGAAAGCTTGCAGTATCACGCTATAGGAACGTTAACAAATCCCATGGGTTGTCCATGATATAGGGAAATATCTGAATAGGGTTCAAAAGCAGGACGTAAAACATTTGAAGCTAATATCAACTCTACGCTATTGAAATAAGGTGTTGTAATAAATCTAAAACAGGGGTAACATAACAGGCTTACGATAAGTAATTGATTGGCTATATGACTGATGAGGGATGGCATCAGAACGTAGGTAAGTTATTGTTTATTGATAAAGTAGTTCTAAATTTCTTAGGGTACGTGCATTTGAAATTTCTTCAAACTTATCAAGTTTTGTATCTTTCAAACCTCTTATAATTAATATGGAAATACTAGTGCATATTCTAAAAAGCCAAAATTTATAAATAGAAGAAGTCTGTGGCCTAATTTTCGGAAAGGTCGGCTAAAGTTATAATTAATTGCAGGATCACTCTAGCAACTTCCGTTTTTTTTCCGATCATAACAATGATCACAACATATGTCATGGAAAACAAACAGACGCAATAATCTATCAGAAATCAACATCTGCCTAACGACAATACAACCTATTTATTACGCTTATTAACTATACAAACGCTTGTTAGTTTTGTTCCAACCAACCTATAATCATATTGTAATTAAGTCCGTTTTACGCCAATTCTCGAGACCATTTTTTGTCTTCAAGTTTTTTCTATTAGTCAATAGAAAATTAACCTTGCCTGTGAGGTCATTAAGTGCTAATTTGTTTGTTCGTATCGAATTCAAATATTTGAGTTTTGGAAGGTGTTTTTCTTCCATATAATTAGGATAGCAGACACCTTAGTTGGCGCCTCGGGGTACTGCAACCTGCTGTAAGGTTTGTACAAATTGGGATGTTTGGTTGGAGATTCAATCGAAATTATCAGGTTCCAACACTGTTGATTATCTATGTGTTTACGATGAAGAGAATAAAATACTTAATAAGATATTGATATGAAATAAATCTGTCGGCGCGTCAACTTCTTTTATAAATAATGTCTTGTGTTACAACGTTAAAAACAAGATTTATGAACATGCTGAGCGAATTCGCTTCCTCACACAGCTGTCACTTTGCATTGATGTACTTAATAGAATCATATTTAATTGCTTGAGTGATTTAAAAACACATTGAGTAGATTATATACTAAAAGTATACAATTGAAAGGAAAACTTATGTATTCAATAAAATTGCACAATGAGGGATACAAAGCTCGCTGAAGAGAAATTCAAGGAAAGTGATCTAGATTTCAAAGTTAAGTTAAGCTTTAGCTATATCCTTAGTACCTAACGACTAATGGCCATTTTCATAAAGCAACAATTGTTTGTATCTACATTAATTATCAAAGAATATAAAACGTTGCGTATTGGTGCAAATTAAGGTTTGTTTCTGCTGAAAAAAATCTAACTAGAATACCGTTTTTGCTGGAAATAAATTAATAAATAGGCAGGTACTTCAAATTATGAGAATCGTGTTGCAATCGTGAAAAGTGCAAGAGGCTAAATTATGCATTTACCTATAGTTTGGTTATAAAAGAAAAATCTTGATAGTATGCTGTAGAAAGAACCACCCGGGTTTGTATTGTTAAATTTAAAAATGCACGTCTCGATGAGGATTAAAGCTACTGGTTAACAAAAAACTACTTGAGATTTTAAGCAACAGCCCCAAAGCCAAACTGAGCATAAAAGGTAAATTCTATGCTTAGAGATACCAACAAAACTGAAAATTACACGGTCCAATAGCTTTCGTTTACTAAACCATCTAGAAGGGACATAAAAAAAGTTATAATAGAGAAGGCTCACCCATAAATAATAGAATCATTAACATCTGCCTCCATGATTTAGACCATCAATTTTTTTGGCCATCAAAAAAGTTCTACAAACGTTATTAGAGCTTGTTATGAGGGCGGCGATGTTAAACATGTTTTGACCGTTATTCAATTTCTTCTATTCTTGAATAAATTGGGACTTTTTAAAAGAAATAAAATGAAAAGCTACTAACCAAATGATCTGAGTGGGGGTCTCTTGGCGCACTAGGGGTGGAGTTGGGCCACAGCAACTTTGATAACATCCGTTGACTTTGGCTATAGATGAACTCCTACGAAGGAGAAAAATGTACTTTAGTATTCTGATGCTGATTCATTTAAGCACAGAATATTAATAGGACTGGTTAGATTTTTCACAAATATTAAAAAAAAACACTTATTTTACCAGAACAAATCTCATCAACGAGGTGGGTCTAAAATTGTTTTTTATTTCAAGAACCAGCGGCCCATAGCTAAATCAGCTACACTGAACATCGTAACTTGAATGAGTGAGATTATTAATAATAATAACACGTTTTTGCTGCGTCCGCGCCTCCGGCAAGATTCAAGTTAGCTTGGAAGAGGATACCAACCTGGGGTCCAAACAATGTTTACTTTTAATATCATAAACGAATTTATTTACAATGCAATTTGGTTTTTGAAGACTTACATATTATGTTGTTGTGTTCAATTAAAATATGAACATTGACATGAGTTTATTTTACGAGTTCGTTAAGCATTTAAATGACTAAATTAAAGTACCTAAATAAACTTATATTGGAATAAATAGACGTGGATCATCTTTGTTTTTATGTCCACTTGCCATCAGGTTCACTCTAAAAGTTCACTCTAAAATGTAACCCGTAACCTAACATTCCATGATGCGTTAATTTAAGATTACACCAACCTGTAAAAAGACATATACAACAAAGAAACAAATCATAAATTCATTGAAAACCAATGCCAATATTTTTTTTCTCAAGGACCGTAAATAATTTACTCAGGGTTGACCACTTCTGAACGGCAAAAAAGTATAACGAGACCATAATAATAGGTTAAGCAAAGTTCTCGCCTGCAAAACAAACATGCGTCCACAGAGTACACGATACCCAGAGAGTGCTAAATTAACTTTAATAATGGCATACGTTTGAAATGTACCTACGTTAGTATCCTCGCAAACATGATTTATTATTCCGTTTTAGATATGAAGTTTGAGTTTTTTGGTTTTTGACAGTTACGTTTTAAAAAAGAGAAAAGTGATTTTATTTTCGTTTTCAGTAGAGTCGGTTTGTTTAAATATTTACTATCAGGCTAAACTGCAGCCGGAAAATAAAAGACGTCGTCTATATTTTAATAGAACGTGATCTTGTTGAGTCTGAGAAGTGGTAGACATTTTTCCTATTTCCTTTGTTAACACAGACTTCCAGAGCTTGTCCGTTGTTAAACGAATGTAGCTTTCAAATAAATACCTCTTAAGAAGCGAACAGATGTAGTTAAAAATAAAAAAAAGAACTTAACTATCTTCATGGTTTTGCATTTTGAGTTGCCTATATTAAAAAAAATACCGCTTTGGACTTGTTTAATATTGAACTTAACTCACCAAGAAACATCGATTAAATGTAGACTGGATTCAGATTTTTCGGAATTTGGTATATCTATACATTTCCAATGTCTATGCCTCATGGGAAGTGGGCAGTTACAACATCATGTGTAAATTACATCAATGATCGATATTCATCGCTCATAATAATGCTGTCAGAATTATAGTCTCAACATATTGTCATAATCAGTATTTTTTTGTGTGATGACCGTATAATCAAATATGTGTTTTTTTCTCATTTTCGTTTGCGTCTTTGCAATTACAAAAGGTTGAATATGACTAAGTATAGCTTGTAAAAATATTTTTTACTTCTATCATACATTACTAATTAAACTTTTTGATTTTATCAAACATTCATCCAAGTAAACTAGGCTAACTAACAGTACATCTCAAGACACAAAAAGTAAACAGTAACTGGCATTCTTCAATTCTGGACTCAAGATCTTTACAACTTAATTCCACAACATCAGAATTTAATTTACAACTTGGTAAGTAGTGTTTACTCGAAATTGCCCTTGGATCGCCCGGAGATAATGTCTACTTGGTGAAAAGCAAACGATGGGTCTTGTGGTATTACGAAACTGAACCGAAAGTAAGAACTAAATTTAACCTCTGTTTTCGCGTCATTTGAATTGTTTACAAAAATAATTTATCTTTATGTTGCTTTGTATTTTGTGGTATCTATTAAACGTGAAAGTTAATTTAATTAATAACGTATCATGGCTTCGTTCGGCAATTTTGTTACAAAAAGGTAATATTTTTTGTCACGTGAATTTGTGTTGAAAGATTTTTATCCTCGGAAATAACTTAAATGTTTGCTCCTATGCTATTATTGAACATCACTTTATCATAAAACTCACACGCTAAACACTATTCTTAGTAAAACAGTAACAAGGCGATACTCAAAAGCTTTTCAAAGTTAATCAGCACCTTGATTCAAGTGTATAATTTATACAAACCACCAACGATGTGGGACGTCATCTTCTTGGTTTCCAGAAATAAAGTACAATTATGTGTATCGTATAAGTCGAATGACACATCAAAATCTTAAAAACAGACGTACAGACTGAATTGGTTAAGTAATTTAAGGTTCGATAAAATTTATGAATGAAACCAAGACAAGCTTTCGAAAAATATGCCCTCGCATCAACGCTGGGCGGGTCCAACATGCCCATAAATTAAAACTTATTTAAAAATGCAAGTCCACAAATATTTGTTTTACAGTATAGGTAGTTAATATTAAGAAACGGTTTTTACCATAAGCTACAGCTAAAGCTACCATAGCTTTCTTAAAACTACTTTGTGTTATAAGAAGCTTTTGTTGAACATTACAACTGTGCAGGGATACCATATAACCATCGACGGAAAAGTTGTTTCTTTATTTTATGCGACCAGCTTCTGTTTCTTTTGTCCAAAGTCCAAATAGGTTTTCATAAATTTAAACACCATTCAACTATGATTTTAGTTATAGCAACGAGAGATTTCTAACAGTTTCACGTTAAACTTGCTGTTTAATATTGACACGGCGGGTTCACGAGTCAAAGCATGACATCCAGCCGCAGTATCTACGATCTTGTCCAAAGATATTGGCCAATAAAGGCGAAACGGCGACTTATATGGCCAGCCCTCCGTGGCGAGACGAGACGCCGGCAGAACGAAAGATCAACGCTAATTAAGCGCTATAAAACCCAATATCGTTCCCATACAGTCGTTACCTTTCACCACGCTCGACTGACAACAAATCCAATCTAAAAAAAAACAAGATTTACCTCACATGCGAGCTCACCTCATGTTCCTAATAGATAAATGATACAGCTTGTAAACTCTGTATTTAAACTAAAATTTATAATACGAGGGAGTCTGTAAGGTTTTGTGTAAATTATATGTACAATTGACGAAACATAATGTATGCTATAGCCTTTTACGTATATTGATGTCTTCAAATAAACTCTTCAGAATTGAACAAATTATACATAGTTAACCTAAAAACATTAAGCTTTATGTTGCGATATTGAAATTTATTTACTATGCTATGCTCAGTTGTATGGTTTTATTTGAAAGCAGTCATTACTTTGCGTCGTAGTCTTGAAAGAACGTCTGTATCAACTAGGGTCACTGAAGGTTACCTATGCTGTGGCGTCGTGCGTCCAGTTGTGACGTCACAGTCTACCACCCGAGAGCGTGTGAAAGGGATGAGCCTTTACTGAAGAAAAGGATGGAGGAATAATCGATAGAGGCGCCAGTGGCGCGCCGCGGGGCGGCGCCTGCGCAGGCCCCACGCGCCTTACATCTTATTGAGAAATTCCCAAGATGATGCATAATTCTTGTTTTGGCCGCTCTTATTTTACTCCTTGTTAAGTACACGTGTATTTTTCTGAGCCCGTGTGGTCTTTAAAACTAGTTTTATATAACTTGTAAGTATAATACTGCAAAGAGGTTGAATTATGAAAGAGGTTACTTTGCAATTTTAAGGTATCAGATTGATTATTGAAAACGTTTACAGTAACACATTTTTTTAAAGAATAAATGATCTGTTTTTCTTTTGTTTATAGGATCGAATGAACAAATTCTAAATAACAAATCTTGAAACTGGATAATCGTTTCGCATTCAGCAACGTATCCACACACTGGCCACTAAAACAGCAATCACATCTTATCAGACAGTTATGCTAATAAGACATGCTAATTCTCAAAACCAACAAACGATGAACAAAAAGTATCGGAACGAGCCGACGAGACTAAAAAAGATACAAGAATAAGATGAACAGACGATGGGCGCCAAGCACCAATTATATTGGAACAGTGGCCTAAACCACAAATCGTGGGCCTGTACGGCGTACAACAATGTAAAGCTTTTCTTTCTGCGTTATTTTATACGTTATAGGCTCGCTATCGTTTTCATCCATCCATTGCAATGCAAGGAATTCAGGCAGCTTTCTAGAAAGATATTTTTTAGGTGGTCTACGTTGTTCGGACGCCAACAAGATGGAAGTTTGGCTTCTGGGAATAGATGTTCCATGTTCAACAGTCGAATCGGGTGGTATTGATTTTATTAAATGCAGGAATTTCTGTTACGCACTTATGATATGACATGTCTCAAATATTTTGGCGGGAAGTTGTGGTACTTGCTCAAGTTTTTTTAGTGTTCAAATATGTAACTTTTCATTTCAATATAATGGAGTAGGAACCTATCAGTAATTAAAAGAATTTTTGCTTCTTCTTTTAAAGCATTCAAGTAAACATCCATTATTCGTAACCAACATCCACAATGTGTCATATGGCAACTATTCGTGACCAAATACCTAGAAAGTTACTTCCATGGGTCGGACATTATTATCCAATAAGTCATGAGCCGTGGGAGGCGGGGCCGACTCCCGTGACGTCACCAGCTTCGACCAATCACAAGGCTGCTTTGACTAGTCATTGTCACCCTAGGCGTGCGATATCGGTTGATAAAAATATCGACATAGGTTGACATAGGTATCCATAACCGTTCCTACACATGCGTAACAAGTATAAGTACCTACTTTGGTATCTGTATCTTGAATTACTTGACTTGGTGGAATATTTGAAACGCTGGAAAAGTCTTTTTTAAATGTTTCTGAACGAAATTAGAAGGAGTTAATTTTATGTCTACATAATCGTAACTCGTTAAGTTAGTATTTAGAGGTAACATTCTTTATTAGTTCTATGCAGTAAATTCAAATTGTGTTTATCGAACTATCAGTTGTGCCTTTGTGATATAGAAAAGAGACTACTCTTCAAACTGTAATCTTTATTGAATTGACACATAACCGGCTGCTAATGCTATTATTATTAAAATTCTATACGATATGTCTCACACTTATGATACAAATTTAAAGTAAAATCAACTCTATCCTATGACTATAAAGGTCATTTAAAATCATGTATACTGTTATCGGATTGTACAACTAGGGTGATAGAACTAGGGTGTTATTATAATAGGTAACTCTGGATTAGTAAAGTACGAGTGTGTTAGGGGCTTACTTAAATAATTTCGTCACGCCTAGTTATGGCCGCCGATTTATTATTATTTACAATGTTTGCGTTATGATTTAGTGTGTGTACTCTTTATTGTACCTACCGTTTATGCTAATATTTATGATTTAATTGCTAATGATACTATAAATATTTTATTCCATTTTTGTTCAAATACTCTGGTCCCAGTTTGTCATGTTCGTATTGTGCATCCATAGCTCATTGCATCTACTAGGTATGTGAGCAGTTTGGTTGTGGCATGACATTGGCTCTCACAATTAGCTGTCTTGTATTTGTATTTTTTCATGTCACAGTCAATTTGTACTGTACCTATTTGTATTAATTTGATAATTCTGACTGAAAAAGAGTGCCAAGAGTTTTTTTCCGCCGGATTTTTTTGTCTCTTGGTCTACTGTAATATCTTATTTAACAACTAACTATCAACAACTAGTGAAAGCCAAAGTATGTGATGAATGACTTCATCAAGTGTTTTGTGAAATACCTAAGATGAATAAAACTTTTTGATTTAAAGGTGAAAAAGTGAAGGTAAGTAGTATTCACTTTCATATTTAACAAAGAAATTTTGAATAATATCAAATTGACAATGTAATTACCTACATGACTTTTTATTTAAATATTTAAAGTAGCAACCTATACCTAGATATTAAAATTTCCGGATTTTGTTGAGTATTAATTATTTCGTATACAACGTATTTTTTACAAATTTTACTAAAATAAATTTAGTACCTAATAAAATAAATCGTGAAAAAAGTCAATATGATTTTTTTTTTCTAATAAACTTAGGGAGTATCTGCGTATTTTAACGGAAACTGTGGTAACATGTGATTCTTGTTTTAAATTTTTGACCTTCTTCTACTTGGCCCTGCTAATATAGGTACACATGCATAGAAGTCGTGGTTTTTCAAGGTTTTGTGGGTTGCCAACACTCATTATCCGACGGAAAAGGACAACTTTGTTAAATAGTTGTAAAAATAGCTAAAATCTTGACTTTGAAGCTTTAAATATCGAATAACTTTAAGATTACCTAATTCTGAATAAACACGATAATTTATTTCAAATTATTTATACTGTGGATGTGGAATTGTTTTCTTTAATATGTTTATTTATGAACACAGCATAGGTACCTACCTAAGTAAGTTCCTACGTATTTCGCGCAATGGCATTTTTAAACACCTGTAAAAGCTGTTTTACTTTTATAATGTGACTTATATTAGTTGCAATTAGTGTAAAAATGTAGTACAAAAATAGCAATTCGGATTTTAGTCGTGTTGACAATGCTCATAAATTGTAGTTATTTTTGTTGAAAGATTGAGTTTAAGCATCGAAATCGACAATTAGTAATAAACAAAAATAAATTTTACATTCGCACCTCATTATCGAGATTAAAGCAAAATTGGTTCTTTAAACGTGCATGTTGAATATAAGTAGTAGGTACCTACCTACATAAGCAAAAAGCTTATAAATTAAACATACTTACGCTACGTTATATCTTTTTGAAACGCACAACCGGAACCTGTAATCCGGATTCTTACATGCCTCATAAGTATCTGATTAATTAAAAATAAACACTAAATTCAATGTCGCAAAAACAAACTTCAAACAAATTTCACCTCAACAACGCTTTTTGATAGAGTTAGCCGAAAATACATCGTAAAACTTTTAAATAAAACTTCTCAGTTTGAAAAACGAACTATAAAAAAGAGTAAAGCACCTAGGCAAGGTCCGAATTTTGTCGAGAGCCGAATAAGGAGTCATACATAAGTCATGGATACAGATTTTTGAGGTAATTTAAAATTATTATATATCATAAATAACAGTCAATACGACGACTCATAAGATTTCAATCGAGTTTTCTCGTCAAGCCGTTTGCCATTTTTACCAAATGCAGTGTAGGGAATAGGATAACCTCACCTCTAGCTTTAGGTAGAGGTAACTTTATCAAAATAAGAAAATCGCGTCTTCATTTCTCATTAAGTATGTACTTATTACGAATTTCATAAGTTTTACTACTACATTACATCACCTGTAAATATCAGGATATCTAAGGAGATATACCTACCAAAGACATAAGTAATATTACAAAGAATTACCAACTACAAAATTGAACTCCTTTTACTAGACTCAAAACAAGCTTTCCAACTGACATCCCAAATTAAACATTAAGCAACACAAATTTAAAACCGCTATCAACTTCGTTGACTGACTGTACCGCTTCGGCCATAAATCCTCAATCGGGTAGCTCTAATCTCAGAGCAGGTCGCCCCAAGAAGCCTCAATTAACTCTTAAAACGTGTTTAAGCCCGGCAATTAGATAGATAAAACTTCGCTTCTGGTGGTCCTCGTAAACAGGAGATCAACAAATAATTACATTTTAGCTGATGAAAAAACGGGATGGGTGATTGAAATGCTGATTTTAGAGACATACGAAAGTTAATTACGCAGTTTCCTTTTTTTAAAAACCGTTGGTTAAATCTTTTTCGTGTAAATCTGATTGACGATCCAAAATATAGTGAAGAAGTACAATTTTTTTTTCTTAAACTTCCTTCACTTCATCTAGTCTATGTTTAGTATCAATAAGAATTTGTGTTATGACAACTAGATAACGAAATATATAAATATGAAAACTTATATGGATATACAAATGTCCAAAGCTTAACAATAGCAAATAGCTGTTTACATTAAAGTAATAAGTATCTGCCTTGTAACCTCTGGCATCGAAGGCAATGTTGCCAATACACCATCCCTAATTCCCTCGTAAAGGTAAAGTAGGTTTAATTGTGCTAAGGAGACTTCATAATTGGGTGCTCCGTAGAAAGACTGAGAGATGTTTGTTTTGCAAAGTGAACGACATGGACTCAAACTGATAATCTCTCCAGCAGATTGCTCTGCAGAAAATTATCAAATAGCTAAAATAACTAGCTGTTTCTCGTGGTTTTACCTGCGCAATTTCTAATTTATAGTATAGGAGAAGGAAAAAATTAAATCGCTTGGTCGTTTAAAACTAGACAAATTACAAGTATACCTTTCGGCAACTCTTACTAGTCAGCATGTGTCAAATTTACGATAAGTTGAGAAGAATATCAATGTTTAATCATGACCGCTAAGGACTATAAAATAATGACCCAATTCAATCATTTGCGAACTCTTTTTACAATAGTTTCATAACCAATCTACGATGCATAGAAAACTGGCTTGCCTTCTGGCTACAAGTACTTGGTTAAATAAAAGACGATCAGATGCGGGCACTCTGAGATCCAAGTTCGCAGTTTGTAGTATGCGGGCACTGTTAAATAATCTCGCCTGATGATCTGGTGTTGCCAACTTTTTGCCGGATTTGGCAATGTTTGGATGTCGGGATGTGGAAGGATAGCAACATTATCGTTTCAAATGATTTTTGCTTCCAGACTGATTTGAGTCTCTTGATACAATACAATACAAATACCTACACTTTATTGTCAGAATCAAAAGGATACAAACATATTAACATATTGTACATAGAAAGAAAACTGGGTTCAAGACAATTTAGGTGGCCTTATCACTCATGAGCGATCTCTTCCAGGCAACCTTTATTTACAAAAAAAGAACATCCTACAAATAATAATTTGGTAGGGTTTGCATTGCTAGTAGGTATAATAATAAAATTAAATAAAATATACCTATACAATATTAATTATATAAAATAATACAAACTAAAATATAAATAGATACATATTTCATATGACACGAATATATTTGGAGAGTACCTAGTCACATTTATGGTGAAGTGAATGTTATTCTTAACATTTTTCTTAAAGGAGTCTACAGATTTTGCATTGTGAAGTGACAAAGGCAATGAGTTCCATAGGCTGATAAAAATAGGTTTTATGACGTGGGTTTACTAACAAATAGTTGCTAGATGATCGCAAGCTACCTACGTTTATGGTCATGATGCCGAAATATGAATCTTTACTTTAACCTCGAAACCTGGGAGTCGCGCACATTTGCTTTTCAGTCACATGTTTTTTCCCAAAGTATTAATAAGATATTATACTCGTGTATCTGTTAATTTCAATTATCCATTATGTAGCTTTTAAAAAAATGTATATAAATGCTTCATATCAAAATATTTGATTTATGTCTATAGGAAACCAATGTAATTTGGTACTTTACTTAATTTGAAACAAATTTAAGATGCGGAATTTATTTATTTGAAGACAGATTTATAGACGAGACGAGGTTATAGATGGTTACCGTTACACCTTTATGCCCAACTATTAATGTAAACAACCACTCCTAAAGCTCGTTTTTCATAAATAACAGCCAATAGCTTTGTTTTATGACCGCTTTCATTACTTTTCAATCGTAAGAACTCACAAATTGAATCTATGAGATCACCGTATGATATCATATGTTTTATCACAACTTTTTTATGATTGGCGAATAGTAACATTAAGATTGATATACTTGCAGAGTTTGACGTCATCATTTTATCAATATTATGCTACAAATGCCGTCATTCAATTCGACACACTTGATTCTTTATTGTGTTATTCAAATTAAAACTTTGTTCTTAAATGTTGCTGTGAAATGATTGTTACTTATGTATTAGTATATAATGCTACTTTGTAATTTTAGTTCATGATATAGCTCACATATCACAGATTAAATAAAATATACCTAGGTAAACAGATACAACTTAACAAACTTAAGTCCAATTATTACGTAAGTAAGTACCTACACAGTTTCTACCCTAATGGAGATGCTTTGCTTTTCTTTTAAATAAGATTAAACAAGTAAAATATACTTCACCTGAAAATAAAATTTTCTTGCAAAAGCAAAATAAGTTTTTGTATAATTTCCAAAAACGACATTCAAACCTAAACATGATATAAACTAAAAGCTTATTGCTACATCGATATAACCATCAAAACCATGCTATAGTAATAGTGGAGAAAAATTAAAAACAGCAAATAATGTTGGAGTACGAATATTATACAGGATATCGATTCTCCCGAACAAAGCATTGAGCAAATTCAAAACTAAGATAAAATTGAGTTCGCCATTTCGTTCCCACATCTTCACGCAGCACGGGCTCAATGACACAAGCAGGTAAGTAAGTAGGTATAATTTGATTACGAGCAATGTAATTGCGCTTCTGCGCGTCGCTTGCTCAATGACCGCGATAAGAACCATGTTAGGGACAAATGAAATGGGAACTTGGAGCGGTACCTTTGATGCTCTCAAAGGAGGCCGATTTGTTAGGCATAAAAGCCTTCTTTATAGTTCTGTCTATATCGCCTTTATGAGAATTTATTCACGCAGTTATTATTGCAATTCAATTAATGAAGGACAATGTTCAATCGGGTTGCGCAGTTAAATGCAAAGGAAAGACCCGTTCCTACCGAATTTTGAGGATTTTTATTTTAATTTTTATACTTAATTAAGAAACGTTTTTTAAATTTCGTGGACAAAATTAAACTTTGATCGTAAAATCTTTGTGAGAGTTTTAATTATTTCGCAATTGCCGAGGAAATAAAGGCAATGCTGGTTTAAGTGTTAATTACTTTCGTGTATATGTAGAACTTAAAGTTTAAGTTAAAACTTTTGATAATGAATCGAATAAGATTTAATTTTAGATCTGCTTACTTACACAACATACTTATCTACAGTCAAATCAACAGATTATCAAAACGGATCCATTGAGTTTTTACAGCTGCAGAAAAGTTGTCTTCGGCATTAAATGTACGTACAAAATAAACACAAAATTATTAGACAGTCCGTGAAAAAACGCAAACCTGGCAGCATTACAATATTAGTTAGTGATCATAACTTCACAAGTATGCAAATAAATTTGCCTATTTAAAACAGAATGAATGTTATAAGAATTTAAGCAGGCACCAAATAACGTTGAAGAATTTTACTTTAAAATCAAGATTTCGTCTCCCATTGACGTGTTTAGATGCTCAGGTACTAAGAGGCCCGGTTTCGTAAACCGCTACCGGTATTCAATGGCGATCAACCGTCAATAAGTAATAACCGGCCGTTATAATCAGTCGTCAACATATAAAGACACTCAACTTTGAAGCTTTATCTCTTCATCCTTTGCCTCAGATACCGAATTTACCAAGCCAAACACTTTAGATATTGTTTATGGTTTTAAAGCTTTTTAGAGATTTTTGCCGATGTTATCGATCATGGAGGTATTACGTTTTTAAGAATGCTGATGTTCGGCCTCTTTGATAACTTTTTTTTAAATTAACAATCCTTTGATACAGAAAAAAAACATTTGCAAACCTACTTCTGCGCGCCTATATTTTTGTTTACCTAAGTTATAAAGCTGAGCTAAGATGAGTACCTATCAAACACAGATACTCGTAGCTTTAAAAGTATCAAGTGAAACTAAATAATAAAATAAGTTAGATTGTGTTAAAAGCTTTTTAACTTAAGTTAAGCTTCTACTTTTGTCGGTCAGATGAAAGCTTTGAGATAGAGACTCCCATTTGTCTCTTATCATTAAATGAATGAACTGTAGAGCGAGATGCGTAATAAATCCTTTGAAAAGGTTAAATTTATAGATTTAAAACAAAAACAACAATATCTTGAAACAACATATTTAAATTTATTATTAGACTTAGACGCAAAACTTAATAAAACTAAGCCATTGACATTGGGCAGAATAGATAAAATACGTCTTATTAAATACCGCATCGCATGATGATATTTTGCGGAACGAAAAATAATCTAATAAAAAAAGACATATCTACTTAGTATTATTTAAATTCAAATTTCAGTAAGCAATGATGTGGCCTATTAAAAATAGTCTACAGTAATAGTAAGTCTCAGAGTATGACCACCCTCCACGGTTCACTATACTAAGTAGCATAGATAATAAAATTAACTTTTTAATCGGACCACCAAGACTGGCAAAGGTTCATTCCGCCTTCATAAGTTAGGTGATTTTACGCGCACCGGACATGGAATGCTACTCGTTTTTAATACTTCTTTCGAATGTGTTCTTTTTTTAAATGAAACCGTTGAAAACATTACCAGTGTTATCTTAACAGGATTATAGCTACCAGTCTTTAGGAATCGTGCCGTGTTTTCTTGTTTTTGTGTTAATATATTGGTGCTTTAGTATTTAGGTTCGCATTACATAGTGTTTATGATTTAAGCACTAAATCATTGCGATTGGCTTGAGTGGTATTTTTATTTAGAAAAATTGTTTGGAGGTGCAAAAATAAATCAGCTGTTTCAAGCGCCTTAGTGCCTTACCACTGTTTTTACACTTAACGTATTCAGAGTAGGAATTTGAAAAGGTAAAGAATTTATTATTATTATAAAATTATTTTATAGCATTATTACTAAACTAAAAATGCTCTGTTGTTTGCATTTATAACCAACAAAGATAAAGTAACACTAAACAAAACCTATGATGTTAAATCTCAAAAAATACTGCGTTATTTTAGCTGTTCGTGAAGAATATACATATCCACAATTTTATTGTTTCCGGGACACAACGAACGCGAGATATGCAAAAATTTGAGTTATCACACGGAGGGCAGGTGTTGGGGTGACACCGAGAATATGGAACTTAATAAAAATGTTTGTTTACTATCCTCCCTATACCTACATAGATAGATGGTAGTGTGGGTACCTATAGGTTCTTTTGAATTTTTATTGACAGTTTTATACTACACAGTAATAGTATCTGAATTTATATATGTATAATTTTAATAACACCAATTTTTTTTTTATAATTGGAAATTTAGTGACGTAGGTATGTCATCCAGGTTACTACTCGTAAATATGCCAACAGATTAGGTAAGAGCCCAAAAGAAAAACAGATTGTCATAATTTTTACACATTTGTTTTAATTAACTTTTGTCAAAAAACTTAAAATACTCTCTAAAATTGTCTATTGTTAAGCTGTTCTTTATTCCCAACTTAAACAGTTCATGCAAAGACTCTATAAACCCCAATATGTTAGAACACGTTCATAAATCGCAAGTAACACAGTTTCATTGTTTCTTCTATATTACGAACAATAAATAAATCATATTTCGATGTCGCTTCGAAGACAGTGCCAAGTGAATTCCTCACACGAATTCCTGAAGTAATAAACTTGGGGAAGACTGTGCCAAAATAATGCGAACATTTGTTTGTAAGTTGGTAGCATTTTAAGAAACAAAATAAAAGTCAGGCGGTAAATTCAAAATTGGAATTCTTTATCGTAGGGTGTTGATTCCAATGTTGAGAAAGGAGGAAGAGGTTAAGACTGTCATATTTAAAATACTTCGAGCTTTTTTTTTTTAAATAATATGTGTTATTTCGTATGGATTAAGTATAGGTAATTGGATATACAAATAGAAAATTTTCTTTTGTTTAGGTATTGTTTTAAAATCTGTTTTTGACTGATATAGCATAATCAAAGTAGGTAGGTACTAAAAGGATTGCAAAAAATATGAAAACTTCCTTAAAAAGACAAATAGAGGAGTTAGAAATAACTCCTTATTATTACTCAAAACAACCGTAAAAAATATTGCCTTTTGAACAAACATAATCTAAATGTAGATATCGAAAAAAACTTGGGCAAAAGCTCCGTGTCACACAGCCTTCTGTCAAAAGTGACAGTTTTACGATATCCGTATGCAAATGACCAACGAAATGGATGAACTGACGCCTCACGTCATATTTCAGGAATCGATGTGACATATATCACAGAACAATTTCATCGATATTACGATAAAAACTTAGGTTTGCTTCAATTAATTTTGTAGATATTATTACAAATAACTCGGGTTTTTGTTGCTTTCATTGATGCAACCTATTTTCTTTAATTATATCTATAAATAAATATTTCTGACACTCACACAACATTATCTAGCCCAAATTAAGTTTCTTAAAGAACTTGCGTTATGGATACTAGTTAACTGATATACTTAAGAAATATATAAACATACATATTGAATAAATACAAGAAAATAAACTCAAATAAACATATAAACGTCCATGACTTGCCGACTAATATCTGTGTTCTTCACACAAAATATATCCGGCGCCGCCGGGATTCGAACCCAGGACCTCTGGCATAGAAGGCAATGTACGTTACCCCTACACCAGCCGGTCGTCAAATCTACAGATGTTTGAATAAGGATTCGTGAACAAAGTAAGTACCTACCTAAGTAATAAGAAGATAGATGCTTAATAATGAGCTACAACACTACTCCATAACTTCTAAATTACTTTCACACACACACACAGATACAAAGTACAAACTTCAGACTCTATTTACCTATTAACGAGACAACCCATTATATTACAATATAACATACAAACTGACTTTAAGACACAACGGAAAGAAACATCTAAAGTAGATTGAACTAAAATAAAGCTTATTAAGTTACAACGTATGTCACTTTTCTGACAACGTTGACAACTAGAAACCAACAATTTATGATGAAAACGCTAAACGCTAAGAAATATTAATTCTCTTCACATTATGGCAGCTAAAAATGTCATTGTTCTTTGATTAACGCACCATGCACTACATTTAGGTACTGTCTGTAGGTACAAATAGGGACAATCCAAACTCTGCTGATGTAGGTAATCTCTAAGTTTAGTCTACACTATGACACCTACCTCCAAAATAAGTGCGATCACAGAACTTTATCGACGCGTATGTTTACGAAAGTTCGTTTAATATGGAGTCGGTTGCAAGTTGTAGTAACATTGTAATTTTTAATTTTGCAGTTATTTAAGAGTACGCCTCCATGTTATACGAACATTCGTAAACATACGAGTCGAGAAAGTTCTGTGCTGGCACTGTTGAATTTGAAGTCTCTTAAATTGACTGCAGAGCAACGCAAAAGTAGAGGTTGGGCCATATTCGATACTATAGTCTCTCATTTTTACTCTCTACTGTCGAACTTAAAAGCTTCAAAATCAGTATTTTTAGCAACTTTACAATTTAAAGTATCCTAATTTGGCATTACTCAGGGAGACTTATAATAATAAATAAAATCCCCAGACCATCACACAAACTACATGGCCCCAAAGTAAGCATAGCTTGTGTTATGGGATACCATGTAGCGAACTAGAAGGGGAGCTAGAATATAAATACATAAATAGGTAAACACCCAGCCACGGAACATGTTTTTTTCTTCTTCCATGCGGGAATCAAACCCGCAACCACTGGCGTCTGAGGCAGACAGGTTTACCCAATTGCCAAAGTGGTCGTTATTCGATAATACGATTCGCTAATACTTATAATAAGCGAATCGAGCCTCGTCAGCATGATATAATCAACTGCTCGTATTAAATATATATGTGACAAGTTTGTTTGGTTTTTAATAGTCTTTATTACCGAGCATTTAAGTTTAATGTGGAGTTTATTTTTAATGAGTTTTTAGTTAATCGGAACTTTCCAATTTTTTATGATATATGTACCTACAAGACAAACTTAAAAGGGTTCGGGCATTGCTAAAATTCTTTATCATCTGGGTCTGGGTGTAACTACACATTCAAAACTACCCCACAAAATTACCTTAACAACTCTGATAAAAAAATACGTAGGCAGAACACCTGAGGTTACAAGACCATCTGATGTCACGTTTGACAAATTTGGAGGTATTATAAAGATGGAAAGAGACTATTGTAGTGACAGGGGGTCAGCCTATCGCCCACAAAAACGCTTTTAAAAAATGGGGTAGGCAGAACACCAGGCAATATAAAACCATCTGATGTCACGTTTGACAAATTTGGAGGTATTGTGATGATGAAGAGAGACTTGCAGTGATAGGGGATCAGCCCATCGCCCACGAAAACGTCAATAAAACCTCCATCCCTTAACTGACTTTTACAGTATGCCCGGGAAGAGAAGCAGCTGGCACATTCTACATTCATAAAAAAATCGTTAACCATCAAAATAACTAACTAATCCCATACGACTTGTAACTAACTCTGCTATAAAAATATTCCCTTAAAAATAACGTACATAACAGGCAACACCTAAATTACACCATCAAGGGTGGTATTCAACGGAAGGCAATAAAAAGAAACAACACGTGGAAACGTTACTTCGGCACCCCGATAATACGGTGATTTACCCTATTTTACCCCCAGATCTTTGCACGCAGAATGGCTACCGTACGCCGGTAGCCATTCCTGGTTGACCTCAGGAATAAATACGTAGAGACGAGTAAAGGGTGTATAGTATGGTATGGGTTATTTCATAAAAAATACTTAATATGTGGGTAAAAGTTTGAATGCAATTGCAATTTTTTGTAAGATGTGGAAGAATCGAGTGTCTTAAAAATCCGCATTACATTATACGACGCAGATTTAACTATAACTTATTAGATATGTATGCAACATAATTTAACTTAGAAAAATATATCTAAAATATTTTTTGGTATATTTTATGGAAATATGTGATTTAAATCTATACCATGTGGTCAAAATTGCAGAGTTTTCTTACGTATTAATAATTAGACCTTAGTACTCTACACTTAAGTGCTAGAACTAAGCTATCGATCAACTAATTTAAGAAATTCCAGATTCTTCCGATTTTCAACCTCATTTTCTTTCTACTCGCGTTTAGTCACCAAAAGAGTTATAGTCAACTCACATGGTGTTAAAAAGCTCAAGGAAGGAGAGTTCATGTTGTTCTGGTTGCTTCCATTCCTGCGTGTCTTCAGCCTATCCTAAGAATTCTAGCTTAATAGGCTCTACTTGTTTTCGTGCATTTTATATTACCACACTCTTGGTTTTCCTACTTCAGTTTCGTACACGAGTGTACAGGGTTTGAATGTATTTACTTATTCTATTTGATCTGTGGTCCTTAAAAGAAAAACTCAAATAGATAACCAAAAAGGTTTTAAAAACTTTTTATTTTCTTGTTTTTTTTTTATTAGAGAACAATTAAACATTCCTTTTATCGCTTTACGTCGTAAATATTAAAGACATTTCAAGAAAGTTTAAAGTCTAAATACTTAGTGCGTGACAAAACCACATATTTCAAATAAATACAAACTTTACTATCGCCATTAAAATACTTAAAGTGTGAAGTATGAAAAATACATCATTAAGTAAGCTTTAACTTGAGCAAATTAAAGTTAAAATAAATTTATAGAATAGCAATAGGAAACTTTTTGACGGTAATAAAATTCAATGTGTTAAAGTTAATGGTACGTAAAGTATTTCCTTATAGCTTCAAAAAGGTTTAAGAACCGTATACAAAATAAAATTTTACTATTTAGCCCTTTAATACTCATTAACAGAACGTATGTTTGGTAGTGTTTTGAGTCTATTGAATATTAAACAAAACCCATAAGATTTTTAATGCAGTGGCTTTATTTTCCGAATTGTTCTTTATTCAAATAGGTAAAACTTCGAATAGAAATAAAACTTGCGTTGAAATGGAGAAGAATATTATAACCTATTCGAATAGATCCTTTTTTGTAGCATCGTTACGTTATCGATTTGATGATGTCGCAGCCTCCGAAAAAGCGTTCCGTGTATCATTCAATTAGAATCTTATCTATCATACTAATGGTCAACAACTGTGGCCTAAACATGAAAATATTCCTAATCCTTAAACAGGCCCAATGAAATATTCACGTTGATGTATGCTATTTAAATAATTAAACATTATATCACACAAAACAACATTAAGCCGTCAAGCACTGTTTTACAAACCAAACTCTTAAAGAAATTACAGTCGCTCTAGGAAAATTCAAAGTGTCATTTTGTCAATTTGCCCAGCAATTTTGAGGTTTCGAAATAGCGTTCGCCATGACACGAATGTGTGCTGCACGCAATAGAATTATTTAAACTTTATTTTTTTTATGATGACACCGTGGTGTTTGATATTAGGTTGAATACATTTTAGAAGGGGTATAAAGTCATAAACAGTTTTAGATGAGGCATGCGAACGTAGTGAAGACTAGTGGTTTGCCCGCGGTTTTATCCTCGTAAATCCCAATCTCGAGAATATCCTATGTATTATTTCAGGTAATGTTTAGCCTGCTGTTTCAAAGTGCATCCAACCTCAAAAAATATAACCTCCTTCAAAAACCGAATAACAAATACTTCGTAGGTGTTACGATGAGACGTAGTGCTTCTTCTTAAATTCGACGAAGCAATAACCTCGATAACATAAGTTCGAAGTACTTGCCTAATTAGTACTGTTGTATGACCCCGAAAATTATCTCATAAATATACTTAGAAAGACGAAATGCCAATTTAAAGAATGTGTGGTCACCCATTGCCAATAAAACGCTTGTTCCTATGATCTTAATTAGATTATTTAATTAAAATGTCTTTGAATCAAATTGGCTATACACTACTCAAATATATTTTAATGAAATATTGCTTAGGAGAGTATAAAATCTAATGATAGTGGTGAATTTATTTCAAATTGTCTGTAAATACATACGAAATAAATTACCTTTATGTTTACTTTGAACAAACGGCTAAATCTATACGGCTAACTATGCAGACATATCACAAGACACTTTGGCATATTTATTTTTGCAATTTATTGCTTTATAATACAACGTTTAGTTTTTTTTTTATTATTTAATCAACAGAACTGGTAACAATTTTCACTTAATTCTATACAATACACATAAACATAAATTCTTAATTATTATATTATATTTACACAGATACGGTAGTATTAGTACCTACAAATTATATCAAATCAGTTTAAGCTAAATATATTATAACTTACGAGCGTTTGCCCGCGACTTCGTACACGCATAAACTCAAAAGTCCTATTTACCGTTCCCGTGGGAATTCCGGGAATTCCTTCCATTATACAAACAGACACTTATTGAGGAACCTTTATTCAAAGTATCACATCCGTGCACTCAAATAATAAGATTTTATCATACAAACTAAAACATCATATATTTCCCGTTCCCGTGGGAATTTCGGGAATTCCTTTCATAACACAACCAGCCTCTTTTTAAAGAACTTTTATGCCAAGTTTCATATCCGTGCACTCAAGGAATAAGATTTTTCATACAAACTAAAAAGTCCTCTATTTTCCGTTCCCATAGGAATTTCGGGAATTCCTTCCTTAGTGCACCCCTACATACTCTAAAGAATGTATGTTCCAAATTTCAGCTCTCTACGCTCAGTAGTTACGGCTGTACGTTGTCTGTCAGTCACTCAGTCACTCAGTCACTCAGTACCTCAGTACCTCAGTCACTCAGTCAGTAACGGAACAGTTTTATATATATTGATTTATAGTAACTTTCATTGAGGCTGAAGAACTTGAAAATATGTCAAACTTGTTTCCCATGATATTAAATATATTAAGGTCATAAGGTTCATAAAGTCTTGCTATAAATACATATAAATAATTTTTATAATGTGATATATGAGCATGCAAATCTGAAGTTACAAGTTTTGCAAAAAGTTTTATAATCTGACGTAAAAGTGTGTGAATTTACATGCAAATATTTTTACAGTTAGATCATGTCGGCTATCAGTTTGATCTACGATTTAAAGCCGGATCTATTAGCATTTAATTTGTCAAATCGGATATTATTAAAAGTCTAGAAATCGGATTCTTATACATCTAACTGTCGTGTTTCATCAGAATTCAATATGAGAAGCAGTTACCTGTTGCACGATATGTCGGTAGATTTTTATACCTATTTATAACTTTATGATCAATGTCTATTTGAAATGCAAATGTCTTTTTACATTTCTTTTCAAAAAGGTATCTAACATAAAATTCAGATTTAAGGTAATTAAATTACATGTATGTACATTTAAATGCTAGGCAGAAGAAGAAGATTGTATTGACACGAATGCTCGATGCGTAAACCTCACAAATTTCTTAATTTAAAGGAAGTTTTAAAACAAGTATGGTAAAAGCAGGTAAACCCCAAAATAATAGGTCGCAAACACTGAATCGTAAATATAATAGACATAAGAATCATTTTCAATGACCATGTTACCCGAGCTAGTAGAATGACAAGTACACGGATTTGTGTTCGCATACGTCGTCGTAAATATTTGCCAACATACTGTTACTTTTGCACACCTAACGATTCACTTGACACTTTCCAAACTTAGGGCGAAATGTAAACTTATACTGCAAATAGATTTATAAGTAGTGTTGATTAGCAGACTCCGTTATTAGTTACGGTATAAGTAGTTATGGCAGGTCATATAAAACATATCTAGAAAATATTTATAAATTACAACTTAAATTATTGAAAATAATAGTACCTAAAAAAAATTAAAAATGAACATAGACATAATGAGTACACAACATTATTTGAGCACTGTAAAGTTATAGATATATACAATAAAGTAAAATTCCAAATTCTAAAAGAAAACAAAAATATGATAAACAATTTACATATAAAAATAAGACCCAAAAAATTAAGAATCTTGTCTGAGGACATAAAATATACTTTACCGAAAACCAATAATATATACGGTCAAAGAATGTTAGAGTTCATGCTTCCAAACCTTCTAAATAAATTGCCAAGTCAGGTATTCAAAGTATATATTTCAAACACAAAAGTGGTGCAAAAATTTAAAGAATACTTCTACCAATCAAAAATGTAAGCGGTGTACCTACAATAAGAATAATCTTGTTTAATTTAATTATTTTTAATATTAAGTATTAAAATGTATAAATGTGCGGCCCGCTGTCACACATAAGCGACAAGCTTACGTGACAGCTACATAGTTTTTTATATTAATGTAAAATTGTTATTTTGGATAAATAAATTAAAAAAAAAAAAAAAAAAAATGTACTAATGGTTCTCGATTCTAAGTTGAGAGGTGAAATTGGTGACAGAATCTTCGATTTTAATGCGCAAAAAATTTATTTTTTCAACAAAGCAAGTGGATAAGAATGAATAAAAAATTAAAAGAGCCTGTGTTTTATATAGGAACCTGATTAAAATATTTTTTTGTTTTTTTCCATATCCTTTTACGTAAGTACCTACTTACTCTACTAAAACACCGAGACTTATGACCTACTTTCAAACGAGATTTCAATAAACATGTGTTTTTTCGCTACTGCAACTAGAATTTCGTTCAAAAACTGATTCGAGCGCCTACCAAAAGTAATTCCATTTCGAGTGGCGAAGTGTTATTCAATATATTCAGTTCCAATGTTAATCCGCGGCAAATATTGATATTTGGCGTGGGAAGCCGTACACTTGATACTTAGTTGTTCGATTTACAAAGTGTATCGAAAATCACAGGGATCGTTTAAAGTAAAAAAATATATTTATTTTGCTAAATGGATTAGATAAAATATCAAGGTGTAATTCTGTCTCATCTAAATTTCTTTTCGGATTTTGGGTCTCTTTGTCTAAAGGAAATAAAAATGATCAGAAGTGGTTGGCCGTTGTTGAATGCTAATTTAAAGAAAAACTATGATAATAATTAAATTATCGACATTCCAACATCCACTTTGTATTCCAAAGATAAGATAAGCTTGTGTTAAGACCTGAGATAGTTTCAAAAAGTTACATTTTCAAATTGTCCTGGCTGGAACTTAAGACCGTTTGCAACACAGGCGGGAAGAAAAAAAATTGAGCCACTGAGACTGACTTTACATAAAAACATAAAGACCTACCAATTATTAACGATAAAACACATTAATTGAAGATTTATTTTTCATTGCAACTCAAGATATTACCTCTAAATAAACCTCAACTGAACGCTAGCAAAAAATGGCGCCTGCACTTAAATTGTAACGGCATCAAGAGTGGAAAAGGATTATACATTTTACACTTCAAACGTTTAGTAAGATAAAAACTTAAGATCCTACAGATTTTGAAGAAGTATTTTTTGTGACCTTCGAACAAAAAGAATTAAAATGTATTCTTAAAGTAGCAATGTTTTGATGAAAATAATGTCAACTACAGTGGTTTAACGACTTAATTCAAATATAATCGCAAAGTAAAAGCTAAAAACCAATGAAATGCAATACAAGTAGTAAATTTATGAGTTTTTATTTCATAACATTAATATTATTTTGATATTAACAAACTTACGTAACTAGCTTTATTGTGCTACTATACCTACACGTATAATATATATAGGTATCTATATATTTTAACATTCATATCTCCGTTTGCTTTAACCAAGAAAATTAACCCCTTCGTCTATTGAACCGCATGAAGATGGTTCAACCACTTATCGACAAGATTTTATCACCCCTACTTATTAGACGACAATTTGATAGGGACCCAGCGATGAACCGGAGACGCCTCAATGCCTACCAAAGGACATCACCTTTTGATCAATAACTGTACATAAATTACGGAGCATATGCCCTTTCCTGCTCGAGCAAGCGTAGCGGTTTGCTGTCCTTTGTATCTGCGCCTATTTGTATTTATTTAAGAAGAAAACTTCACAAAGCGTTGCGAAAGAAGTTACTTAAATTTTCAAAAGTTGACAAAATCATTTTTTTGCTCAATTTCGTAGGAGTTCTGATTGAAGCCGTCTAAAGTTATGTCGAAGCGATAATTATAAAAAATGTTATTGCGTAACTCAAAATGTTTCAATCTGCAAGGGTAAACCCCTAATTTCGGTGGTAAAATGTGCCTTTTCAAGTGTATTTGAGAATACAAAAGACGGTAAAGATTAGCCGTAGACAATTAAAATGGGCAAACCGGGGCTTTTCGCCATCTTGATATAATTTAAGCTTAAGATGCACCCGGTGGTGTATTGAGTCTATTGTTGTAGCTCATGTGAGCTTACAAAAAACAGTGCATTATTGAGTTGAATAGAAAAACATTTTTTCTTGTTTCTAATTCTTGTGTCTTTGTATAAACCACGCTATGAACTCAAAACTATCCATTACATGTTCAAAGTAATATTCCAAATAAGTACTTTACTGTCTCAGTGTTTCTTCAGCCCCGGAAAGTTTATTAAAAAATATTGTTTATTGATTTATTGGTCATAATCCGAAAGGCTAACACTTATATAAAAGCTTTTGGCGACCGTTAAACACTTTGATCTGTCATTATAATTGATTACACGCCAATCCAAATGTCCGTTAAAAGTATCTATAAAAGCCGCAATAAGTCTTAAAAACTTAGGGTGTTGTAAATTTTCATGACAGCCGTCAATATGTGAATTCCTTCTTTTGAATATAAAGTCGGACATTCAAGCGTCCATAAACCAACGTGGTTGATCTTACGACCTGGCCTATCTTTAGCATTAATCCAATAAGAAATAATTAACTTAAATGGAATTTATTTGATTTTCAATATATCTATAAGGCCAAATTAAAAATAATTTGCGAAAGCTTTTTAAAATTAGACCAATCTATCAAAATAACACTTCATAATGTAACATTAATTAAAACAGTACATAATTGTTTGAAAAAGTAATTAGATCATGTCAACGAAAACACAAACTTGAATTCAAAAGTTTGGAAAATATTCGCCTTGTTTGTCCAACCCCAAAACATACAGAATTAATCGACGTTTACAGCGTTTGATAATATCTTTATGAAAAATTGACGGTCAAACTAAAATCGGCATGTGGACAAGAAACGTCTGAGCACAAAAAATTAAAACAAATAAGATGGGCCTATCTTTTCTTGGATCTATCTACCTGTTGTCATATCATAAAAATAGTGGTACATTATGACAGGTATCATCGTTTTAATATTAATTAATTTTAGGTAATTGTGGCAAAATGGAATTCATCGAGAAATAACTGATGTTTTAAAAGTGCAATTTTGTATAGAATTATCAGTTTGAGTCGAAAATCTAAACTTCCAAAGCTTAGTGGCAAGCATCGTTCGTTATATCAATTATTAAAGTCCTTCGTCAAAAACAAAGGTATCTGACATAAAAAAAGTTAAAAACACAAATGCCGCAGAGCAAAAAAGGTTTCTATCTATGATTGGATCTTGGCTCGTGTAAATGCGCTCAAGAGTATTATGTTACATTGAGATAACCAACTTTCTTTCGGTAGCGCTATTTGAAATCGAAACTGGACTTAACTTTTTTTAAGCAATAGCCAATTTATGTAATCAGGTTTTGGGTGGGCATCGGCTTGTTCCGAGACAGTTTTGGCTTTTTATGACCCATAATTTTAAAGTTATAAATTATGTGACGCATATTCTTTGTTAATTAGACGGAGTTTTAGATCTCGATAAAGGAATAAGATATCATCTAAATAGTAACATGATTATTGTGAAGACTGGAATATTAAATGAATAAAACGCGATATGATGTCTATTGATTTATATCGAAAGCGTGTTTTAGTAGCAAGATTATCGATATTATAGTCAAATTAAATCTGGTAGCGGCAAACTTTGATCGCTGTGTTGGTTGCAGATGTCAACAGTTGTTTGATAATAGTCTATAGAAAAGCCTTGAATGTTGAACGATGATGTGTACCCAATGTAAATAGCCATAATAACCGTAACAGGCACAATGAACCCATGCTGGCAGTCGACAGGGGTTCTACCCACGATCCTCTTTTTAATTATAATATCACCCACATTATAAAGTTTTTTTAGGCTACAAAAAATGAGTTTGGGTCGACTGCTACTTTTCTGGGTTGTTTTTTTGTTGTTCGAATTTAACACGGGGCTCATTGTTGGAAATCACCTGTATGACAGGTATTTAATAGTTGGTAATCAATTTGGTTTTGGTCAGTTTATATTCAAGTAGTCATTATTGAAGGGTGCATTGAAATAATTATATCAAACAATTGCTGTTATGTTTTTTTTATAATTATGTATGGGCCCGGATAAGCGTGTCATGAAAGGCGACTAATCTAAACAAAACAATTTATCCTCGCTAAAACCTTTTAAGCGTACATTTTACTAGCCAACACCCTTCATTTTAGAGTCTGCCACCAAATACCACCGCTCCTGCGGTGATGTGCTCCGTGAATAATTTATGAAGAGTCAGTACATAGCATTCCGAGTGCCGCCATTACCTACCTAACTTTTATTGCCATCAGATGAGATTGAAATCAAAAGAGACTTTAGAAACCGTGAAAAATACCTTTCCTCGTCGTTGTATACTATGACTTATTATAATGCTATAAAGCTTTAAATAAATCGGTACTCACGAATCCGTGTTTATCGCTGATATTGTTTGTCAACTTGAGTTTATGGAATGAAACCACTTTCTGCATCCATTGTTCACCAGTTGATGGTGAATCGGGGTGAATGTACATCCTCTTGGGCATTTCTGGGTCCGCTTTTCCAGCAACCATCCATCGGCTCATGAAACACAATTTAACCACTGAAGTTTTTGTTTTATTTTAACTAGTGGATTTACCAAGAAGTCGAACAAAACGCTTCGATAGTTTCTTTTTGTACGGATTGCCAAGGTGTGGAACAATCCGCCTGCGTCTGTTTTTCCTGACCACTATAGTCCTGGAACTTTTAAGTGTCGAGTGAATAGGTTCCTCGTGGATGGACGTGTACCACCATAGTCTTCATGCGCACTGTCCATCAGGTGGCATGGAAGACAAACGTCCTATCCTTACAATATAAAAAAAACTAGAAGTTGAATATGATTTGGTTAAATATAGTTGTAGGAACGTAGGAACTAGATTAATCCTAGCTGATTATTCACTGATTTAGTTACATATTTTCGATAAAACTATTTTATTTGTAAAATAAATGAAAAATGTGATAAATAAAAATTACCCGACCAGGATTCGAACCTGGGACCTCTCGTTTGCCGGACGAGTGCTCTTCCAACTGAGCTATCGGGGCCTGGCGCTACGCCTCGAAATTACGTATCACATTTTTGTTTTTACGTTATATTGCTAACGTAGCTCCATCTAATGGTATAAGCTTTGCAGCTAAGACCACCCGAGATCAATTTCTTTACAGAAATTGTGAATCCCAGTTAAAGTGAAGCATTGCAATGTTTTAATAATGTTTTTAAGTTTTTTGCATTTAAAATGCTCAATTATTCTTAAATAAATGAAAAATGTGATAAATAAAAATTACCCGACCAGGATTCGAACCTGGGACCTCTCGTTTGCCGGACGAGTGCTCTTCCAACTGAGCTATCGGGGCCTGGCGCTACGCCTCGAAATTACGTATCACATTTTTGTTTTTACGTTATATTGCTAACGTAGCTCCATCTAATGGTATAAGCTTTGCAGCTAAGACCACCCGAGATCAATTTCTTTACAGAAATTGTGAATCCCAGTTAAAGTGAAGCATTGCAATGTTTTAATAATGTTTTTAAGTTTTTTGCATTTAAAATGCTCAATTATTCTTAAATAAATGAAAAATGTGATAAATAAAAAATCACATTTTTCATTTATTTAAGAATAATTGAGCATTTTAAATGCAAAAAACTTAAAAACATTATTTTATTTGTCTATGATGTCTTAGATAAATAAATACTAAAAAGGTTACAAGATACTTTATAGTATAAGTCTAACTTAAGTAATATAAAAAATAAGTATCATGAATTCATACAACTTTATTCAACCATATGTTTTAGTCTGAACAGATATTTTTCAAAGCCTTCAATCCAAATAAAAAAAAACAATTTTATGTTTGACGGTGATGATAATCATCGCAAATTGATCAAAATCGATAAGACCAAAAAATATGTTATTAATTTAAGTCTATTTAGTTAGCTTTGTTTTCGAAAAAGCTTTAAATAAATATAAATATATACAAAAAAAAACATACAAAACCTGACAGCCCGTTCACACATGATCCGTTTTACTGGATAACTTTTTTATATCGTAAATACGTATACTGAATACTCTGCCATATGTGAAGTCGGTCATACAACTCCATGCGCCATCGATGAAAAAAAAATGTATCCCGTAAAACGTATCCAGTAAAACGTCCCTGTGTGAACGGGCTGTTACTCTTAAATTACCACTGCAATTTATAACATAATTCTATACCAATGTTGCAATGGTTAACATGCATAAGTAATATAACACACTCACCTGATGATGCACTAAACTACAAAAGCCTTGCAAGGGAATAATACCAAGACAGTTAATGGAGATAAACAAGCATTAAACATTGTAAACAAATCAACGCAGGGACATGAACGGTTGAAGATCTGCGCCTGCGACTTTACAAAGTTACCGACAGCCACAAAATATTATCCGTCCATCATGGATTTTACTGATCCTTAAACCAAACTGTTTTAATAACCAAAGCTATATTTTTTAAGCACGAGTGCTTTAGGTAATTACGCAAAATTTTTCATGGATAAATAAATTGGTTTAATACAAAGTTTTGTTTTCCGTACGCCATTTAGACAGATCTCCGACCGGTTCAATATTTACCAACGCATGCTTCTTGCCTTAAAATTCAGTTTCGCTCAACTATTCGGAAAATTTTAACCCCGCTACACGCATAGTCTTAATTTAGTTCCATCATTTATACCTGTTGTGGAATTTGTATCTGCTCTCGTCGGCAGCTACGATGTCCATTAGCAAAATGTACTTTGCTTTTTTATCAAGACCAGAAACGCGAACTTTGTAGGCAGGAAACATACGTCTGGAAGCAATATGAGAGAAAAACATGGATTGGGACGAGTTCTTTGCAACAACGATTTGACATCACGTCAATTGTGAGACGAGTCGCTGGACTAGTTACGGTTTTTGTTTTAATTTATTTCCGAGTAAAGAGCGTTTCAGCTTGTGATCTTATACCGCGCTAATTACATTTCATACACACCTTTCCTTTTATGACCGAATTGACAGTAAAACGTTATTTTTTATGCTAATCTGGTTTATGCGATAGGGTTTTCATTACTCTAAGTCAGTAAAGCACTTTAAAGCCAGCATTGGCGGTACCAATGAGGTGTTACCAAGTATTTGCGACAAGCAAAAAGCTCATGTTTCCGCAACGAGTGATCAAAAATGGTAGTAAGGTACCATTGTGTGGTTTGGCACGCCTTGAAACTTCGTGACCAAGCGCACGTGAGCTAATGCATTCTATACCAAAGGCTAGCATTTTATACGACTTAAAAGCAAAATGTTAAGTTTAAAAAACCCGAATTGATCTTGATATTTCCGGTGATTGATAAAATTTAAGACAGATTTGTTAGCAAATTAATTAGCATATTTACGGCGCCCGGCTTTGTCGGTGACCATATCGACTTTACGGCTTCGTTGCGGGCGCATTCCCAACCGGAATGCTGGGGTCGTATTAATTAACGGATATTATATCGAAGTTTATCGGTCGCATCTCCAGGTTGCCAAACCAGCGGTCGGCAGTTTTGATATTTGGACACGAAGCGGTACTCGATGAACCGACTGACGGTTCTTATCGCAGGTTGTCATCAGGAATCAAACAATGTACCCGATCAAATACGATTATCGATCATTCATCCGGATGCGTCTACCAACTGCGACATTCAAAGAAGATACTAATGCTTTTTCTGATACTCTCACTAAAGATCGTTGATTAGACTTGAGTACCGACCAATTTCAGTTAATTTAGTAAAACACAAAGCGTCGCGCCGGTATTTCTCACCTTCGGTGTCGGATCGGCGCGTTTTTACGTTACCGCTGCGGCTTTTGAGACAAAGATATTTTAATGATATTACCCATTCGATGCGAGTTGAATCCTTAATCTTCGGCCGATGTTCATATGTGTCGTTGCCCTTTTATTTAAGCTGCTACAAATTGTTTTAGACGCAATTAAGGACCTTGGTGTTGATCGGTGGGAACTAGTGCACTGCGTAGGCGGTATCACAAGCTAAACGAAAATAAGCATTGTCATATACGTACAATATCTCCAATTAACGTGACATCAAAATAATAGGTTGATGGTTCGACGTCGATTATAAGGCTAAGATCAAACAAACGTGTAATTTACTTGTTATCGTTGTTCAATATTAATGATAATGTATCTTTAGTTGGAAAGTTTGATGTTAGCGATACAATGATAGATTAGTTAGAGGTGAGGTGAGAAGATGCAGGTTCCCAGCAGGCGATGGATGGTGCAGTAGCTACCTGTTGTGGAACTTATATCTGTAGTCGTCTGCAGCAACGATATCCAGTAGGAGGATGTACTTGGCTTTCGCGTCGAGTCCGGACACGCGAAACTTCATTTGTGGGAACATTTGTCTGCAAGTTTCAATGATTTTTATAAATCATTTTGTCAAACAAAAATATAACTTAAGATTATATGTTCCTGTATTTACAGTCAAATACCTTAGTACTAAGGTATCAAGTTTATAACCCATAAATGTTTTAAATCAAAGCAGTTTGTGATCTGTAAGAAACTTAAAATTGTGAGTTAATTAAACCAATGTTGCGTGTGAAGCTGCGACGAACATTATATCAGAAAAAAAGCCTCATTTACATCAATCAGAAGGCATAATTTTTGCACTTAAAAAAACCCGAATGGCACTAAAGATGCCTTAAAAATGCCATCAGATCAGGATATTTGGAATAAACCGATTACGCACCTCGTGGGCAATTACTTTTTGTTTAAAGTTATTCTGTGTACAGTGACATTATTTTAACACTTGTATGTTTTTTTAAATCGCCAGTTCGTGATACTCATGCTAAATTGTCGTTTAAAACAAAGTAAACGCGGCGACAGCGTATCATGAAATAACATTACTCCTGTCAATTTCATAATAGCCTCGAATAAAGAAAAATACCGTTTTTAGATTCCCACTTTTCTGTTTATTAATGTTTTCGAATTCATGTTGCGTGATTTAAAAATGGAATGTTAAGAAACTGTCAGTTGATTTTAAGACACATGTAGACTCTTTTTTTAATTTGAAGCCTCATGTAAGCAAGGTACTTGATTATAATGCGATCTAATAAGAGACAAAAACAATAATTCTTCCTTTATAACACATCATCGCCACTAAGTAATTTAATACAATAATCAACTTACTAGCATGTTTGCATACTTGCCTCAAACCAATAATGCAAGACCTTTATATGTTTTATTAGACTTTTAGCAGACAGGTCTTTGGAAAATGGAAACGCAAGCTTAACTTCATCAATTAAAAATGAGCCGTAAATTAAGAGGGTTAAGTTCATTTTTACAATTAATTACTTGTTGAAGAGAACGATTGTGTGGTTCTATCTTAATAAAATGTATTCTGGGTTAGTTGTCAATCAAAAGTGCACAACGCTTCCTTCACACTTGTGAGGATTCTTCGGTGAAGTACATTTTTCAGATTTTAGCAAGAATCTAAGGTTAACTAGCAAAAAAACAACGCTTCTTATTAATCAGAAATTAATATTTCTATTAAAGCAATTAAATAAGGAATTATTAAATAATTTAATTTTCTATTAAATCACCTAATTTTTCAAGAAAATTCAAAACTATTCTTTCTGATATCATCATAGACTTAACAAATTCGCAAAGGTGTCTTATATTAACCCAAAATGTCAACTTTTTAAAGACTCATTAATTGCCTCTCCATGTAACGATGTAATTGGGGGGTCAGTGTGGAAAGTTGAAAAACGCGGTGAGGGGTTGAGGGGGTGAGAGAGGGGGGAAAGGCGTGTGAGGGGGTTTCAAGGGGGAGGGGGAGCGCTCACGTTGACGCATTCTTGTGGCTTCGCTCGAGTGCAGCCAGGTTCTACTAGAAGCTATATGATTTGGCCGGTTCGCGAAAGGTTTAAGTTAAGACAGGATGTTTTTTTTGGTAGGATGTGTTGGGTAGGAATTTTGTGCTGACTAGATGGCGTTTTGAAACTATTATTACTACTACTACTAAACTATTTTTATTGGTTTTTTCGAAAATATGTTAGGACAATGAAAAGAAGCCACTGGCTAGTGGTTGCCCTTGTAGAAAAAAATATGTGTCTTGTGATGTTGCTTTCTTCAGTATTCAGTCAAATATTTATTACAACGTGTGAAACTCTGCTCAAGGTTACATATTATTGTTATTATTTAAAGTAAGGCTTCCATGCTGGACTGGAAGCGAAAGAAAAACATAGAATGTGCCAGCTGCTTCTCTTCCCGGGCAAACTGTAAAAGTCAGTTAAGGGACGGAGGTTTTGTTGTTGTTTTTGCGGGCGACAGGCTGACCCCTGTCACTGCTATAGACTCTCTCCATCATAATAATACCTCCAAATTTGTCAAATGTGACATCAGATCGTTTTTATAGCCTCTGGTGTTCTGCCTACCCTATTAAGGATAAAGGCGTGAAGTTATGTATGTATGTATGTATGTATTTAAAGTAAAAAAAAAAGAAAAAATATAATCGAAAATTGGAATTGAATTGACACTAACCGTTGTGCACGTGTGTTAAATGCACTAGATTTTTATATTATTTTAGATAACGGTTTCCAAAATTGGATATCTTCGTATCGTTTGACAGGTCTATCAGTGCAACCTGCCTCTACAAACACGACTTGACTTAGTGTGACTACACATTGATCTATGCGTACACACGCATACACACGCACTCTTTTGTTTATACCCAAGTTTTGATAACGGCCTATGTATGTGAGCGTGCTCTAGTCCTAAGGGTAACCTAGATTCCCTATAGGCTGGAATCAACGAACTAAAAACAGACTGGTTTTAAAATGTTATGTTTGGTTCGGTAGGATCGCGGAAATTTAGTTTGAACTTAGGTAAGCTACGTGTTGCTTTTAAGTAAGGTGAAAGTGAAGGAGGTAACTAGACAAAAACTGCAAAAATGAAGTAACTGCTTTTGTATTTTAAATTATTTTGTTAAATTTCAAAACTTAAATTTTCTCTAATTTATAATTAATACAACAGGTGGCTTAATTTTACGTTATTCTTAGTGACAATAAGCGGTCAGTGCAAAGTAAAAGGTGTTTGGATTTTGAAGGTCCTAACAACCGGGCATAATTTCCTGACTATATGTATAAAAAATTATATATCTACGAGAAATACAATCTTATGATAATGAGCACTTAAATTGTACGCGCTAAGATCTAAAATTGCTTAGCAACTCGAGTTATCAATACGTGCGACTCGGCTTTGCGGAGTGTAAACTAAGAGCTTTCTTGGCAACTCTTCTTGTGTGATACTTTTTTGAGTATCTTCTTCAAAGTAAGTATTAAGTACCAATTCAAAGGCCTTATCAAAAAGCGGTATTTTCAGTCTTGACCCTATTCGGTACCTAAATTTAATCAAACACAGATACTTAACTACAATCAATGATTTATAAATAATACGCTATACTTATCTAATATATAAAATTCTCGTGTCAGTTTTCGTTGCCATACTCCTCCGAAACGGCTTGACCGATTTTGATGAAATTTTTTGTGCTTATCCGGTATCTATGAGAATCGGCCAACTTCTTTTTTTTTATTTATATGGCAAAACAACGGGTCAGCTAGTCTTAGTATAATTTTTCAATGAAACAGTACCTATTTAAAATCTTTAATTTTATTATAATATTTGGTAAGATAAGACCTACTAATAAACCAAATATTGCTTAGAAACTTACTCACTGTACGTAAATACCAAGTAAATACTTAACTATGCCTTATCATAAAATAGAAGTTTACAGAAATTAGTTACCTTTATTAAAGAAACTTAAACACGCCTCTATCTAAACAATTTTTTAAAAAACATGCTATAAAATAACACAAAAAATGTAAATAAAAACGCCTTTCCAACTAGCCCAATTAACATTCCTGAGCACTGATTACAGAAATAATACGAAATTGTGTTAATAGAACGCAGTTCTACTGTTTTATGTTTGAAAAGTTTATTTTAATAGAAAAAAAGATAATTAGCATGTAATTTGACATAAGGTGTCATGGCGCTCAAATAATTTCTATTTAGAGGTTAGAACGTTCTAGTTTGTGAATAGGTCTTGAGCATTTTCAAGATGAAGTTTTATACGAAAATCACGTACAAAATGGCTATCTATTACATTATTTAAACACTAATAAGTATAATTTAACGTTGATATTTTTCATTTTATCTTGTAATAGCTGTTGCCCGCGGTTTTACCCGCGCAATTTCCATTCCCGCGGGATTTTCGGGATAAAAATCCTCTAAGTAAAGGTAAAAGAAATTTTGAAATCAGTCCAGTAGTTTTTGAGCCTATTCAATACAAACATACAAAAATACAAAGGTTTCCTCTTTATAATCTAATATATAAAATTCTCGTGTCACAGTTTTCGTTGCCATACTCCTCCGAAACGGCTTGACCGATTTTGATTAAATTTTTTGTGCTTATCCGGTATCTATGAGAATCGGCCAACATCTATTTTTTTTTTGTTTATATGGCAAAACAACGTTTGCCGGGTCAGCTAGTATTAGTACAGATTTAGTTAATGATTTCAGAATGATGAAAATGATCGTTTTTACTTAATTACTATCAAAAAATATTGCTCGAAGTTTGTCTATTAACGAATTTATTGCTATTTTTTTTGCATAGCGTCCTATGTACGTCACCAAATACAATAAGTTTTTTGCTATGATGCCGATGAGATCAGAACTTTGATACTGAAACTGTTCATATGCCACTAAGGTCATTAATTAAGTACTCTACAATATCTATGAAATCATTTTGTTCTAACCGAGTAACAAAAAAAAAAACTCAATATGCCAAACCGTTTCAGCGTAAAAGGTTAACCGACATAGAAATTTATAATATTAGTAGAAGAATTAAAAAAATGGTTTTACGCAGTGCAGTGTATAGGGGAATGTTTTCGATCAGTAACAAAACCGATTAGTTTTTTCATATTGGAACCTAGTATTACTCTACCTTTATTTTCACCATGTGTGGCAGCATATGCTATGATATAAGGTCCTGATTAGCTATAAAGATAAGTTGAATTCTTCTGCTGTTCTAATTAATAAAAAAATAATTAAACACCTTTTTAAGGAGTTTTGAGGCGTCGGTAAATGTCAGGTTGGGTTCCGTAGAGTTAAAATATTAAATTTGTGAAGAAAAGAAAATATTTCGACTCCAAAAATATTTTACACTTTCATTTTACCCTTTCTAGAGTGGGGATGCTTTACGCAACTTACTTTTTCGTGACTGAAAAAAAAAAAAAACTAATTTTACTTCAATTGTGACCGTTTTAAAACACTTAACATGTTTCGTAATTAATAATTTTCATTAAAAATACTGTAAAAATAAAGTACACACATCAAATTCACATAGCTCTAAAATTTTATGATTAACGAATGAAAAAGTACGTACTACTTATTCAATTTCAATCATTCCCATTCAGTACCTTACACTACGAAGATTTTAACTGGTATCATTATTTTTCTGTTTGACATTTCGAACTGTCAGTTAAATTATTTGCCAGAGTATACTATACTATGCTAGGTATTTGTTTACAAAACAAAAAATGGCTTTTATTTGCGGAAATCTAACCCTAAAGCAAAATCATCCATCGTCGCGTGTTTACAAAAAGTAGCCAACTATGTAAACCATATTTTTTAATAATTAATTATTATCATGAGCATGTAAATTCACATTAGTAACACCTGCTTGTACTATCTGATAACGTTAGAACACAATTTCCTTGCTAAGATACAATATTTGGATAAAAACCTGGTTTATAAAGCGTTATTAAATATTAATAAAGATTTTTCAAAACGTTTATTGAGATTATAGATATTTCATGCGAAAGAAAAACATAGAATGTGCCAGCTGCTTTTCTTCCCGGGCATACTGTAAAAGTTAGTTAAGGGACAGAGGTTTTAAAGGCGTTTTTGTGGGCGATAAGCTGACCCTCTGTCACTACAATAGTCTCCCTCCATCTTTATCATACTCTAAATTTCAGTCAAACATGACATCAGATAGTCTTGTAACCTCTGGTGTTCTGTCTACCCCATAAGGGATACAGGCGTGACGTTATGTATGTATGTTTTAGTAATGTACATGGTTCATTACTACTTGAACGTTATCGACAGCAACTTTAATTAAATGTTTTCTTATGGTATAGCAAAAGTGCATGAAATGTTGATCAAATATTTTTTTATGATTATTGCCGAACTAAATATAAATGTATTGTTCGTAGTAGCAGTTACCTAAGTTTTTTAACTCGATAATTCAATAAACTTTAAAACAACTTTCACATCCTAGTTAAAAAAACTGTTTTAGCCAGTAAAAAAAGTTGTTGTAATAGGGGTGTATACATTAAACAAGTTTTCCGATATTAAAGGAAACAAATTAACAAATAATCTTCAATCTTTCTTGTAAATCATGCTTTTTAAAAATTGGTTTCAACAGAATCACTATATACAGCCAATATAGTGCCCCTAGTAAATTAAGCCCCTTATTTCACCTCATAAAAAGTATCTTTGAAGAGATAGAGCAGATGGATTCAGAATATAACCGACCTTACCTCTACGACATCTCAGCTACTCATCATCGCTGACACAATACTAGGAATATGGATGCATGGATATTTGTTACTCAATCACGGCAGAACGGCTCAATGGATTCGAATGAAATTTGGCATAGTGATAGTGTACAGTCTGGATTAGCACATAGGCTAATTTTTTATCCCGATATTCCCGCGGGAAATAAATAATCCCCAGACAATCACAATAACTACATTGCCCCGAAGTAAGCGTAGCTTGTGTTATGGGATACCATGTAGCGAACTAGGGGGGAACCTAGAATATAAATACATAAATAGATACACACCCAGACACGGATTTTTTTTTCTGGTTCCGTGCGGGTATCGAACCCGCAACCACTGGCGTCTGAGGTTTTACCCCATCGCCAAAGTGGACGTCGATATTTTGATTAAAACAATAAAATGCGCAGGGTACAACACAGATGATGATCCCGTTACTTTAGTTAACCATGGTAATATGGTACAGCAAACAACTGCAAGGGTATTTGAAAAATACGTACGTATTTATTATCGACGCTATTATTATAAAACTCTTTGATATCGTATGCTATTTGGTATGATTACTTTATTGAAAACTCAATTGGAAATAGTTCTATAATTTTATATACTGATCGATACTTTTAACCGCAATAACGTTAAAGTAGATCGTTATCAAATATCATTATTGATTAAACATAAATACATAAAGTCACGCCTGTATCCCTTATGGGGTAGGCAGAACACCAGAGGTTACAAGACCATCTGATGTCACGTTTGACAAATTTGGAGGTATTATAAAGATGGAAAGAGACTATTGTAGTGACAGGGGGTCAGCCTATCGCCCACAAAAATGCCTTTAAAACCTCTGTCCCTTAACTGACTTTTACAGTATGCCCGGGAAGAGAAGCAGCTGGCACATTCTACGTTTTTCTTTCGCTCCCAGTCCAGCATGGACGCATTGATTAGTACTTTAACATTGAAGCAGTCTAGTTCTTTTATTGCAAAATATTCCGAACGTAAAACTTATGCTAGTTCTACTTAAAAAAGAAGAAGAAACCAAACTTTGTACCTACATTCTAACCAATTTTACAAACCCACAATAGTTTCTTTCACTTAAATTTACGTTCAATAAAACGTTGAAACTACGATTACCCCTAATCCTAAAAAAACATAGCTAAATTCCATTTTATTGGAAAGATAACTTGTAAGCATGGCATTCAAATATAAACTTACGCTGTAACCATATAACATTAAAATAGGTCTGTAACATCGTAAAAAATACTGTGACAGCTCTATTGGTTTCATGTTATCAACTTTGTAGCTGAAGTAAGTAGTGGGAAATATTGATAATGTCTGGCTAAATAACTGTTTTTGATAAAATATGACTAGCTTATTTAGGTTGGAATAGAAAACTGCAAATTGGTATGCATTGGATGTGTGGTTAAGTAATCACAAGTACCTACTACCTATAGGAACTAGCGACTCAAGGTGAGCTCCTATTGGCGTTCCCTAGTATCTGCCTACCCCAGGGAAACAGGCTTGAAGTTATGTATGTATATGTGCTCCTGTGAACTTTGAGGAAGAACTATCCTTCGATTTTATGTAGTATTTTCTCTATAGAACTATCCTTATTGAAGAAAGGCCTAGAGAATGTAAATTATTGGGGAATTAGGGCGTGCTTCGTAGGGCACGTTAGGCTGTCGGTCCCGGGTGCTGTATACAGTAGTCGTTAGGGTTTGTTAGAAGCCATTACGGTGCCCTGAAAATTCTGACATCCACCACACAGCACTGGGCCAGCTTGGTGGATAATGGCCTATACCTCCTCGTCACCCAGGGGAGAGACTCGTTCTCTCATTACAAAGAGTTGTGATGATGATGATGATGATGATGATGATAAGGGAGTAAACCTGCATTTATCCCTCTCTTTCTACCATGAGGCATTGATTTAGCGTGTTTAAAATATGATTTAAGGTAAGTCTCTACTCTGAATTATGTTGAGGTATAAGATAGTAAGCTGCTAGTGCAGTTAGAAATTCAGTAGTTTTCATAACTTAAATAGGTACCTACATAATTACATTATTATTATTTATCTCATTGGACACTTTATTCCTAAAACACAGACGGTAGGTACTAAACTCATCCTTTACAAGAATAGGCGATGGATCTGAGCCATACAGCCTTATCCATAGACATTTTCAACTAGCTAAAGTAGAACAACTACACGTCTATGAAAACCACAGCCTGCTTATCTCAGTACGTAAACACAAGAGTGTCATTAAAATAAATTTACTTTTTCTGAGCTCTTATGATAAACAAAATACGAAGGTTCAAAATCATCACTACCACTTAAGATAAACATTTCAAAGAAACCGTTCTTTACAATTAATGTGATCTAGAACAAAAGCCGGCTTCGGTGAATACTAAAGACTATTTTAAAAAGAAAAAAGTCTATAAATAATTATTAACAAAAAGCGATGTCATCTCGTTTCTGTTATCTGTGGACCGGTGGGCAATGCGGCTCGTAAGAGTCGGTAGCTTGAACTGAGCCTTACGAAGCTGTAGAGAGCTTTTTGTATTTATATTTTAAATAAAGAACAACTTTAGAAACGGAATATTTCTATCGCATCGTCGTCGTGATCATGGAGCGATCGTTATAGAGCCGAATTATCGATGATTGAAAATAAATTAAAAAGATGGTCAATATCACGTTTTTAAAGTTAAACTTTCATGGCTGTGAAAGGTTAAAAATGAAACTTGAAAGTCTATCAGAAAAAAGAATTGGAATTTATCATTTTAATTCAAAATATGTAATTCTTGTATTCTACTTACAATTGTATACACCTACGCTCAAATAATATTTAATTTTTGAGTTACCTACTATTAGTAGTGCTGTATTCAATTTCAATTTGAAATTCAAAGTTCGATTTAGAAACTTATTAACCAACAACTTATTCCACATTATTTTAAACTCCTTAGATCCGTAAATTTTTCTGTACAAAGTATTTAAGTTTGTCCCAACCAAAAACTTTTCTTCATAATCATTATCTAAGACCCAGAAAGTTTTAGAATCTCAGTTTAAAAAAGTAAACTCCAAATTCTTTACTTTAATTATAATGTTAAAACAATTTTAGCATTTTAGTCTGGAAAAGTAAATCCTAAATTCTTCTCTAAATAAAAAGTTTAGAGGGAATTCGACTCCACTGCATTCCTAGCAGATGAAGATAGGGCCGACGTGATGTAAGTCGCTCTGTGGCGCCACCTAGCGGGGTGGCCGTCTCGTTACACCCTTGTATCGCTCGTGATTTGAGATCAATTACTAATAGATACAGATAGGTCGTTGTGTACCGATCGGTGTTCTATGTAACCGGCTGGTTTACGATCATATGAGTAATATGGTGATATTTCAGTATTGTGTTAAGTTTTTTAGATTATAGGTTTATATTATTTGAATGAAATACGTTGTTAAATAAGGCAGGTTAAACTGAACTCTTGATAGCTTTCAAGTCACTGTGGTTTCCAGTAACTTGACTTTCTATCTAAGATTTTAATTTAAAAGTACAGTTTGATATTGTGATCAATAGTTATAAAATGTCTTAGTCTAAAGCTCCGCTAAACGTTTCTTGTTTTATCAAAACCGAATTCGAAATTTAAAAAATCGTACCTAACAAAACTTGGCGTCATCAGTCTCCCATTTTTTTTTTGAACAACTCCGCGGTCCGTTTGATCGAGGCTAGCTGTCGATTCTCGACAAGGCGATTCGGTGTCGATTAGAGTGTGTGTCGAAAAAAGTCGACATCGTGTAGCTGTCGTGTTCGTTGTCGCCTGTGGACGAACGGTTGGCTGACTTTAAATGTTTAGATGTTGAGATTTCATGTTTGTAGCTAAGACGAAGGGAGACCGGTTTCAGTTAGTTATGTTGTCCTTTTTTGAACAAATTTGAGTAAAGGAATATTAAGTTAGCCTTTTTAATTAAAAGCGTTTTTATTATTTTCATTAAAACAAGAGATTATCAATTAAAATGAATGGAATTGTTTGTCTTTATCTGACGTTAACGTAACATCTATTATTACTAAATAAAGCAAAAAATGGGTTTATATTGTATTCAATATTAATGTTATAAACGAAGACTCAAAGAAATATTTTTCATTGAATGGAAATTGAAACGATTAAATTTATTGTTTAACGACTGAATAACACGGATCAGGAATATTACATTCAGCATATTTTAAAAACAATTACTTACGAGAAAATTTAAATTGATGACCAAACTTATTAGTAGTCAGCTCATACATACATCACTTTACGATCTTTACTTGATTAGAAATTTAATTTCAACAATTAGAACGGCACACATCATTGAACACGTAAGCTGACAGAACGTTGGACCAATTTAAACAATCCAATTAACTGAATAACAATTAATTACAAGAAAGTCAACAATTAGCCGAAATGCGATGATACGAATTCAAAGAGAGATCGCACCATATAGTACGTGTGGAGCTTGCCCAACTAGTTTTCGTACTGTGAGAAGACAAAAAAAACGTGATTCGATTTTCAAAAATTTGACAGTTGATTTTTTTTTATGAAAAACTAACAATGACATTACAATTAATCCATAGAGTAGGTTCAATCATTTAACATTTTGTAGAACCTATTTGATTTGCGAAACGCTAAAGAATCATGTTTCATTTTTTTTATGCTATCCTAAGAAATATCTATAATAAACTTAAGTCTTTTAGATACGTTATCAAACTAACGTCGAAGTCACGAGCCAAAAATAATATTAAAAAATAAAAACAAAAACAAAATGGCGGCGTATGCTTGGTACGACGTTATGTCCGGAATTTATCCACGTGGAACCTCACGGGTTTTCAAGGTTCCATTCCTGTTGTGGCCCAGTTGCGAAAAATATTTTTGTGTAAGCTCCAGTACCAAGTACCAATTCCTTTTTTCTTTAGCAAAATTAAAAAATAAAACATTTTCAAAAAGGATTAATGTCTTCTATCTAATCACTTAATAATATTTTCCCGCTTTTTTCAAGAAAAACAAAACATTTTTATTTTATAGAAAGAAATAAGACTGGCTGGCTATAAGAAAAAAAATACCGATTATAAAAAAAAATTATAATTTAAAAAAAAAACACGTTTCATCTGAGACTACAAAAGAGGTTCAGTTTCGGACCGTGCCCTTTGTGGACGAATTGTAAAGGCTCCTGGTTCCATATATTTTATTTGGATGTCTCCCATTTGTTATACATTATACATGTAGGCCTTATATCAGGGGATCTGGAAGGGAATTTTTGGACGGCGCCACTGGCCCTAACAAATGTACAGTGTGTTGCGAGTTTAAGTTAAACATAAATTAATTTATAAGCTACTGTTAAATGCTTTTGCTATATTTTTTATGTATAATGAGGTCGTTCTAAATTCGCTAAACTTTTTGAGTTTGTTAATAGATTGAAAAGATTTCGGCGACATTTGAAATTTAATTATTTTATGAATTGATGTAGGTACCTACCTACGTTATTAATTTTAAACAATAAGTATAACATTTAGCTTCGGTATTTTTTTCTTTTGAGTTCTGATTATAGTTACGATCGTGTTAGGTGTTCAAAAAGGAACATTCTAGAATATTTAAGTTTTTACTAGCTATACAAAGCTATTTTTAATCCGTTTCAAAAATGAAAGTTAATATATTGTTTTGCTCATGGATTAGAGGTAAATAAGTTTTTTGCTTTAACTCAAAATTGAACTCTCGAAATTTAACTTAATTTACATTTCAGAAACATAAGAAAAAAAAACTCTATTCGCAAATTAGATCAAACTCTGTTAAATATCCAAAATAGATTATTCTCTCTAGGCTTTGCATATGATTGCGCATAAAATGATAGGATCAAATTCTGCCCAAAAAATAAAACGTTTTACTGCAACACCCTTTAATCGATGTTACATCGAAACGATTCGAAAGAATAGCTCGCGACTACTCATACGGCTTAAAATTTTCGTTTTTTGTGTCTGGTGAGCAAAACTGTGTCAAAACGCAGTCTTTTAAGCCTAAATCATTTTCTTTTAAACAGAAATTTATACTTAATAAGAAAATATACCTACAAGTTTAAATATTGTTTACTAAATTAAGAAGTATCTTCCTTTAATTTTAAGTATCTATGCTAAATTATACTTTTTATAAACTTAGGTATAGAAACTTTATCATAATTATATTTAATTTTAGTGTGTTTACATACTCGCTTTTGGCCTACATTGCCAAGATAGGAATAGACTAACTCTTAATCATCGGCGCGGCGTAAGATGTCATAACCAAAACAATTATTTAATTTTAGACTGAATTCGAAAAGTCGTTAAACTCATATTCGTCTAATTTTATGTTTTTCTACGGGTAATGAGAGGCAATAGCTAGTTATCATATAATTTAAATGGAAATATAAAGAATTTCGGAAATAAATTAGCATTGTTAATACAATAATAGCATAAAAAGTAATATTCTAAAGCAGTCTATAATGTAGGTACCTACTTTCCTAGCTATTATAATTATTCCAATATTTATTAGAAAACTAAAAACAGGCTAATTTTGCGCTATTTAAAGCCGTAAAATTACCAAAAAGCACAACACCGTGACACTCACTGGAACTAGACAATAAATTTGGCAAAAACAATTAAATAACTCTATTTATGTGCCATTATATGAAGGAGTCCTTGAGAGATTTGAAATACAGTGGAGCGGAGCGATTCAGATATCTAAATCTCATTGCAACAATTCCTGCTTTTGATTTATTTAAATATCAATCTAGTTAACTAACAAACAAAACTTTTATTTCCAAAATATTTACTTATTTAAAAATACACACTTCAAATAGAGACATACATCGAAGAATAGGTTGTACAAAGGTACTGCTTAACTATGTTTCTTCTTTCTAAATCAAGCCTTTTAAAGCTCAAAGAACACAGATATTAATTTAATATCCATTACCCCAGTTGTGTCATTAGATATATTACAAGTTTGTTCTCGAGACCCACATTATTATTTCAAAGAGTACAATTCGCGTAATTTGCTGCTCGCTCCGCTCTGCTACACTCTCACGTACTGCCTTTATACTCCAATACTTTAAAAACTCGGAATCCCGTTCTTTGAAATTCTGTTCCTAATAATTCCACGTAAGCCACTAAGATGTGGAACTGTCCGTTTGTCCGTCGAATACAAATAAACTGAGTGTGTGAGAAAATCAAGAAAACACCTAATGAGTGCAGGTCACGATCTTTTATCATATCATGTTTTTGTTTTAGGCCTACGTATTTTCCTGCTTCATGCAAGCAAAACTCACTTTCTGGTCTTTATAGCAAAATATTATAGTAAGTATCACTTATTCAATAAAAATACTAACTAGAGACAATATTTTCTTCACCATAAATATAACACTACAAAATTGACGATGAATTCAAAATTCTAACACGAACATCGAATTCAATAGTTCTATATTCAAACCATTTCAAAAGTGACATAAACACCATATAAATTGGAAAATAACATAATATTGACACGTTCAAGTACCGACAATTATTGCTAAACTCTACTTTATCGCTTTTACCATTCACGCGACGTTTATATGACATGTATGAAAATATGAAAGTTGGTAAAAATGGGAAAATTGAGGAAATGTTATGCACGAAGCAATAATTCATACATCGATGGATTGAAGTTTAAAAATACAGAAGACACGAACGGTTCACTTTTGGCAATATATTTTGCAACAAAGTTTGATCATGGTGAGGTATTATTATTGGTGAATGAAATAAATTTGATGGAATAAATTTTGTCACTCGGAAATGCTGCATAAAATAAGAAGAAAGTAAACTAGCATTGAATGTGAGTTTTGACGGAGAATTTTAAATTTATTTGGTACTAGCTGTTACGCGCGGTTTTACCCGCGCAATTTTGATTCCCGCGGGATTTTCAGGATAAAAAGTAAGTAGCCTATACGGATTCGGAAGAATCCCTCTAAGTAATGGTAAAAGAAATTTTGAAATCGGTCCAGTAGTTTTTGAGCCTATTCAATACAAACATACAAAAATACAAAGGTTTCCTCTTTATAATATTAGTATAGATAAAAATCATTTGTTGCAAAATATTGAGATAAATGGAATATTTGTTTATAAGAGCAGATTTAAGCATGCAGACCAGTTAGGACAAAATAAGAGGAGATATTTGAAGAACACTTGGTAAGTTTGGAAAATCTTAGATACAATAATTATTTTCCTTTGTGCACCATATCCTTTTGACAGCTCAATCAGTTTAGTTTATCCAGTGAAATCATATCAGATGAATAAAATTCTAAATCCGGGTCATCTCCATGTCATTCTTCATTATTCCGATCACAGTCCTCTAATACCTTTAAATCGACGCCTCATATATAATCCTGTCGGTTTCGGAATACTCGCTCTCTGATACAACTAGTTTGAACGCGCGAAGAATAACCAATTCATAGCAACACTTCCTTATTTCCACGACTTCTTGGATGTCTTTTGATACGCCGATCTCCTGTGATTGATGCAAGGACAGTGACTAAATTAGGACTTCGGAGGAATTGTGTGATGTAAATGATTAAGCTTGTTTGTATAGATGAATTATTCTGGGGGTTTTTCTGGGCTTTAGCCGGAAAATTTAAATAGGATATTGAGATAAAAATAGCAATTACGGCCTTGGAAATCATTTAAGTAACTGATTATTATTATTAAGCTGCCTTCGAAAATTGAACTTTTCTTAGTAGTATTTTTGGTGGTTTCTTGTTCCGTATTTTCGATGAATACCTAATAAGTGGCAATGATTTTGGGAATATAACATTAAGTGTAATGAAATTCAATGATTGTATTTTTGCCAGAATATAATACATCACCAAGCCATTTCTGCACTAAACGAGTTTAAGACAGGGACCGGAACCGCTTACCCTTAAAGAGGTTTTTGATTGGGTTTTTCATAGACTTGTTTTAAAAAACCCTATCAATTTGGTAACCGTATCGAAGACTTACCCTAATTTAAGGCTTACCATATCAATAGAGTTAGCTTCATGTAAGCAGTAAGCCTATCGAAAACCCTATTGAAGGTTACCGATTCAATAGGGTTTTAAAACCTGCATGCAAATTTAATCTCTAAGAATATCAAATTATCAAAAATATCACCATCTATTCAATCTCGCATTTCGAATTATACTTCCGAATTCAACAGCATGCGCGGAAAGAGATAGAAATAGGCTAACCCTATCACAGGGTAAGCGCATTCGAAAGTAGTTAACTTTATTCAAAGTGTTACCACGTCGATAGGCTTACCATATCAATAGGGTTACACTTCCATATGGTAAGATTTTGATAGGGTTACCCTATCAATAGGCTCAATCAAATAAAGGGGTTTTCCGGTCCCTGGTTTAAGAAGCATACCTATTATTCCCTTTTTATGTCTCACTAGCCACCGCGCGCGGTTTTATCCGCTTAACTTTTGATCCCGTGGGAATTTCGGGATAAAATATAGCCTATAACCTTTCTCAAGAGCTGGGCTATCAAATGCAAAAAGAATTTTTCAAATCCCACTTGTAGTTTCTGAGATTAGCGCGTTCAAACAAACAAACAAACAAAAAACCAAACTCTTCAGCTTTATATATTAGTATAGATTAAATATGCGAACTAGTTGTCTTTAAAACAAACAACCCAGCAACTTCATTGCTTGATTTAGATATTAAATAACATCGCATTTATGCTGCCAAGCATAATTTTTATATAAATCCATCACCCGCTTATTAAAATCAATAAATCTAAAAGTAGAGTCAACCAGTTCTGTTCTAGGGACATTTCTAGCAAATGCTGGTGGTCCTAAGAAAAACGGTTTTAAATTCATAGTGCCTCACAGTCTGGTATGACAACTTATAATCCTAACAAGGCAATGTACCTAATTTGCTATGCGGATCACGTTTTGCTACACTCCAGTGATCTATTTGCTAGTTTGCAGCGTGCCTTGTCTCGGGTCATTAGAAGTTTGGAGAGCAAATGTTATGTACATGTCGAAATATATCGTCACGAAATTCATTGGATTACAATTTAGTAACAATTAATGACGACTTATTCTCAAGTAGGTACTCAACTGAAGAAAATCTTAATGTCAAACGTAATACAGTGGCGTTTTTGAGTTTAATCTAAATTGCCGTATTCAAATTATAATGCAGCTTAATTTTTGCAAACCAAATTTTACTTTAGAGTCATCGAAATAAAGAAAGAAAAAAAAACTCAAGAAGAAAGAAATAACATCTACATTAACACAAAAAACTCAAAACGATAATAACGATATCTTAGGTGTAACTTTTAAAAGATAAAAACATGTTAAAGGAATCCTCCATGATAATAAAAATAAACCCTGACGCAAAGTTATGATGCCTTATCGTGAAATAAATCATACAATTTTACTGCTTTTTAAGTAGTTAGGTTTAATCTTAACTGATTACGGGATACAAAGGATTTTATTACAAGCGAAATGATTCATTCGGATCATGGTTCAGGACAACATGGAGGTCGTGAGATATGAGTGAATGGGAGTCATTGACAAATGACTGGATAAGCATTTGTTTAAAGAAAGACTCTCTATTGCGGAACAATGGAACCTTGTCTAATTAAAGAAGAGACGCTCTTTGATTGATTTTATCATACTTGTTCTATATTGCATCATGAGGTTAAATGGAATTTATGTGACAAGAGTGATGATGATGATTTTTAATTATTGTAAAGGATGGAAAATATGCCAACAATAGAAAGAGAAAGACTTTAAATAGACTTTAAAAGAATAATAAAACGATACGCACAATAAAAGACATATGGATATAATCAACGAATGCAGAGCATTAAAAACTTCACGTCAAAACTTTCGCTGAGTCGAGAATGTCATCAACGTAAACATTCTCCGAAATCATACATATTTTTTCAAAAGTTTGAAATTTTCAATGAAGTACTCAACTGATTTCGATGAAATTTAAATAAGACCAACTATGAAGTATCCTCTATCATAATGAAAAAACAATTTTCAAAATCCATTCATAATTGTCCGAAATATCGTGTAACAAAGACACGAAAAAAACATACAGACGAATTGAGAACCTCCTCCTTTTTTGGAAGTCGGTTAAAAAAGGTAAATGTATGAATTCGAAGATTTGCGAAGTAAATAATTAATTAAAGTTATTCGAAGTTACTACCTACCTACCTATTTTGACACAACAAAGTTAGATTATTAGGTATGAAGCCTCCGGTAATAGTTAAGCAACGGAACCCAGAACCAGTACAACAATCAACATTTCAATTACTCCTAAGAATATAAAATTGATTTGATTTCAATTATTTAAGTATTACACAATAATAAAATAACGGTTAATGTAACCGTATTATTTAGTACTTACGTACTTTTGAAAAGCTAATTAATATCAATAAAATACGTTTTTAATCAGATTTATTTTAGAATACGAAATACGAATCCTTAAGCCAATAAGTTTAGGTATATAAAAATAGTCTGTCTCCATCTTTATAATACCTCCCATTTTGTCAAACGTGACATCAGATGGTCTTATAACCTCTGGTGTTCTGCCTACCCCATTAAGGATACAGGCGTGACGTTATGTATGTATGTATATAAAAATTACATGACCAAAAACATGGCTATAAAACTTGGGTCAAATGGGGAGTCCCCATTTTGTATGACAACGTTATCTAGACTCAAAGAGGTAGGCGACAAAATGTCGTAGGTAATGGGAATTTAATATTACCTACAGGGGTAGCTAGCCATGAATTTTTCAACTCTAGCTGGTAAACAACAAAGACGAATTACTTTTCTATCTTATCTCAATGTGATTAGGTTCAAATTATGCGGGCAATATATTGAACTCTACACACACACGTGAACACTGCCAGCGTCAATGCGCGGTTTTCCTGTAGGTATTTAACTTTTAGTTTCATTATCAACAAGAGATGGCGCTCGCGTAGAGTTTGGATTTTCCTATCGGCATGATATTTAAATACAACGAGAACCATCTATGGATTTTTTTCACTAGGTAAGTTTATTTAAGCTTACATATTTAGCAATAAAAATCATGATTATTCAATTCAGTCTGCTGATTCATAAACTATAAGTACCTACCTATATTTATTAAGAGCAAATTTCCATAAAATAAACCAACGCCATCTAGCGAAATATAAAGAACGCCACATATAGGTACCTACTGGAAAATTTCCTTTCATATGAAAACACTACACTAGTCGTCTCTGCTTTGGTGACCATAAAATAGTCTTAATTATTGTAAAAAGATAAGTCGTGTAAGCCAACGAAATAGTCGCTGCTGATTAAACTGGCGCCACAAAAGCAGACGTACTTGATCGAGTGTCAGTAATTGTCCACTTTATAGTATTTTCTTTTATTTGTCAAGTTAATTAGCAGAGTTTGAGCAACTCTGAGAGTATTTACTTTTTTGATAGGATTTTGTTTTATGCTACTATTTTGATTTTTATCAATGGCAATAACAGCATAAAACATTTTATTATTAAAGGCATATAATCTACGAAGATTTATTTGTTTTCTTTTTTTTAAAGGGTATATTTATATTTATTTGTGGTCGCTATATTATTATGTAATTTACAAAATAGAGCTGATTCTGGCAATAAATATAAATGCATAAACAATCCAAAATTTTCTCATAACTTAGGTATTCATAAAATTGTTTTTTTTTTGTTGTCGCAACTACGGTCGTACCTACATGCCAAACATTTGCCTGAATTTTCTTTGTTTCGTAAGAAAAATCGATGTTTGAAAATGAATTATATAAATTAATATATAAGATCTTTTTTCTAATAATGATGTTTTTGTGTGGAGATTAAAAAAAAAGTTTTAATATTTTATTTAGCTCTACCTATCAACTCGTCTTTTCGAGGTCTTTGTGTAGTTGTCACGTTTCACTAAAAAGGCAAAAGTTAAATAACGCGTGGCTTAAATAAACGAATAAAATCGTTAAAAATAAATAAAATCAATATACATAGTTAAACAATTAATGTTTAAGATATTATTTTTTTGTTCTTTTCCATAGCCGCTTTTGACCTCATTATGTCCAGACGGTAACTAATACCTCTTAATAACTATAAAAAGTTAAATTGTTGTCGAATGATTTTCGTGACAGTTCTCATTTTCCATTACGCGCAAACTATTTATAAACTAATAAAATATAAATTGGCGCGTAAAGAAAATAAAAACTATGTCAATAAAATTGTTTATTTTAAAATTATAAATTGAACTATTAATAAAGTGTAATTGTTATTATTAACTGTAAATAAATTAAGTAAATGTGATAAAAATATTCATCTTAAATAGACAGATTCAAAGAAACGGAACGTTCAGTTGATAGTGATTGACACTACTGAATCGACATTGAATCGATGAATATGAGCGGCCATCTTATAATCGGAAGTTTGTATAAATTTTTTTCACCAACTGATTCGATACGTCAAAGCCATCGAATGGAAGATCGAACAATTTCATTACGACAACGTCACAAAGATTGTCAATTTTGAACTGTCACAAAAACCACTTGAAAAGAATTCAACATAGTGGCAAAGATAAATCTAATCAGATCTTTTCATAAAACAAACATCTAAAATTGCTTTTAAATTTAGAACAAACCGAATGCAAATTAAAACTTAACCTTCTAGACCTCCTATACCACGCCAATACTTTTCAAAGACCTTAAAACCTGTTTCGTCGGTCCCCGGTCATGTCCCACTAATTAAGGGCCTCATAAAACATAAGGATCGTCAATCAAGGTTTAAGGACTTAGTGAAATATAGCTTTGTTATAGGCAGGACAGAACTGTCTTGGATGATTAAAATCTCAAGTTTTGAGAAGGTGGCATTTTTGTAATATAAGGAAAGTTTAATATAACAAAACTTATGTTTTATTGCTGCTACTCAACATTTTTATTTCATGATGTGTGCATACGATTCATTAAATAAGTATACTTATACCTAATGAAAAACGTATATTTGTGAATAAAATACGAATGAATATTTGTTTTTAAAATACACTTTCCAGTGTAGTTATCTATGTGTGTTATAATCACTCATTAAAATCACAAGTTCGATTTTGAACATTTATTATGTTAAAATAAAAAACAAAAGTATTTTGGCATTGAAATCATATAAAATAAACACGACCTTGCCATTCCGACAATGAAGAGATTTCAGATATGAATTTAAAAAATGTCATGTTAAGTTTTTTCTCAGGTATTTTTTCTTTCAAAATTTGTCATCTTAAGCGCCATCTAATGTAAATAGATGAACTATTTTTTTAACCCCGTATTCAGTCAGAAAATGTAAAACCGCCACATCCTCTTGTTCTTTCTACATCATATACCTTTCAATACTGAGTGACAGTGTGTTTATCAAGGTGCTATCAGTTGAAATGTCTGGACATTGCAAATTTACTTCCACAGGGTCACTGCACGCCACGTCAAGGTGAAATACATTGTTTCTATTTGATGGCCATGCGTTTAAATCAGAATGACTTTAAAAGCGAATCTCTTCGTATACCTACTTAACACATATGTAACGTCAAATGAATGTTTGCTTTGTTTCCAGTATATAAAATACTAGCCACCGCGCGCGGTTTTACCCGCGTAGTTTTTGATCCCGTGGGAATTTCGGGATAAAATATAGCCTATAACCTTCCTCAAGAGTTGGGCTATCAAATGCAAAAAGAGTTTTTCAAATCCCACTTGTAGTTTCTGAGATTAGCGCGTTCAAACAAACAAACTCTTCAGCTTTATATATAGATGTTTAACTTCATGGGGTTGAGATTGAAAGTGGATTCATACGATTCATTCATAGAAAATACTTAGATCTTTAAAAACTTTAAAACACTTTGCTTATTTCGTCTCATGAGGTCTTGATACTGTGTTTAATGCTTTTTTAATCGGACTACGGAATTCATATATCAATTTGTAATAGAGTTTTCGCATAAAACAGTTTTATAGTAGATACGAAAATACAGCTTTTAAAAACAGATGAAGCAGCACTTTTTACCATAATTTCACGATAAAAAGTGTTTTCTTTAAAGCTGTTTTCAATTTAAACTCAATCTCTGAGAAAAAATATAAAAACTGTAAAAAATAATCTAATCAAAATAAACAACCTAATAGATGTATTTGTTGACCTTTTAGCTTGAGTTGAAAAAAATATAGAATGTTAAATGCTAACTTGTAAAGGAAATTCAACTGAGAGTATACTGAATTAATTGACGATGGTTTGAGTGACAAAGTGATGCCGCTTCTGAGCTTAGGTATATTGGAATACCAACATTTTTATTGCACTTAATTCTATAAGCAAACATAGATTGCAGGATTTTTAGTTAATTTATTAAAAGTGAACTATTCAGTCTAAGTTGCATAATTATGATAAATAAGTTCGTTCATTGGAAATTTGCCAGTCTCATTCTTTAAAAGATAAACTGCAAAATTTATAGTATATTTTAATAATATAATTTAAAATAAAATTGTAACGCAATTTAAAGTTCAACGGGTATAACCACCCAAAGCTGCTTGTATTAATATAATCCAAAATTCCAAAAGATTTTGCGTGCCTCACTTTGCCTACGATTAACAAGGTAGGACCTTAATTCGGGGTTCCGTAGCCCTAGGGACACAATTTTAGGGTTCAAACGAAAACTATGCTCAATTTAATTTATTAGTAACGTATCTCTGAAAGGGGATTAATTCGGATAAAGTGATTTGTTTTAATTGATTTTGGTAGTTAACGGTAGAATTTGTTAACGTACAAAAATTTTGTACTTTATGATCATGTTATACCTACTTTAGAAGTAAGAAATAAAGAGGAGGGATGGATAAAAGAATATTTTTTTACCGGATTTACGGATTGACTCTTTTTCTTCCTAAACTGGGATAGCCGTGGGATACTTTTATCCTAAGATTTCCTTAGGGATTTCTGCCCCCGGAAATGAAATAGCTACCTCTAAGTACTGCAATATAAGTAGGTGTCGTGTTTCTGCAGTAAGTAATATGGACATTGCGTGGGTTTGTAATTAAACAACTTAAAGTGTGTACTTATATCACTGTATGAGAAGGAGAGAGAGAAAAAAACTGTTTTAAATTTGTAGGTATTTGACTGGACTTGATATAAGAATTGAAATATTGTTTTAATAGAGTAGATGTATAGTACGACTATAATAGACTTGCCTGCGGTTCGAGCACAGAACTTTGTCGACTCGTATGTTTACGAATGTCCGTATAGTATGGAGTCGGTTGCAAGTTTTGTAGTAACATTGTATTTTTTAATTTTACAGTTATTTAAGAGTTCAACATGTTTACAAACATTTAAAATTAACAAGGCACACATTTATTTTAGCTGGCCGTGTGGCAAAGGATAGATTTTAATTATTGTTTACAAACCATCTCCATACTATACAAACATTCTTAAAATTACGAGTCGATAAAGTTCTGTGCTCGCACTGCTGACCCGATGAGTCTCTGGGAGGCGTAGAAGAAAGAGGACAGAGAGGCCATCATGACTTTAGCCACTTAGGCATTATTTAAGCTTTTTGTTGCGAATAAAGTGTACCTACAACAGCACTACTTCTTACCTTTATCAGAACTAATAAAATTATAAGAAATGTATCATATAAAGGAAATAAAAATTATTATGGTGCTCAAAATATGTAACTACACATGCCTTCTGAGAAGATATTATTGCCATACGAAAAAATGCATTTTAAAACATATAATCTATTTCATTAAAGTTTAATTACGAACTACAAGACATTAATTTTAGTTTTAACAGGAAAATTATAATTATATCACTGATTACGTGTGATGGGAACATGTAATTTCTTAAAAGTGTAAAAAAATGTTGTCTGTGGAAGCACAAACCGCCACGTAAAAAGTGTTGCAACTCATTTCGCACTAAGCTTGTGTTGCTAGCACTAATTATTAGTGACTACATTTTTTTAATAATTGTAAATTCTGCCAGCTACTCTAATTGATGCAGTGGGTGTGCAAAGAGGTTTTAATATTCATGCTGTTCCAAGTATCATGCACGGTGTGTTTTTCATTTCATTTTCTTGTTTATTAAGTGTGGATTAAATACTAAATACGGGCCTAGATAGAGTTATAAAGTACCGTCTGCGTATTGAATAAAAAAACTAAGCTACGTGATGATATTTTTAATAATTTGAACAGAGTCTGAACACGAAGACATAACTGTTGAACAGAACAATTATCTCAACTTGCTACTTCAAAATCACGACGTTTCTGTAGGCGCACAGGCACCAGCAAACACGCGGAACTGTGAACCGGAAAATTTTGACAGCTGTCATTTTTGACAGGCCCCCGTCAGAATTTATGACTAAATTACCGTCGAAACAGTATGGAAACGTGTCGTGAGAAATGAAGGATGGCATGTCGAGATATAATTAATTAGAAATACTGCTCGATGCTTAAGCAAACATGCATTACACGCACGGACACGCGGTCTGCATTTTAGTTGTAAATACGTTGTACAGGTAGGTACAGACGGACAGATTTGTGTGATAAGCAAATCAAGCGAAAATTGAAAAGTAACGAATGTTCTTGCCGAACGCGAGATTTTCGCTTGAGTACACATTAATACCACTTTGATATAGACGCTCCTATAATTCTCATACATGCCTATTACTTTATACCCGAACTGCCTCTCTGTCTCTATATAATTTTTACTTTTTTCTCATGTGCAATAACAACCGTGTATATTGTGTAGGTATAGTAGTCTATTAAAAAATTCTGTGGATGATTACCGCAAGTAATTTTGTAACGCAGTTTTATGAGTTAGGTTAGATAAAAAAGCAAGTAGGCATTTAAGAATGCTATTCGTCATAAAGATTGCATAGTTAGTAGAAGAATAACTTTATTTAATTCTAAGTAGGTACCTACCTACCTACGCTATGTACATAATAACCATTATTGATCGATTTAAATTTTATTTCATAGAGTTAGGTGTGCAATTAATATACCCGCCTACTTGAAAAATCTTCACGATCTTATAAATTAATTTGATTAAATAAATCATGTTATGTGTCATGTGTTTTCGCGAAAATAATCTTTAATTACGAAATGCCCTGTCACTACGATCCAGATGAAATTGTTGTGCTCATCCTAGACTCGGTCTACTTTTATTCAAAATTTCATCCAAATTCGCTCAGTAGTAAATGCATAAAAGAGTAACAAACATCCCTCAATTTCAAGTGTATGATATTAGTCGCTAATGAATGTTTCAACTACAAAAATGACGAAAATCTAAAATTTTTAAAGTTTAAATACAAACGTGTTTCATTTCGAATCGGATTTAATTAATTTTGTTGATATTATCCGCCCACTCATTGAAAATAAAGTTAATTTTGCATTATTTTAAGCGCGTGATACGAAAGTCATGAATTTCATTTGTTTACATAGGTAGGTTTCAATAATTTATAGTAAGTTATGATTAAACTGAAGCGATTTTATCTGTCTGTTTAAACGTGAACATCTCAGGAACTGCCAGTCCGATATTAGTAAATATTCTTGAAAATCGATTAAGTTCAATTAAGGAGAGTAACATTTTCTAACTATAAAAATATTATACACCGTCTGTTTGTATTTTCGACACCAACTGTTTTCACTAGGTCTATTTGTTGTGTGCTAAGTAAAATTAAAAATTATATAAAATACAAAAAATCATCAACACCTTTTTCGTTATTTAAAAATAAAAATTCAAATTATCAAATTCGAATGCAACAAGAAGTTATCCAACTAAATAGGTTATTAAAAAAACATAATAAGGACTGCAATGTTATTTTTAAAAACCATACTCTTTAAGCGATACAAACGATTACCAACTGTAGTACAGTTAGTAAAATAGGCAATTTACTTTGAACTTTATACTCATAATTCCGACTTGCATTTGTCTTTAAGCTCGATAACTTTATCTGTGCCCGTAGGTACATAAAATACTCGCATTTTGAATATTTTATAAAGTTGGCAGACCGTTCGTAGCATGTCCTCTTATTATTTTAATGGATTTATGCTATTTACATAGCATATGACATAATTTGTACCTTGGTCAGTCATTCAATCAAAGTATCAACAGATTACATTGATTGAGGCACTTTGTCAAACTACTCAATAATATTTATTCATAAGTACAGTAAACCTACTTGGTAAAACTACCAAATTTGTTTAACAAATCCTAAATTTAAAAATGTTTTTTGTATGATTAATCCCGCGTTACTTCTTTATTTTTCCTAGGCCAATAAGAAAAAACCATAAAATAATTATTAAATGTTCCTATTAGAACTTTGGGCGGCATCTTTTCTTACTAATATTATACATGTGAAAGTTTGGATGGATGGATGTTTGTTCCTCAATATCAGCTGAAAAGCTCAACGGATTTGGATGAAATTTGGCATAGTGATAGAGTTCAGTCTGGAATAGCTACTTTTTATCCGGTATTCCCGCGGGATTCAAAATCGCGTGCATAATACCGCGCAAAACAGGACAGTAAAAGTTCGCGGATTTGAAATGAACAGACGGCAGTCTTACCGCTTGACGTGATTTCTTTCAGACAACCTTCAGGTATGGATTATATTGGATAAAAAACATGGATAAAATTGCGTCAATCATAATAGGTAGCCTACCTACCTATATAAAAAAAATTACACTTTTTTGTTATTTCTTGTAACCTATTATGTAATTAAAATGCTCCATTTCAACATTAATGTTACATAAATAAGCTTCTAAGGGAGCAATTTACTGTAAAGTGTATAAACTTATAATTTATTAGCAAATAGTTGTCAAATGCTAAATGTTATTAAAGCGATTAAGTTATTAAAGTAAAACCTATTCTTAGATAAATATGGTCTACAAATCGTGGCATACTTTAGGTACCTATACCTATGCAGAAGTAAGTTTTGTTATAAATTCGGTTTCTAACTAAATAAAAACTAAGTAATCTTAAATAATATATACTTACAATAAAATATAGAAAGTATTGTTTTTACGCTGTGATGAATAAAATAAACTGTTTAGAAGATCCTTTGAGAGAAAGTAATATTCACATAATATTGCTAAAATACAATATCTATTCGATCCTCATACGCAATAAGGTAAAATGTGACTTTGCAAAGGCGTCGAGTGACTTAGGATTTTGCAACATATTTTTATCAGGCAAAGATGGGCCTAGTACCTAATAGTTTTAAAATCGAATATTATTCGGTTTAATGAAACATACATACAGTAGAATCCGATTATTATGACTCCGCTTATATTGACCAACCGCTTATTATGATGTGTTTACACGGTGAAGTTTGGTTTTCATTTTTTCATTTGGTTTCAACTAAGTCGGATATAATGACTTCGCCTATAGTGACATATCGCTTATTGTGACCCTTTTTTATCAAATTTCGTCCGCTTATAGTGACCGACCGTATGATTTCTAACATCTTTGGCAAAGTTCGGGAGAGTCACTTTATACTCAAAGACTTTCGGCGCGTGAAAGGCTTTTTTGATTTGAGCCTCAGAGCGTAGATTTACTTATTGAGTCTACTTATTAATATCTACTTTGATTTATCGCTATTTTATTCCTCTCTATTAAAATAAATCACATACTAACTTAAACAGTTTATTTATTCTTGCAGTAGGTACCTATGCTTTGTATGACGTCCGTTTAGTATGACTTGTTTCTTATTTCCCTTCGATGTCATTATAAACGGATTCCACTGTACATACATAACTTCACGCCTGTATCGCATAGGTATGGGGTAGGCAGAACACCAGAGGCTATAAAACCATCTGGTGTCACGTTTGACAAATTTGGAAGTATTATTATGATGGAGAGAGACTATTGCAGTGACAGGAGGTCCGCCTATCACTCGCGAAAACGCCAATAAAACCTCCGTCCCTTAACTGACTTTTACAGTTTGCCCGGGAAGAGAAGCAGCTGGCATATTCTATGTTTTTCTTTAACTCCTAGTCCATCATGGAAGGTTTAATGATATTCAAACAATTTACTCACTTGGTTTGGACCACATTACCTACTTGGTTATGACTAAATAGGTTTTGGTATCATAATCGTCAGTGCTATGAAAATTAATCAACTCCGTTCTCTACGAAATTAATTGAAAAAAAAATTACGCTTTTTGTTTTTTTCAATGCATTTACTTTAGGTATACGATTCTATTAAGTCATAATAAGGTTCTTTTAAGCAAAAAATGCATAAAAGTCGCTAACTGTACAAGATTAAATTAGAGTTTCTTGCAATTTCTTTTAATGTCTATGTATTATAAAGAACAGAGTAGGTTCCAAAATAATTTTTAATATAGGCGAGAACCCCATTCGCGAAATCTTACAAATATTTTTATTCAGCATAAGGATTGAGAAAATGCACCATAATATACAGAGTGACTGGTGGGTCACTTTTGAAATTCAAGGACGTGATAGTTTGAGCTCATTCATGAAGAGAAAAAATATAATATAAAATAAATATTAATTATTTACTGAGTAAACTTAACCGAAAGTTAAAGAATTGATTACGAAACGCATGGTTACACTAGCATTGGCAGCGATCCGCATGCCAGGTCACGTGGCGCAATTGACTCGGGCGTAAGTAAAGTAAATAGTAACAAAACTTTATTTATTTATAGGCAATTGAAGTGAAAAATTAAGTACCTACTCTCATTCAGTATCTAAAATTTGTCCAGTCACCCTGTATATGTATATTTAAAGTAAATATTATTCAGAGATCTATTTTAACAGGTTATTTGTGTTATTTAGTGAATTATTGAAACATTAAATACCTTTGAGTTATTTTTGTTCAATTTGAAAGACTTATGACAAATTTCATCGCTAATATCAGAAACGACAGCAAAAGCTGTCAAACTAACTCAAACTAAAGTTTTGAGAATATACTGAACTTATTTGCAAGCTTTTAAAATAGGTGGGTATCTGAATAAAGTTCGTATTTCTAGGTTGCTGGTGTTTCTGTAATAAAAATTACATAATTTCAGTGAACATTTCGTGTAGGTTATAATTAGGTAATCGTTGTTTAAGAGAAGTGACTGAAACAAGTCTCTGTAGGTGTTGTTTCTTTCAGTTTTTAAAGGTGTATAATTTTTCTTAGAGAGTCGCAATTTTAAATGTAACACACCCAATATTACAAATTTAATTTAATTTATGGACGTAATGGGTTTAGGCTTAAGTTCGCTTACTTAGGATTCCCGTAGGTAAATATATTCTAATGCGTGTATATTATTTTAAATAGTATAGATGTACCTATTCCTTTAAACAACAGCATAAGTAACAGTCGACAAATACCCTAATAAGTTTTTCACACAAGGTAATGAACTTAGTTCACTTTAGGGCGTCTGAATAGCAATTATTTTCCACAGAAAATCATCCACACATACAAACTCCTTACAATCAGATACTTACGTTTCAGAAGTGGTATATACCTAAAGGGTCTGGTAGTTATCGCCACAAACCATCAATTAAAAGTTTAAGTCACAGATATACCTAATACATAGTTTATAAAAAATGTATGTATAACAATAATATAAAATAAAATGTTGCTTCCATGCTGGACTGGGAGCAAAAGAAAAACATAGAATGTGCCAGCTGCTTCTCTTCCCGGGCATACTGTAAAAGCCAGTTAAGGGACAGAGGTTTTATTGGCGTTTTTGTGGGCGATAGGCTGACCCCCTGTCACTACAATAGTCTCTCTCCATCATTATCATACCTCCAAAGTCAAACGTGACATCAGATGGTGTTACATCCTCTGGTGTTCTGCCTACCCCATAAGGGACACAGGCGTGAAGTTATGTATGTATGTATGTAATTCTATAGTGCGACATTTGTACAACTCTAATACATGCTGTCTGACAGTAAAATATGTGATCACAACCAAAAACCTAACAACCTAAATGTACTATATTTTATGCAATAAAGGAATTTTAATTTTTTTTTTGAAAACAAGCAAAACTTTCATCGAGACTTCACTTATAACATCCACATAATACTTATCAGTACTAAAAATAAGATGCATTATTAGCAAAACGCAACTTCTCTCTTGTAAATCACTAGTTAGTGGTCTTCACTTAGCAGTTATTCAATTCTCACCTCTGACACTTGGCTGTTGACATATTAAACACAATGACAGCAAACATTTTGTAAACAATATTAATTCACATTAATTTAAATGCTCCTGCGATTTATGACGTTTATATTGTAGATGCTTATAATAATATCTATGTGTGAAGTAATAAGACAAATAATATGAAATAGAAAGAGAAGATTAGTTTTTGTCTTTCTCTTGCCCGTAAAGTGTGTAAATGTTGTTTAACTTATAATGAGGTTTTAGAGCAAAATTTCATTATTTTTTATGGTCCTTAGTAAAATTAACGTGTAGTTATTAATGGTTTTAGTTTCATTTGGAAAATACAAACTTTCAAATATGATAATCGTTTAGTAAATAGATTGGATATTAAATTTAACTACTTTAAGCGTTCATTTTAATTAAATTTGTAATAAGGATAAAGAACATTATGACTATTACTTAGAATTTAAAGTACCGTGAACAGAAATTACTATGGTCGCAAAGTGTTTAATAATAAAAATAAATTAGCCAAACGGCAAAACCAATTGAATAGCACTAAATAAGCTAAAATGTGCTACTGTTTATGGAGACTATACAACAGAACTAAGAGCTTTAAGTATAAACCTTTACCTCACAAACTTGGCCAAATGGTAGGTACTTAAAACTAAGACCACTCATACTTATCATTCCACTAATTTATACATTCATGTAGGCCGTCAGGGACCTAATCTTTTTTATGTTGTAGGTAATACAGATTATAACGTGGTTATCCTAGTAAATCCCCTAGGAATTGAACCCAGAAATTCTCGTACCTATGAAATATATCTATAATGTATTTATATTATATTTATTTGAATTTATATTCTAGGTTCCTCCCTAGTTCGCTACATGGTATCCCATAACACAAGCTACCTATGCTTACTTTGGGGCCAGTAGTTGGTGTGATTATCTGGAGATTTTATCATTTATGATTATAAAGGAAAAAAATATTTGTAAGATATTTATTATACCAAAGGTAGGTTCCTCCTTAAAGGAATAAATATTTAATAAGCTTCAGCTTATTTCAGCGATTATAGTCTAGAAACTTCTCCAATCTTTTTTTATTTTACAAATCAGTGCTGGTTTGATTGCATTGGTCAATATTGCTTAATAAATACACTGTATATGTTAGAAATACAAATAAAATATAAATAGAAAAAGCAGAAAAGTGTGTTTTTTGTCAATTTTTAGAATTTTCACTTGAAAGACACTACGAAACATTTTAAACTTTATTTAAACAATGGTCGCATTGAACGCCTGTTTTGTCGCACAATTACCGAAAAACACGGAAGTTCAAGGGCATAACTTTAACAATTAAGTGCTATAAAGGGTTTTTGTAAAGTTGTACGATTGTCACAATATTCCCCTTTTGCCTACTTCCTACGAGTTTTTTTACCTTTCGGGCCTTTGAAGTCTCCCCGAATTTTTGGGACACCCTACAGCATATTTGGGCAATTGAAAACAGACGGCTTTTCATAAAATTTTGTAAGTAACATTTTGTAAATATTATAAAAGTCGAAAATGCTGAGGTTTTTTGAAGAGGTAAAACGGGCCGTGGTGAGCCGCTGTTTTAAAAACTTTTTGATTATTAAATACGGATAAGTTTTTTTAAGAATCAAGGAAAGAGTTTAGTAGTATTTTAATTCTATTTATATATTATTATAACTTTGTAATATTAAAATAAAGTAAGAAACTTAACTAAACCAGAAACTAAAACGCTAAACTTCCATCGTGAATATTTACGTATGTAAAAGTTAAACTATTTAATTTCTTATCCAAATACATTTGTGTTTTTCTAAGAAATATTCAAAGCATGTGTCTTGTTCATCTTTCTAGTGTTTTTCTACAAAAATATAGAACTTTACTTCATGTTTAGGCTACTTCAGACTAGTTTATTAATGTATGCGGAATCACGACCCGACGGCTGCTAAGATTTGGCCGAAAAAAATGCGCCTAAAGCTGCAACGAGCCTGTGCAATGTAACTTAGCAACTTAAATCTACGAAAAATGCACTGTATATTAAAAAAACATGTTTATTTTGCTGCGTTTATAAAAAAATTCTATACATTTAAATAATAATTTTAATAATAAATTTAGGTAAGTACTTTATTTATTGAAAAGTTTGTAGAGCAAGAAGTTTTGTTTTAGTTTGCGTTTCTATTAGGTACATCTAACTCAACTCTTTGGCGATATTTGGCAATAATATTGTAGCATAAATAAAAATAAAGACCATTTATTAAATGTCTTAATTTTTTCTGTTTCTATAAACTAATTTGTGATATTTTAGAAACATTGTTTTTGTATTTTTTTATATTATATCTAGATTTTGATAAAAAAAATACTGGCCATCAAGACGTTGATGATTTTAGTAAAATAATATGTATTTTTAAGAATACAAATATGAAACTGCTGTTATTAGGCGTGCTAAAAGTCAAACAAACAGTTGATGTTGATGTAAACAAACAGTTATGCTTCTACCTAGCCACCTATCGTTTTACTAAGTTTTCCCTATAAACTGCTACTTACCTCGCACTCATGTATTAATTTATTGTAATAATTTCGTGCAAAATTTCACACACAACACTGATATCACGTAAAGAGAGACAACACGATCACAGACTACTCCAGCAACGAGCGTCGGCGGCTACTGACCTGCCACTCTTGGTGATCACCATCTCTGTGCCGAGTTTGTGGAACTTCTCCCAGAGGTCTTTTCCCTCGAGGGTGACTTTGGGGTCATCGACGACGCCATCGTCATCGGGAGGTAGCGGTGCGTACGGTGGCGGCGGGGGTTTGAGTAGCGGGCAAGGCGCGGACAGTGCGGCGGCGATGGCGGCTGGTAGGTACGGCGGCGGCGGCAGGGCTCCGGCCGTCAGCAGCGCTGACACGGAGAAGTCGCTCGGCCGCGGCGCCAGCAGCGGGTGGAAGGCGACGGCGTCGCGCCGGTCTCCGCCCTCGAAGCGCATGCCCGCGCCGCCCGGGGCCCACGGCGCGCGCTCCACGACCGGCGAGCTGGTGCCCTACAGTGGCGGCGGCTCATACACGCTCCGTGCGGTGCAGCGACACCGGCAGGCGTCAAACGACTGGCTAGCGCGCGGCGCCGCGTGCGACACCCCTCCCTGCGCCGCCCACTGCGCGGGGCCCCCGGCGCCGGGCGGGACCGACTTGTTTTTCCGCCGAGGTGTCCGCCGCGCCACACCTCACCCGCTCCGCTAATCTGGTTAATGCCGCCGCTCCACCGCCGCCTCCTTCTAATTGGACACGTTTCCGTTGCTTCATCAATTGAGCTCGTTACGGTGGCAATATCTTTTGTCCGCAGATAGCCTCGCTATGAGTGCTCGCCGACTCTACAAACCGACCTCCTACTAACTCTCCGGTTGTTCTTCTAAATACGAGCTCTGGCATAAATGTTTTACCGCTTGACAACTTTTATTTTTGTGGTTTTATTTTTCAAATGTTTATTATTTTTATACGAAATTAATGAAATAAATGAGTTTCTATTTTTCCAATTTTAAATGAACCAATTTCTTAACTTTTTAATTTGTAAAGAAACATTTATTTTAAAATTGTTTGGTATTTTTAAACAAAGACATAATTTTTCTTATATTAAAAATAATGGCATTCTTAACTATACTATACTGAAGCAGTTTATTGAAAAACATATTTTTTGTTGCAGCTCTCTAGTAGATACTTACTGACTACATAAACGGATTAAATAACTCTACCATATAATTAAACACTTCTTTATGGTCAACGACCGCAAATAAAATTGAATTCCTACAACTTTATATAAAATGCTTTGAATTCACGTACTTATTCTGAATGGTGTCATAAAGTATAAAATAACTTTTCTTTTATAAACATTTTTTCAGCCTGCCATCTATTGGCGAATAGCGAGAATCACTTTGAAGTATTTACTAACAGCGGGCAATTTATTTTTATGAGTTTTAATTAACACTTAAGTTTATAAGTATTGGTAAAGTCTCCATTATATTATGGTTCTTGTGAAGTCTCTGTACTTATTATAAAAAAAGGAATTGATGTTACGCCTATGTTGAGATTATTTTCTTTTTCATATTAAAAGATTTCGCAATAAGTTTATAAATTACGATATTATATATATTTTTTTCATATAAGAATGTACCTACCTCCTTATAAGGGAGTAATTCCTTTTATATTTAGTCAAACAAGTATTAAAATTCATTTTAACATATCTTCGACCAAAAGTTATGACACTAATTGAAAGTATGAATTCATTTGGAACCGTTTCAAAGTATATTCTAATAACAATAAGCATACATTTGTGAGTTATCAGTTAGAGAGATAAGGTTGTATTTCTCAGGCTGCGTGGATAAGACGGTAAACCTCAAAGTAAAAGGGAAATTCGGTTAAGGGAAGATCTGTCTTAAGTGAGGGGTAATTGTAGGGTGCACAACAATAGCTCGCCCTCAAATTTATTCAAATTATTTAAAAAAATCAATTTAAGGTTTTTGTTGATTGGAAAAGTATATCGTATCTAATAGTAGCACGTACCTACCTATCTCATACAAATACAGGGAAACACGTAGGTTATAATATTTTATAGTAAAAATTATTTCTTTCGTTGAAATTTCTATACTTTCAATACTTGATTCTATCAATATAGGTAGGTACTACATCTACCTACTGAGGACACCATTACGATTTATCAAATAAATATGTAAGTCATGTACGCCATTTGACTACGCGTACCTACTTAGCACCTATCAAAGTAAATTATCAACAGTTATTACCTATTAATAAATGAGTTGCTACAATATTTAAATTTATTTATTCACATTAAAACTTGAAATGAAGCAGGTAGGTATCTATTTTTGTTATTCAAAAACTTTATAGTTTCCTCTATATTTCCTTCATTTTATTTAGGTTTTATGATTTCCAATAACAAAAATAAAAACAATAATTTAGAACTGTAATTGAAAATTTATCTAAGACTTTTATATTTGTTAACTTGCGAGGCTGACTGTATTCGAAAGTGTTTTCAAATAAGTGTTAAATCAAAGTGGAAATTGTGGGTGCTGCTAAATTATGCCAAGATTCGTCGCTGTAAGTTATTAAGAGTTATTGATCCTCTTCCGTTTTGTGGTTCTGTTCTAAATTCGAACGTTTAAAAAAGATTGGCAGCCGAAAGAAAAAGAAAAAAAATCAGAAGTTGTCCTTGTTTTTTTGTTTATTCCTTTTTCAAAACTAAATTATTTTTTCTTTATTGCAATTTTTTCAATTTCAATTTTTCAATTTGAAATTGGAAGTTGTGATTATCTTTAGCTTCATTCATTAGAAGTCAAAGTAGGTACTGAAATGATTGCCTAGTTGCATAGATACTCGTAGTATCATACAGGGTAAATTATTCTATTGAGGATTGTCGTATTGATTATTGTATTTTGATGTCATAAGCAATTTTTTATGTTTAGGTATGACACGTCTTAGATATGTAGTGTCTAGTAGGTAGATAATTAAGTTAGAAACTACCTATGCACATATGTCAGCAGACAAAAGGGACCTAAAATAAAAACCAGAAATAGGTTATATACATATAGGTAGGTATAGGTTAAAATTTTGGTAAGTAGGTACCTACTATGTAGGTATCCTAAATTTGTCAAGGTATGTAAGGTCAAATGTATGTACCCTTTTTGGATTTTGTAATTTAGAATAATAATCGTTTATGAAATTCTTAAGGGTAAAAATACAAAATTTTATGCCAGTTAAAATAAATATAGGTACTCAAGTACCTACCTAAATGTATACCTAAGTATACGGAATTTTGTAAGTTATTGGACGTAATAACTAACTTACCTAAGTGTTTAAAATACGAATAACAGAAATATAGATTTCCTAAAGTTGTATCCAAATATAAACCTCATAGAGGCTATAAAAATCCATGATTAAAGTAGGTAAGTAAGTTACCATTTCTCCGGAAATTTCCAAGATAGATTACCTACCCAAGTAGCTGTATACAGATTACAGATTGAAATCGTGTATACATTTTTCTATGCATACAGATAGCAATCAAAACTTTTTATGGCAACAGACATCAGCAAAATGGCGTAAAAATCTAACATAACCAACTTTACTACATTAATATGGTTATACTTTACTAAAGTCGTAAAAAGGTAACAATTTCAACTGAGCACTTACTAAATTACTGCGAAGCGGGAAAATGCAAATTTCACTCTTATCGTTAAAGCTTTAAGGTTGTTGGGTGTTGTTATTTATTTTTAATTTGATGGCCAGTCATTAAGGAATTTAAATATACTGTAAAACCTTAGATGTATGCTGGTTATATGCACTACGTAGCTTGTAGTTACAGTCATGACTGTGCTTCCTATTTATTATACTTAACTCTATATCTAGGAGTAGTTATTTGAACTCATTATACAGGGTAGTTTTTTTTGAATATCAAAATATTTTAGGAGAAGGTTAAGAATTATGTGTAGATTCAATTTAGGTATGCCAAAAAAAATTGTACCTATATTTTTTTTATTGAAATGTTACAATTCTTTTAAGTGATCAAATTTTTCTGACTATTGAAAATATAATATTTTGTTAACTTATGAGAATAAAAAAATATCAATTCTTAACCTTCTTCTAAATTATTTTGATCTTCATAAAAACACCCTATATAAGAAAAGTGTAATAGAACTTGCTTAGTAAAATAATGTGTTAATAGATGTCTACCTACGTACATTAAACGTGCTTAATACAGCAAAGATATTACTGTACTACTACCTAATATTCTAAACGTTTTCCACTGAAATGGCTGAGTTTATATAGGTACCTGTGGTTTCGCACATAGGATACATACTTTTATAATTTTTGTTTTGTTTTTAATCGGGTCTTCACCTGTTCAATGTTATAACAGGAGAACGACCAGTTTCATTTAAAGTCCAGTCAGCAGCTAAAAACTAGTTCGTTCCTTAGCCCGCAGATTCCACATTCGACTTACCAGGTACTATAATCAAGTTATTTTGCTGATTCTGCAACTCCGAAATTCTGGTAATGCAGGATTTTCATACGCCGTAGCCCTGTTCTATCTCCAAGTATTTCGGATAATATTTTTTGAACACTGCGTTCCTTCGAAAAACTGTCACCTTCGACCCATTTTCAGGAGATCGAAGTCATGCCTTGGTCAAGTTAAAAAAGATGCAAGATTGTAAGCATTTTACAAACTTAATTAAAACACTTTTTATAATGATTTATCGCTAATAATAAAATTTTTATATTTTATCTCGACTGTTTTGTGTCTCTCGTGACCACGTGTTTTGTTTTTAGATTATTAATCGCGAAAATTTAAGACAATATTATTTTACAAACTTTACTTAAGTAGCCTTCTACATACCATGATTCGTCATATAATCACCTTTTTTACTTGTGAACCTTTAACAGTTCTCTACTCTGGCTTTCGCAGGCAAATACTCAAACTGGCCCAGTGCTTTCAATGAATGATAGAATATTTCGAGTGCTCAAATGGCTTATTACAAACCTATGTATCCCCACAGATGGCGCTACGTGCTCTTCGTACACGGACTTGGTAAAACTTTATTTGCTAAATTTATTTCGCGATTAATTTCATCGTAACCACTATTTTAATGATAATTAATTTAGAAAACTTTTTTTAATCTATGGATTAGGGTATGTAAAACAAAATAACCTCCTTTTTTAAGTCGGTTAAAAATCCGTCTGATGGTTTCACAGATTTGCGCGTTCGAACAAAGATTCATAACATATTTCCTTGCGTAAATTGACACAGCCTAACACTAAAAGCGTACGTCAGGCACAATGACTCATCGTCCTTAGGTAAACATATACAAGTTTTGTCTCCCAACGCTTGTGAGTTCTACTAACTTATACCTATCCAATACCTACCTGCAATATATGCCGTAATGTACTTGGAATTCTGATAATCTAACCTCGATAACCTTTCACTCAGATATTACTTACCTTACCTAGGTTAGTGACGAGACAAGATAGTGAATGTATAACGGTTCTTTCAATATTTCCATCTTGAGCATACATCCTAGATTGTATCTCAATCATATTCAATTTTTTGTGTGTATCTGTGTGTGTTTTTTTTTATGTTGGCATAACAACGTGTATACAATTTTGTGTGTTTTATATCTGAAAAAACCTAGATCATAATTCAACTTTAACACAAAAACTTGCCAATAACGTAACCAATAATGACCACTTTGGGGTAAACGTATGTGCCTCAGACGCCAGTGGTGGCGGGTTCGATTCCCGCCCGGAACAAGAAAAAAAAATGTTCCGGGTCTGGGTGTTTATCTATATGTGTATTTTTATTCTAGGTTCCCCCCTAATTCGCTACTAGGGTATCCCATAACACAAGCTATGCTTATTTTGGGGCCATGTAGTTGGTGTGATTGTCTGGGGATTTTATTTATTTATTATAAACTCGTTATCTCCAAGACTTTCCCTATTAAAAAAATAATAATAATGTAAAATCTAGACTCTACAATTATTTGAATCGACACCATATCAATGTAGCTGTTACTCCAGGCTTCCATATGTCAAGGTGAGTGCGCAAGTTTGAACAAATTGAACCCTCACCCTTTTACCATCGGATTACTAGACGCAGACAGAACTTCCATCCGTATGTGGTAGATATTCCGAAAAGTCGAACTAAGCGCTTTGTCAGTTCCTTTTTGATACGTGTCGCCAAGGTTTGGAATGAACTGCCTGCGTCTATTTTCCCTGACCAGTATAGTCCTAGTACTTTTGAGCGTCGAGTGAATAGTTTTTCTTGGATGGACGTGTACCACCTTAGTCTTTATGTTCACTTAACATCAGGTGTCATGGAAGACAAACGTTCTATCCATACTTTATAAAAAAAAGGTAATGGCAAATTTACATGTTATTTTTTTTTTTTTTTTTTATATTGTAAGGATAGGACGTTTGTCTTCCATGCCACCTGATGGAAAGTGCGCATGAAGACTATGGTGTTACACGTCCATCCACGAGAAACCTATTCACTCGACACTTAAAAGTTCCAGGACTGTAGTGGTCAGGAAAAAAAGACGCAGGCAGATTGTTCCACACCTTGGCAATCCGTACCAAAAAGGAACTATCGAAGCGTTTTGTTCGACTTCTTGGTATATCCACTATATACGGATGGAAGTTCTGTCTGCGTCTGGTAGTCCGGTGGTGAAAAGGGGTGGGTTAATATCCTAATAAGATTATACAAAGCGCAACCGACCTTGAACTTAAGAGTCTTTGTAAACTAGACTTGTATGTAATCCTTATAATTTTCAAGTTACATATAAAATTAAGCTACGTTTATTGTACTGAACTATGATAAATATCTCCAGACCATAAATATCTTTTCATGGAGTAGAGATTGAGCCTTTCCCATTTCCGGCTCTTGAAAGTTTATTTTAAGCATTGATCATAGGTATAACTCAAATATAGATTCAAGTCTTCCATGCTGGACTGGGAGCGAAAGAAAAACATAGAATGTACCAGCTGCATCTCGTCCCGGGCATACTGTAAAAGTCAGTTAAGGGACAGAGGTTTTAAAGGCGTTTTTGTGGGCGATAGGCTGACCTCTTGTCACTATAATAGTCTGTCTCCATCTTTATCATACCTCTAAATTTCAGTCAAACATGACATCAGATAGTCTTGTAACCTCTGATGTTCTGCCTACCCCATAAGGGATACAGGCGTGACGTTATGTATGTATGTATACCTAGATTCAATCTCAAATCTCTCTCAGAAACTTACAAAAAATCTATTCATAGTGGAGTTCAAATTTGAGCAAACTTACAATATAGGTTTTTATTTCCTGCACTGAATGCAAAAAAAAAAACAATTTATGTTATGAGACGTCAACGAAGTATAAACATCACGAAGTATAATTATGATTAAGTATAAACATAATCAAACATAATAAACATCGTCAAACGTGGATTAATCACCAATAAAAAACTACCTCCAAATATGTAAGCTAGCAAAAATTTATGCAATTTTTTTCTTCATACAATAACTTAGTAATTTATTACCATGTTCAGTTACGCTAGGAGCCTCTTTAATCAACGAGTATTTTGTATGATAAGCTGTCATAGACACTATCAATTTTTTTTCAATTAACTAGACTGTCAGTTTTAATTAAAACGCCATTTCTGTTTCTAATAAGTGTAGACTCACAAAATCGTCGCTTCGAGTCGCTTCATTCATTTTTAACCGACTTACAAGAAGAGGTTCTCAATTCTTGTGTATGTTTTTTTTTGTATCTTTGTTACACGATTTTTTTGGTCATTATGAATCGATTTTGAAAGTTCTTGTTTCATATGATAGAGGATACTTCAAAAGTGTTCCTTTATAAATTTCGTCGAAATCGATCAAGTACTTACCTACCTCATGAAAAATGTTAAAGTTTTGTAAAAATGTGTTTGAATACATAGAATATTTACATTGACGACCTTATACTGCAGCCAAAGTTTTGTCATGAAGTCGGTTTTTCATGCTCTGCATTCGTTGATTATTGATTTTTTAAGATAATGAAGAACAAGAGTTGTAAGGATCTTTCAGAATCCTCAAGTGCTCTATCTTGAAGCTAACTTATGCTAACTTAACAATATTAAGCTCCAAAACGATTTACCTATAGGTAGGTACAGCCCAGGAAGAAAAGATTTTATTTTTCTGATATCTGTTCATTTATTCAAGTTGACCTTCTTACTTTAAGTATAGGGTTTTTGTATTTCATTCTATCCTATTATTTCATATCTAAAAAGGTTAACTTTTAAAGTTTGGAGTGGATAGATGGAAGATCGTTTGTTTATTGCTTCTAAATGCTGGATTTCGCTTTGCTCAATAGTGAACACACTTAGTGTGATATATCCACGGCATTTCGAGTCTGATCCTTGATCAAAATCATAATAAATATGATAGATTTAAATCATGTATTGAACAGTAAAAGTCCCTGAGTTTAAAGAGATTTAAACAGGAATATCTAATTACTAAAGTGGCATAGATTCTTTTCAATTTGTGAGTTACGTGACCAAATATTGATTATTTAGAGTAGGTACTTTCTTTCTTTCATTATTTTGCAAAATGAGAGAGAGTAAGCATATTACCTGTAGCAATACTTTAGTTCACGAATACCTAAGACGGTTTGACTTCTTTTGGACCACATAATTTGAAATAACACCTGATTTAAATCCCAATTGTATTTTACAAATACCATCTTTAACATTAAACCTTTAACATTAAACCATTATTTATATCAAGAAAACAAGCTCTCTAATATCTTAAGAAACATACCTAGGTATATCTTTTACCTTACCTATCAATAAAATTCGCTCCACATAGATCCATCTGTCTAGGTAGGTATAGAAGCCGGTATTACACATGGCTTCTTCTAAGGGTGTAGCACTCTTCAGCCCTACTTAGCTCGCATAGAAACCTAGGGGCACCCCTGCCTTAGTCCTGAAGGAACGACTATCTACCTACCTAAGGGGTACTCTTAAGCAATAGCTTTGAAACTGCTTTGAAATTCTTGGAATTTGTTCGTAAGCGGATTCTTTTATCTAGTTTTAGGTAACCTTTTTGTTTGTATGTTGCGTGTTTGGAGAAGACTTTAGAGTAGGTAAAGGTATAATACCTGTATATAAATGTTGAGTACAAATAAAAATATTCATTTTCATCTATAGGTAACTTAAATTTAAATTAAAGGTTGGTAAAGTTATGAGGCCGTCACTTATAAGTAGGTACTGTATTTAATGGCGTACAATGAAGAAAATCTAAATGCCTATTTGAACTTATTAAAACGAAAGTTTTATTTAGTTCAAAAGGTTTGGAAATCTATCTTTCAAAGCTTGCTCTCTAGGTTGAGTAGGTAGGCACCCATAATACCTATAATTATGGAACTTTTATAACACAAGCTATTTCCTTCCTTAGCTTATTATAACTATTCTTGACTGAGTAGAACTAGAATATGAAACATTAATAAAGAACGTAGGTAACATCTGTACCTATAGTTGACGTGAAACCTTCTACAAGATCATGATACGCCATCTATCGGTGAGTAGCTCATTGAAGTAATGTTAATCAATCTTTGGATTTTTAGAGTTGAGTTCTGAGTTGTGAGCTTTTTTTATTCTTTTTTGAGGTTAAAAGTGAGTTAAAAAAGAAAATACAGTGAAAGTCTTCAGTTTAAATACCAACCTAATAATGCAAACATTAAAATAAGGTAGGTACCTACTCAGAATAAGATAGGTATTAGTCGCTCTCACTAACCTATGCACATTTTTTGAATTAAATAACAAACACTTAATGAAGCCTTAGAACTCTTGACTTTGATATGTAGGATAAGTAGGTACCTACGTACTTCACCAAAATCCTAACAGGAATGAACCTGAAAGTAGGTAAACTACTTAACTATACTTACCATTAATGTTCCCATGCAAGATAAAATAAACAAAAAATACCACCTATAAACTAAAATAGAAACCACAAAATTTAGACTCACAGCAAAAAACAGACTCCAAAAATCCAACGGGCCATAGTTTCGGCGCGTGCAAGCCTGATGCCAACTTACTTTTTTAAATTAGACATCTAAAACATAGAAAAAAACATCTTATGGCCATACGATTCGAATATTGCACACGACGATCGCCAACCTCGAAAGAAATAAAAATAAAATCTACTGACATTATATTTTTCTCTGAAAACAGCTTGTCTGCGCTTTGCGACTTGCGCCCGCGCAATAAAAAGAACACAATGATTCCGCGTGAACAAGACAACCTATCGTAATTACCGTTGTCAGAAAGGGACAGCTGCTAATGGGCGTTACTTTACCGCGTTCCAAGTCCAATTGATGCTCAGTGAGCTTGCAAGGGGGCGGGGCTATACGATCCAGACTAATAGGGATCGAGCTAAAATGATCTATAGACCGATGCGCATGCACTTCTATAGTGTTGTATTGTTATCGTGGATTATTTTATTTATATTTAACGTTTGATGGCTGCATACATTTCAGGGAGCAAATTTTTTTGGTAGTTTTTGTTGGTACAGGATATGCATTTTGTCGTCCGGATTAAGAGGACTCAGAATATAATACGTAACTTCTTGTGAATTTAAAAAATAGCTTTTGCTATTGTGCTTAATGTCGTAAGAATTTAAAATTACTTACCTATAAAAAGTAAGACATACCTACATTAGAATTAAGAAGGTAAGTATAACCTAACCTAGCAACTCCTAGGTTTTATAGAAAATGTTCCCATTAATGTTCCCATGCCATCAATTAATAGGTAATCTGTTTAATTGGTTTTATCCATCCTTTAATAAATCAAATCTACCCTACTCATAGTGGTTACCTACCTACCTACCCATGACCTATCTTTCTGCTGGTAGGAACTACAATAGGTAGATACCTACCTAGATTATTACCTATTATTTATGTTGTGATCAAGTATAACTTTTTGCTGAATACGATCTGGTAACTCCCTTAGGTAAGTCTATATATACACGTTTAATGGAAATCGTAAGATTTTTTTTTAATAAAGTACCCTATTTTGCCAAAGCCAAACTTTACCTCTGTAAACCAGCTTAACACAGTGCAGTTTGGCTTTAATTTGTTGATGCCTTTGCAGTCGAAGTCTTTTCATATCGATATTTTCATCGACATAGTTAACAAAAACCATGATCCTCGGTGATGTGACTTGAGGTTTCATTCTCTATCGTGAACCCCGACAATTAGGTACCTACCTATTAACTAGGAACCTACGTACTCTTATACTTATACTGCAAATCAGCTCAAAAATTGCTTAGTAGTTCCGAACATTACACGAGCATAGGACAGACAGTCAGACGTGCCTGTTATAATGACGAAGAGAAGAACCAAACAAATTTAAAAACCTCGATTAAAATGTTTACTTCATTTTAATTAGGGCATGCAAAACCGGAAAGTCATCAAAACCGGTTTTGAACATCGTTTTTTTGGGACCAAAACCGAAAACCGGAGCTAGGTCCGGTTTTAGCAAAAAAAATCGAATGTAGTATAATTTATAAAGAAACACCATTTTTTGTAAATACCCAAGTCTACGAATAAAAGAAATTTTATGTTACATTTCTTTTTAATCCAAACCATAATAATTGTACCGATAACAATGAACTTATAATACCTACCTATTAAGTCTGCTATCAAATATAATATAATAGGTTGGGGAAAAAGTCTTTTCGCATTATAGTATGTATGAACTTGTAATAAAATCTCTTCGACTATAGTATTTGTATCTGGCTGGTTTTGGTATCATTGAAAGTTAAAATTTTAAAGAACATAATTCCAAATTCAAATTAGGAAAATGTGTGATTTTCATTTATTTTTCGTACTATCAAGATGAGTGAATCTAATGAAGAAATTCGATACATTTTAAAATTTTACTACAAAAAGGCAAAAATGCAACGCAAGTCGCGAAAAAAATTTGCGATGTTTATGGACCTAGTGCAGTGTCTGTGAGAGTAGCAAAAATTTGGTTGAAGCGTTTTCAATCCGGAAATTTTGATGTCAAAGATGCACCTCGCTCTGGTCGCCCTATTACGGATAAAAAAAAATTATATTATATTAAATTTTTTTATAAATTTTATATAAAATCGGATATTTGAAAAAGTGGAGCAAGATCGACATATCAGTAGTTACGACGTAGCTGAAGAACTGGGAATTGACCACAAAACAGTTAAAACAGAAAAAAGCTGGGTACACAAAAAAGCTCAATATTTGGGCACCTCACGAGCTCACTGAAAGAAACCTAATGAACCGCGTACTCATTTGTGATTCTTTATTACAACGTAACGAAACCGAATCATTTTTGAAGAAGCTGATAACTGGTGATGAAAAGTAGATCACGTACGACAAGAACGTTTGAAAAAGGTCGTGGTCAAAGGCCGGTCAGGCTTCACAGACTGTGGCAAAACCCAGGTTAACTCGCAATAAGGTGATGTTGTGTGTGTGGTGGGATTGGAAGGGCATTATTCATTATGAGCTGTTACCACCAGGCAGGACTATCGATTCTGAACTTTACTGCGAACAACTTATGAGATTAAAACAAGAAGTTGAAAGAAAGCGGCCGGAATTGATCAACAGAAGGGGTGTGGTGTTTCATCATGATAACGCTAGACCTCACACATCTCTAGCCACCCAGCAAAAATTAAGAGAGCTTGGCTGGGAGGTGTTAATGCATCCGCCGTATAGTCCTGACCTTGCACCTTTAGATTTCCGCCTGTTTCGGTCCCTTCAGATTTCTTTAGGCAGTGTTAGGTTAACATCACGAGAGGACTGCCAAATCGACTTGTCGCGGTATTTTGATGAGAGGTCCCAAAATTTTAATAGCAATGGGATCATGTCCCTACCTATAAGATGACAAAAGGTTATCAAACAAAATGGTACATACATACTTTAGTTAAATGTCAATAAACTATATTAAAAAATGTTTTGAACTTTCTTAAAAAATGCGAAGAAACTTTTTCCCCAACCCAATATTATAAACATAGAAAACACAATCAGCATTTTCAAATATTAAACACAGCCACCCACAATTACCAAAAAAACAACATTTTTGTAACTTTGAAGACGAACTACAAAATAACATTATTATAATATGATTCATATTGCACTAAAAAGAGATCAATAATCAACTAATTTAAATAAAGCATAAATCACTTGCTTTCTAGAGATCGCTGTTCTTGATAGTGTACATTTGATGCTTAAAAAATGTTCATTAAAATCAAAATGTTAAGTGTTACTCAATAATGGGAAAACCGGAGCTGAGCTCCGGTTTTGGCTCTCAAAACCGGTTTTAAAAAATCGTTAAATTTTGGCCGATTTCCGGTTTTGCGCAAAACCGGAAAACCGGTTTTGCATGCCCTAATTTTAATTATTCTCATCAAAGCTCAAAAAAATATGTTAGTGATTAATGATGGAATGTCTAGGTATAGGGTCATGAACATACCTAATATTCGCAGGTAGATAGGTACCTACCTAGGTGTTAAGTTAGGTATATCCAAAGGGAATAGGAGAGCAAACGATAGTTTTTTACCGTTTTTGTCCTCTTACCTACTAGTTATGGTCCAAATTATCTACCTGGTTACAATCAGGTGGACCGGTGGAACTCAAAGAACTCAGGTTCTTGAGTCTCAAAAAAGTAGATATTTAGGTTATCGTGAAATACTTAATGTTTTCTAAAATATTATCCATTAGATGTTCAAAATTAAGTTTACGAATACTTAAGTTGATATACCTACAGAAAACACTGTTGAAGCTACAGCGGAGGCCACTCATGCAGGAAAGAAATTCGAGGAAAAATTTAAATGTTTGGTAACGGACGACCGGCTGGTGTAGTGGTAACATACATTGCCTTCTATGCCAGAGGTCCTGGGTTCGAATCCCGGCGGCGGCGGATATTTGTGTGATGAACACAGATATTAGTCGTCAAGTCATGGATGTTTATATGTTTATTTTAGTTTATTCTAATAAAGATATGTATTTATTCAATATGTATGTTTATTTATTTCTTAAGTATATTAGTTATCTAGTATCCATAACACAAGTTCTTTAAGAAACTTAATTTGGGCTAGATAATGTTGTGTGAGTGTCAGAAAAAAAATAATATTTGAAACGCTTTTTAATTGCCAGCTTGTATGCTTTATTGTCTAGAATTAGTTTCGTACACAATTTTAGACGAAGAGACATTCTAAAGTCCTTATCTAAAGTATCTATAGGTACCCGGCGCGGCGAACCTTGATCCCTATGACACTGACAGTAATTTCCACAACAAATCCTCAACTTTACGTTTACGTTCTGTAAAAGTTACTGCGTAAGGTATGATTTACCTTGATGATTGAATAAATAGATACCCTACGAAATAACTTTTGCAGAACGTAAACGTGAAGTGTGATTGAGATAATTTCCTGTCATCATCACGACTCTTTGTAAGGAGCCCACTGCAGGGCTATGAGTCTCTCCCCTGAGGATAAGGTATGATTCTACATAAATTGTCTACTTACTAAAGTGATATTATGCAGCCGAAAACTCTCTTATCCTGTACGTTGCTGCCTAGCTATTAGTAAAGTAGGTTGGTTTTGAAAATCTCAATATCAAGCGTTACTTTATGAATAGGTAACATTGAGAAACACAGGTGACTCTACATCTCTTTATCACATGCTTGTTTTTAGCTCTTAAAAAATACCAACTCAATCAAAATTTGGTTCTGAGTACCTAGTACTTACTTATAAGAACATTTAGAAAACCAAAGAAAACTTGCATCACTTTTTAGTTAAACTCCTAGGTACATGTTAACATGTGTAACTTAGGTACCTATCAAATATTTACGATAGAGGTTGCCAGGGAAATCGTATTTTAAAGAGGCAGCCTATGGTTGGTTACTGTACCTACCTATTCAAATAAAACAAACCTACTAGTAGGTAGGTAATACGAAAGATATGTACAATCATGTATGGTGACTGAAAGTTTGCCTTAATTCTCATAGCATCTAGTTCGTGGGTTTTGGATGAGAACTGGATGTTCGTACAATTCTTGTAACTTCTCGCGATTTTACCATTTTGATCCTGTCAGATTTTTCAGAGTTAACCATTTGCAAAAGCCGATCTTGACTGACTAAATTTTAAACGAAGGTGGGTAAAGTATAGGCGCTAAGCAGAGATTACACGAGTTAGGCCCCCAACAAGAGATATTATATGCAGAGTTGGACTGATCGCCCAACGCAGACTACGATACTTTTTCCCATTAGATAACCACATCTGTTAACTATAGTTATCACATAGGTACACCCGAAATAAATCACATGCTTCTGAACTGAAACTCTCTCGTTCAAAGAATCCCGACATGTGATCAATCTCATAGAATTAACCATCTTTAAAACACGCTACCTCACTTTCGGTTTACAAAAACATTTGAATCATAATCGTACTCTATTGTAGAATAGGGTAAAGTGTCGAATTACTTCAATTCTCGTCGGCAAGGAAGCGGAAAGCCAGAACAGAAGTACGGACAATAGATTTAGAAGTACAGCTTGCAGTGTAGTGTGACGATGATATCGTGATTATGTAGGGACAAAACAGAGATTTAACATCCCATATGTTGTAGGTTGCAGATAAAAGTATGATGCGGGCAGTGTCTCACTGGTTATCAAGGAGCTTCAGTGCGTAATGTACCTACCTATTGACAGAATCAATAGGTACATTAGGTAGATATTATAAATAATCGCTTCGAAATACTTACTATCTAAATAAATATGTTATGGCCATATTACCTATCTATGAATTATATAATTTGGACATGTTGTAGAGTACCTACCTACCAACAAAATAAGATTATCGAATAGATTATCTTTAAATTAAGATTCCCAGATATTTATTGCCCGGTTGATGAAAATAAAGGATTGCAACGAAGGAATGTACGACCTATAAATTAAGAGAAAAGGCTAAATTCTTGATTCTAGAGATATATGAATACATAGTTCTTGTTCTCCAAATCTGGAATAAAAACATTAGGTAATAAAAAAATTAAAAAAAAATTAGGATATCTTCCTTAGATTCCGAAAAGTTTCTTCCTACAACGTGGTCACCCTACTATGTAATTTTGATGTCTTTATAGTTGCTTTCGTAAGTTCTAAAATTAAATTTGAACTAATGTTCAGAATATAATTAACATAGATAACTACCTACTGCTTAAGTTACGTACCTACGTGTTACAAGTTAAATAAACAGCAAGAAGAGAGTTAAGCCAAATTTCTGTTGAGTATAACTTGTATAATTGTTTTAGTAATGCTACATGCACATAGGTAAGATGGTACCTAAGTGTGTTTCAGCACTTATGCATAAAAAAACGTAATTTAACTCGGTCAAATCGTTGAGTGAATAAATGAATAAAAAGCTTAAACACCAATAAATCTTAATATTGTCTTAAGTTTTCGCGATTCATACTATTAAATAAAACACTTTTTAACCGGATTTATCGCGTATATTGGAAACGTGTTTTATTTACCAATAAATCTTGACTCAGATTCACAATTAATACGCTCCAAGCATGTTCTTAAAAAAAATAAGGTAAGTTGACATAATTAAAACTTAGGTACATGATTAGTGCATTTAGTTGGTTAGTTAGGTTCCTACTTATCTACCTATGATATAAGTACATACCTACTACCTAAACTAAGTCTAGTCTAGTAGGTAGATATGTAAACTTGCTTTTGAAGTCCTTTCAAATCGACATTTTCGCCGACTTTTTTGACACAAACTGTGATCAACTTGGCTAGTATGATAGCTAAGTAGGTATACCTATATTGTGATGTTTAAGACTGCAAACTAGACGGCAGCGACAGCGAGAGCGATTGTATGAAACCGCTCCGCTGCCCGCTGGCGTCAAGAACGGCCTAGATGCTCCGCTGTCGCTGCCGTCTAGTTTGGAGCCTAATAGTTTGCAGTTAGCTCCGAAATCTTCTCTTAGAAAATAAGGGTGTTACCAGACAACTCGATGTCATCGATCGGCTTTTTCTGATCGGATTGGTCTAGTGAAAAAAACTATCGATCGATGTAGACAAATCCATTCTGCCATCAATCGATCGATTTGTGTGATAACACCGTTAAAGATTTCCAAAGGTTACCCCCAAAATAAAGAGGCACAAGCGTTCTCTGTTGTAAAATGTAGTATGGCTTACCAAGTTGTCTTCGAGCAACATCACTCTACAACACTTAGATATGATAAATTAAACCCTATGCAGCTTCTTTCGTCTTTCGCAGGTACCTACTTACCTAATTACCTAGCGTGCTTTCATTGTCATACCTATATGTGGAAATTTGTTAATTGGCGTTCTATGATCTATGTTATCTTTAAATATGTTTGTAATTAGCTGTAAGTTTCCCAAAGAAATAAAAATAAAATAAAAAAAAAATAAAAAAATACGGCCTTAAAAATATTTCGTGATGCATTTGTCCAGTTTTTGAAGTAGAAAGTGAAGGCCTATGAGGGAGATTGAAAGGACAGGTTAAAAAACAAAGGATACCTAGTGTAAAAAGCATGTACCTATGAATTATTGGTCGTCACCGTTATAAGACTCTTTAATGCGAAAATGGTTTTGATAGTCTATATCTACTTATATACACCTACATATACATATAACTACTTACTTTTATTCAGACAAACTTCATACGATAGGTATTAAAGTTGTGGCATCCCTGTTAGATAATCTTGGTTCTTTCCTGTTTTGGGTGACTTGGTAATAGATGGACGTGTAACACATTAGTTTTTACTATTAGGTGACATAGAAGCGGAGGTATTTTTAGACTTAAGACGTAGACAAAATAAATGATCTTTGTTATAAAATTAAATATTAAATCCTAATACACGGGCAATTTTAGGCTAAATCTCAAAAGTAAGACGAGACTTAGCGACCCTAGATTATTCCTTTACAAAAGCTTTCTGAGTAGGTACCTACCATAATCGATTTGGAAAATCACCCAGTTACCTATGTTGTTGTCAGCAATTTTGTTCGCAGAGGTACCTCAAGGTAAAATCACCTTAAAAGGAACCCATTAAACGTTGAATCTACGTTGAGTTATAAAATTATACTTATATTTAATACCAACTATACAATTTACAAACTTTGACGACCAAAAACGGCCGGTGGTAATGACTGCTTGTCACTTTAATTTAATATTATTCTTACCAGTCTAAAAGTTCGCTTCGTTACACTTCTGATGCAGCAACCTTTAAATTAATTCAATTATTTATATGGTAACCCTGACGATTTCTCAGTAAATGTTGCCCATTTCTTACATACACTAATATCAGGCAATAGCTGGTTACCTTCTGTTTTTTTGTTCACTTTACATAAGCCCCATACAACAATCTGGGAACCCGTAATAGAATATCATGCGGTTTGTCACATCAACAAAAAGCAATGATATCGGTTTACTATATAATTTATTGTAAAGAAATTATTCCCTTTAGGCCCACAAAAAGATCCCTCCTACGTTTTCGATCCCATTATTATGAAACAATTTTCCATTGGCAACCCAGATTCGATATTCAAAAATTAACATCTGTCGACACTTAATAGGTGTGTATTGTCACCGTTCTTTTTTAAATTTCTGTCAGTTACACATCAAAATGGAGGTTATACTTTTTTGTCAATTGTTGTTAATTTAATGACAGGACTTCATTGTTATTATGTGGATTTGAAAATGTTTACTAACAAGGATTAACTAGAATTGAATGTGCTTTTTGAGCAGAAAAATTATGTTGGTATACAAAAACAACACTAGGTATTTTTGAATAGGTATGGTTTGGTGAGTTAGGTATGTACTAGATTTTTGGGCCAATCTTTTACCTTTATTTCAGGTAGCGACTTATTAATCCTATTTTTAGCCAATTTATTAGCCATGTAAAAAAATGAACTTCCAAATAAGGTTAAGCCACCATCTTCAACTAATCCTTCTTGGCGCATCATCTAATTTTATACCAGCGATGGATCAACATTATACGGCTTCATTTGGTGTGTGGGTCGGTCTTTCTAATCCCGTGTAGTATTACAAGACTGTCACTATCTGTTCGGATAGGCGGACAATTTTTGTTAGCTATCGGATTACAGACCGATCGAGGCGGCAGAACACGGTTTTTTGAATAAAAAACGAAGATGTGTCCACACCCTAACGTGCTCAACAAATTTGATATGGCGGCTAATTTAAAATTAGAACATGTAAAAAAAAAGCTATGTATCTACCGAATCGATGTGTTTTTGTATAAATCTTTTTGACACGGGTTAAGTAGATATGTGAGATAAACATAATTCTATGTAACTGTTTGCGCACTTTTTTAAATAGGGTTTAAAAAAATAACTTTTTTATACCACCTTTGACCGGTTTGTAACAATACTAGAAAGCAACAACCGAAAAAAAATATAATATAGGTATTCGTCTACCTAGTTTAATCGCGAGTTCAGCTGTAGCTCTTAACCATGCGTCAAAATAAACGACATATCTAGGTACCTATGCATTAAAGAAAGTAAAGATAGCACAGTAGGTATTCAAAAGCAAAATTTTAGGTTTGACACACCAATAAAATATAGCAAAACTTAAAACCTACGCACAAATACAAAAAACGAATAGAAAAAAACCTTCACACAACGTCACGACAAGAGATCCTAGAAAAAAAACTATTTCACATCACAGCAAAAAAAAAACGAAAATCGCGCTACCAACCGCAACTGTCAAAAATATGTAAAATCGATTAAAAAGCCGTTCGTTATTCCTTCCTGTCTTTCAAAAATCGAATGTGAACTCATAAAAAAACTACGGAACAATAGGGAAGGAAGTGGCAACCACAAGACATTGAAATTACAGAGTTGCGTTCATAATTACACATTATTGGGTATAATTTTGTGGCCAGCGCTACCTTTAGCAGGAATCAGGAGTTTTTCGTAACGATAGGGAGCTAAAATCAAATAATAAACTGGCTACTTTACCTCTTTTGTGAGGTAGCTTTTAATAAACCGTTTCTAAGGTTCTGCTCTGATGGAACAAAAACCATTCTGTGTAAAACTGTCCGTGTGCAATTATGCATAGCTGGTTTTAATTTATTATTTCGTCCTTTGTAATGTCGTAAGGTGTTATTACGAAACTGTTAGGGTTTATTATTTAATATGATAATTTTACTCAGTTTTACTAAAAACAGTATGTTCTTAAATAAGTAGGTAGTATGATAGTAAAGTTCTAGTCTATTTTACCTATAAAAAAAAACTGAAGGGGGAATTGAAACAGTAGGTAGGTATCTATGAATGAGTCAACTCTTAGGAAAGGACTCAACCTTTATATTCGTTGCCAACAAATAAAATTTGCAAGTACCAGTGCCAGTAATTAGGGGCGTAATCAATATTTGTTCCCCAAAATAATTTGAAACACAAATATAAATATTCTTTTTTCAAATGGCCATTTTCTTGATATCACGTTTAATTATTTTTAGTAGGTACAAATCTATACATATAATAAAATGGTAGGAAAGTCAAAACTGTACATTGAATATTTTTTTAAAAGAATACCTACTTGGGGTATGATCTACAATCGAAACAGAAACAAAAAATATAGTTTTTAGAATTTTTGTCTGTTTGTCTGTTTGTCTTTCCGGGATAAACTCAAAAAGTACTGCATGGATTTACTTCAAATTTGGCATGAAGATAGTTAAGAAGTCGGATCAACATATAGGCTACATATTATCACGCTAGCAGTGTTATAATCGTAGGTGCGTTTGGTGCTGCATAGCGTTCACGCAGACGACGTCGCGGGCAGCAGCTAGTAAAAAATAAAAAAAACTGTCTTTGACCGGTATTTCACACAACGATGGGTAATTCTGGTCGGGCTTCGGCTAATGCCAGTGTAGCCTAATATAATGCCCACTGCTGGACATAGGCCCGCGCCCCAATGCTAGAAAAAGGCCTCCCTGCTTTCTTCTTGTTTACTTCTTTATTTTGTTCGGTTCCCTTTGGAATATTTTGTTTTGGAGACTTGCACTGATAGGCATAGTTGTTGCAGAAACAATGCAAGAATCTGAAAAAAGGAAGCTGATTCGGTTAGTCTCTGTCATTTGACCGGTATAACCCAGCATCGTACTTTTCTCAATAATACCTATGTTTTACAAAAAACAAACATAGTTTTTTTTTTATTAAAACCTATTATGATAATGAATATGAAAGCTATATATTTAAATTACCCAATCATATAAACATAGTGAAAATATCAACTCACCTCTTAATTACGAAGATCGAAAAATTATAACGATATAGCGAGAAAAAAAAATTACGTGCTTTCTTCCTGGATGCGCGATGGAAACTCAGCTGCGGTCACCGCAGGATTGCTAGGCATGGCTAGCACTTCATATGCCTCTGTATGCACGCAAATATCTACTTGATTTTATGAGTAAGAGTGCTGACCGGTATTACCTCGTGACCGGTATTATCCCTTTTTAGCCTACACTTCTATCCAGAATACAACAGAGTTGTTTGGTAGTTAAGTAAGGAGGAATGTGTAAAGTAGGTACCTACCTAGACGGGCTCCACGTAGCGTGTACCTACCAATAGGTTCCAATACTTATATTAGTTATGAGTCTTATGACGCACACCTGAAAGATAAGAAAAGCTAGGAACCATATACGCACGCATTGTAACACCTATCGATTGAAGGTTTTCAAACAGGATTCGCCTCGGTATGGGAGACTTTTTTTTAATTTTTGATTATGCTAATAAGCTTACCTTTAAGGCGTTTATAGTTTATTTTAGTTAAAGGCAACGTTTTTAACAAGGCAGTCGCTATCCAGGTGAACCTACCACTGCCACCACTCAAATGAACTATTATGTTAGGTTTAGCCATAACGACATACTCATTCAGAGCCGGATGGTTAGGAAAGCAAAGCTTTAATGTACGAACACTTTTTCGTTTCTACAGAACCATGTCATGAACCATACAGAATCAAGCTTGCCATTTTATTTTAAAGATTAACTTGAAAAGTCACAAATTATAACATAATGAAACTGCGTTCCTAAATACGTCCTCATATTATTGTGCGGTGACCACTTTCAAAGAAATAACCAAATGCTCTTTTGTACACACTTTCTTTAGAAATACGAAATGATAGGATCCGGGTAATAAGTTCAAAACAAGTTTGAATGAACATCTGGTGATAAACAAACTATACTTAGTGTGATAATACAATGTGTACTGTTAGCTTTGTACAATTTTAAACGAATTTTATAACGAACGTCTACAGTTCGACTCCAGTTGTAAACAGTACATACATACATACATAACGTCACGCCTGTATCCCTTATGGGGTAGGCAGAACACCAGAGGTTACAAGACCATCTGATGTCACGTTTGACAAATTTGGAGGTATTATAAAGATGGAGACTATTGTAGTGACGGGGGTCAGCCTATCGCCCACAAAAACGCCTTTAATACCTCTTTACCTTAACTGACGTTTACAGTATGCCCGGGAAGAGAAGCAGCTGGCACATTCTACGTTTACGTAAACTAAAGGTGTTACCATACCACTTGTGCGACGTCGAATGTGACCGTCTATGGCTTGTATTCTGAAGGTTACCAATATTTGACAACCACCTTCTTACTTACCTAATTAGATGGAGTCGAATGAGCTTTGCGACACATACTTAAATTCAAAATTAGAATTCCGAGGTCATTCATATCAAATAAAAAACTTCTTCAGACAACTACCTACCTACATGGCCCCCACAAAGCAAAGCTTCTGATATGGGATACCATGTAGCGAACTAGGGGGGACCTGTACAAATACATACCTACATAGACCTAGATAAGCAACCATGCTAGGATTTTTTGTTCTTGTTAGCTACGTGCGGAAATCGAACCCGCTTCTTTGATCACATCACCACAAAAGCCCTGGTATTTGTTATTTTTTAGTACCTACTTATTTTTTCTACGAACAAAGTGATTAGATTACCTACCGATGGTTGTCATGAATCCCAAAATTTTCTTCGTTTAGTAGTCGATACAGCCTACAGATGTATCTGATTTCCGTGTGAGAAATCTGCCGTTAAGTTTGAGTTTGCGAACTAAATAGTAAGGGATCGCAGCTTTTGGGTAAGACATTCGACGATGACGATGGAAATCGGGTGGTATGCCTGCATGGCTTGAGTTCATCTACCAGGAGCGCAACACTCAATAGCAGCCCCGATATTAGATAGCAGTGAGTCTATTCTTTACTTAAATTATCTACTAATAAGTAAGTACCTGTGGACAGCTTTGCTCACACTCGTGACATAATTTAAATGCTACGATCACCTAGCGAACGCTCGCGTTGTGATTCGGAGACCGATGCTCCGACGGACAGCAAGACTGAGAAGGACGATACTGGCTCGAGTCGAGCGCATCTAAAAAATCATCTATGTCGTTCGTTAGGCCACGATAAAAGCGCCGCTATGATGATATGTTTAAGGATGGTTTTTGCACATTTATGTCGTACATAAAAAATATTATTTCAAGAGCGGAACTCTTTATTAGAATACCTATACCTAAACATAAAATAGAAATTCGCTTGAAGCGATCGAATATCAGGGCTCCTATTGAGTGTTGCGCTCCTGGTAGATGAACTTTATTTATTCTATTAAAATATCTTCAATTTCAATTATAAATAACATATTTAAGCGCTAAAAGCGTCTGTACGCTTAAACGATCCAGAGAAAAAGCTTTTCTCTCATATAACGTAGTTTTTCTGTATTCATTTAAAGCAATTAATGGTCTAAAAGTTAATACCTACTGTTCTTTTGATCATCTGTTATCATAAAAGATGAAGAAAAATGAGCACCCTAGATTATTACGAGTTAGAAGAATCGTAAGATTTAAATACAAATAAAAGCGTTTTTTACCCGACAGTCAAAGAAATCGTGTTTTTCCTAATTTTTGACAGTGGTATGAATCGACCCATTCAAAAACTTTATTCGACGAACCCCCCTGATATGAAACAGAGAACTCCCCCTACCTACGTCAAATAACTTATCTATAGGTAAATACCTCAGAGGTACAATCAGCATCACAAGTTGATTAACACATTGAAATTTTCAAAGTCGTTTTTCACCGCATTGTGCCTAAATTACGACTAATATTGAATAACTTCCTTGTATAGTTGTAATAATAAAATAATATATAGGGTCGTCTTATAATAGTCAATAATATTTTAATAGCAGATTAAGAATGATGAGTGGGTCATACCTAATTACTAAAAAAAAAGTTTTTTAAAAACATTTTTCATAAATATAAATTTCAAAATTCTTCTAAGTGATCAAATTTTAAGCTTGATCTGTTGTTTATGACTACACAGCAAGTAATAAAAACGTTTCTAATCTAATCTATGTAGTCATAAAGTGTAGATCAATCTTAAATTTTACTCACAGAGAAGAATTTTGAAATATCAATTTTTGAAAAATATAAAAAAAAAAATCTAAAATTCAGACCCACTCATTATTCCTTATCTGCTATTTAAATATAATTGACTATTATAAGCGGACCCTGTATTGTACCTAATAATAAAACACAATATGGTGAAAAACGACTTTGAAATTTTTTTTAATCAACTTTGTAGCTGACTGTACCCACATACATTGCTTAGCTGAAATTAAAACTATAGTGTACTTAACTGACATTTTATGGATCGCCTAGACATATTTATAGGTATAACGTTTTCACATACCTACCTATAGGTTCTTATATGATGAAATAGGTTGATTGACAGATGGCCATTGCAATTAGGTACCTATTCCCGATATCGACAAACGTGGGTACCTAGATACAGTTATCCCCGCTTACCATCCAGGTAAAATTGAGGTCAATAGTCAATTTAGGCAAACTGATAACAATCTCAAAGATAAACAGCTTAGAATGCTTATCCCTTAGCCGGAAAGACAAAAAACAATTACCTATCTAAGAACTTTTGTTTTCTATGGAAACTACATAGCTACCGGATAAACTTAAGGAAAATGCTCATTTAATTTACTCACATGCATAAATATTTAAATATCTGTAACTTGAAAACGCATCGTTGGGTATTATTACCCAAATGTCTGGCTCTAACAGGATTCGAACCCAAGACCTTTGGTATAAGGCAGCAGCATTATAATGGTGCGTACAGATTGCTGTAACGGAACTGTAGGTAACATTCTGCGCACTACACGTCCAAATACGCAACGTGCGCAGAATGTTACATTACTAGTAATCTGTTCATACCATTACGTGGCTAGTTGTTAACACCTCTACCATCTCACAAGAAGACCCATAAAATAAGAATATTTATTTACCTAGTCTTTTATTAACTCGATAGGTATTTATTATTAATAATCAAAAAAATCAAAAGATAAAGACTTAAAAAGAGTAATTGAAACGAGGCGCTTGTCTTTAAATTTTCCCTAATAGGTTCCATTTACCAATATCTGATTCCACCGATAACAAATCTTCTCTCACAGACAGAAATAAAAAAAATGATGAAAATATTGAAATGTTCTCAAAAAATGTTCGACAAAAATAGAGATCAGGTCAATTAATATTAAGTTTAAAATCGGTAGGAATCCGCATCGGGCTGTTCGAATTTTATAGTGGCGGGCGCCACCCAAGAATTAGAACAGGGAGTGCGTGGAGAGGTCTTAAGCTCTACAAATGTTTGAAGGTTGAACGCCTTGTAGGTACTAAGGATGAAGTGGAAGAAACTTTACGACATTTATTTGTAAAAAAAGAGTTTGTTTGCTTCAACAGAAAAGACAATAAAAACTATTCTAAGTTTAGACTGAAATATAGCAAACATAGAAAATTTTCATAAAAAATCACTGACATTTCTTATCTTTGCCAAACTAAAAGATTAGTAAGAAACTGATTTGTTTGTTTTTATCTAGGTACCTAGTAATAATGTAATAAGCCAGTAAGTCTAGGTAATAAGTCTAGGTAATAAGCCAGTAGGGTACCTACTAAGTTGTGCATGAATTCATCAACGACTTACGTTATCTATAGGTACGTAAAAGTTTCATAAAAATGTAGAGTTCAAAATTAATAAAAGGCATGTCTAGCTAATTAGGTAGCTAGATTAGTCTTAACATTTAAATGTGACGATTAATTAATTGAATTAAATTATACAGGCACTTCGAAAAAAAAATCAAGTTAAATTTAAAATATAAATTTACACGTTTAAGTCGACTCCATCGCTTTATTGTCCATATCGCGGCGCCTAGGCATCGGCGCGTTGCCACAAGCTCCATTATTTATAAGAGTACCGACGGCACATCATCTTATAAATTTATATCGCAACACAACGGGTACTGGCCGAGCGGACCGCGGAGAAAGGTATAATCCCGCCGAGTCTCAAACCACCTTTATACAGCTTTGATGTGTTCTGAATTTGAATGATTTTAAAATTGTTTTTTTCTTCTTATTATCATAGCTAATTAATACTTTTTAATGGTTAACCTCTGTGTGCTATGGAAGTTGTTACCTACCAATACCTACCTGGTAGGTAGGTACCTATCAAATACCTAATTAAAAAACTTTTGTTGAAGGAAGGTAACAGACCCATTGAGAAATTCAATATTTTCAATCTCTCATTTGTAAACTTATGCTAAATTAAATCTCAATGGCGTTTGACATCAATCTCACTTGAGGATTTTATTAGATACGGCCGTTATGGTTGATGGGATGATATTTGGCTAGGAACAAATTCTTATTATTTAAATCTGAAATAATTCTAGAGTCAAGCACAGACACTCAGATGAGAGGTAGAGATAGCTCTACTTAGGTAGGTATATCTTTATTAGCATCAAAAAAAGGTACAGGTAGGTACTTAGGTAGGTGACATTTCATGCCTACCTACGTATGATGATATACCTAAGTATTTTCCCCATGTAAGCTTCTTTTTAATTACATGGTGATAATGACTCGTTCAAGTCGACTTTGACATAGGTAGGTAAGCCTTGTGTAGGTACTACTCCATCTACATTTTCACCGCTTTTTTCAATCATATCTGAAAACTTCTCATCGAATATCTTCATTAAAACTATAAACTTCGTCAACCTACATGACGTCACTCATGCCATAACAACAGAAACGCCCCATAGATAATTAATGTTTCAACCACAGATTAAACAACAACGAGTAACGCGATACTGGCTGAATAGACATCAGATACTTTTGGGACGCTGAATTAAAAAGAAAAACAAATATTGGTCATTGTCGCGTGAATTGTGACAGTCATAATAAGAAACTGTCTATGAAACGTAGAGTTTTCGATTATAAAAAGCTTGCCGAATTAAAAAACTGCTTTTTGTAGAGTCAGATATAAGTCCGTATTAACGTACCTACGTTTTGCAGCCGGATTGATATAGAGATAAGTATTTTATTTATGTATGTTGGTTATGATAATAATCAACACCTAGAATGGAATAGGTTGTACAATTCAGAGTTTTAACCAATCAGAATTTGGAATACAGACCCTTCACACTAAAGGCGTGAAATCTGACACCTTAACAAGCTCTACTTGCAAAACGTTTTATAACAACTTTGGTTAAAGTTCGAAAGTCAACCTTATGTCAAGAGTAAAGAGTTGATATTCACTTGTGAAGAGAGGTGTTAAAATTGACGCCTATGGTGCCGCATGGTTTGTCATTGGTCGAAAAGATTCTTTGTGTCTTATTTCTTGTTGTTAAGGTCTATATTTCGATAGCGCTTCCTTTTGTTATCAGATTTAGAGTCAGTCATGACTTGTCTTGAAATTTATTCCCAGTTCCGTTGAAATAAGCTTCAATTTCTATTTGTCACTAAAGGGTGTGAACTTTCACACCTAAATATTGTTTATTTACCCGTCGTGACTGCTACTATTGGTGGATGGCATTCTGAAGATTGTCTATAGAAGACGTGACGACAAATAAACGAGTTTATCTTGAACTTCTTATTGATTTTCACCCAAAATGTACATGCTTTCCTAAATATAGGTAATTGTAGATAGAAGATACCTACTACCCACATTATTTGTATGGTATAAAAACTTCTTTTTTCAAATTTCAAAAGAAACATGAAAATGTTTCTACATTTTACAGTTCTACCCTTTTCTACAGTTATTAGATAATTAGTTTATTATAAAATAACACACGCCTTAGTTTCCAATGAACACCCTTGGATTACCTTATCTAGATAACTTTAGGTAGGTAGGTCGATATCTATTTGACAATATATAAAAAAACGATAACTAATATACTACCTACCTATATTCGTAGTGATCATTCCATTGCATGTGTTGCAATGTTCTTTTCCAAAATAAGTTAATAGTTGGTGTGATGGTCTGGTTTTTTTTTAAATATCTAGAGACACAGGTAGAGCTAAGAAAATGTTGCCTTCTATATCAGGGGTCCCGGATTCAAATTTCAAGTCATGAATTTTTGTAGGTATGATTATTCCTATCTGCTACCCTACTATACTATCTAGGTAGGTACCTACTTATATTAAATTAAATAATTAGATAAAATTCTGTTACACGGGTCATTTATTTTACATCTAAATCTTGGAAATCTTACGTAGCCGACAATAAAAAGCCCCAATAACAAATAGTCCCAAATCTTCTCACAGCCCATTCACACTGACAACCCAATTGTAACCAACCCATTATCATCCTGAACAAAAGGAAAATATCCTGAGCCAATAACGTCTACGTAACATTCAATCGTTCGAAATCACCTTGCATTTTTCAACCCATACGCTCCAAAATTCCACTAAGGCCTTAGATCCCATCGTATTTCATGCCGATGGTCGAGGAATAAAGGGACCAGCAGTACAAAGGAAATGGTGACCTCCCCCCCAAGACCCCTTCATGAGGGGGCGTTGGGGGGTTAAATCAAGGGGCCTTCTCAGCTCGCGTGGCAAAGTAATCGCCTTATACTGGACTTTAGTATCGTTATGCCTAGTCTTGGGTGTATGTTAATGTTTTGTGTAGATATGGAAAGGGGAGAGAGGGGATAAAGAGGTTATAATAGGCTGGTTTGTTATTTTAGTGGGAATTAAACGACAGATATGTATTTGATTGATTGTATTGAGGTATTTATTGGAGGTTAGTTGGAACTTTTGATTTACTTAAATGTAAATCAAAAGTTCAAAATAGAAGTCAAAAACTAGCATAACTGGTAAGTAAGTTACTTAATAATTTTTTATTGATACCTACTTAAAAGTAGGTACTATTAGGCATATTTAGGCATTTGTTATTGTTGAGTTTATCATAAAGAATTGAAAATGCTAGTTGGTGAAAAATATGGAAATGATGTCTGTAATTAATATTCCTGATATCACTATTAATTGGGGAACAGTAAAATGGTTTACCCACCGTAAATGTCACGCTGTTCAAAAAGTCTCTAGGTTTGTAGATATATGAACACAAAAACAAGGCCATAGTTTCAGAAAAGCGTTTAAAAATCTCTCTTAATATCATTCCAACATATTCCAAACACAAAATTAACGCTACACAACCTCTCTTAATCTAGTAAAATTGATCAGTCAACTGTAATATCACCAGAGACTGCAAGTACCAAGTACATTCGCGCACAGAAGCCGCAACGTCGGAATCCGGTAGGGGGTCTCACCCCCTTGTCCCCTTGTCCCCCTGTGCGACGTCCTGTCACTGACAAATGGCCCGGAGGAGAGCTCGACCCCGGCACCCTCTTGAGTTCTGTAGGGGTGTGCAAGATATGAGATAATTTCGTTTACTTCAGAATATGTTTTGTGTCAAATATTTTACAAATATTATACAATATATTGAGACATTTTTTTTGTAATTTTACAAAAAAAATCTCTTAAATGTCTTAAAATACTCTAGGGGTGTGCAAGATACGAGAGAATTTCGTTTACTTCTGAATATACTTGGAGTCATACATTTGCCGACCGGCTGGTGTAGTGGTAACGTAGTAGGTACAATGCCTCCTATGCCAGAGGTCCTGGGATCCAATCCGCAGTGGATATTTGTTTGATGATATCAGTCGTCAAATAGGGATGTAAAAATGTTTATTTTCTCATTTGAAAATATGTACCTATATTTTCAATATTCATAATTATTTCTTAAACTATCCATAACATAAAATCTTTAGGAGTCAAAGTTTGGGCTGGTTACTGTTGTAAAATACTTATTTATTATATTGATTTATAAAAGTATTTGAAAATAATTTTTGATGAACAAATTTTATAGGTAATAAAATCTGATCTACGAAGAACTGAAATCAATGTAGGTACTTACTAAACTAGTCATAGATCCTTTGGAGAATTGACATCGAAACTACACTTGAGAAAGTTTGTTAAGTCATTTTCATAAAGTCTTTAAGTTGGGTAACTAAAATACTTATATTAATATTCTTATAGTGGATACAAATATAACTAAAAAGTTTAAGGCGGTTTAGGTTGCTGAGAGAAAAGATTGTTTTTTAATTATACAGAGTGACTGGTGGGTCACTTTCAAAACTCCAGGACGTGGTAGTTTAAGATCATACATGAAGAGAAAAAATAAAAATTAACTATTTACTGAGTAAACTTCTCCGAAAGTTAAAGAATTCTTTACGCAACGCATGGTTACATTAGCGTGTGGCGGGAACACTGCTGTGTGCTTTTTGACTGAGGCAGCGCGTCGGGAAAAGTGTAGTAAGGTCTTTTTATTTATTCATAGGGATTTCTGGTGAAAAAATTAAGTACCTACTTTTATTACACAATTATGATCAGCAGTGCTAGCACGGATCTTTTGTCGATCGTAAGTTTACGAATGCTCGTATAGTATGGAGACGGTTTTGCAAGCAATAATTGAAATCTATCCATTGCCGCACGGTCAGCTTAAATAAATGTGTTCCTTGTTAATTTTGAATGTTTGTGAACAGGTTCTACTCTTAAATAACTGTAAAATAAAAAATTACATTGTTACTAAAAACTTGCAACCGACTCCATACTATACGAGCATTCGTAAACTTACGATCGACAAAAGATCCGTGCTAGCACTGCTGAATCGAGTACAGAGTGCACTCCTTCAGTATTGCAAATTTGTCACCAGTCATCCTGTATAGTCTTATATTGAATTTTTATTAGACTAAATGTATCTACCATTATTTATTATTTGGTATTATTTAAACCCCATGAAGAATAATAGTGGATCTGTTCGTTGGCTTCGACAAAATAAAAAAAATTACATAACAAATTCTACGACTAAGATTAGAATGTCAAGGTAAATGTAGAAGTTCCTGTAAGTAAATAAAACTTGCAGTTTCAGCCCTGAACCTCCCCGGCGCGTCGCTGGCAGCGGGCGCTATAATTTCACAGGACGGGCGACGGCCGGCGCTTATCTCGGGCGCTGGCTCAGGCGCCGCAAGCAGCGCCTCGTACCCCATCCCTACACACTTGCCTACGTGATTCTAGTGTATTGGAGGATTTCTATATGAAATCTTATTTGATTTTTTTTTGTTTGGTTGGTATGCTGCTGAAAATTGTTGGGAAATCGGTTTTCGAGTTTTGAAGTTTCTTTACCTTCCTAAGGTGTGTTTTTGGTTTTGATGCCAACTGTTTTTTTTTATTGTGATATATGGAAGATACAATTTTCATGTTTTTAATATTTTAATAATTAAATATTCTCTGTGTATAATAAGAGTTTGTAGGTATACCTTCCTTATATCGCTTGATAACTACTTTAACAACATTTATAAAAAATTGCGGCTGCTGCGAAATAAAACCTCTTATCAACAATTAGAACTACCTAATTAAGAGTTTAAAATAAAGCTACCTGTAATCTATTTAATGATATAAAATCTAATAAAAATATCTTTCTAAATACTTTTCTAAATACCGAACTAAAAACATAATCCTCGTTACAGACAGTCTAACGCAATTAAGACATATCAACTAATACCACATTAAGAAAAAACCAACTCTACCACTTCCTTACACGCCAGTACGTTCTCTGCGTGAGACATTGAGTAATGTGACAACACATTATTTAGCTACAAACAAAACTATTTCATATAGCTATTCGTATAACGGACTATTTCTATATGAGAGTACGCTTTCTGTGAAATACTTAATGACTTGTGACTCGAGGCTAAACTGAAATAAATTAGTAGACACGTCACGTACTCTGCAAGAACTTTTTTTAATGTTTATTCTTCGATGATTTTTTGTTTTAGTTAGAGGAATCATCCTGCAATTCTGTGACGAGGATGGTAACTGGAATTGCATGAGTACCTACCTGATATTTGTTCTGAAAATAGGTGGAAAGGTGTACCAACTTCAAAAGCAACTTCAGATCGCCAGAAATGGAAAGTTAGAAGAGAGGGCTTTGGCAATTTTAGGGCTGTAAATTAATGTCACATTAACTGTCTTAAACTATCGCCGTTATTTTCACTAAGTATTATTTAATGAATTTACGGGATTCTTACCATGATTTCCGACTTTAATTTCGCGCGTCCGATATTTCGATGCTGTTACAAGCACCATGATCGCGGACTGGCAGATGTAGGTAGGTGGCGATGACAGTTAGAGGCACATAAAACGATCTACCACCTTTCTTGTTCGTTTTGATCTGCTACTACTGGAACTCACATTAATGTCACTTTTGCAAAACATGCTCACAGTATCACTGGGTTTTTGACCGGACACACAACTATCGTTGTTTTTTTGGTTATTAAAAGTCCTAACCACTGGGTTCCACGTACTAGACAATTTAAAACCGTCTTCTCTAATAAAATTATTTTCGCACTTTTTTATTTCTAACGGAAATCGTGGTAAGAATCCCGTAAATTCAATAAATCATAACGTCAGATTGTCGTAGGTGTGTAGTTGTGAGTATATGTAGGTAATAGATAATAATAATAAAGGACCTGCAGGAAAGTGAAACTGAGAAAGCGAACTAAGCTAGTACATAATGATCAATGAGAAACCAATTCAGTCGTCACTTAAAAGTAGGTACAGTCAACTTCAAAAGTTGCTTATGTGTTCAAATTTCTTGACATTTGAACTCTCATAAGTACTTAATGGTTGTAACAAGATATAAAAAGGATGACAGACGTTTTTCATTTGTCACTTAACTTCCTATACGGTATGTCTTAGGTCGCTGATAGTCATTTAATACAAAATCATATTTGCGGAGATCTTACCTTACCTTACCGTTCTTACGGAGATATTTTGATTTAAACACGTTAAGCAACCTTTGGAGCTGACTGTACCAAGAGTGTAGTGGTCTGGTCTCACAAAACTAACGTAGTCAGTTAGTTCTAAAACGAATAGTTCACATACTCTCCTAATTTATAATTTCTGATAGGTACCTACTTAGATTAGGAAGTCATCGTCACGTCACATTTTTTACTGAAAACTTTAAGGCAATTGTAAAGACATTTTAATAAAGTCTGAAAAAACAAGACATAAATTTTCTTTAAGGTAAATATTATGTGGATTCCTGTGTTTAGGGTTTAGATAAGGGCGTGTGATCTCATACCTTGTTTATTGTACAAATCTTTTATAACCAAAGCTATTCCCTCAGATTTTCGCTTCTATTGCTATAACTATAAGATTTACAATTATTAGAAGGAATAACCTAAGAAAGCAATCAAATCAAGAATGGTATAAGCAGATTCTAAAAGGAAAAGGTACCTATTGCTTATTAGATTTCTCGAAATACCCTCAAAAACTACATTGTTGTCTGTACGTTTCGCTTTTATTGTATGTCCATTCAAAGTTATTATACTGTTTTGTTTTATCGAACTATTGTCAGAATGGCACAAGGAAACTGTTAGAATGTTAAGATGACAACCCAATTCGAAGTAGGAATTCGATTTTTTTTATTCTATATAGGTACAATATGTTAACAAGGTAGGAACGAGTGGTAACGAAAAATCTGTACTAAGTGCCTACCTATTTAGTCTAACTGAGCACGTCTTTCTGTAGAGATTAAGATAATAACGTAGATATTGCTAGATTTAGCATCTTTAAGGCTCAAAAATTGCCGTTTCTATAATTTATAGATAAGCTAGTAATATCAAAATTAACGACATACCTAAACATTATGAAAAGATTTCAATATGTTGAAAAACGTGAGGAAGAACTTCAACAAAAAAATCTAATTGTGGTACCTAACTGTTATGTTCTAAGCATCATTTAATGACTATTGATTAATTGAGAACCATTTAACTCTACGTTTCTAATAATTTCAGAAAAAATTGGATACAGTCAAAATGCTGCTAAAGACCCAGATAGTAAGAAAACGGGGCATCTTAGGTTAAAATTACTTACACCTGTTTTTTCGTTATACTTATTTAAGTTCATAATTCTTTTGTATTTTTTTTATACTTTCTCAATCAGAACCGTGCTGCAACTATCAAAAAACAAGTGTAAACTGATCTTAAGATAGATAGAAACATAAACCAAAAACAAAAGATATTCGGTAACTGTCATCAAAAAACGCAAGACAAAGCAAAGCGCCGCTTAACTCAGACCTACATAAACGTTCCAACGTTTACCCATTGTTTAAGAAATACTATAAGAGCAGCACACGGATAAATAAAAATATAAAATAAATAAAATATGAAATGAAAGTGGCGCAGGACGTAAGAAACTCGCGATCCTTTTGAATGTGTTCTGTGAATATAAAAATCTGTGGAGTCGTTTTGTGTTAGAGATATATTATTTTGATTCTTTAATGTGATTTTTTTTATTTTACAATTGGAAAAAGATCACGAATATTAGACGGTGAGTCTCAATGCAAATAGGTACCCAATTGAAGAAATTTTCATAGCTTATCCTGAACAGACTATTTCACGAAGCACATTTACACTCCCACCAGTAGGTACCTATTAAAATTTTAAATAAAAAACAAAAACGGTTTTGCGTTTTTTTACATGTTATATAACTATAGAGTTCGACAGTTTGGTAACTTTGGTTTATTTTATTATCCATTAATTCAATGACCAGACAAAGTTTACTAGAATTAGACACAGTTATAAAACTTAAAACAAATAATCCTTTGAATATTAACCGGCCAGCAATCATAACTAATATTATCAGAAATTACAGTTCTAATAAATTTTGTGTTAGTATAATAATTACTTACACTAAATTATTTTTCCAAACAAAATAGTCCTTAACAAAAAAAATATATAAAAGAATTTGAGGCACACGCCGCTCCACAATTTCCCTAACCTCCCCGAGTGTTTCTTTGGCCGTAACAATCTGAAGGCGGCGCCACGGGTCAGCAGAGACCCCCTCTTCCCTCCCACCCAACACGCCACTCACATGTGTGGGTGAAATGACTGAATACCCGACACATGTCTCTTACTTGTGTACGTACAATCGTACACTTGCTAATTAGGTACTTTACCACGACCACGTTTTTGCACATTCTGATTGTTTTTATATACTCTTTGGCACCGAAAACGACATGCATTCACGTTAAGCCTTTATACTGATTGGATCTTTTTGAAAGACTTAGGTACGTAGTTTGAAAGAAAAATGTGATTCATTAAAATGATTACATGAATTATGAAATGATTATTGAATTATGATGGTAAGAAGATGAGATTGTGCTTATAGCGCCGCAGTTTTTTTACTTGAAGCTTGCATTGCAACAAATTAAATGTTATATGGGCAGTTCCATAAAAAGCTATCTCAAAGCAATCTGTAATTAGAGAATCGCTGACGATTAAAAAACAAATTAAAATGTCTGGTATTTTTTTGTGCAGTACGTACTAATTCACTTATGATCACATTAAAATTGTTTCTACGACTTGCCTAGTAATTGTAGTATTATTGAAACTCGTTTCGTCTATAACCTGCTTAACAATGTATTAGTTTCAATATTATTAGAAATGCTGAAACTTTTTCGTAAAATGGTTAATTCGTCGAATCTTCGATCAAGAAATTGTGTGTATGTAAATAATTACGACCACTTTAACGAACAAGAAAAAAAAATGTTCCGTGTATGGGTGTTTATCTATTTATGTATTTATATTCCACCCTAGTTTGCTACATGGTATCACATAATACAAGCTATGCTTACTTTGGGGCCATGTAGTTGGTGTGATTGTCTGGGGATTTTTATCATTTTTTTTATTATAATTATATATTTTTTTTATTTATTATATCTGGAGATCTTAAAGATAAAAGTCTCAAGATAATTGCTACTTTAATAAGCAGAACGACTTTTCTGATGTGGTCTGGATGAGTTAAAATGTGAATTATTACCCTTTATTTGTCAATGTATGTAACCAAAATAAATATAATGTAGTTAGAATTACACAAAATTTATATTTTATTTTTTGATCATTTTAAAGTGCTCAGAGGAAAATATCTGCAAGATTTAACAAGCCTACAAAAATATTACCTAAGTAGATGCTCCAACTTACTTAATCTACACTAACGAAATTTTAGTTAAAATTTCTAGTATCGGTTTTATTTTTATTTATTTCAAACGATATACCATTCTACAATTTCCCATCACTTATTCTATGCGGTCGCTTTGTTCAAAGAGTCAAACAGTTCGGTCTGTGAGGGTGGTCACCTTTATTGAGACGGTATCTCAATATGCTCTTACTATTTTACTGCTACATCTTTCTATACAACCTACAAATATTGACGATCAACTACATCATGCTTTAAAGAGCTATAACAATAGATTTATCGATGTTGAGTATACATATAAGTACAAGACTTATAAATATTAAGATGTAGATTTGTATGAATTGCTAAATGCTTATGTGTGGTAACATGGATATTTTTGCCATTGCTTAGTATTCAATTATACGACTTATGTACCTAGTAATAAACTTTAAGTAACATGTGGTATTCGTAACTAGATAATGTGCATGATGATTGACAATTTATAATACTTTTATGAGTTAAATAGTCCAAGAATTCCTTATGCGATCTTGATCATTTTGTTAATGTCGATCTGTTTAAAGCTTCAATAGTTTTAATAAGACTCAATACAAGTACATAGGCACATACATACATACATACCTTCACGACTGTATCCCTTATGGGGCAGGCAGAAGGCTATAAAACCATCTGATGTCGCATTTGACAAATTTGGAGGTATTATAATGATGGATTGACAAAATATCACAGCTCGGGCGGTGACATGTTTCTATGATGTTGTAGGTATGGATAGTTCCTTTCTTTACTTCCTTTCTTTCTAAAATTCGACCTCATCTTCTCCACCAGGTGAGTTTGAGGTCAAACGCGAGGTTAGTCACGGATAAAAAATACGTGGTGCAGGAGGTACCTCGTATTATTTCGACAGGACCAGTAAACTTTGAAAATCTTTCTGTAAACGCTTCTGACATAAGACTATTGCAGTGACAGCCTATCGCCCACAAAAAACCTCGTATAAAACGTCTGTCCCTTAACTGACTTTTATAGTATGCTCGGGAAGAGAAGCAGCTGGCACATTATATGTTTTTTCTTCGCTTCCAGTCCAGCATGGACGAGTAGATACATAAAGATGTATAACAAAACTGAAATTATTTTATTGGTAAAAGATGTTAAAAATACCATCCATAGATAGAATTCTACCACCACCTTGTCACCTCAGGAGACTTAGGTATATTCCTGCAGTTCATTACAAGAGTTTTGATGACGAAGTTTCTTTTTTCGTTTTCAAAGATTTTAACCGTATCTGCAGATCTCAGTCAATCTGACAAATGACACCAGGTGGAAGATAACATGCCTGTTTCTATGAAAGCCCGTTATTATAGAACCTTTCTTAATTGTTGATTACTACTAAAACATACATTCGCTAACATTTCTCCATAGAGAACTATCCAATAATCTGTAATTAAGTAGAGATCGAGTCTCAGAAAGTACAGTCACATTTAATAAGATGTAAACATTTTATTGGACTTTAGACCTTATTACAACCGAATAAGTAGCGGAATGTACCTATAAATTGGACGACCGGCTGGTGGAGGGGTAACGTACATTGCCTTCTATGCCAGAGGTCCTGGGTTCGAATCCCGGCGGCGACGGATATTTGTGTAATGAACACAGACATTAGTCGTCAAGTAATGGACGTTTATATGTTTATTTAATATGTATGTTTATATATATCTTAAGTTTACAGTTAACTAGTATCCATAACACAAGTTCTTTAAGAAACTTAATTTGGGCTAGATAATGTTGTGTGAGTGTCAGAAATATTTATTTATTCATTAGATGTGACTGTACAGGAAATACAAGTTAATAGAATCAAGAATCAGAACTTCTAGTGCCTTAGGTGTCCTAGGTCGTAGCCGCGTAAGGTCTAGTGTTAGAATAGCCATATCACTCCTGTATAAGCGAGTCGAAAAAAGCAACTTATCCGTTTGATGTCCAGTTTTATGGTAGGATCCCTTCAACGTCCGCCTTGTCTACATTAGGTACACTTCGTATAAGTGCCAACGCTGCGTCACGCGTTCGAACGCGCGTTTCATACAAAATTGCAACGTCCGTACTAGGTATACGCGCGTTCGACACGGACGTTCGGAATGCGCCAAGCGCCGCGTATGATAGAAAAATGTTATGAAAGTTTGTATGTTTCAATCTCTCTTAGTACCTAGGTGTTATATAAATCTATGAGTAGGTGTGCCTATTTGAAGATACGGACGTACGGTATGCGTGTTTGAACGCGTAACACAACGTTGGCACTAAATTCTGCCGCAAAATATCACAGCTCGGGCAGTGACATGTTTCTATGATGTTGTAGGTATGGATAGTTCCTTTCTTTACTTCCTTTCTTTCTAAAATTCGACCTCATCTTCTCCACCAGGTGAGTTTGAGGTCAAACGAACGGTTAGTGACGGATAAAAATACGTAATGCAGGAGGTACCTCGTGTTATTCCGACAGGAACAGTAAAGTTTGAAAATCTTTCTAGAAACGCTTCTGACTATAGATTTGACCTTTATGGTTATAAGAACATCATGGTAAGTTGCAACTAGGCCTATAGATATCAGTTTTTGCAGATTTTAGTATTAATGATACGCTTCTTAACAACCTTAAGCTGGAAATGCAATTTTATTAGTTGATCCTTTTCTTTATCCAGAAAACATAAACTACGCTTAGGCATCATCATAACTCTGATTAAACCCACTCCACTGCTATGAGTATCTTCCCAGGGTTTACGCTTAGGTAAACTTTGTTACTATAGCGCTTAATACCTATATAGGGTCGTCACATAATAGTCAATAATATTTTAATAGCAGATTAAGAATGAGATTTTTGAAAAATATCCAAAAAAAAATTTTTTTTTGAACATTTTTCTAAAATTTAAATTTCTAAATTTCAGAAAATAATCAAAATTTACGTTTAATCTGTAGCTTATGACTACACAGCAAGTAATTAAAACGTTTCCATCTTATTGAATGTAGTCATAAAATGAAGATTAAACTAAAATTTTAGGTACTCACTGAGAAGAATTTTAAAATTATAATTTATGAAAAATATATTTAACAAAAAATTTTTTTTTTCGAAATTCACGCCCACTCCTCATTTTTAATCTGCTATTAAAACATAATTACCTAACTATTATGTGGCAACCCTGTAGATAGTATCAAACAAGGAGAGCATCTGAACAGGAGAAAATACTGCCAGGGATTTTGTATGGTAAGTATACTTACACGATAAATGTGCCCGTAAATAGATACATTTACGCAACAATTAGTGAATAGATTTGGAAAACGCTTTCAAGATTAAAACGACTAAAACGGAGCCATATTTGACTGAGTAGTTACCTAACACGAATTAGAACTGTGTCTAAAAATATCATTACTTAGATAAAATCCCTTGCCTTTCCCTGAGCTCTGAGAATCATTCTGAGGTATCCGTCAAACAAATGCCTCGATGGTACAATTTATCAGCGGAGGGTAGATGGGGTTGGGGGCGATTGGGGTGTAAACACGCGAACTAAGGAGGTGAAGAGATAAAGTAATTTCGTTTAACTGGCGGTAGTTAAAGATAAGGCTGGTAAACAGGTAACGTTGTATGGAGTGAGATGTTTATTTATTTAAAACATTGCATGAATTCAAATAAATTTATTTTATTAGTTTGTCGTTTTTTTCGATCAAATTTGAACTTAATTACATTATTGTCTAAGTTTGAAATTCGAGAGACTTAAACTTAGGGTGCGGCCGTTGCGGGAATGCGTTCCTGACAGCTCCTTATGTCCACTGAATAAAGATTATTTCCGACTAGCCACCGCGCGCGGTTTTAGCCGCGTTACTTTTGATCCCGTGGGAATTTCGGGATAAAATAAAGCCTATAACCTTCCTCAAGAGTTGGGCTATCAAAAACAAATCCCACTTGTAGTTTCTGAGATTAGCGCGTTCAAACAAACAAACAAACAAACAAAAAACAAACTCTTCAGCTTTATATATTAGTATAGATTCAAAACTTAAAAAAGCTATGTTTTTGACAGCTGTCAGGAACGCAAACTCCCACCGGTCGCACTATAGAGAGTGTAATGTCAAATATGGCCCATATACCTATAAAACCTTTTTTATCGAAACATTTGCAGATATAGGTACCATCGAACCAACTGAATCATAGCCCATTTTGCTGAAAATTCGTATGAAACTGTCAAACTTGTAAGGTCTATCGCGAATAATGCACTTAGGACTTTTTTGATACTGTACCAATTCTGTCTCATTAAATGTCAGTGTCGTCGAATGTAATGATAACAAGTTCGTCACCAAGGAAACCTATCTGCAAGCAAATTTCGACCTATTTAGATGATTTGCAAAAATGAGCTTGTTGTGGGTCATAATTCAGTTGGTTCGATAGTACCTAGATAATATAAAAATGAAGCATCCAATTATGATTACTTATAAATGAGTCAAGCCATAACTCTCTGACCACATGCGCCGGATTTTGATTAAAAACACGGTAGGTAGTACGACAGTATGTACAGAACTAGTATTGAAGGGATCAAAGGAATATGTGCGTATCATGTTATAAAAAGTATTAAAGTAAAAAGTATTAAAAAGTAGTAAAAAGTAGTAAAAAGTATTAAAAAGTAGTAAAAAGTATTAAAAAGTAGTAAAAAGTATTAAAAATTAGTAAAAAGTATTAAAAAAAGGTAATGAAACCTTTTTTTGGCAACCACATAACACCAAAGAAAATTAAATCGATTTAGCTGTTAGTGCTTCACTCATAAACGTTGCGCTTATTAACTTTTTATGCTTTTACATTAGGTCATAAAAACGAAACGAAACTTAAACTAATTAGAAATTTAAAAAAAAAATTAATAAAAGTAATAAAATGTATCCGACTCCATACTGTAGATCTGATCATAGAATTTTACGGGTTTTCAAGAAAAGCGTGCTAATGACCTTGCTCTGAAGCATTCAGGATGTAAGAGTTTTGCGCTTACTTGTACCAAAACTTATATCAACTCTAATGAGCAGTAGAGTTTACTATTATGTACCTGATTCTTAGTTTAAACCTTTGAAACAGAGGATTATTTAAAGTTTTCAGTCTCAAAGCTTATTGGTTGCTTAATAACCTTAACCACCACACTTAGAGTTAATATCAACTAACACATCATCATCACCAGACAAAACGACTTGTACAGAAGGCAGCAGATCAAGTGTTTGTAACCTGCCAGTTTTACCCAACCAATTTTTAACTGTCTGGGGCAAACAGTTTATTGCTTCATATATTTATCATTTTCAATGAGTGTGTTTACCACAGACATACATCTACATAGATGACGCAAGTGTCACGATTTGTATTGAAACCAAGCGTGCCGACTTTTTAACACCTACAGTGACGTCACAGCTGATATTTTGTGAAATGAAATACAAACCGATTCAAAGACACCGATGCCGACGATGAAATCGATTATTAAGAACGATATCTTTATTGTGATATCGATTTTCTAGCGGCGACCAACCTTGACGCTTCGTCGGGGTTCGGACACGCGAAATACATGCATTTGCTTTGTCTATCTAGATCTTTGTCTTTTTTGTGTTTACTTAACTTTATATATCCGCTAGGTAATTTCCATAGCACAGGCTCATAATTAAACTTAATTTTGATTGGACGTCGACAGCTAGATATACGAGTATTATTATCATTGTAGATTTTAAAACAAAAACACCTATCATAAATGAACGCAGCCTTGCATGACAGCCAAAGAACAGTTAAATAATATATATCTACGGTAGCTACTCCCGCGTAAATAAAACATTCGAATTTTAAATCTCGTTCGTTAGTTCCAACCTCTTAGCCGGTCTAGACGAAATTTGAAATAGGAACCACGGGCGTACGACTAGTTTTCTTTCAAATGACAAATTAATCACTTGAAAGTTTCCGGGTGATTATACTAGGATTTAATATTGGTACAGAGTCAACGAGCCGAGCCCAATTTTAGTGACATTTTGGTACTTGATAAGGGTTTGTGTACATTGGATTGTTTTACAGTTTGGGTCAAATAAAATTACTTATAACATACAGTTTCAAACTAATAATGTGAATCAGATTTATATCAGGGTTTTCAATAAATTTTATGTAATAGTAGTAAAAATTTTTGAATGTGTATATGTTGTTACAAATTTAACAACTCCTTCCTAAATATAACGCGTCATTTAAAAGCGTATTATAAAATAACTAAAGTTCTTCATTATTAAATGAATAGCTTCCTTATGAACGCACCTTAACAAAATCTGTAGAAAATACACACCATCTGAAATTTTACCAAATTTGGTTTGATCTAGTTAAGCAACTTTATATCTACAACCAACGAGGCCTGTCTGAAATACTCGTAGTTTGGTAGTGCTGTTAGATAGGTGTACAACTACATTCGAAAATTGAATTGTTCTAAAATTGAATTGTTTAAAATTACTATAATGATGTTCTTACATTACTCTTTGAGGTTTAATTTTTTTTCTTCTTCTGTTAGCAAGGAGTTGTTAGTTTTTATTACTGGCCATTATAATGTCCAAGCAGATTATTGATTCCTATTTAATATAAGTAATGATAGTTGTACTAACGACTGAATCTGATTTTTTTTTATTTGTTACTTATATTAACTATTAAGTACCCAATAATTTAATGTTAACGTGGTTGTTTATTTCGGAAGAAAATCCTTCTGAAGCCTTACGCTGAGTCTTAAGATATGATTGCTTCTGGTTGTCTATTGTGTCTCGTGAATTGTTCAAAAACACCAGATTACTACGGGAAGCGTGACTTTGAAGATCCATTATTATTAAAAAACATAGATTAGCATTTAGTTAACTAATTCCCACTCTAAAGCATTATAATAAGAAAAAAATATTAAACTAAAATATTTACTTGTCCCGTTCCGTTATCATATGAAATAACAGTAAGTGAGAAAATATATGTTTTTCTCACGGAATATCTGCCTATATTTAACACAGCCTAAAGGTGCACTACAAATTTTCTCTCCCACGACGACATCGCAAGCCATCCGAAATAATGTAATATCTTACTCAATCTCAACCAAAACCGAAAAACTCACAAAGGCTTAAATTAAACAATTACTGGATATTTATCACAAATTGCAGTTTCAAGCGAATGTCGTCCTCCATTGTGTTTTTGCCGGGATTATCGCAATCCAATCCAAGATGAAAGAGACGTTCTTTTTTTGAATTTCGTAAGCAACACAGCCCTAAAGCGTTCTTTCAACACAAAACGGTTGCGTTTCGTTTCTGCACCGTTGGTTTTTCAGTCATGCGTTTTGCGACAGTTTTGAGCAAATTAACAATTGTGTTCAGGTGCGGCGATTTTGTAAGTGGCCCTCGAGGGATTAAAATTAAACGCCTATTTTGGTAATTGCCATGACAACTTAATGCTTGCTGCTCGATTGAGAAGAATGTTCGGCTTCAGACTGATTCTGCAGACTTTTGTTATGTCCTGGTAGTATTGACAGGGTATCGGGGACTTTGGAATTTCTCAACTATGTTTATTTTGCTTCTTTATCCACGTTAATTAGTTTGATTGATTTTGATTAGGGTAAATTAAGAAACCAAATTAGTTAAGAATCCAAGTAAAATGTAGTATCGAGCGCTAACTAGAGCTTAAAAATCTTAATTGTGTGATGAAAAAATATTTTTCCGAACAAAGTATTTAAACACATAAAAAACCTGTAAAATTGATCAATGAGTCGATCGTGACCTCATACGGATGATGCTTAGCCTGTGGAGCAAATTGAATCGTGCTTCTAAAAAAATAAACCTGGCTCGCTGGCGCCAACGCGCCGCTACGTTTATTTGAATGTTGGCTGCGTTCCTGAACGGTTTTGTTTTTTTTTTTCAAATGTTCCCGCTTGTTCTATGTTGGAAAGTTCGAATTTGATCGGGTTTTTATCATGTTGCGGATTATAATAGTTATGTTGAAAGGCCACAGAGCGGGAAAGCGAAGAATAATATTTTATCGTATTGATACAGGTTGGTATGTGACGTCGCCGCAGCGGGATGGCGCGCGGTATGTCTACTATCAGACCACCCGTCCATTACTATGACGAACGCACGTTTTAAACTTTTATAGTTTTAACATTATAAATGTAGATGATGAGATAATGTAATTAGAAGGTCAATAAAATTATTATTAGTGTCTTTTAGTTCTCATGAGCATTCCAGGAAAGGGGTCCGTTGTGCAGTAGCAAGAAGCGTTTTATTTTTGAATCGGAAATAATCGGAATTAAAGAACATTATGTCTCAAGCGTTGCGATTTCTGAAAAGTTGTTTTTGAGGATATGTTTTGAGAAGAAATGGGCTGCATGGAAGTGTCGAACGAGTGCTCTTTTTTGGTGTTTTCGAATGCAAGATCGTTTCAAGTTTTTATGACTTTGATTGATAAACTTGAATGAATGTCAATCTGTTTGATGCTAATGGAGATGAATTGGCGATGCTTTAATGTACGCTGTGTTCTTTTACGATCGTTCTGAAAATATCGTGATGGTCGTTTTTTCAATATTTTCATATAATCATTTTGATTTTCAGTACGCATTATCTTTCTCTGGCAATTAGAGACAATGTTTTTTTACTTCATCGAGTATTTTAATACATGATGAAACAGAGAATTGTATTCAATTATATTTAATAAAAATAGTGTGTGACCGGATTTTGTCGCGTATTTTATTTTGATATTTAATTTTACGTTTCAGTGTCTTTACAGACTTCCTTCACAAGTGATACAAGTAGTTCTTATGTTAAGAATCGTGAAAACTTAAATCTAATAGTTTACCTATTTAGTTTACCTTCCCCTGGATCGCCGGCCCCATATTTTTTAGCTCACCAAGACGTACGAAAATCTCTTTTGTCATAAAAATAAGTGTAGAAATTACCTAAAAAACTATATAAAATTGATTTTTCCGAGTTAAACCGTCTACTTATATTGCCAAATCTGATTATTCTGTAATGTTCACATACTTATCATTATGTCAGAATAAGCTTATGGACACACGTGTGTCCATAAAGCGCGGTACGGTTTAACAAAACCAAATACATAGGAAGATACTAAATTTTCCGGTATATTAGCCATTATTAGCTGTAGATTAGTAGGTATATGTATAACTTATCTACCTAATATTGTCATCTTAGGCTAAGCAACTTCGATGCATACCTACATATTCTCTTTTCAAACTTCGTGGCTATCCACACCTCAATTTTCTCAAATCTCTAACCAAAAATGTAAAAATTCACGTCGAAATCACCATACTTTCCAAACGAACATACAAGAACTTATCTCAATCGAGCGTCCTCTAAATATATGATCTATGTTGTTGCGGAGTCTTGTTGTTCACGCTAACTTCGTAAGTGTGCGTGACAATAAACTTTCAATATTTTCACTTATAAGTACAGTCTGCAACAGAATTATGTATACCACCCAGTCCATACCATCCACGCGTTTGCATACAATATGCAAACGCATATGCATATTGTATGCGTGCGGGAGACTGTTTGGTGTACATTATTCTGTTGCAGACGGTACTACATGTGGGTCGACTTAGATTACCCCTAGGTACTGCCCCTGCATAAGCGTGTAGCCTAAACAAAAGGCGAGTTATCCAAATGCCCTTGGTAGGTTCGCTTCAAGACTACCCTTCCCATTAACTCTGCCGCCAAATAACAGCACTCCTGCGCTGATGTGTTCCGGCAATACTTTATGAAGAGCCAGGTCCTTTCTAAGTCCATCAGCTTTGACCTCATTTTCACTTACCATTAGGTGAGATAATAAAAAAATATGCGAAGCAAGTCTCTCAAGTCTCTACACAAGTAGGCAACTCGTGCGTTCGTGAGATGTCACATCTATAGAGCACGTTACGTCGTCGGCGCGTCTTTGTCGGCGCCTCAAAGGACACGCGCCGCCGCGCAGCCGCCTGCGCAGCTTAGATCTCTCGCTTCATATGACTTTACTTGCTTCAAAGGTTTTGGACATAGGTATGATGTAACTTTTAAAAACTTTAATATGTAACTTTAATTTCTTTGGTGTAAGGTTTTGTAATAGCTCAATACCATATGAAAGGCAAGATTGTGGTAGCGATTCGAAAGATTGTGCTAGATAATGTTGTGTGTCAGAAAAATAATAATAATAATTTTAATTGCTCCGAGCAGGGATCGAACCCTCGACCTCATGAAACGAAGAAGCATCTTACACCACTGCGCCACGGTGGTCGTCAATTAAGTTGAATCTTTAGCTTCTTCTATTAACGTTGCACATTGTCTTTTTTGCTATTTGTAGCCAAACTAACAACATGCAAGCTGTGACAACAACGGTTTGAGTCGCACACTCGCCTGCGGCACCAGCAACGCAGCTGTTTTGAGTGCGGACTTAAGTCAAGTTCGGCATTATAAATAAATAAATAAATAAACATTATCTAGCCCAAATTAAGTTTCTTAAAGAACTTGTGTTATGGATATTAGTTAACTGATATACTTAAGAAATATACAATAAACACGCATATTAAATAAATACCTACATATTTTTTAATAGAAAATAAACTTAAATAAACATATAAACGTCCATGACGTGACGACTAATATCTGTGTTCATCACACAAATATCCGTCGCCGCCGGGATTCGAACCCAGGACCTCTGGCATAGAAGGCAATGTACGTTACCCCTACACGATCCGATCGTCATTATTATTATGAGCACCAGTTTAAACGAATCTATATCACTCGGATCTAGGTGTTAGTATAGAATACTCTCCGCAGTCGTTGTGGCGCAATGGTTACTGTGTAGGTATATCATACGATATCACAGGTTAAGCAACGTTTGGCGTGGCCGGTACTTGGATGGGTGACCGCCGACCATTTATTTCTCACGACGCCTTCCGTGCTTCGGAGGGCCCGTAAAGCAGTCCCGGGTGCTGTATACTTGTATACAGTAGTCGTTAGGGTTTTTCAGAACCCATTTCGGCGCTCTGAAAATTATGACATCCACCACCCAGCACTGCGCCAGCTTGGTGGATTATGGCCTATAGCTCCTCGTCACTAAGGGGAGAGACTCATGCCCTGCAGTAGGCTCATTACAAAGAGTTATGATGATGACTCTCCGCAAGTCCACTGCAATTCCTGTGTGATCTTCACAATACAACCTGGGATTTAAGTATATAAATTATCATGTTCATTAGTATTTAGGATTAAAATGCACGTTGAAGGTCCTTATGCCTCATTTAGGCTGAATAAAAATAAAAGATTCTCTACATTTTTGTGTACCGGTTGCATTCAAACACTGGCTATATAATAGGTATTGAAGGTAAATACCCTGAAACAGCTTGCGTTCACCCAGCTATTCAACCAATGCCCCACTGCGGCTATCATAGTAGAACACTTCCTGCGGGGCTAGCATGCCATCATCGACAACGATAAATCGGCCCTTTATATCGATACTAGCCACCGCGTGCGGTTTTACCCGCGTAACTTTTGATCCCGTGGGAATTTCGGGATAAAATATAGCCTATAGCCTTGGGCTATCAAATACAAAAAGAATTTTTCAAATCCCACTTGTAGTTTCTGAGATTAGCGCGTTCAATCAAACAAACAAACATAAAAACAAACTCTTCAGCTTTATGAATGAATGAATGAATGATTTATTTAAAAGTAACAAAGACTCAATTTGTTAGTATATAAATGCTTACAGACTATGTTAATAAATATTTAACTAGGTACATAAAAAAAACTTTAAACAAAATAATTTACAGGCTAATTTACAAAGGCCACTCCTGCACCATTCCCCCCGCAATGGCACAGGAGTGCTTTAAATATGTCGAATCTAATCTATTTGAGATCATATTCAGGATGCTGTTACCGCTCGTCCGCACCCGCCGCACCAAGGACGCGCATCGTTTGCGCATAGTTGTATAGAAACAGTCAACTGTTGCTTCGGCAAACATCCCTGACGCACTGCAGAAGCGGGGCAGCCGCAACAGCATCCTGAATGCATTATTATATTGAATGCGAAGAGCGTTGTAAGCTTTCTGAGTATAGTTAGTCCACAAGCTGCATGTATAAAAAGTCGTACAGAAAGCTCTAAGCCAAAGCTTTATATATATATATATAAAAATATATATAAGCTCTAAGCTAAAGCTCTAAGCTAAAGCTTTATATATTAGTATAGATTTTCTTAGAACATGGCACTCAGAGTATGTATTTTTTTAGAATATGGCATCTTTGGCTCTTCTGTGGGCTTAATCATGGTATCGAATCGAGTAATTCTATCTATAATGGTGTGCATGTTAGCTAACATAGGTACATATACATACATACATAACTTCACGCCTGATCCTTTATGGGGCAGGCAGAACACCAGTGGTTATAGAACCATCTGATGTCACGTTTGACAAATGAGGTATTATAATGATGGAGAGAGGCTATTGCAGTGACAGGGGGTCAGCCTATCGCCCACACTAATGCCAATAAAACCTCTGTCCCTTAACTGACTTTTACAGTATGCCCGGGAAGAGAAGCAGCTGGTACATTCTATGTTTTTCTTTAGCTCCCAATCCAGCATGGAAGCTAGTCCAGCATGGAATAAAATTTATCTTAATATTTAGGTAACATGATAGGATAAAATAATATTTATCTTGTCGATTCGAGTCTTTATCGATGGTCGCATGCTGGCCCTGCAGGATTCACTAAGTGACCACGCTACATACCTGACGCCAAATATCAACTTTGCAGCGGCAATGAGTTTCGGCAATGTTTTATGAAGAGTCATTTAAAAAAAAAAAAAAACCCAGACAATCACACCAACTGCATGGCCCCAAAGTAAGCATAGCTTCTGTTATGCGATACCATGTAGCGAACTAGGGGGGAACCTAGAATATAAATACATAAATAGATAAACACCCAGACACGGAACATTTTTTTTTTCTTGTTCCGTGCGGTAATCGAACCCGCAACCACTGGCGTCTGAGGCAGACAGGCTTACCTCATCGCCACAGTGGTCGTCATTTCATTTCTAAGTTTAAATCTAACCCCGTATACTGCCATTTTAAACACAATGAGATGAGGTGAGACTGAATTCAAACGCTTGTTTAGTGAATCCACATTTAAGAAAATAATAATTCTAACTGAAGACGTTTAACCGTGCAGTTTATGTTTAAAGTTTGCGAAGATACGAGGACTACCTCGATTTGATTTCCAGTTAACCTTTTTAAAAAACGAACATTTCGAAATTGTAGCCACAGCTCTAGAATTTTATGTTTAAAAATAGAACGTCAAATTCAAAAATACTCGACATTATCCAGTTAAAGTCATCTAATTCTCTTAATTGGCTTTCGTTTGAGGATTATTTTTACTAGGTTTAGTTGCGTTGTGTGTTCTCCATAGCAAACGCTTGCTTTGAGGTAAGTGTTTACCGTGTTTATACCTATGGATAAAATACCTATAGAAACTTATTTGATAAATATATGTATAGCGCTCATCATCACAACTCTTTGTAATGAGTCCAAAGCAGGACTATGATTCTCTCCACTGGGCGACGAGGCCGTAAACTACCACGCTAACCCAGTGTTGGTTGGTGGATTTCAGAATTTTAAGGGCGCTGAAACGGTTGCTACCAAACTGTAACGACTACTGAATACAAGTGACCACGGGGTCTGCAAAGACACTGAAACGTCGAGTAAAAACATAAATTATACGCGATAAATCCGGTTAAAATGTATTTTTGTTGTTTTCCGGTTAAAATGACCGACTGCTTACTTGTCGTTGTGAAAAATGAATGGTCGGCAACCATCTCTGTATTGACCCGCCACGAAGACTTAAAAAATCAAAAGGATATTTTAAGATTACAGTGTTTTTAAGTAGGTGAAGAAGGTGGCTAATCCATGTGAGCTACTTGGATACAAATGGATGGACCCATTTAGGAGTATCTAGTAAACACCATCTCCCTATTCCGTCGCCAAATATCTGTGCTTCGGCTATGAATCATCATCATCATCATCATCTCAGCCCGCGCTAGTCCACTGCTGGACGTAGGCCTCTCCCAACGCGCGCTATGAATACTTACTCATAAAGTGCTTTATAAAGAGTCAATTTATTTTTTACTGAACAAGTGCATACATTATATTGAATAAATTGTTCAGTTGTCTTATATGTTAATACTAGCCACCGCGCGCGGTTTTACCCGTAACTTTTAATTCCGTGGGAATTTAGGGATAAAATATACCCTATAACCTTCCTCAAGAGTTGGGCTATCAAATGCAAAAAGAATTTTTCAAATCCCACTTGTAGTTTCTGAGATTAGCGCGTTCAAACAAACAAACAAAAAAACAAACTCTTCAGCTTTATATATTAGTATAGATTTACTACCTACGCTAGTTAGGATTCTTAGTTAGTCTACAAAACGTTGGAGATATGCAAGTTTCCTTACAATAGAATTGCCATTTATAGTTATATTTACTTTACTGACTGTTCATTTCCTTAAATAAGGCATAAATAAGGTATTTGCTTATAAGGACTGGATCATAATAAGGTCTAGGCGACAAAAATGCAATGCAAAAAAAACGCAACAGACCTTTATATTTTTATTTATGTGTTGTAAACACTTAATTAGATTAAGCTGTAATTTTACACATACATAGGGCAAGGTCTAGAATAATAGGTATATTTATAAGGTAACTTTTTATACATAACTCACTTACTACTTTTAACATAATTTACTCGAGTTAAGCTAGAGAGAACAATTTGTAGTTTCACCTGTACTTTTTATACCAAAAAACTGTGTGTTTACCTTAATTAATTACAAAATAAAGTACATCTATACGTATCATTAATCTTGACATAAAGGGTGGGCACTACTCAGACGGACTATGAAGGCACACTAGTTTATGTAACTAATTGGTCTTAAGTTTACATAAACTATCATAAGATTTCTCAATATTAGGTTGATCTCTCATCTTCCATGCTGGACTGGGAGCAAAGAAAAACATAGAATGTTCCAGCTGCTTTTCTTCCCAGGCATACTTTAAAAGTCATTTAAGAGACAGAGGTTTTATTGGCGGTTTTTTGTGGATAAGCTGACCCTGTCACTTTAATAGTCTCTACCAATATAATGCCTAAAAATTTGTCAAACGTGACATCTAAGTTGTAGTTTTAGTTTGTAAATATTTAATTATTTTCAAACCTTCTTAGCATGTACCGTGCCGCCTCTCACGACAGCCTTATTCAGTTGCAATAGGGCTATTCTTTTCTTACCCATCCCTCGACCTTACGCGGCCTATAGTCCTACCAAAGCTACAATTAAGAGTCAAAGAACAAAGGCTGATCCTTAGTTACGTAAAATAATGAGCGTTTAGAAATCTAATCATCACTTATCTTAATAACTTATTCTTCTACAAATTTCCACGCATTGGTTTAACTTTAAACTAAATAAAATTATTGAATTTTAATAATTCTATATTTGTAAGTGCCAAAGACATATAAAACATATAATACCTATTCAAAATGCAATATCTTTTTGTGTGACGTTCGTCTACAAGTATTTTTAGCACAGAGTTACTCAGGAATGAATTCCGAATAGTATTTTTGTTTCTTAAACGCCGCAAAATAATATCAACTAAATCATGTATGGCCCGCTGCCACTGTTGCTTAATTATTTCGACCATTTCTATCATGTGTACCGTCTTGAAGCTTACAATGAACAAGCGCAGGCGCACACATCGTGACGCGATCAACGCAGGCGTCGACGCAGTTGTCGTGTTCGCTCATTCATTGGCTGAGTACCTCCCACCTATTTAATATGATAATAAGTAACACACACTTAATGTGATGAGAGTTTGAATTATATTAGATGTGATGGTTTGTTATTATGGTTGATAGTTTATACTCTTTCACGCTCAAATACCTTGAGGTACTGAGGTGAAATTTCGCTCACAGCTAGATACCTAATACTCTTAAATAACACGTTGGTTATACCGATTCGGGATTTACACTGAAGGCACAAGAAACAGTGAAAGCGATTTGACAGTTCCTTTTTGGACTTTTTGGTACGGATCGCCAAGCTGTGGAATGAACTGCGTCTATTATCCTGAACACTACAGTCCTGGTACTTCTAAGTGTCGATTAGAATGATTTCTCATGGATAGGCGTGTACCACTTATATTCACTTCCCACCAGGTTGTGTTAGGACAAACATCCCATCATTATTATAGCATAAAAACACATTTTAATTTAAATTATTTATTAATTGTATTTACCCAACTGACTAAATGCGTTTGACTGAAGTCAGTCCCAATAGACATATGTAGTATCATTTGTATAGATATACCTAGTATGCCATGATAATAGTGAAGTATTTAACCCAAATATTACCTACTTTAATAGTACCTACGTATCTACATGGGTGAAAAGGTAAGGGTATCTACCTAGTTATTTCTATTTTATAATCCACCGACTTCCAAAAACGGAGGAGGTTCTCAATTCGTCTGTATGTTGTTTTTGTGTCTTATTTACACGATATTTCAGACAAATATGAAATGATTTTGAAAATTCTTCATAGTTGGTCCCATATAAATTTCATTGAAATCGGTTGAGTACTTCACTAAAAAAAATCAAATTTTTAAACTTTTAAAAAATTTTAATGTAGGATTTCGGAGAATGTTTACGTGGATGACAATCTAAGTCGGCCAAAGTTTTGACGTGAAGTCGGTTATTTAATGCTCTGCATTGGTTGATTATTTTAATTATAGTTTATAATTTTATTTGTAAGTACCTACTTTCGTGTTTTTATTTAAAGTTAACTAAGCTCACGTTCAACCCGCTCCAACTTACCTGATTGTAAGTGAACATGCTTCAAGACTTCTTCACTGTCCAACTTTTCAAAATTTATTTTTAATGCTAATTATTTTATACTATAAACTAGCATTTATGCCGTGTATTATAAAAAAATATAGTATTCTAATTCCTGTATAATGTAGCTTTTAAATTTTTAATAGTTTTTTAAATCAGTTCCAGTGCACTGGCCATTTGCGTAGGCAGTACCTACTTATGTTAATCTATAATTACCTAATTCTCGGTTACGGTTAGGTTAGCCGGAGTTTCCGAGCGAGATCGAGACGATAACCGATTCTTGTTGCATTTTCTTGCTCACTCTTATCAGGAGGGACTCTTCCAAGCGAATGCTTCTGGGTCTTCTCGACGACCACTTTGGCGATGGGCTAAACCTGACTGCCTCAGACGCCAGTGGTTGCGGGTTCGAATCCCGCACGGAACAAGAAAAAAAAATGTTCCGTGTCTGGGTGTTTATTTATTTATGTATTTATATTCTAGGTTCCCCCTATTTCACTACATGGTATGCCATAACACAAGCTATGCTTACTTTAGGACCATGTAGTTGGTGTGAATGTTTGGGGTTAAAAAAAAGGGTAGTCAAAGATGATAAGTTTTGATGTAATATTTGCAAGTAAATAGATTTATTGATAAGTTCTGAGTTGGTTTTCAGTAAGGTAATAAAAATATAGATTATTTCAGTTTACAAATGTATTAGGCGTAGAGCGCAGTTATTACTGCAGTTTTCCCTAATTAACGAATTATACTTAGTGGATTACAGAATTTATAATGGTTACTTGGTAATAAAATGAATAATAGATATTAGGTAATCCACTCTTGCTTTGTAATTCACCTATTGTGTAAGCCAGCATGTTCAGTCAGTTGATTTCTGAACTTCAAATGAATTGAACAATTTTATTTTGCTTTCATCCTGGGCTGGGAGCGTAAGAAAAACATAGAATATGCCAGATACTTCTCTTCCCGGGCATACTGTAAAAGTCAGTTCAGGGACAGAGGTTTTATTGACGTTTTTATGGGTGATAGGCTGACCCGCCGTCACTGCAAGTCTCTCTCTATCATCAGAATACCTAAAATTTTTGTCAAACGTAAGAAGAGATGGTTTTGTAGCCTCTGTTGTTCTGCTACCCATAAAGGATACCTACAGGCGTGAAGTTATGTATGTATGTATTTTGGGAAGTAATTTTCTTCGACTAGGCACCTATACACAGCAATCTAGTTTTCGGTTGTCTAGTCAACGCTCATTGTAGATGGTTTTGTCGTCATATTGAGGAAGCTTCCATTTTAGACGAAAAGACTACCTGTTTTTGCTTGACGACAACTCAGCTGAGAGAGTTATCTATCACTTTCGGACGAATTGCCACCCAACAATTAGTACAGTTTTTTTTCGGACAAGATGTCATCTGAGTAAAAAAAATATTGAACTCTACCAGGTACCTATAAAAGGGGTATACACAAAACTCAACCTATCTTTATCGTGTCAGATACTAAATACAGAGTGAGTTTTTGATTGAAAAGTAAATACATAGGTAGGTAAAAAAAAACTCAGTCTTCATGCGCTTGAATTATGAGTACCTCTTAGGTATTCGAATAATTAAAGTATCGTAGTATAGGTTCAGTACCAAGATCCGATCCAGTATATAAAAGTTTATAAGTAATATTTTTAGATGTTATAAACAAACAGGTTTTATGTTTCTTTATAACATCTTCACGCTCTACACGGTTTGAATGAAATTTGAAATGGTTATACCCTGGAGTCACGTGAAGGTTAGTCTTTATCTCGATTGAAAGCAAGTGGATTCGCTTACCTTTATTTATCCAAATAAGTTACAATTACTCGATAACTTATGCTTCTCTCTACCAATCAAATTAGATAAAGAATATTTCTTCAGACAGACTTATAATTTAAGAATCTTTCATCACCAATTTCAATTATTCATATATAAACAACAGTTAAATTAACCATAAATCCCTTCAACTAATCCAATTTCAAATAGTTTAAAACATTCTAATTTCAAACTCAAGTAAATGCAAATTCCTAACCTGTTCCACGCTCTCACTGTGGACTAACTGACCTATAAATTAACTTACCTCAAAGTTACAAGACTCAGTCACAAGTGATGTTTCGCGGTACAAAAATGAATAAATACATAAATAAGTTCAGACGAGAAATAAATAAATAAATACAAATGGTAGCTACTGGCGCCAGCGGAGCCGCCGCGCGCGGTCTTCTTATTGTAGTTTCTTAGAACAGGAATGGCGGTGGAGAAGTTTTCGTCGAATAAATTGTATGTTTCTTTAAAAGATATTATAAAACCAAGGGTTTTTTGAAAATGTAGTATAGCCACAATTGAAGTTGTTTTAACTGGATTTTATAGTTATTATCTACATATTAATTCAATGTTTCGTTAAAAAGTCAAAAGTCAAAGTATTCGTTCTTTCGTAGGTTAACTTGTTACATACACTTAATATCAGTTTTCTAATCTAGCATGTATTCATATATTGACCTTTTTTAGATAACTTTTGTTTTACAGTACTTATTTTTAAATTGATCGGAGAAAAAATAATTAAAATATCTCGTGAATGTTTTTTGGAAGGAATGAGTAACTTTATGAATCAGTCTAGTAAGGCTGGCTAGTTTAAATTCATTTCTATTATTACATTACGCAAATCACATTTTCTTTGGAACATGTCAATATTCTTCTTCACAACTATCAGATTTTCTAAAATGTGTTGTGAAGAAAAATTAACAGTATTTATTCCTATAAACTTATCTATAAGTGACGCTCTTCAATTGAAGTTATAGATTGCTTAGAAAGCCCGTTTCTTCAGTACAAATAAAGTACCGCATTTTACCACAGGAGAATGTCATGAAGCTATGCAAATAACCAAAATAAATCAGTTGCGGGGTAGCTTCATCAGATATACTTCTCAATTTTATGACGGCATATGCTGCAAAACTAAAGCAATCGAACGATATGCGTTTTATGGTCATCAGACTCCTAAGCTTCAACTTTGAACGTTAAAGCTTCAAAGCTTCAAAGTTTTAAATCCTGGTATTTTGGCATAATTTGGCAACTTACTTTGAGAAGCATTGTATTATATTCGAATTTAATGAAGTATGAGTACCTACTTCATTAAAAATATTTTAAATATAATACTAACAATGAAATTAAATTTATATGGAACCACTTCTGAAGTATCCTCTATCATATGAAACAAGAATTTTCAAAATCGTTTCATAATTCTCCAAAAAACCAGATAACAAATATACAAAAAAAAACATACACAATAATTGAGAACCTACTACTTTTGAAAGTCGGTTGAAAAATACAATACATATATTATCCACACGAAAAATTTAAATCCAAAAGAAGTAATTCTATAAAAATATTTTCTAATAAACTCCACAGCTTCTACTGTTATTTGTAGGCTTATCCGATTTATAAACGTAATATTGTATTTGTATAAAAACAAAGGGCTTATTACAACGGCGAGTCGTGTGGGTTCGCATCGATTTTGTTTTGTCGGGCCTGCACCCGCCAAAAAGTTGCATTTCTGGTCTACATCGCAGAAGATGTAATAGTATCTAAAAGATTTGATAAGATTTCGAAACAGAAAAACCTTCGGATTTTAAATAGTCTTGTTAAATATGCAGCTTTGAGAATGTGGAATGAATGGAACGAAAATATTATTGTGAAAGAAGTTGATTTAATAGCCTTCTTGGGTATTTTAGAAAAATTATGCTGCTAGTAGCTGTGCAATTAGTATGAACAGACCTTTAAAGTATGTTATGGAATGATGGGATGGCTGGTATGTCGGATTAGAATTGAATTATGATTGGATTTATTAGCCTCTTTATTTTTTTGTTGAAAGGAGTTTTCGTTTGTAATGAGATCGAATATGAAACATGCGATTTTACAAAGAACTGGGTAACTTTTGGATAACATTCTTGCGGTAACAGTAGTCGGTGTCTTTTGTTTTACTCTCTTGATGTGCTACCGCTAATATCCTCTTCTGTGCAGAGGAGCGTGGGAAGATACTATGGGTGGGCAGGCAGTGTTGACTTATGGCACTGAGACGTGGTCGCTAATTATGGACCTTATAAACAAGTTTAAAGTTGCTAAGCGGTCAATGGAAAGGGCTATGTTCAGAATTTATCTGCGGGGTCGAATTAGAATTGAGGAGATTAGCAAACAAAGCCAGAAGAATTTGCAAAGCTCAAGTGCCAATGGGAAGAGCACAGAGCTTGAAGAACAGATGGCCATTGGGGCAGTGAAGTCTTCACATAGCGATCATGCGATGGTCAACGCTGCGTATGTAGGACCCTCGCAAGGTGGACCGACGATTTGGTCAATGTCGCCAGTTAACGCTGAATGAGGGACCGAACGACTTGGATAACCTTGGGGAGGCGTTTGCCCAGGAGCGGGCGAAATGATGATGAATAAGCAAATGTAAGCGTACCTAGTTGTGTTAAGTGTAGTTCGGCTTAGAATAATACGACAGTCTCTGGATTAGTTAAAGGTAAAGGCCAACAGCTTGGCTAGCGTCCGATAAAATCTTTTTTACGTGATGATACGGTCGGAAGAGGCAGCTCCTTCCGCAACGCGCAATATTTGACCTTATTTTTACGACTGCAAGGCTATGAGTCTCTCCTCTGGGTGACGAGGAGGTTTAGGCCGTAAAACACCAAACTGGCTCAGTGCTGGGTGGTGGATGTCAGAAGTTTCAGGGCGCCGAAATGGCTTCTAAGAAACTAACGACAACTGTATACAATATACCTACGGCACCCGGGACCGAGAGCCTATATTTCGGCTAAGGTAATTTTAGTGACCACGCAGATAGTAAATAAATAATTTACAGAGGCCGCTAGTTTTCTCAAATGTTTTTAAAAAATACACCCACCACCACTAACTAAGCGAAATAAGTGGTTTACGTTCCAAAAACCAGAATTGAAAGTTTCAACCCTATACCTAGAGGGCTAAAGAAACAGAAAATGTATGATGCTTTACATTTGTTAGTTTTGTTGGAATACTGAGTGCTTGATTTTAATTCTTTTCCTACCTATATTATACTAATTGCAAGTAGAGTATTTATTTTAAAACAAAATAATAATATCTTAATATTTCTCTTCAGGTGTCGAAATTGCTTTTGATAAATATAAATAAATATTCAATTAATAAAAGAACTTTTTTTAAATCCAAGAGCAATGGGTTTATGTGCCGAACTATGATATCAAAACCCAAACCTTTAATTTCCCTACACGACAGGACAATAACAAACCCTTAACTCGACACAAAACTAACACAAAGGAATATTCAATTCCCAAATAGGCACCTTGTCAGAATTTGTTAGCAGCCTTCATATTGTGTCTACCTTCCATTTTTGCGTTAATAATTTAACCCCTATCGTTTTTAAAACCACCACTAGTTAACCCTTTCGAAACAGCCCTTTATCCATAATTCTGAAGTCCCTACGGGCGCTAATGTCACGCCTCCACTACCTACTTATAACAACAAAACTAACAATCAATCAAAACTATTAATATCAAAAATCAACTCTAAAATTATACGAACAAGGTACACTTTTTGAAAGCAAAAATGTAGAGGAGAGTGGGCTAATACACACCACATGAGCTCATTCTTTAAAACCTCAAGACTTCCAGTAGTAGCTGACATTGATTATAGTTCTTATCTCCATGTAATAAGAACGATAGAAACTTTTATTTTAGTAGAAAAATGCCAAACTGTAGGTGACAAACATGACGCCATATTGGTTTAAGGGGGTAAAGGGGAAACAGGGGTGTTTGATAAGTGGTTGAATTTACCTCAACTAGCCCGAAAGGAAATTTTAGTTGATAAAGAACAAATAGAAAATCGATATGCGCTATTTTATTCAGAAAGCCTAAACTTTGTATTGTACGACAGTTTCTGTCATTATGAGGGTACTTTGCCGTCGAAATTCATGATTACTGAGTTTTGTATAATGAGTTCCATGTTTGAATATTCGTTCTTTGAAGTTATAATTTTAGGTTATGTTATACCTACGTGTACTTACTTGAAAATATAGTAGTAACGTTATACTAATAAGCCCGAAATAAGGATTAAAAGGTTATTGAACAGGTTATTTTTAGACTTTATTCCTTCTAGGAATATTATTTAGTTTGGGTAAGTAATAAAGGGCCGAAAATGGAGTGAAGGAATTAAGCTCTTCTTGAAACATTGCCGGTTTATATCTTCCCGGAATTGCTTATACTCAGCCGCAGATTGAATATGAAATGGTAAATTGTATAATGAAAGCTTAGTAAATTTTTTTTGGCAGTTCTCTGTGGATAATTGATAGCGAATCTATGCTTGAATAACTAACTTTAGTGAGGCCGGTGGGAGTTTGCGTTCCTGACAGCTGTCAAAATCATAGCTTTTTTAACTTTCGAATCGGAAATAAACCTTATCCAGTGGACATAAGAAGCTGTCAGGAACGCATTCTCGCAACGGCCGCACTCTAAACTGACGCTTAGGAAAACTTGCGTATTACCGACCTTTTTAGTTCTTAATATTTAAAATCCCAAAACTGACCCAACACCTGAAGTAAATTTATCGTATACATACATACATAAATAACTTCACGTCTGTATCCCTTATGGGGTAGGCAGAACACCAGATGTTGTAAAACCATTTAACGTCACGTTTGACAAAATTGGAGGCATTATAATGATGGAGAGAGACTATTGCAGGGGGTCAGCCTGTCGCCCACAAAAAACCTTCCATAATACCTCTTTCCCTTAACTGACTTGTACAGTATGCCCGGGAAGAGAAGTAGCTGGCACATTCTGTGTTCTTCCTTTGCTCCCAGTCCAGCATGGAAGAAAAAAAAAGGGCAACCATGCTTTATAATTGTTTGTGCAATAATTAAAACAAGTTTAACGCCTACAACATCTTTTTACTAGTTTTAATTTCCATCGCTTAACAAATTGGTTGTGGTAAGAGAAGCAGTTGGTTCATTCCATATTTTTCTTTCGCTCCCAGTCTAGCACGGAATTAAAATTTTATCGTATTAAATTTATCGTATCTATTTTTATACTTACTTTTAAAAGCAGTTCTAAGCGAAAATACTTATAAACATTTCAATCTAAGCACTATGGAATGGTATTTTGTGGCAGATATTAACTAAGTACAAGTACCTAACCAGTAAAACCCAGTTACCTAAGTAACTACTAAGTATACTTTTCTGAAAAATTACACCGTCTTAAGCACTACTTGAGTATAGATTTTTTTAATGAATCTAAGAGCTCTCAGAATGCCGGGTAAAAAAATATCCCATATCACCATACAATTCTGTCCTACTGTGACTGCACTCATTTGAAAATCACAAATTACACAGTCTCCTGATCACTATATCTTTAAAGGTAAACATGTGTCGTTCTGTATCAAAGTTCCTATAGGATGAATAGCTTTGAGTTGTCTTTCAACCAAAAGAATTGTCTAAAGAGATAGTTATTAGCTTTGTTTGGTGCAAGTTGCTGTAGCTTTAATTAGTGCCAGGACAAGATTTTAGACAATTTTGAGACGACGCAAGAATTTTTTTTTTGAACATACTTTTCTTTATCATAAGAGGCAAATTCTTCACCTACCACTACTCACGGTCGCCAGTTGGTACGATTGGACCTCGATGATTTTTAGCACGGAGTTGGCTCACCCTTTACATGTCATTCATTATTACTTTAAAAGCCTTATAACGACTTTAGACGACCGGCTGGTGTAGCGGTAACATAAATTGCCTTCTATGCCAGAGGTCCTGGGTTCGAATCCCGGCGGCGGCGGATATTTGTGTGATTAACACAGATATTAGCAGTCAAGTCATGGATGTTTATATGTTTATTTAAGTTTATTCTAATAAAAAATATGTATTTATTCAATATGTATGTTTATATATTTCTTAAGTATATCAGTTATCTAGTATCCATAACACAAGTTCTTTAAGAAACTTAATTTGGGCTAGATAATGTTGTGTGAGAGTCAGAAATGTTTAATGTTTAATGTTTTATAAACCAATTTTTATGACTAATTATTGCTATTTTACTTGCGCATTGTATGAATTTACCCCTTTGCTGGTAAACATTTGCTTAAACATTAGTATGCTCTAACATAGTTATACTCATAGGTTATAGTTATAGGGTCTCCATACAATATTTTTATTTCATGAATAGCTTTCAGAAAATTCTCAACAATTTCAAAAAAAAAAATACTTAAAAAATCCTACGACAAACATTAAAAACTCAAAAGAACCAACCTACGTATATACTTTAAAAAAATAAAAAAGAACAAAAAGGTCGCATTCAAACAAACCTTTTTGACAAATGTTTGTAATTCGAACGCAAGATCATAAGCAATCCAACAAAGACTGACTTTCTTCAAGATAGGCTTGAATGGGTCTTCGAGGGCTAATTCTGAGCACTCAAACGGGGTTAGCACTTAAGAGCTATCGGGTGCTCTCAGCGAGGTTGTATTAAGCTATATTAGGCTCGGCTTGAGTCCTCCTCCGTACTAAGTCCGCTTGAGTAAACCGTCTCCATGACACCTTTAGCTGTCCAGCCTGGACTCGAACCATGGATTCTCGTTTTGATACATAGGTAACATTTTTAATTGCAAGTTGTTTAACTAGATATTTGTTCTATAAGACAATTTTAATTTAGAGTCGCGATTTAATATAGGGTTATGTGTTTAAGGTTTTATTAAACGAACACCATAGTTCCGTTTTGTAATTTTCACAACACGAGCGATTCCTTTATTTTAGTTACAGTTGGTGTGTCAGTTAGGGCATTTTTTAAATGAAGTTTCAATGTGTTTTGTCTTTCAAGGAATACTTACCTTCCAACAAACGAGTCTGTTTTAACGAGTCTTAAATGATATTTAGGATCTTCACTGCTTTAAAACTTCAACTTAACTTAGCACAGACAACTGTTTTCAATACAATAACTATTCCATACAAAAGACCTTAAAGCACTATAGATATTAATTTTTCTCGAATAAAAACTCAGCTTTTCTACCGATATACCTACTTCAATATAAATTAGACACGTTCTTTTTGAATTACGTTCCAAAAACAAAATCAAAAATTATGAAAACTAAAAACCCCTTAATTTTTAAATTACACGTGAAAACAGTGGTAAGGGGTCAACTCTCGAAACGGTCAACTAGGGGGTCAAGATAAGGGGTGTCGGGGTCCTCTGGTGTGGGAAGGGGTGCTGAATGCCTTGGACACTTGAAACGAAACGAACCTAAATTGCCTTTTGACAGTCTACGTTGCTGTACAGCATTCAGCTAAAGGAATTCTTGGTCTACATTACTCCTATTATTAGGGATAGTATGGGAAAGACTGGTTAAGCTGCCTGAATATTTCTAAGAGAGATGGAATTTCTATATATTTCAATACAAAAATACAATGATGGAGAGAGATTATTGCAGTGACAGGGGGTCAGGCTATCGCCCGCAAAAACGCCAATAAAACCTCCGTCCCTTAACTGACTTTTACAGTATGCCCGGGAAGAGAAGCAGCTGGCACATTCTATGTTTTTCTTTCGCTCTCAGTCCAGCGTGGAAGAAAAATAGTCTCTCTCCATCATAATAATACCTCCAAATTAGTCAAAAGTGACATGATATGGTTTTTATAGTCTCTGGTGTTCTGCCTACCCCATTAGGGATACAGGCGTGAAGTTATGAATGAATGAAAAATACAAAAAATAACAATCAAAGTGTCAAAAAGACAATGTTGGTTACTCGATGGCGATGATTTTCGTAAGGATAGAGTACCTATAAATAGTATCGACTCTATGTCTACCATATTGGATCTAAATATCTTTTTTCAGGTTTTTAGCCTTTTGTCTCTTCTGGTTGGAGGTGAAAATGAGGCCGAAAGAGCAAACTGGTTTAATAATAATAAATATTTCTGACACTCACACAACATTATCTAGCCCTTGAACTTGTGTTATGGATACTAGATAACTGATATACTTAAGAAATATATAAACATACATATTGAATAAATACATATTTTTTATTAGAATAAACTTAAATAAACATATAAACATCCATGACTTGACGGCTAATATCTGTGTTCATCACACAAAAATCCGCCGTCGGGATTCGAACCCAGGACCTCTGGCATAGAAGGCAATGTATGTTACCATTACACCAGCCGATCGTCAGATAGGTAAACGACTATACAGGTTTTGTATTAGTCTTCATAAAGTTAAACCAAATAAAGCTGAAGACTTGTATGACCACACTAATCTCGGAAATCGCAATATTGAATACTTTTCTTATAAGCCGAGTCCCAGGGTTTTTCATTTAGTCAGTTACTAACTATACGCCCGACCTCCATGTGGCCTGGTGGTAACTCAAAAACATTCTCGGTCTACACTTCGCTGGGGCAGAGATATTAAGCGGCAGATTTTAAACGAAGGGTAACCACTAGGCAGACTAATTTTGAAGCTGCAAACAACTAACACCTCCGCTTATCTAACTAAGCGGAGATCACTGAGATTAGTCGCCATGTGTAAAACGCTTAGGCGCAGCGCAGACGACAGACTATCCGTGACGCACTTTTTAGTCTGTGAAAATAGAACCTATGCAATTATATGCAGTAACGCACACGACGCGCAAAAAGTCCGGCGCTCAATGATTTGACAAACGTTTGTATAATAGTTTTACAAACTAAATAATTAGCACTAGTATCCGGCTTCTTTCGGGTGCAAATTGACATCAAGTTACAAAATTTGAGAATAAAAAGAAAAATAGTTAACCACCGATTTTTACTAATAACTAAAATCTTGCGCCGGACCGCAGACTCGATCGCACAAAAAGTGTGCCGTCTGCGCTGCACCTTATCCAGGAAGTAGGGACATTAGAGTTTATTCTAAGCGTACGCGAGTAAAAAATTGGTAGTTAGGTCCATACAGCACCTATCTCAGTAGGTATAGCATATTTCATCAGCCTATCGCCCACATAAACGCCTTTTAAAACCTCTGTCCCTTAACTGACTTTAACAGTATGCCCGGGAAGAGAAGCAGCTGGCACATTCTATGTTTTTTTTTCGCTCTCAGTCCAGCATGGTCATAGGTCTGTGAAAAGTAATCTGCTGTCTTATTATTTCAACTATGTAAAAATACCTATATGTAAGATTTCCTGTTATAAATAAATCAATGAAAATCCTATAGGTTACAATGTTTTTACAACGCTTGTTATTAATGGGACTGGCCCTGTCTTATTTATTGATTTAAATCAATATTAAACACTAAACACTAGGTTAATAAGATAGAGACCGCTCATAATGTCACACTAACATAAATCGTATGTCTTTAATAGGTAGGTTTTAATAGGTACATGCTTTGCGGATGAGAAAACTTTCTTATGTTCTAATAAAAAAAAAAACAATGGAATAAAGTACCTAGCCCATCAATGAAATGACGCTTTAATAAAAACAGGAGTAAGGATTTTGCAAAGCCACACTTGTCCTTTAAAAACTACAATAACTACTTATAGATAGATAGATATTTATTTTATTCACATCAAACACACATATACATCAAGCACAAATACACATGCATATTGATAAACAAAATCAAAAAAACAAGAAAACACAAAACAAAGAAAATAAAGTAAATATTTTTCAGCGAATAAAACAGTAAATTAAATTGTTTAAGTAGAAATGTATGCTGATGAAAATGGCGATAACTCAGTGAGACCAGTGATTTTCAGTTACCGCCAGAAACCCGCACTTATATGTTTTTAAACTTAAGATTAGATTTACATGCATTAAATGATAACTGAGATGATAACGTTTTTTTTTCTAAATAAAACGTCTCTGTAAACTATAATGGATTCCCTCTACTACAAAAGTTGAGCGGTTTTACTGTTGAAGTTCAGAATGACTTGACAAATAATTTACCATTAATATGTACTATTAAAGTACCTACTTAAGCTATAATCAAAGACACTTGACGTAAACGACACGTGTTTTTATTAAATAAACAGCTTCAAAATTCATTACGAATACGCCGAAAAATGTAAAACACAATTATAGCCTTTTAAGTTTACAAAAAAAACTTAATTATTACTTATTCAATAACTTATTCTCAGTATCTTAGGTTTACAGCTGACCATATAAGGTATCCCGCAAAATAACAACTAGACCGTAAAAGTACAATTTTAATTAATTTCTACATAAAAACATCATTATTAAATGTTACTTTAACCCTTTTAAAGCTAATTATTAACATTATAGTGTAAAAACTAATTTTAATTAACATGGGTGGTCTGCTTCGAGCACATTTATCCTTATTTAATATCTACGACAAATTAATGGTAAGTCAGGTTATGGAGTATAAAAATATTCTCACGTACTGAAAATGGACTTCACCTTAAAGCTTTCTCTACATCTAATAAAAAGGTCTGTCTGTCTGTCTATAGTTGGGTTTATCATCGGAAGTACTGCACAGATTTTAATCTGGTTTGTGCCAGTATAAAATACTTCTCAAGGCTTACTATAGACTATTAAACGTCACGTTACGTTGCCTGCGAGTAGAGATATGACGGTTTTTGTTAAGAAAGTTGGGTAACCGTTTAGGGTTAGCTTAAAATAGCCTACTTTAACAAAGTTACCTTGCTTATTCCGCGACTTGTACTTGCACTAGTGTTGCAGGATTTTCGTGCGTTGGTTCACCGCCCTCCCTCCCTCAAGCAAGAAGTAAGAAATGCAATGAACACACCCTTGGCATACTGTTACCCACACCACAAGCTACCACCTACACCTTCGAAGTTCGGTGGTGGTCGTTGCACCCTGAGGATGCTTCTGGTTGAAGCGAAACACGTGTCGGTGGTAGCTTGTGGTGTGGGTTACAGTATGCCAAGGGTGTTTTCATTGCATTTCTTACTTCTTGTTTGAGGGAGGGAGGGCGGTGAACCAACGCACGAAAATCCTGCATCACTAGTGCAAGTAGAAGTCGCGGAATTAGCAAGGTAACTTTGTTAAAGTAGTTGTCATGGATTTCCGCAAAGTAATCAATCTGATACAATCAATTAAAATAGCCTATTTTCTTGCCTGAGCCGAGCGCCCTCCAAAGAGTCTTAGAATAGCCATACCACTCCTGGTTAAGCGTGTTGTAAAAGGCGACTAATCCGAGTGACCTCCGTTGGTCACGGTAATAATACTACTCGGTACTTCAACTCGGCCGCATCTTTGAAATAAATGCCTGCAGCTCCGCTGCCCGCCTTCATTATATTTGCCTCCTTTGTGTATACTTCCATTTAGTTTTGTGATTGTAAAAATACTTTTTATATAAACGTTTTTGCGGGCGACTATTGCAGTGACGGACTCCCTGTCACTGCAATAGTCTCTCTCCATCATTATAATACCACCAAATTTGTCAAATGTGACATCAGATGGTTTTATAGCCTCTGGTGTTCTGCCTACCCCATAATGGATACAGGCGTGAAGCTATGTATGTATATAAACAAATAAAATACCTTTGAATTGAATATGATTTGTTCAGCAAAAATGCGTTTTGGGTCAAAAAACATGTTTACGTTTAAATAACAAATCGGTCTTAGAAATTAGCGACCGAAAAATACTTGCGCCTCGACTGAGACGTACGAAATGATTTCTTACTAAGTTTTAAAGTATAAGAAATCCGCATTTTAATGTTAACCTCAATCAAAAATTGTTTTTGCAGCTGACTGCATGCCGAGCGCATGCTGAGGTCGAGCCGCGTAGGTATAGCTCGCGTTTCGTCCGTTTGTATGAAGTTGAATTACTGTAGATAGTATTACCGTGGCTTGGTGTTAGAATCCCGTTAGAGTCCGATTTGCTAGCGACCACCTTTCGTATAAAATCTGACGCCAAATATTACCGCTCCGGCGGTGATTTTGTTTCAGCAATATTTTAATAAAGAGTTCTTTCCTGTTCTTTCCAGTTCTTTCTTTCCTGTTTGCTTTCATCTCCGTTTTCATTTCAGTCATCTTCACTTACCATCAGGTGAGATTGAGGCGGAGATAGAGTACTTTTAAGCGTCGAGTGAATAGGTTTCTCGTGGATGGACGTGTACCACCTTAGTCTTCATGTTCACTTAACATCAGTTGTCATGGAAGACAAACGTCCCATCCAAACTTAATGAAAAAAAAAAAAAACAAAAAAAACACGGGCTTAGTCTATATAAAAAAAAAAGGACTCTAATTGCAAAGCATCAACTTAATTCCAAACGACACAAGCGGATTCGAAAGCTACATCTAGTTGTATAAAAAACTTATGTCGTTCGGATTCCTGCGACAAATTTGTACAAAATCGCTTAGTATCGGCATTTCGTAAGGCATTTTCTTGGCTTTTTGGAGGTGAAAAATAAGCAACTAAGAGCTGATTAAGTTGTAAAAGAATTTTTGAATACAACCTTATTTTGTAGTTTCAATGGTTTCTCTAAAATCGGATTGATTAGGGCCTTTTGGAGTTTTCTTTCTTTTGCTACTTTGTGGTAACCTTTCCACAACTTCAAATAATCTAATATATAAAATTCTCGTGTCACAGTTTTCGTTGCCATACTCCTCCGAAACGGCTTGACCGATTTTGATGATATTTTTTGTGCTTATCCGGTATCTATGAGAATCGGCCAACATCTATTTTTTTTTTATTTATATGGCAAAACAACGTTTGCCGGGTCAGCTAGTAATTAATAAAAAAAAAAATTAAAGTAAGATTGTTACGTGATCACTAAGTAAACACTCAGTAAACTGTTTTTTTTTTGCACTGAATTTGATTTTCAACCTACTTCCAAAAGGAGGAGGTTTTCAATTCGTGTGTGTTTGTTACGCTATTATTTGGTCATTTATGAATTGATTTTGATGATTAGTGCTTCATTCGATAGAAAATACTTCAGAGATGGTGCAATATTTTGTCACAATTTTCAAAGAAATTTAAGTACTTGAGAATAGAAATTTTCACGTTTCACTTCAGCCAAAGTATCGACGAGGACTTGAAAATGTTAGTGAAATTGGTTTCTTAATTCTCTGCATTCGGTTCACATGTGTTTAATAGTGACGATATAATATTTCTTCTTCCTGTCTATTATCAAACAATATTGGTTTTTAAGAACAAGCTAGAAATGGTTTTACGCCATTTTTGTGCCAAGCCACAAATCAGTTGAAATTTAAAAAGGTATGCAGGGCATAAATATACGACTTTAAGAAAAAAATAGTCTATAAATAGAACTTAACGACTTCCTATTCTTGTTTGATATAACAATATGTTCGAAATGTTTTTTCTTGAAATGTAAGCACCTTAACAGGCCGACATAAGGTCGCGTATTGCATTGAAATCGCGACTGTCGACGCCGTTCAGATACTGAAATCGTTTCAAAAATCAATAAAAAAATATGGTAAATGCTATGTAAATTCTGGGCAACTAAATTTCAAAAAATAATGTGAAGGTTGTATTTAAGTTATTTCTAGGCATATGGATTTCATAACTACGTGGTAATTTAAGAAAAAGGATTTTTTTAAACGTGTTTTCGAAAAAAGAAACTATCGAATCAAAATCATTAAATCATGTTTTTGAGCAAGCAATAAATAAAGATATGCCCCTATCAAAATTTCATATCCGCTTGTCTTGTCATATTCTCATATTATGCGATGAATTTCATTTTTTCAATATGTCGCCTTAATGGCCAGCTAGGCATAGCAAATAACCTACTCTACAGGCCATATCAATGTGGCCGGCGATGGACCAAACACCCTGTATATGTTACTTCTTTTATTACAAGTTAACCGAACCAAATCACAGAATTTTTCATTATACAACAGAATTACCTAGGCACAATTTGATACAGGCTACAAAAACAGATGAAAACGTATCACACTGACTTTTTTCAAGCGATCGCTTTACCAAATCTTGTAGCTGTCATGTTTACGCCACTCAAGAACCGAAGATAATTCACCCAGAAATATGACATGACTCCTATTAACTTTTTCACCGAACAAAAACATGGCTACTAACGTATCGTTTACTCACTTGTTTTTCGTTTGTTTTTTTGTTCTAGAAAGTTCATGGAAAAGGATTTGTAATCGATAATGGTAAAAAAGTTGGTTAGGAACATATTGGGTTTCATTTTCTTATTAAATTAGGTAGATAGGATCTTTCAATCAGAAAATAATTTTATAATTCAAAATTAAGAAGTGGCATGTAGGTGTCATCTCTATCTGACGGTCTCCGTGGAGCAGTGGTGAAGTTTTCGGTTGGGTGCAGGTTTCCGCTTCCGGCAGGGCTATTCGCGTAACTAAAATAGCAGCGCTGTGCTCGACGACGAGCTCGTCGACGAGATGACAAATATTTCGTCGTCGAGCTCACAGATGTTACATTTAGCAAAGTCATCATCACAACTCTTTATAATGAGCCCACTGAACGGCATGAGTCTGTCCCCTGGGTGACGAGGAGGTATAGGCCATAATCCACCAAGCTGGCACAGTGCCGGATGGTGGGTGTTAGAATTTTCAGGGTACCGAAATGGCTTTTGACAAACCCTAACGACTGCTGTATACAAGTATACAGCACCCGGGACCGACTGCTTAACGTGCCCTCAGAAGCACGGAAGTCGTCATGAATTGATGGTCGGCGGTCACTATACAAGTACCGATTGCGCCGAACATTGCTTAACCTGTGATATCGTATGATACACACAGTAACCGAGGCGCCACGACGAATTCGATCTAGTAAGCCAAAACCTAAATAAAATTGTCAATCAGTTCAAAGAATAACAACTACCTATACTTTGCCAAATAATTCAATGCAGTAAACTGACAGTTCGAAATGTCAAAATTATGATACCAGTTAAAATCTTCGTAGTGTAAGTACTTAATGAGAAGAGAATGATTGAAATTGAAAGGTTCTTTTTCATTCGTTTAGAATAACATTTTAAACAAATGTATAAATACGTGAATTTGAGTTGTGTACTTTACCTTTACAGTAACTTTAGCGAAAATAATTAACATCCAATGTGACAATTTACAAACATACAATGTGCTTTAAATCGGTCACAGTAGAAGTGAAATTTGCTGTTTGCAATTTTTTAGAGTCAACGAAAAAGTAAGTGATATAAACTCTAGAAATGAGAAAATGAAAGAGTAAAACATTTTATGAGACAAAATATTTCTTATCCCATGTCGTTAAGATATTATATTAAAAAAAACATTGATTCACTTAAACCGTATCACTATATTTTTTTGACGACCATTTTAGCGATGGGGTAAACCTATCTGCCAAAGACGCCAGTGGTTGCGGGATCGATTTCCGCACGGAACAAGAAAAAAAAATGTCCCGGGTCTGACCATTTATCTAAAATGTATTTTATATTCTAGGTTCCCCCCTAGTTCGCTACATGGTATCTCATAACACAAGCTTTGCTTACTTTGATGTGATTGTTGGTGTGATTGGGGATTTTATTTTATTTATTTATTTACATTCTAAAGTAACACTGGAACTGTCATTTTACTGCATTGAATTATTTATCAGGGTATAGTTCTGCTGTGTGATTTTCAGAACACATAAGTTGTTCTGACAGTTTGGGCGTTTTTAATTAATTTTACTTAGTTATTTTTAAAGAAAATATGAGAAAATTTTCAATTTTTTTTCATAATACTACACTCTATGAATATTAAGTCACTTATAAACAATTAAGGGTTATTTATTTATTCACAATATATTGCCAACAAAAAAATACATGAAAGACAAAAAATCGTTACGTTATCGCTTCATATAAAACTTAAATAATTTAATGAAATATCTAACCGGTTTTGACAATAAGCTGTCTGTTCTTCTGTAATGTTCTCAAAATATCGACCTTCTGGATTGTGCGTAGATATATCTTTGCCACCATAATAACCGAAACCTAAATTGCTATTTCATACGAATTTTACAAAAATTCATAAAACCCTTTAAGCCTGAAGGAGCAACAAACATAATTCTAGCCATACAAAAAATCATAATATAAGTAGGATAGTTCAAATTAGAACTTATTAGCTTTCTAGAGTGCGGCCGTTACGGGAACGCGTTCCTGACAGCTCCTTATGTCCACTGAATAAAGTTTATTTCCGTTTCGAAAGTTAAAAAAGCTATGATTTTGACAGCTGTCAGGAACGCAAACTCCCACCGGTCGCACTATAGTTAACGTACACTTTAAAACATTTACTGATTTTTCTATTTTACTATCGGCTGTATAATTGAATACTAGGTACCTAAATGCCCATATCTGGAGAGTCCATAAAATAAATAGCTTCCATCAACCACTATACTAGTAAAAACATTTATAAATCAGCAGCTATAAAAACAAATATAAAAAAATAACCATTTCAAACACCAATAAGGCTTAAAAACCACAACAAACTATTCCACACCACTACATTTTCCCACGATCGAATCCTAAAAAGGTATTTAAACCGACCTACATGGACTTATAAACACAGATCAATCTAGAACTTTTATAGTGGTCTAATCCTAATCTAGCCAGAAGACTCAGCAGAGCAATTTTACCAAGTAGGCAGACCTCCTTCTGGGTGGTCAGTCGATAATCAGGAAACTGACCGGTCAATTACTAGTTGACTCACGCAATTAGATGGGTCAAATAGGAACGCAGTCAATGACGACCGTGTGACGCATAAAAATACTTCGGACGAATAACATCTGAGCTATTGAAATTTTGTGAATTGATAATTATATGAGTTGATAACTGTGGAAGTGGATTTTATAGCTTTTAATTGTATTTTAAGTTTTTCCCAAGTGAGTCTTTTTGGTCACGAGTCACTTAATTCAATTATAAAGCGGTTAAAGACCTATAATACTTTTTTTTAAAAGATTACAAAATTAATTGTGAAAACTTAAATCAATATAATCGATACGCAGTGATAAGGAAATTGTTAATTTTGAAGATATCCAGCGCTTAAAATCTTACTAATATGTTCCTCAATCACGCAGAACGGCTAAACGGATTTGGATGAAATTTGGCAAAGTGATAGAGTACAGTCTGGAATAGCGCATACGCTACTTTTTATCCCGATATTTCCGCGGGATTTCTAATAAAACCGCGCGAAACAGCTAGTCATACATAAGTTGTACAACAGTTTCAAGTCTCGCTTCAGATCAGTCGATTTTAAAATAATGGGCGATATTTATTTTAAACAAAGTAAGACAAATCAACCCTTTGTAGATAATACAGACTACGTATAATGAAATGTACACTTTGCAGCTAATTCGGTTGTAATAAGGTTAAAAGTTCAATGAAAATATAAACATTTCAATAAACATGACTCTTCATATAATAGTAAAACTAGTCTCAAGTATCATTATTTCGTAAAATAAAACTGAATAGATTGCTTGTTCGACATTGTAATCTCAGAAACAATTATTTATTTATTTTCCAGAAGTTTCTATTGGATGGGAAGTAACGCAAGTAAATTCAAGCGGAACTGCCAGTACCTAATGTAAAAAAGTTGAAGATAGGTTAAAGGTGCCAACATCTGGAACTGATTCTAAAATCTTTTTTTTATATCGATGGTCATAAGTCACCTCGTAACTTATGTAGATCAAATTTTTTAGGAGAGACAAAAAGCATTCTAATCTGATAATTAGTTGTAATATTATATTGAAATAAAAATGCAGTTGCTGTTCATTTTTTTTTCTTTCTTTTATGATGTTTCTTTTTGTAATAAAATAATAATAATAATAAAATAATTCTAAATTGATTCCTTTTATTGGTTGCCTGGTAGAAATCGCTTGTAGCGATAAGGCCGCCACATTATCAATATATTTATTATTTATAGTACCTAATTGTAAAATTGTATTTTAAAGAGTATTTATTATTATTTGTAGAAAATACGTTTTATTGTTTTAGAAAATGACAAAAATCAGCTTTTCTTAACTATTTTTCGAAAGATAATCAAAGACAGGTAGTTACGAGTAAACAAGTCTATAAGAAAGTCAAAAAATTCTATTTACGAGTTATCAAAATTTTAATCGTACGATATTTCAAAAAAATCGTACGATAATACTATAATTTCATAGGGAGAGCATTTCTGATGGGCATTTCACGAAGTAAAAACGATTCCGGCCGGGACTCTTACCCAGATCATAGAGTGTGCCATCATAGAGTGCCTGCATTCTGGGCAGCCACTCTATGATTCGAGTCTCATATTTATATTTAACCATAATATTCTAAGGTTATTATTATTTATGTCTGTTATTTTTAGTGTGCATACTAAAATAGTATTTTATCGAATTCTCCATTCGTCAGGTCCGCTGGTATAAATTTCTATAGAAATAAGCTGTACCTTCGTACAGCTTATTTCTTTTTCTTCTTTAGTCTTGTTTAATAAGTTTATATATGTTAATCATTACAAATACGGACATAAATTGTGAATTGAATACATAAATAAAATGCAAAAATCCTTAAAACCGTTTATTACGATTTTTTATTTATGTATTTATATTCTAGATTCCCTAGTTCGCTGCATGGTATCCCATAACACAAGCTATGCTTACTTTGGGGCCATGTAGTTGGTGTAATTGTCTGGGGATTTTTATTTTATTTTACTTCTCATATCTCTTAGGTATAGGTACATGAAAGGTTGTAAGGATGTATGGATTTGTCTTTAATACAATAGCTAAAGAACGGATTTAGACGAAATAAGTCACAAGTAGTAGTAGACCGTGTCTTAGAATTACCATATAGGATACCTTTTTGGATTGATTCAATAATTGAAACCAATTTATTTTTAGGTAAGTAGGTATCATCATCATCATCATCTCAGCCCGCGCTAGTCCACTGCTGGACGTAGGCCTCTTCTAACGCGCGCCACTTAGGTATGCACTTTACAAATCATTTTTAAAGTACAAGTTTCCTACAAATTCTACCGTCGTCGGTTATCTATTTGAAATGGTAAAATTATGATGAACACACAATTTTGTATTGATAGGTGATGTATAATGAGTGAGTTTGCCCAATATTTTTCTCAAATTTATAAAGTTTAAAATCACATTCCACATTTTTATGTTACTAACTATTTTGATTTTGCGGTTAGTCCTATAATGGATTTGGTACACCGAACTAGATTAGCACAAACCAGTTTGGCCAAAACATAAGTGAAATATGGTTTGATAGTAAAATATAATAAGCATTCAAATATTTATAACACCATATCAATCATCGTATATAATAAAACCAATCTACAGCGTTCACAACAATAATATGATTTTTAGCGGAAGATTTCATATTGAGGGAGATAGTTAACCATACCTTATTTATTAATTGATGCATTATATTGAAAACTTTAGCCATGGCTTATCACAAAATACATACATACATACATAACTTCACGCCTGTACCCCGTATAGGGTAGGCAGAACACCAGAGGTAATAAAACCATCTGATGTCACGTTTGACAAATTTGGAGGCATTATAATAGTGGAGAGAGACTATTGCAGTGTGGGAGAGTGTCTCTCGTAACACCTCAGTCCCTTAACTGACTTTTACAGTATGCCCGGGAAGAGAAGCAGCTGGCACATTCTATGTTTTTCCTTAGCTCCCAGTCCAGCATAGAAGCTCCACAAATGTACCTTCCAGATCACCTAAAACCTTTACTTAAATATGCCTTTTTATCTATGTGTCCTCTTCATATAGGACGTAACCGGTCATTGAATCTAGTGGTACACGTAGGTTTTAAAACGAGAACGTTCCGATTAAGAATTTAAGGTTATCCACTACCGAGATTTATTGATAGCGACAATTCATATGATTACAAAACTGGAATTTACATAAAAACCACTGTTCCAATAAGAATAAACAAGTAACTACGTAGCTTTATACTAATTAGGCGCCACACCGTCAATTAAAGTCACTTACAGATAAAACTTACTCTTAATTAGGCGGAAAATTTTTGGAGCTTATTTGTACCCATATAAAAGTAATTTGGAGGCAGGTGTACCCGAAAAACACCTCAAATTTAAAAAATATGGGTACCCCCAAAACAAACAAGATGGTAATATTTTAACATCTGTCACTATGAGCGGTGGACCACACCAACACCAAATTTTAGAGTGAAACTGGATTATTCTAGAGCGTTATGAGTTTTTTTTTTATTTTGAAACTGTCAGTCATAGAAGTTTTTGTTACATTTTTAGATTGATTTATTAATGTTTTCGGTAGTATATTTGTGAAGTTACAAAAGTATTTTATGTTTAGCTATACGTATTAGATTTCAAAAACATCTTCGCAGCATTAAAAGTGGAATATTAAACTTTTCTCACTCAATTACTAAAACAATCAAATATAAACTGAACATAAAACAAAATAATTCTTAATCTGAAATTGCAAAACCAGAATAAGACTCTTTATTCGTATTTCCATCGTCACGGAAAGGAGCAACTTTCTTCACCAACCATAATCAGTTACTCGTGACCAACTGAAACAGCACTACATTTTTCTCATACAAGAGATAAAGACAGCACGATGAAAGCCTACTCAACGAACCACGAGTAGAGATGAACTTATATGCGCTGTGGCTAGAGCGAAAGAAACACACGGCTATCTGGGTGGCCACCCCCCACAGTTGGTCGATGACCATAAAAATGAGTATAAAATTGAAACATCAATATAATAAGCAATCAACATCGTCAGACCAGACCTAATTATACAGGGCGAGCATAAGATATAAATAATATCGAGATTGCTCGAAAATCGGAATCTTGTTTCGATTTTCGAGAGTTGGTTGTAACTATTTCGCAGTCAGTACATTATGGCTTATGAAGGTCTAATATCTATGTTTATGCGAGTAATTACGCAGTTTCTTCGTAGTTACAATAATTTTAATGGCTTACAATCAAGAAAATGCTGATTATAATATCTTTTTTCTAGTTATGTACCTAATTTTTAATTGAGAAGTTTTGTAAGCGGCTAGATAACTACGGTTTGATTATGCTATTAAAGCTAAAATTGTTCTATTAGAATTACTCGCCTACTAAACTGAATTGCTAATATAGAAATGTTGCTGTTTAGAACGGGTATAAAATTAACTATTCCGCGTTCTTAGCATTGATATAAGGTTTGTTTAAATAATCTTTTTCAACCTAGATATCCTTTTCAATTTAGCCGCATAATTAGCACCTTATAGGTGGGCAAATCTACAACATGTTTGCTTTAGAATGCTTTGTTGTAAACGTAAAAACGCGGGGATTAAATTATGACAAAATAAAGAAATCGGTTCATTTTGAGTGTTTGGTGTAGGTAAATGTATTAATTATTATTTTCATAATTACACTTCATTGCCAATATAGCTTCAGGCGATTTCTTGAGGTTGTCCGGTGCTTTATCATGTCCCCTATGTAACAGCATTGCGATAAAAGGCGTAGGTACATCTATGCAATAAATGTCCAATCTTAGTAAAAGTCCGTTAACACACAAATTATTCAGCTTTCCTTGCATATATTTCCTCTTTGCAGATTCACAGTTTTGCTAAGTTTTTTTTTTTTTTTTTGACAATAAAAAGGCGATTTCGTGTACAAATAAGGTTTACTTTTTGGAACACTCTATAAGGTCCGTGTTGAGGCTGGCTGTCATAAATGGATAATGTGTATGATTAAGTTTTGGCTCCCCGAGGCGATGGGGCCTGTGTTGAGATTGTTGGTTTTTCGACCTTTGTTTTTTTTTCGACCAATTTCCGAAAAGGTGTGGACAGACGAGGTTTTAGTGTGGAATTGCTTTTCAATAAATATAATTTAAAAAAATAAGCTTATTTAAAATCCAAAAGCGAATCTACGGGTGATATTTATTTTTATAATATTTTGGAGGCAGTGCAGAGTGGAGTTCTTGGGTTTATTTATAATATACATCATCTTTCTATTCTTCTTTCATTTTCAGTGCAGTTGTTAACAAACATTTTATGTAACAATTGTTTACACTATAATTCGCATAGGCAAACATTTTACCGTCTTGTATATATTTTTTTCTGTTTCTCCTTCGCAATATAATTCAGTAGAGTTTAACTGTGAGCTGAATAAATACGACATGGATTCACTACGTCATGGAATTTCTTCATCTTCACTTTTCATCGGTAGGTACTTGTTTTTATTTTGTTAATATTTTAAAATCAGAAATTTAAAATCCCATAACATAATATATTATACTATCTTAGTTCTATTTTAGTAAAGATAATAAGGTTCAATCACACAATAATAAAAAGAGAGAGAGGTAGCTTTTATTACTAAACAAAGATACAAAATAAAATCAAACCCAAAAAATCGTATCCATACAAATCCATCCAAAATTTATTTCACTCTCGAGTTATACCCATACATGTCGCCCAAAAGCTGGGAGTCCACAATTTTGGCAGTCACCACGACCCCGTGGCTCATAATTTACGAGGGCCTCGGTGATAATTACGTGTTTAGAGCTGGACTGAGTGCGGGTTCGATTCCAGCCGGAGTGCTGTGGGTGGTTCGTTTGTAGGGCTGTCCACTGAATTTAAATTCGCATTTTTTTTAAGTTGAAGAGCTAATATAGAGTAAGGCGTATTTATTTTTTCAAATGTTGTAGAGCTCCTTATGGAATATCTTTTTCTTCATTATAATTTTTTTCATAGTAGAGAATAAATTGAATAAAATGCGACAGTTTTGTTGTTGTTATTAATGTACGAGTTATTTTTATTGCGTCTGTTATCTGTCATGTTGATTATGAAAATTTATTTTGGAAGAAATTTATAAAAATATTGATGTTATTGTCTACTCAATTTTAGGGCAATAATAAATGTAAACAAACAGATAAAGTTTTAAGAGATTTATACACGTCATGTCCAAAGTATAAGCCAAGATTTTTTATGCGAATAATTTGTGTACTGTCGACAAAATAAAATAATATTATGTTAAGATTACACAATACATAATTTGAAATAAAACAAAGACACTCGTAACCACGGTGTTAATAAAGGCACCAAAACATCAAATTAAAATGTAAATTACAATTAAACCAATTAACAACGTCTTTTAATTAATACAAAATAATTTTCAGTTCCAAAGAGTGGCAACCCTGAAGCATCAATCTATGATAGTTTGGTAACATCGATCGCCATCAAATTGCCAGCTCGTGACTGCAGCTTTCATCACATAATGTCTTCCTTTACGTAACCCGAGCTTTCTTGTAATTACAGCTTTTTCACGTCATTCTGTAAACTCGTCTTCATCGCAGAAAAAGTATCGCAAGCGATGCATACTGATGACTCAAGAATGTTGGTTGTTTAATTATTTGACGTATCTGTTCAACGAATGAGCGGAATTCAAGTAAATGACGATAAAATCAATTGTTTACTTCAGACTGATAAATTTTGATGTCGTTCCATGTAACCAAAATGCGATTTAAAATTCAGATCATACTTTGTTTTTCATATCTATCCTGTAAACAAACTTGTTGATTGTTAAAGAAATAAATCATTTACAAGTAAGACAAAAATAAAAACAAGAACCTACAAATTAAAACATACCTATACTTTTCAACAAAAACCTTTTTCATCGAGTAATATGTCTAAAGCAAGAAAAAACTTTATCAGTCCGAAAGAAGTCTTTCATGTTGGCAATATTAAAAACAAAAATGACAAATATTTACACTACGAAAAAAAGAACAAGTTTTATCCTATGCAGCATAAGAACCTTATCCACAGATTATTGTGCGACGAGACAATCATAAAATCAGAGGTCATCATGACACTTCCTTTTGCCGCAATTACAAGGTAATCAAAGTTTTTTTCCCTGTCACATTATATCGGCAATTTAACACATAAATCAGTGGATAATCAGGTAGGATGATCCAAGATGGCCGACGGGCAGTGGCTGTTATGGCAATCAGGACATTATCACCTGCTAGTTGGACTGAAAAGCTGTGGAGTAGCATTGGGAGGAGTTGACAGAGTGTAATTAAATGCAACTAAGTAATACTTCTAGAATTAATATTAACAGAATATGTTGTTTGCAGAATTGCAAGTTGCTGTTTTCAAGGTAGAATATTAATTAGTTAAATAACATATGTTTAAAAAAAGAACGTTTTCTCATTAATACTTGTTTTTTATCAATTACAAGAATAAGTAATTGCACGTGATAGCTTCACATAAAAAGAACATAATAAAAACTGTAGTTGGCTTTTCATTTCTTTAAAAACAGAATAGGCATAAGTATTTCTAAAAACCTAGCAAAATTAATATAGCTCTCTTCCATGCTGGACTGGGAGCAAATGAAAAACAGAGAATGTGCCAGCTGCTTCTCTTCCCGGCACACTGTAAGAGTCAATTAAGAGGGCCAGAGGTTTTATTGGCGTTTTTGCCTGCGATAGGCTGACCTCCTTTCACTGCAATAGTCTCCCTCCATCATAATAATACCTACAAAGTCAAAGGTGACATCAGATGGTTCTATAACATCTGGTGTTCTGCCTACCCCATAAGGGATACAGGCGTGAAGTTGCGTATGTATGAATATTTATATTATTTCATTATGAAAAGCTTGAGTAAATAGTTCATGATTTGCATTCGTCAATTAAGATCCGAGACAAAAGTTAGATCCCCAAAGTCAGATCAATCTACTGCTCATCCGATGTTTCTGCCTATTAAGAAACTACTAGATTAAGTTAAATAAAAGGTGCAATATCTGTGCAAAGGCGAACTTACTGCTGAAGAAAGATTTCTGAGAGGCGACCGAGATAGGACAGGATTCAGAGAGGAAGTACCTAAGGGTGGGCGTTGGTTCACAGTTTGTAAAATAGACGACATCAAATTTATACAGAAATAATATAGAAATAAAAGTTGATTTCTTAAAGGTCATTGAACAAGACGAGAATGAAAATAAATCTTTAAAAATCGACTCCACAGTTTTTATTCCCAGCTAAAACAAACCACACGTCCGTGACTCGAATCCCATCTCATTATCGAGTTTGGTGCTCGTTTAAAAAATATAAATAATATTCAGAACGCGGCAATTTGACATTATAATCACTGTTATATAGTGATTAAGGCTAAATATAGACATTAGACAGACGCTGTGGGTGGCGAATCAGTCGCTCTATGAGAATCTTACGCAGAATTCATCATACGAGATGATTGCTGGGCAATTTGTGGCTTGGTCTAGTTAGCTTGATTTGTGTATTGGGAAAGTGGTTAGTCACGATCCGATAGTGATTAAATAGATTCGTTTTTGTTTCGAGATTTTATTAGATTCGTAGACGTGATGACTAAGCTTGTTTAAAAATAATTTTTTGAATTGGTTTGTGCTTTTACAGTTGATAAAGTTGATTTGTGAGGCTTTTTAGCCGTGTAGGTTGGTTTAGAAGTGCTCTATCGCCTCTGGATAAGCGAGTTGTAAATGACTAACATAAGTGACCCCCGCTTGGTGGTGCACTTTTAAGAGTTTACATTGCTAGCGACAGTTCTATAACATCGCTCCATCGATGATGTGTGCCGGTAATCAATATATATAAAACTGTTCCGTTACTGACTGAGTGACTGACAGACAAAGTACAGCCGTAACTGCTGGGTGTAGAGAGCTAAAATTTGGAACATACATTCTTTAGGGGATGTAGGGGTGCACTAAGGAAGTAATTCCCGAAATTCCCACGGGAACGGGAATTATTGGACTTTTTACTTTGTATTAAAAATCTTATTCCTTGAATAATGATACTTGGCATAAAAGTTCTTCAAAAAGAGACTGGTTGCATTATGGAAGGAACTTCCGAAATTCCCACGGAAACGGGAAATATATGATGTTTTAGTTTGTATGATAAAATCTTATTCTTTGAGTGCAAGGATGTGATACTTGGTATAAAGGTTACTCAATAAGTGTCTGTTTGTATAAGGGAAGGAATTCCCACGGGAACGGAAAATAGGACTTTTGAGTTTATGCGTGTACGAAGTCGCGGGCAAACGCTCGTGTTCGATAAAGTACTAGTTCCTTCCTAATCCCGTGTCCTACTCCTATCATCTCACTTACCATCAGATGAGACAGAACTCAAACGTGGGCTAAGTTAACAATAAAAGGATAATGAATATATGGATGTTTTGATTCCTTCAAGCCGAAATATCTTGATCTGTTGAGCTGATATTTCACAGTGTATCCGTGGTACACTTAGTGTGAAATAAATGTAGCTATAGTAAAATTTTAATACTCTTAGCCGCTTTGCTCCAGATATTAAGCAACCTACGATTGCTGACTCTGAAACAGTTAGTTAATTGAAAAGTGCAATATTTATTCAATTATTAAAAAATTAAAAAATAAAATCCCCAGACAATCACACCAACTACATGGCCCCAAAGTAAGCATAGCTTGTGTTATAGGATACCATGTAGCGAACTAGGGGGAACATAGAATATAAATACATAAATAGATAAAGACCCAGACACGGAACTTTTTTTTACTTGTTCCGTGCGGGAATGAACCCGCAACCACTGGAGTCTGAGACAGACAGGTTTACCCCTTCGCCAAAGTGGTCGTTGCATTATAATCTGTGTCTGAAAGGACACTAAAATGGTAAATTAAGTTATATAATATTTTTTTTTTTTTTTTGTTTTTCCGCCACAGAAAATTTTGGCACCCCCTAAAACAAGCTTTAACCAGTAAAGCAAGCTTTAGCGGGAGGAGGATGAATCCTATTACGGACGAATGGGCATTCTATAAGCTGTTAACCCCAGTGGCTAACGGAAAATAGAATGCCCAGACAGTGTGGAGACTCACTCAGTGAAGCCGAGCATACCCACTAAACATCCCCCTTTACGACCTACCTTAATCCAGGTTCTTGATCATTTATCGGAGCGACAGCCAATTGGAGAGAGAGGCTGCGCAGTGAGCGGCATCCAGACGGCTGCCACCAAAAGGAACTGAAAGTGAGAAAACAAAGCTAAGATTAGCAGAAATGACAAAGCTGAAACTAAGATATTATCTAGAGTGATCAGACTCACTCTGAGATAGGAATGCTGGAAAGAAGGACTACGTTTAGAAACGTTGAGCTTGCTGGAGTTTCCTGATAAGGGGAGCGAACTTGGTTAGGACCGGAAGAGCACCGTTGAAACCCTCTGGGCTGGCGTCGAGAGCGGCGCCGAAAGCCAGGATCTCGTCGATGGGAGTGAGCTGGATCCAGAACGCCATGTGGTCTTGAGAACCATTTGCATTCTGGCACTGGGAAGCCGATTTGGCGGCCGGTTGCGATTGAGTCGCGACCCGGCTGCGCTGACCTGGAACGACAGAAGTAAAGGCTTTGGGGGCCTTTGAACTGACTTGAGGAGCGTCCGAGCTAGGCTGCGGTCGCTCTCTCCAGTTCTCGATGGGCTTCACGGTAGCCCTGGCAGCACGCGGTGCCTTGGGGCAGCCGCGAAAGTTTGCTGTGTGGCCTGACTGGCCGCACAAGACGCAGGACGGAGCGGTGGGCGATTCGGGAGTGCGAGAGCACTCCTTAGTCCCATGCGGATCTAGGCACTTGACGCACCTAGGGGAAGCAAAACAATTTGCCGCCGCGTGACCATACAGTTGGCAGCGGTGGCACTGACCTGGGAAACCGCGCTTGTGTGGAACTTCGACGCGGATGTTGGAGAGACCGCACACGGTGGGCTTGCCTCTGAAAATGGACTGCCCTTGCGGGCTCTTCGCTAGGATTACTAGCGCAAGTGGGAACTGCTTGCCTCGGCGGCTGTGCATTTTGTGCACAAATTCGACGGGGAAGCCTTGAGAAGACAAGTCCTCTTGGATTTGCTCGTTCGAGAGCTCGAACGGCACGTTCCTGAGGACGGCACGAATCTTACGCTCCTCAGGGAGGGCGTAAGTGTGGTACTCGAGCTTCTTGTCAGCAAGAAGCCGAGTGAAATTCCTGAAATCAGAAATTGAGCAGACTACGACCTTAATAGAGTCACCCACATTGGATGCCTTACTATACTGGATCTTCGGGGAGTGCGTTCCGCAGAGAGCTGAGACCTCGGTCCAGCGGCTCTTATCCCGTAGAAAGACGGGGGGCGGAGACTTGACTTTCGGCGGAGCCAAATCTGATTGCGACGCAGGCTGTGATGCCGGGATCGCTGAAACAGAAGGCGCAGGAGCAGACGCCGGTGCGACATTTTGCGGAGCAGGAACAGCGGCTGGAGCAGCTGAAACGGATAAAGTCAAAGAAGCATCTTTCTTCTTCTTCTTTGATTTTTTCCGAACCTCGGTGAACGGAGCAGGAGATTCTGGAATTAAAGGAGCGGAGTCGGAATCGCTACCCGGCGGGGTAGTTTTCCGTTTGCATGCGGTGGAGTCTACCGACATACAATCTGAACTAGGAACGACGTACTCAGAGGGATCTGGAGACGCCGGAGAATCTGTTGGGAAACTGAGCAAAGGCGGAGTGGCCGGGAGAGACGCGGTGGAGGCCTGAGTGGCCGGGAGGGTCGCTCCGAGTGAGATGAGTTGTTGATTTAGGAATGCGAACATCTGTTGCATTTTGGTCTGGAATTGATGGAATTGATCCTGACTTACCGGACCCCGGAGTTCTTGAACTTCTCCGGGCCTAGCCCTGGATTCGATGGGGGCCTCCATCGAACCCGGGGGAACCTGAACTACTCTGAAAGGAAGCCTATTCCTAACAAGGAACCTACTTGCCGGTGAACGGCGAAGGACTACACAAACTGCGCTGAAAGAAAGATCAACCTAACACGGACCTATTACCGATGAACGGCGGACGATCAGGCTTAGTTGTCACGGTTACGTATCCACCTGACCAGCGATGCTTCGGCCGGCAGCAGTCGGGTCCGCCCTGAAAAGGGCAGATGAATTAGCCCCGACACCACACAGCCTCCACAAGAGAAAACTTTCCGAAAGAGCTTAACTTGGCACCTGACCCGCACGAGTGCGGGGGAGGGAACAAGGGCAGCGCAATACGAACACTCGGGAGCGGCCGCAGACACGACCGTTCGGGAGCGTTATATAATAAAACTGCCACTAAGAAGTAATGTAGTACCTAAATAAAGTGTTTCGTTTCTTATTTTTCCATTCGTTTTCGGCAGTTCCGCTTTGTTATGGACACTATCACTATGCCAAATTTTATCCATATCCATTGGGCTGTTCTGCAGTTATTTAGGGACAAATATCCTTTCACCCATCCAAACTGTCACATTATGTTATTAGTAAGAAGTACCTAAGATATATTTTAAGCAGTGCAACGAAAAGCCACGAGTTTTTCAGTGGTCGTTGCACCCAGCTTCTGGTTGAAGCAAAACACGTGTCGGTGGTGGCTTATGGTACAGGTTGCAGTGATCCGAGTGTGTGTTTCTTTTTTTTATTTCACTGCTTGCTTCTTCAAAGGAGGGACGGTAGTGCACCAATACACGAAAATCTGAAATCTTGCGGAACTAGACAGATAATTTGGCTAAAGTCGTTATAATAGATTTCCACAAAGTAAAGCCTCATTCACTCGCTCAGACTATAGCCTTTATGAGAGTGGAGAGATCCATGATATTATTAAAAAAACTATATGCTGACTTGTGATATGCTACACCAAGGACCGAAACCACAAACTCTCGCTCTTCCGTCTATTCGCCAACACAGGCCACAAAATTTCAAATCAGACACCAAAACTGGTAGAACATTAAAATTCAAATATCGAACATCCAAAAGCACACAAAAGAACATCCTCAACAAAGTATCAATAGCTTAGGAGATTCCGTGCAAACATTCGCCGTCGGGCGGCGCTGGTGTCGCGAGGGTAAAACGCAGTATTGTTTGCCGACCGCGCACCGTGACCAGACCATTACTTGTACCGATGGCAAAAACAACACGGATTTATTATAGTAAGTTGTAATAGAAGTCGAGTTTGCCATAATAATGGACGTTTTTACATTGTCTTTGAAAGTGTATGCTAATAGTGTTTTTTGCTAAGATTTCTAGACTTTTCCAGTAGACAGAGTTTTAGTTTATTTAATAACCAATCTAAAGTAAGGGGGGTATTGCATTAACTTTATGAGTTTTTTCGTTATTGTAATAGGTGTAAAAATAGGATAATTCTAAATTCAGAACATATTGCAATAATACTTCTGCGTTCTTTCTGCGGGGTGACTGGTAGGTCACTTTCGAAATTCGAGGACGTGATAGTTTCAGATCACACATAAAGAGAAACAATAAAATGAAAAATAAATATTAATTATTTACTGCGTAAAACTTTACCGAAAATTAAAGAATTCACTACCCAAGGCATGGTTATACTGGCGAGGACTTGAGCATGCGCCCCGCTATCAACACAGAATAGGTAGGTAGGTAGATGGCTTCACGAGCAGTCGTCGATCTAGTAAAACTCTTTATCTATAGGGAATTCTGCTGAAAAATTAAGTATCAGAATCGAGTGCAGAATGCTCTCCTTCAATATCTAAAATTTGTCACCAGTTACCCTGTATAATATATCTTATGACGGACATTTTCGTATACCGTGCAACAATATTTATCTGGATTTCAATAATTTATTTTTAATTTAAATTTGAGCTATCAAATGCAACAAAGGATTGTTAAAATCTGGTAATTTTACAGAAACAAACTCTTCAGCGGTACTGCATTAAATTAAATATTAGATTATTTTAAATTCTTTTCTATAGTTTTGTTGTGGACATCTAATTGGAGTTATATTGTAATTTTAAATGCATCCAATTGTTCACTCTCTCTGCGTAATATTTTTAGGTAAGTATCTAAAAATTAAGCTATTACTGTGAAAAGTTTAATATTTTCTGTCTCTATAGCATGTACATAATGGCTCAGTTATGACATAAAAATATGTGTCTTTACAATCTAAAACAGTAAAACTGCTCAAATGAACTTACCTTTTGAAATCGTATAACTAAAGCAAAGGTACAATTGATTGAATCAGGCGTTACTTTGCGGAAATCCAGGAAGAAGAAGAGAAGTTCCTTTTTGGTACGAATAGCCAAGGTGTGGAACAATCTGCCTGCGTCTGTTTTTCCTGACCACTACAGTCCTGGAACTTTTAAGTGTCGAGTGAATAGGTTTCTCGTGGATAGACGTGTAAAACCATAGTCTTCATGCGCACTTTCCATCAGGTGGCATGGAAGACAAACGCCCTATCCTTACAATATAAAAAAAAAGTTACCTACTAATACCAAAATTTTCTCATATGTCTACTGCCACACCCAGCTCAATATTTTGACTCGAAGCTTCTAATGAAAGATTTATTTATAATAGTAAATGGCGTGTCTAATTTAGTGCAAGAAACTGTATTGCTGGCTGTACATAAAATCTATTTTTTTTTCACTTACATTAGTTCAGTACGAACTAGTATCAATGAAATATGGTGGTGTGTTCGCGTGACGTCTTCATCCCTTATTGAAAGGGACTCCCTTACTTAGGTGATTGAATTTATTTTCGATGGAATAATATTTGACGGGAAATCTTGGTGTAGATTTTTCTTTGTATTTAAAAGACATAACGTATATTTTAACAACGTAGGCCTGTAGTAAGATTCGTCGGTACATCAACTCGAAGTAAGTTTCATTAAGTGTGTATTATGGACACCACACGATTGAGCTTGAGAGGTATTCTAACATGCTACAGAAACATTCCTTTTTCAAACTGTCCTGGCTAAAAATTGTACCGTTAGAAAATCTATAATCAAACATTTTGCGACGCAGGTGAGTAAATCAAAGAAGCTGGGGTGACCTTTGTTGTTACCTATAGAAGTTCTAAAAGAAAATATTTTTTCTTCTTCACCCGTTCCCACAGCTAATAAAACCGCAGGAAATATCGCAACTCAACAAATCATTGTTACAATAAAGCTTCAAAATTTACCAAAATATTTATTGTAATACTATTATCAGTTTCCAAAAAGGGTGACCATGACACGTGGCAAAAACTCTAGGGTGGATAAAAAACCAGAGTAAGTTGACCTACCCCTTCCCCTGTCTTGAAAAGCAGTTGCGTAAGTTAAGGGTTCAAGTTAATTTGGTTGTGTAGTAACAATTTAATACGTTTGAAATTTATAGTAGTACTTTGACTGTTTGTCCAAATTTGATTTGGTTTATTATAAAGTGCTCTTTTATTGTCTCGGGAGATTGATTGGTGTAGAATGGTAGTTTGATGTGATAGTTAAATTATGTTAATTTATCACATATTTAAATAATAGTTTTCCGCAGTTTCAGGTTCAACATTTTTGATTTTGAAAGTATTATGAAATCGGCTCGTTAAATTTGGAATACCTATGTTCGAAAAATTCAAAAAGTTTTTTCATCACAAAAACATCTAATTAACATTTGATGACGTCTTCCTCACAAAAGATACCAGTTTGCTATTAAAGGTTTTTTTGAAAAAACTGATACATCTGAGCGATCAATACTCCTTCTAATTTTCAATATTCAAAATATCAGTTTTAATTCATTAAAAGACATAGACATTTGTATCATTTTCAATTAAAACAAACGTTACATTACCCCTAGAAAAACTGCGATTTTTCCCAAGAAAATATTGAGCAGCCCCAAATGCAAAGTACAAGAACTATTAAACATCCCCATTTATACTACCCCAGGGAGCAGAGACAAATTATTATTTCCCATAATATAATATCATCACTAGGATATTACGCGTGACTTTTCAAGCGAATCAAAAAATGTTGCCATATTTTTTCTCCTTATAAAATTAAAATTGATTTGTTTTGTTAGATATTCGAGGTTTGATATAAGTGTATAAAAAGTAAATCTATAGGAAAGGTATTAGCTGTGCTCGATACTTTAGGATTCTTAGGTCCTATTCTTTTTGTTATGTAGGTTATTGTTGCAATTGTCTGTGTGCATTGCAATTGGGTCAATGAAATAAACTGTTTTAGCGTTAATAGTTACTTACAGCCATCCGAAAATACTTTCGCATTTATATTATAGGTAAGTGGAAAGCGGAATTATATTCACAAAGTCATTATAACACTTTTCATTTAACCAACTTTGTTATTGTCCGTCTTGTTAACAGATGTCATGTGACAATGGTGTTTGGAAAGTCATCAAAACGTCAAGTTAAACTTTGTACTTAAATATAGTTTAAAACGTCTTTTGTATTATTAAAAATCAACTATGGGATGTTATATTTTATTGATAATATCTCGTATATCTGTGGTATTCAGTTAAGGTCAAGGTCGTAAATCTACAGTAGTGTCAGACAAGTAAACATAAAAGTTAAAAAAAACAGTTGTTTGTCGTATAAAATACTAATAAGTCCATCAATAATTTAAATAGGATTTATAAGAAAGATGCAAATAATAAAAAAATAGGCAACTATCGATAAAAAAAAAAAACTATAGTTTGGCGGTAAAGCTAGGTTCACACCAATCTTCGGAAGTAGTAAAGTAGTGATTTGTTACGCACGCGTGAGACGACCGACGCTTCTTCCGGCGCTACTCCATAATGGCCGACGCGATTCCCGCCAAAAATCTTCGCGTCATATCTCTCTTGCTATTCAGTCCCCTCACCCTTACACTAGTTTTATTGTTGGTATTCAGGCAAGCTTTTACTTTTATGCTCTATTTGGTAGAATTTCTCTCTCCATTTAATTACAACAGGCAGAGTAATGCGTAGCCCAGATGACGCTAAATGTAATGCTTTTAGGAATAAGTTGAGAAAAATAAAAAGGCTTCTTTAAGAACTCCTTCAAGAGTTGAGGACAAAGTTGTTTGCGAAGTTTTTCTTTAAATTTTGGAAGAAAGTTTCGGATTTATTTCACAAATTCTTTTTCTTGTTTATTTTCTGTTTTGTTTCAAATTGTCCAGTTGGAAGCCCGGAACTTTTCGATTTAAAGGCAAAAACGCAATTATCGGTCCACAAGAATAACAATTTATTTCATTTATTGATTTGGCAATTTTGGTGGTTTTGTTTACAATTTCTGATTACTAATGTGGCAATATTATGACAAAAATATGTTATAGAGCATATAGCTGATTTTAATGCTGCTCCTCAATTAATAAATCTGCACAGTACAGATATCTACACTAATTCAGCTTCATACAAACGGACGAAACGAGAGTGTAGTGGTTTTCTACAGTGATGTGATGAGTGAGAGATGAGGGATGGTAAGAAACAAACCCAAAGATAGTCGATCTAACACTGAACTTTATTCCTTATTTAATCTTAAAGGTAAACTATAAATATAAGCATAAATTTGTAAGTTATTAGTTAGCGTTATAATAACCTACATTAAAAGTCGATTACTTGACATTTCAAGTGGCATCATAACCTAGTAACATAGAGACCTATTGTACAGCTGCTTCCCTGTACATTCTGCCCACTCAAAAGAAATGGATATAAGACAAGGTTAAATTATCACAACATAAAATTTTACAAGAAATCAACATACTTAAACAAACTTATGTAACGGAAGTAGTGGATAGATGGCGTTTGTTGCGATGAGAGGTGAGCCGAGGTGTGGTAAGCCGAGGTGTGGTGAGGCGAGGTGAGGCGAGGTGAGGAGAGGCGAGGAGAGGAGAGGAGAGGAGAGGTGAGGAGAGGAGAGGTGAGGAGAGGAGAGGTGAGGAGAGGAGAGGAGAGGTGCGAAAGTTGAGGAGAGGGGAGAAACATATAAATGTGTGGGCTCTTATTAATATTTCTGTAATTGAGTATCACATTAAAATATAGTAATCTGAAAAGTTTGCATTTATTTAAGACCACTCCCTTATAATCAGAAGTGGCATTTTTATTAACCTACGCTTCAAGATGAAGAGAAATTGTAATGGCGGTAACCCGAGAAGATTTATTTTCAAGAAAAGGAAGTTTCCAGGCTAAACTAGTAATTATGAAAATTCTGATTCAACATCAAATTATTCATTGTCTAGCATATTGGAGCAAGTGGACAAAAGAATATCGGATTTAATGAATATCAAAGATGCTAAATCTACTGTGTCGTTACGCAATACTGAAAAATTGATTCCTGATTTCGATCCGTACAATAACGACGTAAATGTAAAAAGTTGGATCAAGAAAATCGAACAATTAAGCAATATATACAACTGCTCAGATGAAGTAAAATCTTTTAAGATGTAGGTAATCCAAATTACCAGGACAGGCTAGAGTGTGGTTATAAATATTCAGAATGTTGCTGGTAAATACAGAGTCCCGGAAGTTCTTGTATGAAGCAGTTTGGTGCGCGTCACTTCCAACGATGCTTCTGTAGAAAGCTATGTACAAAACAACGTCGATACAGCATGGGCGGTTTATCATACGCAATATTAAGCTCGATGCTTCATGATGGAGTTGGATATGTCCGTGTATGCAATATTAGCAACAATCCAAAGTTCTGGAAGAAGCGCGAATCTGTTGGAGAGATTACTGCGAATTTATCACCTTTGAGGAACAAAGAGTTAAGTAGAGAATTAAATAATACTATCGTTATGTAAAATATTCGGAAATTATTTTAAATTAACAAATGTTGGCGATAACGATGAGTTTGCGATATTAAGATGTTTGTATGACTTCATGGTAATGGAAGTATGTTGGTAGCACTGTTAAAGAGGGCGCTAAATGCAATGAATGACGTGACATTCGATTGCAGCGCCATAAGTCATATCTTGAAGTAGGATGATGGCAAGTGACAGAGATACGGTTAGGACGGCTAGGTGCGTTGACGTATCTCAGACGGACGGTCGATAGTAGCTCGGTATTAATTGAGTTGGCATTGTAATACCCAAACCCACAGACTCTGTACTAAGTAACTGTCCAGTGATTAATTCTATCGTGTTTTATGAGTAACGCTTCTTTTCGTTTTGTTCGTTTTTCCGACACAAAACAGTTATTCGGCTTGTTAGAACGATACTCTGACTGTTTTTCTGGTGTTCTGGGCGAAATAGACTTAATAATTAGGGAAAGATGCGTATTAAGCTTAATGGTGATAAACCTATAAATAGGGAACCATATTTTTTGCCGTATGCTGAAAGGGAAGTCGGAATAAAAAGGTGCAAGAATTATTAGATCTTAAAATAATACGAGAGCCCGATTAAAACTATGCGTCCCTCATAACATCAGTAAAAATAAAAATTGAGAACTAGGTATCTAACGTCTTGTAAGCCGTAATAGTGTGTTTGTACAAAAAAATGTTCTTAACGTGCTGTGGATAAAATTCGTGATAAATTATTGTGTGACTTAAAAAGATCCAATACGTTAATGTTGTTATTTTCATTACGCGTTTTAATGGATTCGTTTCTATTTCGTGCGAGTTTTCGAAACATGGCATCAAAATAAGATTAATCAATATATTTTGCGGTAGTTTTGTTATGACTTGCGCTGCTGTGGCAAAGTAAAATTGTTTTAAAATACCGTACGGTTTGTTGAATAGCAAATGGTTTATCGGATCAGCCCAGGTTTAAAACTGATTTGTGTTTCGATTTATCTTGTTATAATTTATGTTAAAAATAAGGTTTAGCTATTTTGAAATAAGAATCACAGTATGGTGTTACTTAGTAAAAATCTTCTAGGATCGGATTTGATTTCAAATTAATTGAGGTTCGTTATTATTTTTTAAAAATAAGTACCTACGATTAGAATACGGTGAATTACGTTGCAATTGTTTTCTTACCATTTTGTTTCGTGCGAGGTAATCTAGATGAAATGGTGTTTTGTTCGGATTTGATATTGTTATAACTTATCGTCTATTCAACGTTGTAAAAACTGTGAGTTACGAGTGAGTTTATTCTGCGGACATATTGAAAAACTATAGAGATTATTTTACGGATGGACTATGATAATTTGTGCTATGAGAATTGGTTATGAATTTCGTTATTATTATTTTGATCAAATAGATTTTGAGGAATTAAATTCTCGTTTTGCGTCACAATTTTTGCTGTGGTTTGTTTGTTTGGTTCGGTAGTATACAATTCGCTCAGATTGTTACACCCTCAGTGCATTCGTAGACGAAGGTGTCAAATTGGCTGCCTTATCACGTAAATATTAGCGATCAGCTATAATGGCGCAGTCATCACGCCATGGACGCGCGATCCATTGCTTTACATCGTATTATGTAAGCGATATCTGTTCAATCATTCGTTGATCGCAGAATTTATTGCTACGATACTAGTGCCAAAAACAATTTAGTAGCTAAAAAAGAAACTAATCAAATGTGAAACAGATGTTTGCTTTCAAAATTTCGCAGAAAAGTACATGAAAAGTATGAAAGTCAAAGGGATTATATGCACTTTTAGTACATCAATTGTACGATAGAGGCAGCACAGTCGTCGGATTGCTATAGCTTTGTTTTTGCTGTAACGTCATTCGAATTGGTTCTTTTTTAGCAAATCTTGCGCAATTCATGCCATCGCTTTGCTCTTGCAAGTTACCTGATAAGGCAGCGGGCTTCATTTTGCGTCTCAGTGAGGCCACGATTGTGAGTGGCGTGCGTCCTTGTGTGTTAGAATATTGTGTACCTACTGCGCGATCTTGATGCGTTAGTTGCGGATTAATGGGTTTTGTCGAATCTACAGTATGTACCTACTTGGTGGATAGTAATGATATCACGGTGGAGCGGATGAAATTTTGTTGTTAAGCGGCCTACATATTGCTTTTTTTAAATAGTCTGAATATTGAAGTTTTAGGTTTTCTTTCTGATAATCGTGTATCCGTGACTCGGTAGAATTCGCCTTGTATCTTGCCAATCTTCGATTATTTTGCTGAGATTCTTAGAAGACACGTTTTTTTTTCTGTTTAGGTAATAATAAGCTTGTTATTATTTTGGCAATTGAAACGTAACATGACGACAGTGTGTGTGAACCACGGAGATAGCTAATGGCGTCGAGAAGTAACTAGATTATTGAAAATGCGTTTTAATGTCTAAAGCCAATGCGTTTAAATAATACCTTGAATTTGTTGCGATTAACAGAAAAAGCTTTGTAATACCTACTTTGTTGTTGTTGTGAATTATGTGGTGCATCGACGGCTGGTTGCCACTCAACGAAATATTGATTGATTGATTGATGTGGTGCAATGCGGTGCTCTTATTGGTGTGATAAACGCTATAACCGGAGAGAGGTTATGAGTGTGAGGATATGAAAGTAATGGAGGTTGCATTACGTTTTGTGACGAGCTTTGCATTGTTTGCTAATTAATTGAGTTATTCTACTAGAACTGTAGTTATTCTACTACAGCTTATGATTGCTTTGTTTGTATTGTTCGACCGCTGTCAAATTATTTGTTGTTACATTCAAAGTAAATTTCATTGTCATTGGGGTTTTCTTATCGCAAGTACTTATTGCGAATCGTACAATGCACTGACGTTAGCCGATTCCTACTGAGTTTCTTGCCGGTTTTTCTTATTAAATGGATCTTCCAAACCAGTGGTAGCTTTGTGTAAATTGTTAAATCTTGGATTTAAAATTTTGATGGCAATATTAAATGGAAGCAACATTCAAAATATGTGGCGGTTACAGTTATGAAGTTGCCGAAAGTACAAGTATCCATTGAAGTTGTAAAGAAAGTTTTTGTTGTGGAAAGAGATTTAATGTGTTTTAGATGCAGTTTCTTGTTTGTTGGTTGGGTGACTACGCCAGAGTGATTCTGGGTAGTGTGTTGAAGGGGTCATTGGTTGAAAGATTTTATTGCAATTATGATTGCTGTAAACCACTAACGAACCTTGTTGTTAATGATTACATTAATGGATTTGAATGGTTGTTTAATTTGGAGATAATTTTCACTAAATGGTGCTTGGAACTTGGTTAACTAAAACGATATTTTTATTTATTTAACGTTCAAACATGTGAGGTTCATACTGATGTGTGAAAATTTTATTTCCTGAAATTAACGGGGATAGTGACCGCCGATGCCTTAAGATCATATGGTAGTACCCCATCATATAGCGAAACAGCAGCGACAAAGATATCGTTACAAGAGATGACTTAATGGACTTGCTGAAGAGTTCAATTAACATATTTTTTGCGCCAATTGCGGCGCAATTGTTTCAGGACGGCCGAATGTAACGGAAGTAGTGGATAGATGGCGTTTGTTGCGATGAGAGGTGAGCCGAGGTGTGGTAAGCCGAGGTGTGGTGAGGCGAGGTGAGGCGAGGTGAGGAGAGGCGAGGAGAGGAGAGGAGAGGAGAGGAGAGGCGAGGTGAGGAGAGGAGAGGTGAGGAGAGGAGAGGTGAGGAGAGGAGAGGTGAGGAGAGGAGAGGTGAGGAGAGGAGAGGAGAGGTGCGAAAGTTGAGGAGAGGGGAGAAACATATAAATGTGTGGGCTCTTATTAATATTTCTGTAATTGAGTATCACATTAAAATATAGTAATCTGAAAAGTTTGCATTTATTTAAGACCACTCCCTTATACTTAATTGAAATTGAAAACTTATATATTTTACACGACATATTATTCTAAAATCTTAAATATTTCATTATCTCTATTCTAAGTTTAAACTATATTCGTAGCCGGGATATCCAATCGTACGGCTCGCGGACGGGGTACTGCATAAGTGGCCGTCGCCTGTCCGTCGTTGGTCGCGATCACCGCCATCTGGATCGGAGGTTCAGTAGAGCTCGGCGTTCTCATTTCCAGGGCTCTCTTGCTTTTGCGCCGTCGCATGACTAAGCAAACGGCTCCAGTGACTATTATCAGTCCCAATATGCTATAGAGAACTGAATATTGATGAACATCGTGTACGCTGAGGGTGACACCTTCTTGCTCTTTGATGTAGTTTATCTGGTTTTGCATACGGCGCCATGTTTCCTGGTGATCTTCTGGATTAGGTTGTTGAAAGATTGGAGTATAAAGTGAGGAGTTCAATATTGAGTTTAATATCGATATCTCTGGCTATATAGGAATCTCACCTTGAACCTGGGCGCGGCTCAAATAGTTATTGTGACCTGTAATAGAGAACGTGTCACTCTTTATAATACAGCCTGGTCCAATGTCTAGAAGGCCGTTTCCAGTCAATGACTTTATAACCATTCCAACGTCAGGGCAAAATATGCGCACTACGTTAAACCTCTTAGGAAGCAGAGAGTTTATGTAGGTACGCTGGACGTCGCTTGAGCTTTATGTAACTGATATGTCACTCAATAAATACTGATCTTTTTCTCAGTATATGTGGATACGCAGTGGTCAATTTTACTCTATGTCTTCGTGAACCCAGCACGACTTTTCGCACCTTCTCAATTTTAACTGGGGGATCTCGCTTGTGAGAAGCCAGAAAAACCGATTCGCATTCGTACGGATCCACTAGGAACACAAAGTAGTGTAAGCGTTAATCCACTGTGTCTTGCTGTACATACCCCAAATGTTCGATGGAGTTTCACAGGTTCGACGTAGTTCACGGTAGTCTTCGATTGTGGTTTTAAGTCGCGGCTTCGTTGAGAGACAGGGGCAGGTTCTGGTCTTCGTTAACTTGTCTTGTCCGTTCACTCGACGAATAGTCTATAGTACGACTGTATTTCTTGCAGCTGATGGCAAGTAGTTGACCGGATATCTCGCCGTCGAATGTTTTCCAGGTGAATATCCTTCCTTGCGGTCCCGGAGTTCCAGGTAATCACTCTCTCTAAATTGTTGTTATGCGCCTTCTCAATTTTAACTGGGGGATCTCGCTGGTGAGAAGCCAGTAAAACCGAATCGCCAACAATGTTCGAAAGAAATAATTACCAGAAACTTAGTCAAGTGGGACTGCTGGTACTGTTCGCTCGAAGGACCAATTACTGTATTCTTCGATTATGACGATCATTTACTTCGATGCTCGAAGGGCCAATTACTGTAGACTTCATATATCCGGCTCGAAGGACCATTTACTGTAGTGGTTTTCTACAGTGATGTGATGAGTGAGAGATGAGGGATGGTAAGAAACAAACCCAAAGATAGTCGATCTAACACTGAACTTTATTCCTTATTTAATCTTAAAGGTAAACTATAAATATAAGCATAAATTTGTAAGTTATTAGTTAGCGTTATAATAACCTACATTAAAAGTCGATTACTTGACATTTCAAGTGGCATCATAACCTAGTAACATAGAGACCTATTGTACAGCTGCTTCAGACAGAGAACAGAGAGCTATACCTACGCGGCTCGATCTCGGCATGCGCTTGGTATGCGGCCAGTCGCGAGTATCTAAATATCGAAACAATTGTTGATTGAGCTTTACGTTAATATGCGGATTGTTTATACTTTAAAAATTAATAATTAATCTTTTCATGCGTCTCAGTCGATTTTTCGGTTGCTAATTTATAAGACTGATTTGTTATTCAAACGTAAACATGGTTTTTTGACACAATACGTATTTTTGTTGAACACTTCCTATTCAATTTACAAACTTTTTTATTTGTTTTTATAAAAAAAATATATTTGCGATCCCAAAATTAAATGGAAATTAAAAGTAAACACAAATTAGGCACATGTAATTTAAACGCTGAAGGCGGGCAGCCCTATCACATGTGAACGGACCGCGGCGCTGTAAGCATTTATCTCAAAGATGCGGCTGAGTTAAATTATATTACTGTAGATATCTGTACTGTGTCTTTAGCAAAGATCAGAAATTTGTGATGAAGAAAATTATACAAAGTTTATTGATTTTACTGTCTATAAGTACAATTGATCTGAACAGAGCTAGGTATCTCCAATAATGAATAATAATATAAAGCAACTACCTACTTAATCCAAATATCATACCTACATGCAGCTCTAGTCAAGCAAAAAAACCTCAATAGACAACACTGATTGATCTAAGTGTACAACTGCATCAAAAACAAGCAAATATCAGTGCTATTCTCAAAGTAAAAAAACCCTTTTTCGGTGTTACAAAACCTTAGATGCACAGAAGCACACCTGCTTATTCGGAACATGCAACAAAATTAACGTCCAATACACGACTATAAACAAAGCCGAAGATCGTTGGATGCTGAGTTAATTCACAAACGTCAATAATTAACAATGTTAATACAGAATTTATTTATAAAACATGCATACAATCGGATGCGAATGCGACTCGCTCAATGAATTGTTGTTTAAGACGTAGGAAGATTTATTATTGCTGTCGATACGTTTGTGCTGTGCCGACGACGACATATTTTTTTTTAGTTAGGTGTGGCCGCAGCTTTATATTCTACTGCTGATGTATTTTGGCTGTGACATTTTGTTTTTTCGATCTAAATGTTTTAGTTTATACTGGATCTGTAGACCGAATAATCATTTATTAGTCGGCTACAGGCGATGTCCTAAGGGTCACAGGTTCCCCTTCCTAAATCATACATCACAAATTTAAAAAGCCAAGAAAAAATACATACACCACTTAAAAGAGTAGAAGGTAGAAATAGTTAATTTATACAGGGTTAATTTTAATCGAATCCCCTCTTGCAGGCACCCTCTCCACATCGATTTCAACAACATTTGTCTACGACTTATTACAAATCTTGATAAATAACACAAAATTTAAAAAAAGAAAAGCGTTTTTTCCTAAATCTACATTTTGTAAGAAGTACCTTTTATTATTTTGAAGCGTTATTTTACTTCACAATGTGCGTGGCATACATACGCTCAGAGTAAATAGAGCTACGCCACTAAACAGAGGCTAAAAATATTTTTTGTATGGGAAAACAAATACTTATATTAAATACTATTAATTTTAAAAAGTCGTAGAACAAATGTTGTTGCAAAAAAAAAATTTGGTCGACATATTTTTCTTACAGTTAGGACCCTCAATTGCAGATGTCACACCCTTCAGCCTGCTACCGAGTCTGGTTGGCTAAGAAAAGCCTGTCACTCCTGAATAAGTACATAATCCGGGTATCTGCCCTTTGAGGGTTCGCCTAGGAAGGAACAACGCTCATCGCGATCACTGCCAAATATCATCGTTCGTCAATTCATTCATAAAACGCGTTATCTGTTTCTAGATGACAGCAGACAAGTTTAACAAGTGGGTTCCATCACCGATCAAAATTATCAGGCTTCATATTCAGGATAATAGTAAAATATTATTGTAAGGTACTCATTTTAAAATTCACTGTTTAATATATGCATTTCACCGAGCCCTAGCAGACACTTTCATTATTGGGGTAAAACAATACCATAAATACATCTGAAACCAGATTACGTATTTTAATAACACCTATTTTTTTATATTGTAAGGATAGGACGTTTATCTTCCATGCCACCTGATGGAAACTGCGCATGAAGACTATGGTGTTACACGTCCCTCCACGAGAAACATATTCACTCGACACTTAAAGTTCCAGGACTGTAGTGGTCAGGAAAAACGGACGCAAAATATCTTAAATTATACAATATCATTATCTTCGCATTAGAAAATTATAAACTTGGGCGGGCACTGAGGTCACATTATTATCCATGCATAATTAAGCAAGCGATGGCCATAATTATACTCAATCTAATTAAAATCCAATTAATAAACAGTGGCAAAATAAAGAATTGCAGGATAATGATTACAACGCCTCATTAAACCTATTTTAATATCAAGTTAAGGTTATGTAATTACAGGTGTATTAAGTAGCCTTCAATAAAAGCAATGTTTTGAAATTGTAATTTGAATTTTAAATGTAACATTGATTGAAAATAACAACAGAGGTCATCTCTACCTTAAGCGTATCTACGGACTGTTTTTATAACGTAAGAAGTTCTTGAGGAATCTTGAATCTTGTGCTCTCGTGTTTAATGGTGCCAGCATTGTGATTGTGACCATGTAGAGTTAAGTCATCTTTGCATATCTCTTGTGAATATATTTTCATACCGTAGGCTTAGCTGCGTCCGCCCTGGTCTGAATACGCGAAAGTCTCAGTACAAAAATTGGTAACTTCTGACCATTAAAGAACATTGGGCATTTTTACCCGCTTTTTTGAAAGTCGCGAACATAAACCAAAACAATTAAATAAAACACTTTTTAAACCGGATTTATCACGTTTATTTACATTTAAAATTTAACTCGACGTTTCCGTGTATTTGCAGACTGGTCGCTCGTGACCACGCCTCCTTTAAAACTTAAATACGAATTTAGTTCGTGGGATTAATTAAACCGTGAGTAACAAAATATTATCCTCTACGCAAGAGTGACTTAGTTGGTTAATATCAAACTTCCACTTGTATCTTCAACTACCATTGGTTCGTAATTTAACTGGGTAGAGCAGAAAAAGCACTTTTTTAAGCATCAGTAAACATCACACAACAAGCCTTTTTTTAAGAGGTCAATAAAGAGTCATTTTCTCTTCCGGGGTAACGAGGAGGTTTAGGCCATAATACTGATCACAAGCTAGCCCAATGCTGGTTGATGGATCTTAATATAAGTTAGGTTTTTTAATAACAGTTTACGTGTTTGTCTTTGTAAATAATGATAGACAACATTGGATTAGTCCTCGGGTAGAACTTTTACTGTTTCCAACAATGCAGCTTCAATAATAAACTTGAATTAGAATTGCAATTGTTAAACCAACCTCATATTCAATAATCATTACAATCCTTTTAATGAGCCTACTGCAAGGTGAGTTAGGTTGTTACCACACCGATTCGATTGATAGTTTTTACTAGGCCAACAAAACCTATCGACGTCGATCAACGTCATCGGTCAACCGTCGATCAACGTTGATCGATTAGTGTGATAACACCTTTATTTTACTAGATGACATAACGCCTAGGCGGCGATAAGCTTGCTGAGAATTGATTGGTATATGCAAGATTTTTAAGGTTCTGACAAACTCTATCGTCGTGATAAATTAATGTTCGTTGGCCCTACAGCGCTCTACGGGCCTTATTTTTATAAGGGAATAATCTACATGGATACTCGATCGCTCACGGAAACGACCAGGTTATGTCAGGCTTTTATTTATTAATTTTATCCCATGGTGTACACTCGTCCGCCGTTGTTGGTGGAGCCCACGTTATCGCCAAGTGACATAGCTCCTACGGATTAGGATGAGGATAGTTGAGAAATTCTACGAGCAGTTATATACGACAACACTGGCACCCGTTCATGGCATGGCAAAAGACCCACGAGCCAAATTAACCCGACACTATACCGAAGATATCCCAAACGTAATCTCGTCCAGCCTGTACGAGATTAGTATGGCCCGCGCCGGGTGATGATGGAATTACAGCCGAGCTTCTGAAAGCTGGTGGTAAAACTGTGCTTAAGAACCTTCAGAAGCTGTTCAATTCCGTCATCCTCGAGGGCAAAACGCCCAAAGCGTGGCTCCAAGGCATAGTGGTCTTGTTCTACAAAAAAGGTGACAAAACCCTTTTGAAGTACTTCAGACCCATTACTTTGTTGAGCCATGTGTACAAGCTGTTTTCAAGAGTCATTACGAACCGTCTCGCATGCAGGTTTGATGACTTTCAGCCTCCCGAACAAGCCGGTTTCCGAAAAGACTTTAGCACGATAGACCACATACGTTGCGGCAGGTTATAGAAAAGACGGAGGAGTAGGTATAACCAGGCACTTTTCTTGGCGTTTGTGAACTATGAGAAAGCCTTTGATTCGATCGAGACCTGTTTCTGTACAAGAACGCCACTATGTCAGTTTGTCTTCAGGATCAGAATTCGAAGCCTATCCAACTGCAGCGGGACGTCAGGCAAGGCGATGCAAAGCTGTTCACCGCAGCGTTGGAAGATGTCTACAAGCTTCTGGACTGGGATGGGCTCGGCATCAACATCAACGGCGAGTACATCACTCACTTTCGATTCATGGGAGGGGCTATGCTCGGAGTTTCCCTACGGGATCGAATCAGGAAGATTCGCAGGCGAACCAAAGTCACCGCATAGCCAGAAGGATTGCAAAGCTGAGGTGGCAATGGGCAGGGCACATAGCTTGCAGAGCTGATGGCCGTAGGGGCAGAAATAATTTCGAGTGGCGGCCACGTACTGGGAGATGCAGCGAAGGCAGGCCCCCCGTAAGATAGACCGACGATGTGGTCAAAGTCGCCGGTAAACGCTGGATGAGGGCGGCGCGGGACTGAGCGACGTGGAAAACCTTGGGGGAGACCTATGTCCAGCAGTAGACGTCTTCTGGCTATTGATGATTATGATGGAAAAGGATGGTCGGGCAGAGTGGATGGTCAGGCTTTTCAAAAGTGCACAAGCTTTAATATTTTTATAAACATTGTCGTTGAATATTTTAGCTTTGATAATATATTCAACGACAATGTTTTATTTACGTTCAAAGAAGTAGACCGAAAGTACTATTTGTAAGTTTTTATTTTCATTAATAACTCGCCCAGAACACCCACTTACTAACTTCATTTAAACTCAAGTATTAACTGAAAACTCACAAAATAAAACCAATTCTTAATCAACTTAAAAACTTAACAATCACGGGCAGCCCTTACAAATTAGAACGCTAAATTACAGCAGGGTTGGCACAAACACAAACATCAAACAACAGAATGCTCGCCCAAACTGTCAGTATCTATTTACATTGTTAGCGGTCAGACAAACAGCAAAAATGTTCGTTGGTAACGAACGCGTAATCCGATTCCCAATGGTCAGTTTCTGTAAAGTTTCGATCAGCAATCAACTGAGCTAACAGATCTTTTCCGTGAGCAAATAGCTGGGGGCAACCCTGCCAAGAGTCTGATACGTTATGTAATTTTAGATTTAGGGATGTGGGTGTATCGAATTTCTAGCTTTGGTTACAGATTTCAGTGTTAATTCAATTACATAAAAAGTTTTTTGGGGTGTCCTTAATTTGTTTTAACCTAGTTTTAAATTTTGATAATGGAGGGTTCTGCTCAATAAAACAATAACAGTTTTCAATTATCAAATAATCAATAGGTATGAAAATTTTAATGGTTTGACCTAGGACTATAAGGTTTAAATAAATTGTAGAAAACTAAAAGGCAGCCTTAGGGGTCCATCATGTTTGACTGTTGATCCGTTGAGCTGTTCTGCCTTGACTGAGGAACAAATATCTATACATCCATCCATATTTTCACATTTATAATATTAGAAAGAGTTTCTTTGAGTTGTCACAAAGTATATTGTCATTTGTAAAAGATAATTGCTGTTGAGATTCTTGCCACTTCTTTTCAACAGATCGACTTTACGAAGCGGTGGTAGTCAGTTCAATTTGTAAATAATTTGACATATTTCAAGTGTCTTGAAGTATGTACATACTAAATAAAGAATGTTTTGTCTTTGACTTTGATATTTCGAACTGCTCTTGGATTATTTCAAAGCACATCAAAATCTGTCCTGTAGTTATAGAGAATACCCCAAACATAAGAGGGCGGCGCGGGAACGAGCGACATGGAGAACCTTGGCGGAGGCCTAGGTCCAGCAGTGGACGTAGATGACGATGATACGAGAACTCCTAGTCAGAAGTTTTTAAGCTATTGCATAGCTTCTATCGCGGGCCTTGAGCGTGGGGACCGAATCCAGAAATTCCGTAACGAAAACAACCTAACACCCCCCACTCCGACCGGCGGCACAGCGGTGATACTTTGATTTCATAACTTTACATGCGGACTTTAATAAACAATCAGCGCCATCTACTAGGAACTTGTAGAACTTCATATTAGATCAAACATTACTGCATTAATAAAATAAATAAATAATTATAATTGCATAAGTTGATAAAAAATGCTATGCAATAGCTTTACCGCGGCAGTCTCCGAGTGCCACACTTCTTTTTTTCAATAAGATACAGAGGCCAACACATACAGGGTCCGATGATACAGAGATTTTTAGAAGAGGCCTTCTCTAGGCCAATCTTGTGAACTGTATACGTTGTGATCATGAGGCATAAGTGGGAAGCCCAGTACTTATTAATAAAATACATATTCTGCCCTTCCATCTACTTTTCTATGGAAATTTGTCGTCGTGGCGCCGTGGTAACTGTGCGTATCATACGATATCGCAGGTTAAGCAGCGTTTGACGCGGTGGATATTTGGATGGGTGACTGCCGACCATTCATTTCATGTAAACAGTAGTTGTTAGGGTTTGTAAGAAGCCATTTCGGCAACCTGAAAATTCTGACATCCACCACCCAGCACTGGGCCAGCTTGGTGGATAATGGCCTATACTTCCCCAGTACCTTTATACCTCTCGCCCATGGGAGAGACTAATAGCCCTGTGGTGGGCTCATTACAAAGAGTTATGATGATGATGATGATGATCTGGAAAATAAGCAGGTTGGTTAAACGGGCAATCTTCATAAAGAGCATTGGTTACCCTATTACCTATTTAATTTTAAGTTAGTTTTAGTGTTCTTTTTTTAAGTTCATCAATTGAGTTTCCTACACACTAAAAAATTATATCCATTACCAATACTAATAGCATAAAGTAGGTACTACATGAATTTTGTGTGCGTGTGTTTGTTCATTTTCAGTAAACGGCTCAGGGAAATTAAATTTAATTAAGAATGGAGGCTATATGTCATCTTAAATGTACCGCGTACCTACTTTAAACAAACAAAAACTTTGTAGATATGCAAACAACAACAAAACTAAGAAGTTCTTACCTTTAAAAAAACAGAGCTGGTGTACATCAATAAATCTATCAATCAAACAAAAATGAACCGCCCTCATTCCAAAGCAATACATTTAAATTCATTAACTTTTCTTTCATACAGTAAGAACTAACAGATGTAATTGAACAATAAATGATTCCACTAGTACGTCAAGAACTCAAAAAAAAACAGACAGACATCTTCGAATATAAAACAGAATTGGGAACCCAAAAAAATAGACTTTTCTCATCACTATTCATTGCTTCGGTATTACCAAAGGATCTCTTGTCTTTGCGCAAAAAACCCCCAAAATCCCGATTGATATATCCGGCTAATTTGCCTATACGGGATAAAGGAGTAATAAAGCATGCCATATCATATGGCTGCAAGCAAGTCTTCAAAACAGTCCTTTAAAATAAAATACGTATTTCCGGAGAGAACAAAAACGATAGGACCATCAAGTTTTAAGATCTTTCCAATTAAGCGTTTGAGAAAGGCTTAAGTGGTACGGGTCTAGAGGGGAATAAATAAATTTAGTGGTATTTAATTATGGTAATCAGGATGTTCGCTATTGAATGTGTTTTGTTTGGACCTTTTGTTGTCTAATTCGCATCTCATTCATTTGTTATGAAAAGCAATTTGATTTCTCAATCGTACAATTAACAGTTTAAAGTAATTAGTGTTTTTTTTACAAGTTTCCGCTGTTTTCAAGAGGTCCAGTTTAAAGTAATGTGTGGCGTTTAAAATAGTTTTATCGTGCTGGTTTTAAGTACGCTTCGTTTAGAATTGCAAGTATGAGCAAGACGATTTATTGCGAGTTTATTGCGGTAACAGGATTGCAGCCTTTTAAAGTTTTTAATAATCTTCCTGGGTGGTACAGAAATTACAACTTTATATGCTTCAAAAATGCTTCGGATATACAGGGTGTACCAAAGAGTGTTAATACAAGTCTAATAAGCTCAACCCTTCAGAACCCATAATTTTAAATTAAATAAATAAAAATCTAAAACAACTACCTACTTTAAATAAAATATAAAAAACAATAGGTATACTAGGTATACTGCTTCATTACTACAGAGTTTTTTATAAAATTTACAAATAATTACTTTTAATAACTTGAAAAAAAACATTTAAATTAAATATAAATTTAACGCGCCTTGGCCGTGTCAAAGATTATAATATTACCTATAGTATTCTCAACATCTATTCCTTAGGTAACCAATATTCGATCAAAAAACGCTTTAGACGATCTCTTTCCATGTTAATTCATAATATTTTTATTTGTCTCAGGTTTCGATCTGTATAGCATACTTAGTGTGAAATATTTTTAATTAATTAATTTATTTTTTATTAATAATTAATTTTTTGTTATTATAATAAAATCGAATTAATATCAAAATATGCTAAATACTAAGGGACGAACCATTATACCTTTCCTCACTTTTGTTTACATTTTTCTTTAAAACACCCTTTATATGAAATTTTCTTGATTTCAATTTAAAAATAAGTTACATTTCTTCAGAGAAACGTTCATGTTTTTGTTCACTTTCCATGGTGGCTTACTGCCTCTATGCATGCGCTTGTTTGCTTGTGCTCATGCTAGGTAGGTAACTTATTAACTTAGCTTGATAAATAAATCATAATTCATAAATATAAATAATAATGAAAAAATAATGACATTAGGAAGATCAGGACCACCCGCTACAAGCATTTTCACATGCTTACTAGGTAGGTCCTGGCCTCTGAAGTATCTGTTAAAGCAAATAAACAATTTTCATTAAACTAGATCGGTCGTTGTAACACCCTAACACTTACTATATACAGGGTGACTGGTGAAAAATTTAAGATACACTCTGTACTTGATTCTGATCATAATTATTAATAAAAGTAGGTACTTAATTTTTCACTAGAATTCCCTATAAATAAATACTATTATGTTACTATTTACTTTACATACTACTGAATCGATCGCGGCACGTGACCTGGCACGCGGATCGCTGCATTGCGTAATCAATTCTTTAACTTTCGGTTAAGTTTACTACGTAAATATTTTTTTGCATTTTACCTGGATGTTCCAGTGGCATTCCCTCGCTCTGCTACGAGTACCCGTGGTTTGCCTAATGCATTGAAATTTATCTCAATTTTTGCATTATTGTGTTTCAAATGAAATAGGTTTGAGGCTCATGTTTTTTTTTTAAATCATCATCATCTTGGAGACTGCCACTACTGAGCAAAAGGCCTCCCCCAAGATTTGCTACGTCGTCGTCGCTCAGTCGCGCCGCTCTCATCCAGCGTTTACTGGCGTTGACTAACTTGAATCGTTGGTCTGTCTGTTGGTCAACTTGCGAGGGGAAAACTAAAACCAAAGTGTTTTGATCCCAAGAAATAGTCATTGGATCACCCAAAGTATATTTAATGCAGATTTCTCAATCAAAACGATTAAAACATTTCGATATACAGTCATGTCATTCTTCTATCTACGCAGAAGTTCTTGAAAAGTCTGATGAAATAGCTTTACCACCCCTGAATAACAATTCCGTTAAAAGTGAATACTTATTCCTGGCTGATAACTAACCTCCATATTCAATTTCCTCTGAATAACCTCGGCGATGCTGTGTTTTGGTCCTCTTTTACCCATTAAAAAGCCGTCGAGAAATTTTGTAGGTACGTATGCCCAGTGTACCCAGCTTGGAACCCATTGTCACTTAATTATCCACAGAGCTTGAGAGTAAACACATGGTAAATTAAAATAACTAAATCAAATACAACTTCAATGGTATAAATGTAATATCAGCTATAAGTTATTTAGCCTCTAAGATACTATTTGCTAATATCAAGCAGATTCTAAACCACAAACTTAACTTTTTTTTTTAATTTAACTGTTTAGATATCATATCACGCGTAAAATAGTAACTTTAAAAGTTGCAACTTGCCAACCTACAGCCGTTTTTCAAATACCGGTCTTAAAGATTAACTCAGAGCCCTCCATTCCTACTACTCAGAAAAAGAAAAAAAACATTACCATCCGTATTTTCTACGAAATCTCTAGTCGACAAAAACCTTGTTTTATTTCCATTTGACAACTAGAACACACTCCCCTCTTCACAAGAACCATGTTAACAAAAAACTAACAATCCGTACCATGTTGATAATTACCTCATAATAACGTTCGATACAGAATTACATGGGACCAACAATTAACTGTAAATTAACGTTGAAAGAAACTATTAAATAGCATATTATAACGCTGTTAACTAGTTTTTTTGTATCAATAAATTATTTTAACGTGTGCTCGGGTTCAGTCAATAGGAACTAATTTATTTACTATACTAATGCTGTAACTAACACTAGAAACTTAGGTGCACCTTATTTCCGAAGCGATAAAGTTTAATTTCGTATCGTTAAATTTAAAGTGTTTTAAATACATAATGTATGAATAGTCGATATAATTTTCTGATACTTGGAAAAAATTAGATCACGTTAATGTGAATATTGTTCGGTTTTTATATGCTCCAGGTGTTACTAAGACAATATATTAACATAAAATTTACTCTACATTCTTTTCTTCAACGTATAAAATATTAAACATACATTTAAATTGGCGGCATATTGAAATGTTTTTTCTTGAAATGTTAGCACATTTATACGCCGATGTAAAGTCGGGTATTGCATAGAAATAGCGACCATCAACACCGCTCTGATATTAAAGCGTTTCAAAAATTGATAAAAAAATAATGGTAAATGCTATGTCAATTTTTATCAACCAAAGTTCGAAAAATAATGAGAAGATTGTATTTAAGTTTATTTCTAGGCATATGGATTTCATAACTACGTGGAAATTTAAGAAAAAGGATTTTTTAGACGTGTTATCGAAAAAAAAAATTATCAAGTTAAAATCATTAAATCATGTTTTATTTATTAAGATATGAATTAATAAATATAAGAAATTTCAGATCCGCTCGTCTTTTCATATTCTCATAGTAGGTATGCGATGAAAGTCAATGCATTTTTTCAATATGCGATATATTAGAGCAAGTAAGTTTCGATTAAGTAAAATAGTTTTTAACTTCTTATATTACATTTCATTCTCTGTTTGAGTAGATTGCTAGGTTTTCTTGGCAGAGAAAACTTTAGGTCAAGGTTTATTTATTTATTTAATACTCAAAACAGAATACAACTATAAAATACAACTGTAACAAAATTAAAACTATTCTAGTCTAGGTTGCATTCCACAAGAATGAGTATAGAAAAAAATATAAAATAACACTATTAGATAAGTATAAGTTTATAAAAATAATACATGCGACAATATCATAACACAGAACAATATTAATTCTAGGCTCAGTTGTAAACTCTTAAAGATAGACAATATGTTTAAGGGTTTTAGCAAACAGTTCTACTTTAGGTAATAGAATATCGAATGCCGGGTTTTTCTTGGCGATTAAGTTGCACTCACGAGCCATCCCTACCAAGGGATTGTAGAAGGAAGTATTGTTTTTAAAAGTATGCAATGCAAAAAGTCCTGTTTGATTAGACCTACGAGCACTAAAAAGAATATTAAAATTTATTTGTGATAGTAAATCAGGAACTTCTAATACAGAGTGAATTATTTTATAAAAATATAGGAGATCAAAATATAGTCTACGTGCTTCCAGCTTCTGAACGTTAAATTTAATCCAGCGAGCGTCATAGTTAGGCGTGGCGCGCCCCAAGTTTGAAGGTTACTTACTTCATCTTATTACCTCAAATTCTTAATGTAGGATATGCTAAAATAAGTAATTTAAAATATAGATGTGTACACAAATAATGCTTCTTTGTCAATTTGAACTATCCTCATAAATATAGTATATATGGATTCAAATACAAGAATATATCTTATCGCATCGTGTCAATATCCATATCATATACTGTACAAAAATGTGTCAAAGTGGGCTCACCTTATCAGGCTTCAGATTGATTAATTTTAACCAATTAGGCTTAAAAAGGCTAGACTGCATACTAAAGTCTAGACTGATAATCAAGCTTTGAGATCAAGGAGGTTTGGTACCTACCTATGAGATACTTTGCGCAGGAGTAATACCTTACTAATAGACTATCTATATCCTAAATTGTTGATCATTTGGGTACATATAAAATGTTAAGATGTTAACAGAGACGCAAACGATAATAATAATAATTTATATTTTAACTCGACGTTTCGGTGTCTTTGCAGACCCCGTGGTCACGAGCGACTTTTCATTTTCACTTTTCGTGGTCACGATCCATTAATCCGGTTAAAAAGTAGTTTTATTTAATATACAGGTGTAGAGAATTACATTTAGGTGTAGTTCCTAAGCAGATACACAGATCACTTAAAGAATTAGAATTACCAGCCCATTCCACCTTAATAAAGATGCAGAAATCTGTAATTATCTACACCTGTAGATTAAATAAAACTACTTTTTAACCGGATTAATCGCGTTTAATTCACGAGTATATGTTACATTTTAACTCGACGTTTCGGTGTCTTTGCCGACCACGTGGTCACGAGCGACTTTTCATTTTCACTTTTCGTGGTCACGAGCGATTAATCCGGTTAAAAAGTAGTTTTATTTAAATTATGAATCGTGAAAACTTAAGACAATACCTGTAGATTAGTCCGCAAATTTTTGACCAATTCCGAAGATCCCACACAAAACAATACCCTTTTCATTACCTAACTACTCAAGGTGCACACTTGGTTTAGGCCCGTGTGCACTTTTATGCCGGTGCTTACCTAGCACCGAGTACACTTAATGTTTTAAATAAATAATAATAAAATCATTTAATTCAGACCATGGTCCATAATCCCGGATAATACAAACTTATTGCTTCCATGCTGGACTGGGAGCGAAAGAAAAACATAGAATGTGCCAGCTGCTTCTCTTCCCGGGCATACTGTAAAAGTCAGTTAAGGGACAGAGGTTTTATTGGCGTTTTTGCGGGCGATAGGCTGACTCCCTGTCACTGCAATAGTCTCTCTCCATCATTATAATACCTCGAAATTTGTCAAATGTGACATCAGATGGTTTGATGACCTCTGGTGTTCTGCCTACCCCTTAAGGGATACAGGCGTGAAGTTATGTATGTATGTATGTACCAGCTGTAGTAGCCAGATGCTGTCTTTGCATTGAAAGTTCTTTCAAATCAATTTTGTCCGTGTCCCGCCCGTGGATAAGCATGTCATAAAAGGCGACTAATCCGAGTGACCCCCGCTTGGTGGTAGGATCCCGTCAGGTTCCGACTAGCTAGTGAACACCCTTTACATAAAATCTGCCGCCAATTATGACCACTTCAGCGTCGATGTGTTCCGGCAATTTTTATGAAGAGCTAGGCTTCTTTCCTAGGCCCGTGTGTTTTCATCTTCGACATCTTTAGGTATCATCAGGTGAGATTGAGGGCAAACGCGGGCTGAGTCTTTAATTAAAAAAACAAAATTTTCACTGATTTTTTGAAAACAACCGCAATATCTCGGCTCGGAAGGTAATGTTACCATCGAACCAATTAAATCAGGAACCATTTTGCTAAAAATTCGTTTGAAACTGTCAAACTTGTAAGGAAACCTATCTTCAAGCGGATTTCGACCTACTAGCATTTAGAGGATTTGGCAAATCTGAAAAAACTACAATATCCTGTGATGTTATGTTTTTCTGGTATTATCAACGTAATTTTAGAAACAAGTTAAAAATTATCGACAAAATGTATCGATGAACTTATAACTTTAATTCCAGCCTTGACGCAGTGGGTGGACGGGTCATGGCCCTTGTTGTGGGTCATGCTTCAGTTGGTTCGACAGTACCTCAATGTTTAATAGCCTAAACCCCGATACTAAACCCCGATAACAAATCCTAGATTTCTGCAAGCGGAGACCTTAAACAAGATGGAAAAATATAATTTTCGACTGACTTCCAAAAAAGGAGGAGGTTCTCAATTCGTATGTATGTTTTTTTTTGTGTCTCTGTTACACGATATTTTGGACAATTATGAATCGATTTTGAAAATTCTTATCACATATGATAGAAGATACTTCAGAGTTGGTCCCGTATAAATTTCATCGAAATCAATTGAGTACTTCATGGATATATATTTTTTTTAATTATGAATTCGGAGAATGTGTACATTGACGACATCATGAATCATTCAACCAAAGTTTTGACGTGAATTGAAGAATTCGTTGCTTATTTGTTACCTATTACTATGCCAGTACCAGTAGATACTATTACAATATCAGTTATATGCAATGCCAGTTAACTATGCGTTGCACAGATTTTATGAGGAAAAACTGCCTCCCTTTCAAAGTTATTTCTGAAATAGATACTAGAAGATTTCAATGTTAACAACTAAACAATAGTCCATCATAAAAAGTAAGCAATTTGTTACCATTTCCATATAATCGTGAGCGAAACTAATGAACTGTGCAACAACGTTACGAAAATTAGCATTCTTATGGGAAGAGATTCTCATAACTAATAAATTGTCGTGATTGTGCAAATTCTAACAATAAAACAGCATCCCTAATCCTGACCATAATTTATTCATTTGTAAGGCGAACGGCGCCCTCTGGCGTTAGTTTCCTATCCAGCCGGAAGTGTCTCCGCCGCCATTTTGGCTCGCACGCGGCAGGAAGCCGGCGCGCGCGCACTGCCAGCGTCACTTCCGGTTTGACGCGGTGACTTAGGCGTTTTAGAGAAAATATTTTGTAGATTTTCGAGTGTTTGAGTTGAAATTTATTGATGAAATAGGGAAGTGATTTGTTTGAAAGTTTATGCTTAAGTTTAGATAGGCGTTAACTTACTGATGTAATAAATCTTGTTTTTATAGGGACATAAACTCTTTTTAGCTATACAATTTTTACTATACGGATTTTTCTGATTAGTTCTTTTAAGATCTTCTAAGATCATTATTCGTATCGTATAGGCTTCATTTACATTACTGATATTGTCAAGGATGGCGATAAGCTAGTGTGTAGTGTGGCTAAGCCCTACAGACAAGCAGCCAGACAAAGGTTACTCTGTAAATACATTTTTATGGACGAACTGATCTTTTGATACAAGTTATTTACCAACCTCTTGAAAACTTCTCAATCTTAAAAGTGAAGTTAAAAATGCCTTTAAATTTCTGTGAACTTAAATAAATATGAAAAATGTGAATTTGCGATTACTATCTATGTTCATCGCACAAATATTTACCCCCATCGGGATTCAAACACAGGACCTGACTTAGAAGGTCCGACTTTTACGCCATTATCCGTAAAAAAAATCCTCTTTAATGAACAGATTGCGCTCCAGTTCCAATAGCCTGCTGAAATTGTTTTCTTTCAAATTGGAGCTTCCTATATGAATTTTGGTGTGATTGTGTTTGTATCATAATTTAAATTTTTATTTCATTTTACCTTTGATTGTTATACTATGGATTCCTAAATATTTTTAAATAAAATTGAGGTTGTTTAAGTCCTTTACCACTACACAAGCCGGCCATCATAAAATAAATAATAATGAAAAAGTCACAGGAAAAAGTCAACTTCGTAAGAATAATTCACTATGTAAATTCAAAACGGTTGTAAAAAGATATATTTAATGAAAGCTGTAGTGTACGTGTGCTTCTTAATTCAAGTAATCAATCAATAGCCCATGATAAAATAATTGGTGATTGAATATCGAATAACATTGAGTGAATCATTATTAAGATTGACGTGCAAGATGAGCGGTCATCAATTTTGTTTGATTAATTCCTTTTGCTTCCTCATAGGAAGGAGGGATGTGGCTTTATTGGTAACCATGATTGTTAGTTCTACAGAAATAATCTGCAAAAAGGACTAGATTTCTAAGTAGTTAAAGTTTCATACTTGCATAATTACAGGACAAGATCTGAGAAATGATACTCTGTGTGATATTTATAAAAACTAAAGTTAAACTTAATGATATAGGTTTCAAGAAAAAGAAAAAGATATTTAAAATATAATATCGTTTCATGGCGATTACCCATTTACCTAGATGCATAGAGTAGTTTTTGTTTTTTTTTTTAACAAAAAAAGGTATTAGCAATATTTCTTCTTCTAAATCTTCTTTATGACTGAGTTTTATCAGAATTATTAAATTAAAATAATAAAAACAATCAGTTTATTTTGACGATCAGATTTTCCAAACTCTCCTTGACGATAATATGAAAATACTTAGGAATAATCTTAGTTGTGCTTAAAGTTGTAATCGAAATATAAAATAACATACTGTCCAAAACTTCAGTTAACCATAGCTATTGTCTTGAGTTGTTGAGTTGAGTCAACTCATAATAAAATCTTCAATAAATATTTTTTATAGTCGCACGTGACCACGCATCTGAAAAAACACCGAAACGTCGAGTTTAAATGTAAAATAAGTAGGTACCCCAGCTTTTACGACCGCCAGAGAGCTGTAAGTATAAATTATAAAAGAAATGTACATAATAATTTTCATACAATTTAAGATAATAATTAACAATCTTTAGTGACTACGGAGTCTGTAAAGACACCCAAACGTAAAGGTAAAAAATAAAATATAGGTACGTGAAAATCTGGTTAAAAAGTGATTTATTATCAATGTAAATGACACGTGAAACTTAAGACCAAAAGAGTAAACAAATTCAAAAATGCGAGCAACTTTTCCAACCGTACACCTTGCAGCTAGAAGCATATCAACATTTTCCGCCTCCATTTTCAAAACGTCTCGTTCCGTTTATCCTTTATCTATCCACAAATTGTAACGCTCGAACCCCACAGTTGGGAATAAATCTCCCATTGTACGGTCCATCGTCAGGCATTCACGAAGTTCTTTTCAAGGTTTGCAGGACAAACACACAGACAGACAAACACTACGAGATCAAAGTGCGATAGGAAACGGAAGTTTAATTTGCTGACAACTTCGCGACGCCATCTTGTATTTGAATAGGAGGTAGTGTGAGGAAAACATATTTGGCATGAAATCTTTTTTATTTTTTTCTCTTTTTTTCAAATAAGTTTTTGTTTTAAGCTATTTAGAAGCATAGAAGGATATTGATGATAGACAGAAAAAGAATATATTTTGAGAATCTATGTTTCGGCAGTATTCGTAATATCTTTTGCACATAAGATATTCATAGTTTTACTGTATTATTCACTCGTTAATGAAGAAAATAATGGTGAAAGTTTGTCATACATTGAAAATCTTAGAAATGGCTTTTACAATATTTTCAGTGGAGTTTGGCAAACACTTCACCAACTGTACTGGCGCTTATACCTTACAAAAGGAAAAACTTATAAAAACACACCCAACAGTAAAATCTTACTTATTTAATAAATTTATTGAGGATGTTTACATAATTGTGATTCAATAAAAAATCACACAAAAGCCCTGAAAGTATCACAAGGACCTCCACCAGCGTTTTATCACATACTTAGAACAGAATTTATTACAATTAACAAGATACATAAAAATAATACCTGATTTGTAATTTTATTAAGTTATTTACCTGAACTATACTTAAACTATAGTTACATTTTGTTTACCTACGTATTTTTACTCTGTTGCGTGTTAAACTGAATCGATAGTCGTGGTTAAAAAATCAAGTAAAAAACGCCCAATATTTTTAAATGGGGAATGTCTAAGGTAGTTTTTGATTAAAATCATTGAAGCGTTGTTTTGTTGTCATTATTTGACACTTCAACTAGGTATCAAACTTTACCTGAAAGTTAGCACGATTTAAGCTTAGCTTTTTGATCCCGCAAGCATTTCTTGATACACCACAGACTGATGTTTTCCCAAGAGGTAAACTATCTTATCTATTAGTATTAGCCTAGTTAAAGAGAAGTTTCACCTCTGTCTGTTCTAAATTTCAGTGTAACGAGCACAAATCTATCTGCTTCTTCTGCACAAATTATTGCTTTTACTTTTCATAATTTGAACGATCACTGTGGCCATGGAGCAACACTATTCTAGCTTAGACGTCAACTTTACTTTTTTTCGTTTTGATCCCAGTGTAATGCAATCATACATACACCGGTACATACATAACTTCACGCCTGTATACCTTATGGGGTAGGCAGAACACCAGAGGTTATAAGACCATCTGATGTTACGTTTAACTTTGGAGGGTATTATAGTAATGGATAGAGACTATTGCAGAGACAGAAGATCAGCCTATCGCCCAAACCGCCAATAGTACTTACAGTATGCCCGGTCACTTAAATGACTTTTACAGTATGCCCGGGAAGAGAAGCAGCTGGTAGGTACATTCTATGTTTTTCTTTCGTTCCCAGTCCAGCATGGAAGCAATCATTCATAATGCAATCATTTTTGTGCAATAAAAGATTTGTTTGCGTTTATCTAAATTTATTACGAGTTAGAGGTGAATACAGTTATTATCATTTTACAATAAACGGAAAAATTGTTTTCATTTACCATTGTTCAGTAAGAAAATACAAGCTATGTGAAGAAAATTATACTTAAGAATTAATAACTCTGCGTGTATACGCAATAAATAATATTATTATCATAAAAATGGGATGTCTAAGAAACAGTTTTGCTATCCCTACACTACCGCAGCTCTACAGCTCTCCGCGGCAGCCAGAGTGTTTATGAGTTTTCTTTATTCATATCGTCTAGGGAGCAGAGTGGCAGGAAGGTAAATACGAAGGTCCTCCACACGAACCCTACCATGGAGCAGACCACTTTAAACATTCAGCCATAGAGCTCAAATTCCTTTAGCAGCACATATGTACGTACCTACAAACGAAGGAAATAATGCTTAACTTTGCATGGAGTATGACACTTCTGGACCAGTATTTGTGACCGAGGAAAATGGTTGATGAATAATGACTGACCGAGTGATATTTGTTTCTTGTAGGGTTAACAATTTTTTTGCAAACCATTTTCTAATATATTACAGTATTCAAAGTAAAATCGAGCAAAATGTTTCACTCTATATTTTAAACTGTCTTATTCAAGGACAGCGCTTTAACTACAAAAAATCATTGAGCAAATAGCGTTGTAGCAACTTAGTGGAACTCCGGAACTTCAAAGGGGCGGTTCTTGTCCCACATTAGAGTTTTAATTATACAGTAATTATATTTAATAGTATAATGATACGTTATTTTTACTACATTAATTTTTTTTCAGTCTTATGTGATATAGCTTTATTTATAGACTTTCTTGAGCATGTCGTTTTATAAAATAAGAACACAAATAACTAATAAGAGACATAAATATGTGCCACCTAGCCGTAAAGTAAGCATTTATCACTACTGATTAGGTATCATAGAAAAATATAATTACTATCCCAACTGACACACGCACTATTTTGCACGATATATTAGCTTATGTTATGAAGCTAATTAATATGAGCTTACTCATGTACAATCTTAAATGAACAATTGAGCTATAATGAACCTTTTAGTTCGTTTAGAAATGTTTTTAAATCCATGACCTCTCACGCCACAGATGAATCTCAAATTGTACTGCAGAAAGATTGTGCAGGAATATTTAGTATGTTATAGACATTGTTAGCCCTATATAATATTTTTAAGTTTTTGCATTTAGAAATTCAAATAAAATCATCACCTGACCAGGACCTGGCACCGAGAATTTTCATTAGCTTGTCGCCAAGCCCCGGTAACTCAGTGGAAGCGCGCTTGTCCGGCAAACGAGACGTCCCAGGTTCGAGTCCTGGTCGGGTGATTATTTTATTTAGCATATTTTTTCAGATATTGTTAGCCCATCGCACACAGTGGTCATCAAAACAAAAGACTCTTCATCCTATGAGTCTTATGATGGGTTAGTGACAAGAGAAGGTAGTTAACGGTCTCCATGGCGCAGTGGTCTAAGACGCTGCGACGCAAACCGTGAGGTGGCGGGTTCGATTCCCGCACGGAACGAAAAACTGTTTGTCTATACAGGTTTAATTTTAATTAGCGTATCACCTCTTGCAGGAAGCCTCTCCAGATAATATAATAATAATAATAATAATAAAATAATTCAGGAAACATATCCTCAGAGAAAACCTTGCAAGTGACAATTGCAGAAAGTGTAACTCTGGGACAGAAAATATACAGCACATAACAGGGTCTTGTAAAGCTCTTGTACAGACAGACTATAAGCATAGACATGATCAAACTGCAGCGATAATACACCAATACCTAGCACACAAATTTAAATTCATAGAAGAAAAAGTAGCCTATTACAAGTACAAACCCGACCACGTTTTAGAAAATAGACATGTTAAATTATATTGGGATCGGACAATTATAACAGACAAAACAATTACAGCTAATAGACCAGATATAACAATTCATGACAAGGTTCATAAAAAAATATTCTTAATAGATATAGCAGTTCCCAATACAAAAAACAATTAACGAAAAATTAAATAAATACTTGGATTTAGCAATAGAATTACGACGACAATGGAGAGCAGAGACTGTACAAATAGTACCACTAGTGGCTTCATCAACAGGCATCATACCAAAACATTTTAAAACCAGTTTAGACACTTTAAATATACCACACCACCTTACTTATACCATTCAAAAATCTATTATACTTAACACCTGCCGTATCACAAGGAAGTTTCTAACGTCTGGAACAAACATAAACGAAACAACACAACTTTAACATGCTTGGTTTTAGGCCCGCATTGTTAAATAACTTACCTCTTTTAGAGAGAATATCCTTTTTGATATATACATAAATAATAATAATAATAGTTTATTGTCAAAAAGAAAATTACAAACAACAATGAAAACAGTGGCTGCTACACTAGGCTCGCAGACCTGACACGTAGCGACCGATAAGGATCATTTACATTTTAATATTAATATATTTTGAACCTTCTTCGGCTCGAGACTACAATTAACTATGTTTGAGAATGATAAATATAATACAAAAATTATTACTTTTCGCAAAAAGAAGTATTATTACTACATAAGTATTAAGTATTGAATTTTTTTTTACATAATTATTTGGCATAAAAAGTAATATATATAAAAAAGGAAAAAGTAGGATGTATCGTGGGTGTGTGTGAAAAAGTGGGTGAGTAGATACATGTGTGTGAGGTCTTATTTATTTGTTTATTTAAGTTTTTTTGTTGAGGGTGAGGGTGTAGGGTGGAATGTTTAAATCAGCAAGTCAGCATGCGGAGGGAATAATTTGTTCCGTTTCCTCATAATTTAGGTTCATTAACCAATCTTTGATTAAAAGTTTTGCTTTGTAAATTGATAATTTTTTTATTTGACATTTTTTGATAACCTTATTGTATATAAAAGTATGAGAAAAAATTGGTAGGCGCTTCGCAAACGTGGTCTGAACAGGAAGTTGGTGTACCTTAAAAATACGATTATTCAGCATTGAGTGGTAGTTAACTGAGTTAAGAGTAAGTTTATGCTGTGCACAACTGACTCTCCATATAAAGAGCTGCCTAACCCGAAGAACTTTTGCTTCTCTGAAAAGCAGATCTGTTGGGAATTTGATTGGCTTGCAGAGCATCACTTTCAAAACAGTTCGTTGAGCTCTTTCTAGTGCAATGAAGCTAGTCTTGGTTGCGCCCCCCCAGACGCCTATGCAGTATATTAAGATGGATTGACATATTGAGATATACACCGTGTTAAGAATTTCTGATGGAGCTGAGTGTCTTAAAGCTTTAAAGATGAATATTAGCTTTCTTAAGCGCGCAGATAGGTGAGACAATTGTTTTTTAAAAGATAGGTTTTCGTCAATATCAATTCCGAGGTACTTTATCCAAGGCGTCCTTTCTATGGCTTCACAGGTGCAATCATTTGGGTATATGCAAGTGACATCCGTGGATTCTCTCTCACTATCGGAGAGACATTTATGCACTACTAACGGGCGAAAGTTAGTTGGGGCGGACCGATTAGTTTTGTGGAAAGCAATATACTTAGTTTTTGTCGTGTTGAGTGTTAATAAATTATAATCGAGCCATTTGGAGAAGAAAATCATGCCTGTTTCGGCTCGCCTTAAAGTTTTATCCCAAGTTGATTCACTGAAAAGTAAGACTGTGTCGTCAGCGTAGCAAATTATGTTGGCATTAGGAACGGACATTGTTAAAAGGTCGTTGATGTAAATGGTGAACAGGGTCGGGCCGAGAATACTGCCCTGTGGAACGCCGTACTTTATGGTCAGTGCATTGCTGATTGATTGTCCCACTTGAGTTGATTGGGTGCGGTTAGTGAGATAGCTGGTAAACCAATCGAGCGCTATACTTACGCCCAAACATTCAAATTTTTTTAAAAGAAGCGGCCTAGAGACGGTGTCGAACGCCTTTGCCAGATCAACAAAAACTCCGATGCAGCAGTCTCTCCCATCTAAGCTAGTAGACACCAAGTTGACTAATCGAGTTACGGCATCTTCTGTTGAGACTCCCTTACTAAAGCCAAATTGGGACTCTGAGATAGTGTTGGTTTTGTGCAGAAAGCTGACGAGGCGATTGTTGATTATCCTTTCAAGAAGTTTAGAGAAGATACTTAAAAGAGATATCGGTCTGTAATTAGATGGATAAGACTTATCACCATCTTTGTAAATAGGGGTGACAACTGCATGCTTCCATTGATCAGGAAACAGACCTTTCGAGATGCTGAGATTGAATATGTGGACCAAGGGTTTAAGGATGATGTGACGGATCTGCTTGATTATTACAGCATTAAAACAATCAAGTCCCGGGGCACTGTCGTCCTTCAATGCTTTTATCAGTGAATCAACTTCAATAATGTCTGTTGGCGTTATGTAAAAGGACTCTGTGGGGGAAACATGATTTTGAACTCTCGATGCTAGATCGGATTCGGAGACATTGAGTTTGGAGATTGTTTTGTCAGCCAAATTTTTACCGATGGATGTAAAAAAGTCGTTGGTTGCGTTCAATGAATCAATAGGATCAGGTTTAATTCTTGTCAAGTCAGAAGCACCATGATTTTTTTTCGTTATATTGCAAATGTTTTTAACTGTCGACCAGAGTTTTTTAGGGTTATTTTTGTTAAGGGTGATTTGTTCGTTATAGTATTGATTTTTAACTCTGTGTTGTAGTTCAGTTAGAAAGTTCCGATACCGCTTGTAAGTAGTTTGGATTATGGGGTCATTTGGATGTTTTTTTAGCTTTTGAGTGAAGCTTGTCGCGAGTTTTTTGACAGCGTAGTAAGCCAGGAGTTATCCAGGCTTTGATGCAGTTGTTCGATTTCTTCACTAAGTGATGTTTTGTATTGTTATCAAGAGTGTTTTTAAGTGCATTGCAAAAAATTCCTGCGGCTTCGTTGACTTCAACTGATTTGGTAACACAAGACCAGTCGACCGCGGACAAGTCAGAAATGAGACCTGGAATATCAAATTTTTGTCGTAGCCTATTCGGTTGCCGAATGGGGGATGAAGTTGACAAACCTGACATGGCGATGTCATGATCAGTTATATTGCTGCTACAAACGATCCCTACAGCTGAACCAGACGGATTCTTGATATAGATGTGGTCGAGGCACGTTTTCTTGCGAGTAGGTTGTGTGATAGCTGGTAACATTTGATGAGCTGCCATAAGACACATATATTCAGACTGTTGCTCACTCGGGTTCTCGTTTATAATATCTATGTTAACGTCGCCCATGAGGACAATAGTTTTCTTGTCCTTGTGTGACGATAAAATGTTGTCTAGGGAGGTTAAGAAAGTTTCAGTGTTTCTGAAAGACGGGGAACGGTATATACCTATCACTAACATGCCATTAACTGAGATTGTTATATAGTTACATTCCTCGCACAGAGGTTCTTCGAAATTATGATTCAGAGTAACTTTAACGTAGGCAGTTATTCCACTACATTTGTTTATAGTATTGTTTGTCCTATATGAAATGTACCCGGGAATCTCAGGAACAGCGAGGTTGTCAGTCAGCCAACATTCGGTTAGGATAAGGATATCGAAATCTATATTAAACCTGTTTAAAGTAACCAAAAAATCATCAAAGTTACGTTGAATACTTCTGATGTTTAAGGTCAGGACTTTAAAATTGAGATTTGAAGCAAGAAACGAAGAAAAAGATTCGGGGCTCTCAAGTAAAAGGGATTTAGTTGATAAAACATGGTCCAAATCTTCGGTATTGTTAAACATATTTAAATTTGAATCGAAGACAATATAGCCTTTTGCTTAAGAGCCCTATAAAAATTGAGACGTGCTGATTAAAACGTGAAAGTAGTGACATGAATTGGTGAGTGTAAAGTGAAGTGTATAGTGATGAAACATGGTATTTCGCGTGAACAATATATAAGATTAAAGGGAAGTTAACTATTACATGGTACCGGAGAAGCATTACTGGGAGCTGCTGGGCCGACTTTTCTATCAAGGTCTTCAATGCATTGGATACGTATCGGAGGCTTGCTTTCACTGTGTCGGACATATACGAAACCATTCCGAGTCCAACAAAATTGAAAGTTATGGAATCTTGAGCGAATTCTAGCCTCACGAAATAATGTTCTGTTCTTACGCGTGAGACGCTCATTGATATAAATACGACCATTTTGCTCGCTAGTAATGCCTTGAGTCGTTAGATTCTTATGACTTTTGCAATATTAAAGTATTTCATTTCGCTTCAGGCGACGCACTAACTTAACAATAATAGGTCGGGGTTTGTTATTGACGTTTGATTTCGTAGTTTCTGTCGGCTTGGGGCCAATACGGGTAAGAAAATTTATGTCCGACTCAACTAGGTTTACTCCAAGCTTTTTTGATGTCGAAATTAAGGTTTCAGACAGGTTTTCAGAAGCATTTTCAGGAATCCCAATAAGTTCGAGTTCGTCGCTGATACAGAGCTGTTCTTGTATTTCGAGGTCGCGCTGGGATTGAAGAAGATCTATCCCAACAATTTTTTTTTGTTTTTATTTTCTGTGTTATTTGATGATTTGTAAAAAGTCGTAGAACAAACGCTGTTGGGATTTATGTGGAGTGGCTGCCCGCAAGAGGTGAAGCGTTGATAAAATTATCCCTGTATATATAGTTATATTCTAGGTTTTTTATACTATAAGGATAGGAAGTTTGTCTTCCATGCCACCTGATGCAAAGTGCGCATGAAGACTATGGTTGTACACGTCCATCCACGAGAAACCTATTCACTCGACACTTAAAAGTATCAGGACGGTAGTAGTCAGTAAAAACAGACGCAGTCAGATCGTTCCACTCCTTGGCAATCCGTACGAAAAAGGAACTATCGAAGCGTTTTATTCGACTTCTTGATAAATCCACTATATAGGGATTGAAGTTCTGTCTGCGTCTGGTAGTACGGTGGTAAATAGGAGTGGGTTCAATTTGGTCAAAAAGAGCACTGGCACACTCACCAAAATGTAGTCGATATAATACTGTCAAACAAGCAACCTTACGACGATGCTCTAGTGTCTGCAATTTTATATTTGTAAGGTTGTCGTTATTAATAAATTTCCGGGCTCTTCGGTCGACAGAGTCGACAGAGAGCGCTTCGTACTGGTATTTGGCTGAACCATCCCAAAGGTGACACACTCCATGCACAACCTCACTTGAGCTATGTAAAGATTGAGCAACCGTTCAGGGCTGAAGTATCGCCAGACATTCGAGATGATACCCAATTTATAAGGAGACGTTTGAGCCATACACTCAATTTGTTGTCCGAGCTTTAACTTGAACGTGATATTGACGCCCAAAAGTCCTCGACGGTCGGTGAAGGGAACTGATACATTCTGGACAGTGGGCGTAAAGGTAAAGGTGCTCTTTTTAGCAGGTTTGGAGGCGTTGAATTTGACTAGTTTGGACTCGCGCCAATCGGACACATACGGCAAGGTCAAATGAACGCGCTGAATCATAGACTTTCTCAAAACCTGGATTTCATGGGCGCTCGTTCGCGCATTGGATATGTATCTTTCTACAACAGTGCTGTCATTGGCGTAACTAATAATGCCCGGTGTTAGGAGGTCATTAATGTGCAGTGAGAAGAGATCCCTGAGGTACCCCAGCATTCATTGCCAAAGGTCGGAGGAGTTGCTATCTAAGACTACTTGAATCGACCGTTCACTCACAAAATCAGATATCCAGTCGCAGAGCCCGATCGGTATGCCATATGCATCCCCCCTAGTTCCTTACATGGTATGCTATGCTTTGCTTACTTTGGGGTCATGTAGTTGGTGTGATTGTCCTACCACTAGTACCATAGAACCTTTAGGTGGTACATCAACGTTGTAGCAGCTTGTACAGCTACTGTAAAACCACTATCTATTATTTACAAAACTACCTTGTTATACCTATAAATACTTCAATCTAAATACTTTCTCAGGATCGGAAACTTTAAAAATATCGCAATTTTTTTATAAGGAATTATTTTACATATCATATAATAAAATAATGCTTAATTTGCTGTAATAGAACTAGTAATGTAACATTCTGCTCACTACACGTCCAAATACGCAACGTGCGCAGAATGTTACATTATTAGTTCCATTACAGCAATCTGTACGCACCATCCGGGTTCTTCCCTGTATAGTGGGCGTATAAGATAAAGCGGGTGTGCATATGCATTATTTATCAATATTTTTTCGTGGTACTAAAAGTAAAATGGGCAAATTCTTATTCAATAAACTTCTAATATTCTAATACAACTTCAGGTATTTACTAAATGCGCGGAGAACACAAAGTTGATATTAGAAAAAGTCAGACCTCCTATGTGAAAATTGCTTCATACACAAATTGTAAAGCTAACAGCTCCTTTAAAAGGTTTTGTTTACTTTTTCACGAACACCGACTGTGCTTACAGTAAGTACCCACGACTCTATCTCCTTGTAATGCTGACAGTGTCTCATGAAAGCTTACTACAAGGATCAAGAATTACTAAAGAATTACAGACCGTCTGTACCTAAACCAAATTTCTTCCAAATCTTGTAGTTATTGCATGGAAGATTAGCAGACATCCATACATACTCACACAGATCCACGGCTGCTATAACTAAAGCAATTCTCGCGGTTTCGTCCCTTCCTTGCATAGGTACTGCATGCTATTCCAGAATTGGGTCCACTTGATCCCATAAAAAACAACTTATACTTTTCATGAGAAAGCTCAAAAAACGAACATACTCGTACACTATACAGGGTCCGCCTGTAATAGTCAATTATTTAAGAATGATGAGTGGGAGTGAATTACGAAAAAAAAATTTTTTCTAAATATATTTTTTATAAATTAATACTTTAATTTTTTTCTGAGTGAGTAAATTCGTGTTTAATCTTCATTTTATGACTACATACAATAACATGGAAACTTATTTTATTACATGCTGTGTAGTCATAAGCTACAGATTAAACTTAAATTTTGACCTATTAGAAGAATTTTGAAATTTTAATTTATGAAAAATGTTCAAAAAAAATTTCGAAATTCAGACTAACTCATCATTCTTAATCTGCTATTAAAATATTATTGACTATTATGTGGCGACCCTGTATAAACTCGAGGCTCGACGATTTAATAGTTTTTTTAATCAATTTCAACACTAAACATCCTACATTAAAACACAAAGTCATTAGTTATGACTAATTCACAGTTCATTAAGTTAGCTAGCTCCAGTTCACAAACATCGCCTGGTCTAGACGTCGCACCCCCAAATACTGAATAATTCATGCAGGCACTGAAGAAATCTGAAAGCAAAGCCTTTGTTTACAGAATTGATTATATTTGTTTGAAAGCATTGTTTTGTTTTAAATTCTGGAGTTTATTTTTTGTATTTCGAACGTTGTGTTCCATTTGGTTTTAAAAATGTTAAACTTACCTTTTTGTGTTTTCCGTCACCAATGTCAAAAGGGCCGGAATTGAATTGTATTTATTTTATTTATTTACTAAACGACATTTCAACAACATACATACAAAATAAATTACATAAACAATTCAAAAAGTTCTTAAATCTAGTATATACATCAATTAAAGGCACGTACAACAAGAAAAAAAATACAATTTAAGTAATAAATACTATAAATAATTTAGTTTATAATTAAAGAGACATCTAACAATTACAGATTGTGTATTATAAATTATATTAGCTGTAGAAATAAATTCAATTAAATTAAATGTCAGTAAAATTAGTGCAATACTTATCAAAATTGTTAAATTATTCAAACACTTAGATAAATAAATTACTGGATAAATTGAAATAGATAAATTGTACTGGGGGAAGCTTAACAAGTGCTACCACCATTATTTTGGTATAACTTACATTTGACGTAATGCTTAGTCTGGAAGGGACTAACACTTTAAAACAAGAAGGATATGCATTCTATAGGTACCTGAGTATTACGGTTTAAAACAATTCACTCTACATTGAATCTAAATTTTTTTTAGCTAAATGATATGACAGATTTTTAATTAGGTATTGTCATAGACATACATCTACATAGATGACGCAAATGTCACGATTAGTGAAACTAAGCGTGCTAACTTTTTAACACCTACTGTGACGTCACAACTAATATTTTGTGATATAAAATACAAACCGATTCAACGATACCGATGCTGCCGATGAAATCGATTATTAAGAAGGATATCTATATGGTGATATCGACTTTCTAACAAACATACATCTACGCGAATAAATCTAGCGGCGACCAACCTTGACGCTTGGTCGGGGTTCGGACACGCGTTGTTTATGTATGTCTGTGGGTATGGTACGTATATGGTTTTTATGACACTGATTTTGGGCTCAATTTTTAATTGCATTTTCTCATAATAATTGAAAGTGTCCCAAATAACAACCACCGGTAGAGTCTTCACATTCCTAATTTATTTGAGGACTAGCCACCGCGCGCGGTTTTACCCGCGTAACTTTTGATTCCGTAGGAATTTCGGAATAAAATATAGCCTATAACCTTCCTCAAGAGTTGGGCTATCAAATGCAAAAAGAATTTTTCAAATCCCACTTGTAGTTTCTGAGATTAGCGCGTTCAAACAAACAAACAAAAAAACAAACTTCAGCTTTATAATATTAGTATAGATTTCGTTTTAAATACGAAAAACCTTTATAAGCTACGCCTTGTAGCTAGTTGTGTTCATAGACAAAACGAACAGTTTTTTTTATATTGAAGCGTGGCAGTTGGAAACGTCCGAAAATACCTATAGGATATACTAAGGCACGTTTTAATAGAACACTTTCGATTCTGAGACAGCTCTTAAATTAAGCTACATGTATAGTTTGGGTTTGTGAGAAGCTATCTCGGCGCCCTGAGTATTCTGCCGTCCGCTAACCAGTACTGCGCCAGCTTCATGGATTACGGCCTTTACCTCGTCGTTACCCAGGGGAGAGACTCACGCCCTGCAGTGGACTCATTACAAAGAGTTGTGATGATGATGATGTATAGCCCATACTATAGCGAGTTTATTTCTTAAGGCTTCCTTTGTTTATAATCCACTAGCGCGGTTTTACCCGTGTAACTTTTGATTTCGGGATAAAATATACCTTCATGCCCATAACCTTCCTCAAGAGTTGGGCTATCAAATGCAAAAAGAATTTTGCAAATCCCACTTGTAGTTTCTGAGATTAGCGCGTTCAAACAAACAATCAAAACAACAAACTCTTCAGCTTTATATATTAGTATAGATTACGTCGTCTACAGCAAGATATAGATAAGTCGATTGCAGGGCTGCTTAAATTAAGTCTTTAATTTGAGTTACAATTTTAAATAGTTGATGTTATCAATTTCTTAAAATATCGTTCTAAATGCATACATTTTGGTGACGAACATTTTATCACTAGATACCAAAATAAAATCTAAATATCATAAGAATCTCAGGTCAGACGAAACAAGCCGAATCGTCAAACTAATACCTACTACATGAATGAATTATTTACTCTAAATTAATTGAGTTTTTTTTTATAGTTCAACTTTTTTTACGAAACTTTTTAATTATGTAATAAAAATGAAATTAGTTTTCTCACGTATACTATAGCAAAGGCACCAATGGTTGACACTATTGGGATAGTCTGGCTATACAAAGATTAAAAGGGAACCTCCCTTCTTACGCATAAGGTACATTATTATTCGTAATTTGCATATAAGTGCTGCCTATAGAGTCTCAAAGTTTAATCCCCACTTACACAGTATAGCTAAAGGCGTTTTTACTCCAATTTATTTCGAAATATCTTTGTAAAACCATAAAATAAAGCTTTTTCCTCACTCATCAAGATACAGCCTTATTATAAACCTCTTTATATACCTACAATACCTACAAATTTTATTTTTTACACAGTACATTATATGTTAATTATGTATTAATGTCGTATTTAGTACTCTTAATATAAGGTTTAGATTGCATTGAGGTTAACTCTAGGTCTTCAAGGCGTAAAGCTTTCGGCCCGCCCCCTTTGGTCCACGGTTTTTCTTCAAAGGCTCTAACAACAGTTTTTATAAACATACCTTTGAATGTGACAACAAATCCAAGTAAATACATGTGCACTGTACTAAAATACTTATCAACTAACATCTTGGTATAAAAAAGTGATGGAAAGCGTTGTACAGTGTGCAAAACAGAACGGTAGGTGGAGCTTAAAGTTGGTGTAAAAAGGGAGTCTTAGTCGTTTCGGACCGCGGGTCGAACCGCCAAGTGTTCTTTTGAATGTGTCGATTCGTACCGCAGAGGGTACAGTGGTGCGAATCACCCAATGTTTTTTTTTAAATGTGTCGATTCGAACCACGAGGTACTATTAGTACTTGAAGTTATACAATATATATTCGGACTTAAATCATTTATTTGTACAGATAAATATATAAGTGGTTGTTCATTAAAATGATAAAAAAAATATATAAATATCTAAAAGACATTTACAACTAAAATGAAGCATAATCACAGATTGAGAACTAACAATAAAAAAGAAAAACATTTTTATATTTATTAATCACTGGCTTTATAAAAAAGCACGGGTCTAAAATAATACGGTTTATTAATCACAGTAAACAAGTAATCACAGTTGGACCAACATTATGAATATAACTTAAAACTAACTCTTGCGGTAACAATTTAAAAAATCAACAAAGATATAAAACTTTTAAAACTTAAATTAAAATGTTAATTTTTTTAAGAAAAAAGAATTTGATTTTGCTTAAAAATAACTTTTCAGTACACTATTATAATGATAAAAATTACCTATAACTATATCACTAGATAACTTATCACTACATAATCATGGTAAATCAGACGCGAAAAGTTTAAAAAATTCAACGAAAACTAAAAACTAAATTCTTAATATCCTAGAAAAAAAATCACAGTTTCAAAAAGATTATACATTTTGCTTATAGCTACTTATCACTAGGTAATTATGGTAATTCAACAACTAAAAATCAACAATGAAAAATGAACTCAAATCTTAATTTCAATAAGCAATTCAATATATCATTCTAGGAACATAAGACAAATCTCTATAGGTTTTGAACACATTTTATTGATAGGTTGAGTAAGTACTTACGGCCATTTTGTATAACTGTGAAGATTCATGGCAATAACGTCATTTTGTTTTTTCATTTGTACACCTAAATTACTGATTCAACTTTAAATGTGGTACTTTTGTTTGAATTGTGAATAATTTCCACGATCCTAAAATTTGCTACAGGTGCGGCCAGGAATGCAACGGAACCTTTGACACTCACTTTTATAACTTCTCCAGGGCAGGCAAAATGAAAGCACCAATCAGAAGGATGTGCCCGTGCTCCAGGGTTGTTGCTATTGTTTACGTTACCGGTTACTTTTTAACAAAGGTTTAATTTTACCTGGGATTTTTGGAACGTACGCACTCGTATATCGGCACCCTTTTGCATCTATTGAACATGTTTTTACTCATTTTACGTCTCTATTTATTCACTTGCATTTTGTTTTTTACACGAATTTAATGTTATCAAGCAAATAAAAGTATTTTGTTATTTTGAACCTGGTTGCACTCTATGAGATATAAAAAAAGCTGCGGCGTTTTTTTCTAAATTAACGCATCCAAAAATAGAACTAATTCAAAAAGGGTATTGGGCGATTCGCACCGCGGTTCGAAAGAACACCTTCAAAATCAGCTATTAGTCGTTTCGAACCACGGGTCGAATCAGCTGCGGTTCGAAAGGACTAAGACTCCGTAAAAAGTTTTTCAAACAACACATGAAATAAAGTTGGGAAATTATAAATTTTCTCTTTCTTACAAAGGCAGAGTTTTAAAGGTTTCTTCCTTGTTTATTGATTTTATTCTGATGTTGAAATAATATTATTGTTGAATATTCACGTGAGCATACACGTGACAAACAACTTATCTTTTGGTTAGGTGCGACAAAGTGTTGATTTACAGATTATCAACCGACTTCAAAAAAAGGACTAGGTTCTCAATTCGTCTGTATGTCTTTTTTTATGTTTGTTACCTCATAAGTTTTTTCACTGTGCGAACCGATTTTTATGATTCTTGTTTCATATGATAGAGGATACTTCACAGTTGGTCCCATATAAATTTAATCAAAACCGACGTAGTACTTCTTGATTTTTTTTTAAATATGTGCGAATTTTTGATATGACCAAAGTTTTGACGTGAAGTCGGTTTTTTAATGCTCTGCATTCTTTGATTATGAATGACAACTATTTTATAGTATAAAATTTCTATAATGCCATATTAAGTAATCAATTGTTTCATCTTAAGTAGGGAATCCGAAGCTCAGTCTGATTTTTTTCACTGACAAACAGCATCCCCTCCAACTCCATAATTATGAGGTTTCACATTAGATGGTAAATGAAGGTGAAGTCAAATATGACAGCACACAGGTTTAGGAAGGACCTGGCTCTTCGAAAAACCTCAGGAGCGTTGATACTGAGCGGCAGATTTTATATAAAGGGTGCTCGTTAGCCAGGCGGACTCGGAAGCGGACTACTAAGCGGATTAGTCGCCGTTTACAATTCAGGGTCGATAGGGCTATTCTAAGCCAATCCTACGCATTTTACAGAATGATTCAGTTAGATATTGAATCTACGATCTACAGCCCGTGTCTATACAACATGTAACAAAATGGAGAGATAAAACTTAAGAGTTAGCTTCTGTACCATACGTAGAATATATACCTACAGTAAAAGAATTAGCAGTATCAGTGCTGGTATAGACTTTCATACAAATTCATTTCATTATTTTACAACAAATATTTTGACAATCCTAATCCTTATTAAGCTAAAACAAGACTTGTGCCGCAGTCAGTGACCTTAAAACCTTTCCCGCACCGGCTGAACTTTGTAGTATCTGTCCCAGTTACCCATCACTTTATTTTACGCCATCTGTTATCGAATAGATTTCATCGAAAGCTAACAGCTGTTTTTAGGGTTGACACTTAGATATTTTGATTTAAACTTTGAACTTGTTTTTCGGCCGAACCGTAAGGATAAAAAATTTATGTACCAAACATACAATCCCTTAAGTATTATCTCTTCATTGTGTTACACGTTGTATACGTATCTACTTATGTATTTACGTGAACGTTCTTAACTAATCGACAACCACTTAAAACGATTTTTTTGTACTTGGGGAAATCCTCATTGATACCCGGTAGCTCGGGGGAGCGGCCAGGCTTTGTTGGACTTTTCCCGACTTTTTCCGACTTCCCCAAGGTGTTTTTTCACGCACCTGTTGGCGGGAGCACGGGGACGCTTACGCATTCTTCCGCGTAAGCTAGAAACACGTAGCACGCCGCTGCCAGCGAATAACTTTAAAAGCGAGCGGCGGACATCCCATTATCCACCGCCCAAGGCCTTCACTCGACCGGATAAAGTCAGGTTCGCATACCCTTTCCTTCTCCGACCGGTCCTCCTCCGGTGGATTGGAGCTGAGAGTGGATTGTCCTCTCGAGTTCCTTCCGCGGCCTCTCTCTGTGACATAACTCGTTCAAAGACTCGACCTCTTATCACCGACCATCGCCCTTACCACAGCCGGCAAGGAGAGGTAGTGTCCTACCACTACCACGAGGGTCGCGCGTTTGCGGGTCCACGACTGGCACTCCTCCAGCGTGTGCTGGGCTGTGTCTTCGCTTACAATAACAACTTAAACGACTAATTTAAACGTAGTCAACTAATTCGTGGCGCCGTGGTTACTATGTGTGTATCATACGATATCACAGGTTAAGCAGCGTTCGGCGCGGTCGGTACTTGGATGGGTGACCGCCGACCATTCATATCTCACGACGACTTCCGTGCTTCGGAGGGCACGTTAAGCTGTCGGTCCCGGGTGCTGTATACTTGTATACAGTAGTCGTGAGGGTTTGTCAGAAGCCATCTAGGCGCCCTAAAATTCTGGCATCCACCACCCAGCACTGGGCCAGCTTGGTGGATTATGGCCTATACCTCCTCTTCACCCAGGGGAGAGACTCATGCCCTGCAGTGGGCTCATTACAAAGAGTTGTGATGATGATGATGATAACTAAAATCATTGCTTTTTACCTCTCAACTAATATTTAACTAATGTGCTGTTGAAATACCAATAGATACCTATAGGTAAATAAAATAATTTTGGAAATTATTTTCAAGCCATATATTGACTGCATTCTTAAGAAAAGCCAAGGGCAGTATATTATAATAATTGAGGCAATAAATGAGATCAGAACAATTGTGACTGTATAAAACTTGATATATAGCGGGATGAGATAAAGCTTACTCATTTAATGGCGATCTACGAAAATCGGATACGGTATGTCGCGACTATTCCAGTTATAATGTTATCGTCCTAAAGTAATTTTGTTCCTTTATCTGTCTTTTAATTATTATATCCTACTTTTGTAATGTAGGTTTTTTCGTGATAAGAAATCAAGAAGATGCTTTGCCGAACCTGATTATATGCCGGAATATACAGTGGCATAAGATGCGAAGTCCCGGTACCAATTACCTACAAAAAAAAATTCTGTTTGGCGTTGGAAATAACCAGGTGTTTTCGTTAAATAAAAATTACAAAATACTAATTAAATAGGTCCAACTTTGAGAAAGAGGTCAATCGTCGAATCCGGCAGTGTTCGGAAAGCTCCGTGAAATCTTCTCGTCCCAAATACCGCAGTGTCTGACGACATACGTTTTTGACCAGTGGGTGTTACCAAGATGACTTATGGCAATGAGACGTGGTCGCTAACTACGGGCCGTATAAATAGGTTAAAAGTCACTCAGCAGGCAACAAAAACACTTCCCGTTTGCGTTCGCTCCCGAACGGTCGTGTTTGCGGCCGCTCCCGAGTGTTCGTACTGCGCTTTCCTTGTTCCCTCTCCCGCACTCGTGCGAGTAAGGTCTCAAGTCAAGCTCTTTTCGGAAAGTTCTCTGCGGAAGTTGAGTGGACTCTCTGCCCTTTCAAGGTAGTCATCCACTGCCAACCGAAGCATCGCTGATCAGGTGGATACGTAACCGTGACAACTAAGCCTGATCGTCCGCCGTTCATCGGTCATAGGTCCGTGTTAGGTTGATCTTTTTTTCAGCGCAGTTTGTGCAGCCACTTCGCCGTTCACCGGCACGTAGGCCCCCCCCAGCTAGGATTAGGGCTTTTTTTTCAGAGTAGGTTAGGTTCCCCGGGTTCGATGGAGGCCCCCATCGAATCCAGGGCTAGGCCCGATGAGTTCCAGGAGCTCACGGTTCGGGTAAGTCAGTTTGAGCTTAAACTCGACCAGTTAATATCAATAGTCATGTCACTAACTCAGCAAAACGCACCAGCCCTTCAGGCACAATCCGCGTCCCTCCTGACCCCTCAGGTCTCGCATCCCCCGGCCCCTCAGGCCTCCCTTACTCAAACCTCTCAGGTTCCTCCGGTCACTCAGGCCACCTCCCGCTCGGGGTCACGCGCCCGGTCCCGCTCCAACCTCCGCTCCTCAGCCGCACCTTACCCCAAGGCTCCACCTTCAGTGGTGTCAAACGTCTCATCAAAAGCACGTAAACGTAACTCTCGCATTAAATCGCGTTGTTCAACTCGCGATACCAAACAGAGCCCTCCGGGCCTCACCCAAACCGCGCAGTCCCCGCAATTATCGCAATTCCCCGTGGTATTCGACTCCTCCCCCGCGTCCCCCGCCACTCAGGCTCCCTTGGCTCCTGCTACTCAGGATGCCTTAGGCTCAGAAGTCGACCATATGTCGATCGCGTCCACTCGCCACGAATCAGATGTTGAAAATGCCAACGACTGGCTCATCGCGTCTAATAAAAACAAAAAAAAGAAGAAACGTCGCGACAACACGCCCCGCTCCTCATCTCCAGAGGCCTCTCCTCCCCCCGACTCACCAAAAAGAAAAACAGCAGTCCCCAATAACGCGGCTCCGGCTCCAACTTCCAATAAAAAACCCCCACCGGTCTTCCTAAAAGACAAAAACAGGTGGATGCAAATCTCCAACGTCTGCAAAAATGAGAGCATCGGATACTTAAAAGCAACCAACATGCGTGACTTCCTTAAAATCGAAACCTCTGACGTACTCAGTTTCCGCAAGCTAACAGCTTATCTCACAGCCAAAAAAATCCAATACCACACCTATGCCCTCCCGGACGAGCGCAAGGTTCGTGCCATTATTCGCGGGATCCCTCCCGAAATTCCCGACTCCGACGTCCTCGACAGTTTAACCGACCAAGGTTACCCAGTGGAATTCGTCCAGCAAATTAAAACTAGAAACGGTAATCCTTGCCCCCTCAAATTAGTCATTCTCCAAAATAACCCTAAAGCCAAAACCATCTTCCGCGACCTAGAACAAGTCTGCCAAATCGCCAAAATCCAAGTAGAGGGGCCGCGCAAATCGGCCTATCCCGCCCAGTGCCACCGCTGCCAGTCTTATGGCCACGCGTCAGCCAACTGTGGCACGAACCCCAGGTGCGTCAAGTGCCTGGGAGACCACTACACCCGGGAATGCTCGCGAACTCCCGATTCCCCAGGCGAACCAGCCTGCGTACTTTGCGACCAATCCGGCCATCCAGCCAACTACAAAGGCTGCCCTAAGGCTCCCAAGCCAAGGACTCCGTCAGCGGCTGTGCCCAAAAAGCCGGTCTCTAATCCCAAACAAACTTCGAACGATCCTCCGTCGTCCCAACCGACCCCTCAGGTCATACCCTCCCCAGCGCCGACACCATCGGCATGGACCAAGCCTATCTCAATGTCACAACCGGCCCCCTCACAACCCCCACCTCTCACGCAGCAAACGAGTCAAATTAATGTTAAAAACCTCCTAGGAATCGCGCGCGTCGATGACTACCTAGCCATCGCGGCAATCGACCAAGAACTAGCACTCCTTGATGACTTCTCCAAAGTGCCCGCAACCATCGCGAAATACTCACACATCCTTAAACGAATTGAACACCTTTTCAATGGCGGTCAACAATAGTATCCCCCGTGCTCCAACAGCCACATCTGGTCGCTCCAAGACCAAACCAAAGGGCCTAACCCTTGGCTCATTTAACGCGCGTTCGCTTCGTCCCAACCACCTAGAAGTAAAACACTTCCTCCAAAATAACGACTTTGACCTCTTCCTCCTCCAAGAAACTTGGCTCAGCCCCAGGAATCGCAGAGGCTTTTCCATCCCCAAATACTCTCTTGTAAGGGATGACAGGCCATCCGCCTTAGGTGGCGGCACTGCCATCTATTACAAGAGAAGTCATCACTGTATCCCAATTCCTACACCTCCCCTTATCAACCTGGAAGCGACAGTATGTAAGGTGGCCATGACAGGCCACCCAACCATCATTGTCGCCTCCATCTACCTTCCCAGCGGTAAACCTCCCATTCTCAGCGACTTTGAAGCCATACTGGGGTTGGGCCAGTCAGTCATTATGTTTGGAGATTTCAACTGCAAACATACTGACTGGTCGTGCTACACAACCAACAGTAACGGAGTCAAACTCAATGAAATTCTTGAGTCAATGAACATAGACATAAATATCTTATGTCCAAACTCTCCCACTCACTATCCAGCTAACGTCAACCTTTCCCCAGACATCTTAGACTTCGCCTTGGTCAAGGACGTCTTTTTAGACTTACGTTCTATAGATTCGCTCGACGACCTAGGCTCCGATCACCGTCCCGTCAGACTTATCCTTGGTAGTCAACCCGATCCTGTTCCCTCAACTAAAACCTTTACCAACTGGAAAGGTTTTAAGAATTCCCTTGCCCTCCTTTCAATCGATCCTGTCTCTCCGCTGGCCTTTCCGACGGACTACCTCAATAGCCCGGAAAGAATCGACAGTGCGGTTGACGCTGTCACTGATGCCATCACCAATGCCATCAGTGAGAACGTCAAAACAGTCCCGGTCCCAAAACCCAAACTCCCATCTCATATCCTCTCCCTCATTAAACAAAAAAATGTGGCACTTCGTCGAGCCAGGCGCTACCCAACTCCCGAGTATAGGTTAACGGCAAACCAACTTCAACGTAAAGTTAAAAAATCCCTCGCGGAATTCAGAGAACTCCAAGCTAACGAGCTTATGGAGAATATTGCTCCCTCTCACACGGCCTACTACAAAATAGCACGTAGTCTCCGCGTAGACACAATCTCTCACGTCCCTCCTCTGGCCCGTCCTGATGGCACCTTAGCCTTCGAGGATGACGAAAAAGCCGAAACTTTCGCCGACAGCATTGCCTCACAATGTTCTCCTAGTACCCAGCCAGTCGACCCCGTCCACCTCAAGGCGGTCGAGGAAGACGTCCTCCTCAAGGACTCCCTACCCCCAACCAGCGAACCCGTCAAGGTCTCCGTAGACGAGATTCGCTCTCATATCAAACGTCTCCAAGCTAAAAAAGCTCCGGGGGCGGATGGTATCTCCAATCAGGCGCTCAAGCACCTGCCCAATCAAATCCTAGTCATCTTGGCAATCATCTATAACGCTTGCCTTGATCTTAGTCACTTTCCAAAAGCCTGGAAAGAAGCAATCGTTATAGGTATCCCCAAGCCCGGCAAGCCCCATCATATCCCTGCGAACCACAGACCCATCAGCCTCCTCAAGGCCCTGGGCAAAAACTTCGAACGTATCATTCTCTCTCGAATGAAAGATCACTTGTTTCCTATAGACGGTGATCCCCTCATCATCCCCGAGCAATTCGGCTTCCGCGCCCAGCACTCCTGCCCTCAGCAGGTTCACCGTATCGTTGAACACGTACTCTCCGGGTTCTACCCTCAGCGACTCAAAACAGCCGCCGTTTTCTTCGATGTCGCCAAAGCCTTCGACAAGGTCTGGCACGTTGGACTCGTTCATAAATTATACGTTTTAGGTCTCCCAGATAGGATAGTCCGTATAATCGCGTCATTTTTAAAGAATCGTACCTTCCGATTTAGGTTCGAAGGAACGCTATCCTCCCCTCGTCCGATAAAAGCCGGAGTCCCGCAAGGCTCCGTCCTCGCCCCGCTACTATACTCGGTATACACCAACGACATCCCCAAACCACCCAAGGGGGTTCAATTAGCACTTTTCGCCGACGACACTGCACTCTACTGCAGCGGCCGGAAATACTCGTCAATAACAGCAAAGTTACAGTCGGCTGTCAACAACCTCAGCGCCTGGTTCTCTAAGTGGCGCATTGAAGTAAATCCCGACAAAAGCTCGGCGATCTGCTTCATACGCAAACGCAAACGCTTAGACGACCACGCCCCGTGCGTCCGCATGCGTGGAGTCCCTATACCGTGGCAAAACACGGTCAAATATCTCGGTGTCACTCTTGACAAAACGCTCTCTTTCGAACCCCACATCAACAGGGTAACCAAACTAGCCAAATTCTATCTCGGCCGACTCAACAGCATGATAGGTCGTCTAAGCAAAATGTCACTACGGAACAAATGCACGTTATATAAGGTCTGCATTAGGCCAGTCATGACTTACGCCGCGCCCGTATTCGCCCACGCCAAACCTCGGTTAATCGATAAACTCCAAATAATTCAAAACAACTTCTGTCGTAGAGCCACTAACGCGCCGTACTACGTTCGCAACGCGGATTTACACAGGGATCTCAAACTTCCCACCATCCAACAGACCCTTAAGGCCCTGTCCCTATCTCACCACAAACGCTGCGAAAACCACCCGAACGGGCTGGTGCGAAACACTGTCTCCTACAAACTCAATCCCAAGTCATTTAAGCGCTCTATCCGCAGACCTAAGGATGTTCTTTCTGATCCTCCTAACCAGCTCTCTCGAGATCTGGATAACCTCCTATCTGCCAGCCCCTAGCTGGTTTACTGTAGTCGATTCAGCACGAAGTGCTTCCTATATCTACACGCGCAGCCTTTTTCCCAACTGGCTGTCGCTCAGTTCTTCGGTCGATTGTCGGTAGAAAGACAAAAGACCATACAGGGGGAGTTTAGTGAGTAAAAGTCTCACACTGTTGGGTGTCATCTGGCCGGGGTCTAATCCCCCTGGCAAGTGCCCCTTCGTACTTCTGAGTATTCTCCTCCTCTCCTCTTTGAGCACTTGTACGGTCAATAGGCCTATGGGTGTTCTGAGGAGTAGTCTTCTGTGGCTGGAAAAAAAAAAAAAAAAAAAAAATCAGCAGGCAATTGAATTGGCTTGGAATTTCGGAAACTAAAGTCATCAACACAAGTAATGAGCAAGGGACCATAGCTGATAGAACAGATAGCCGTTGGGGCAGCAATGTTCTCGAGTGGCCGCGCAGCATAGGTAGGCAAGGACCGACGCGACGTTCTGGTTAAGGTCGCCTGTAATCGCTGGATAAGAGCGGTGCGGGACCAAGCGACGTGCGACGTGCAGAACCTTAGGGGAAGATTTTGCCCTGCAGTGGACTTCTCCCGACTGAAGTTGATAGTGGATTCTTTTATTTTAAAATATATTTAATCCTGAGGGAATTTTCAACCTTAAATAGTGAGTAAAATCCAGTTGAGCAAATAAATATCATTTAAAATATGCCACATCCTCACCCCCTACATCCCAAACCCGCACTAATAGCTTTCCCAAACAGCTCAGTTAGCGAGTAAACAATGCGGGTTTAACAAAACTCAATAACTCCCTACATCGGCTGATTACAATCAATAGATCCACCGATGGAACGTGATGCGAAATTTTCGTGTGTACTTTGTGCAATTACTGCGGTGTGGTCCGGCGGGGAAAACAGTAGATTGATATATATTTTTTTCTCAGTAAAAAAGGTTATAAATTTCGTAAATAAATTGACAAGTAGTAGGTAGATACCTAAATTAAAATAGGTAAATAAATACGTAAAAAAACCTGCGGTGAAAATGGTTATATTTTTGCTACTGTAAAAACAGCACATTCATCTATAACTAATACTAATAGTTTATCTTCACAGTCTATGGACACTTCAGAAAGTGGATATGATGAAAAAAGTGGCAATAACTTTAACAATAATGATACCTTAAAACCAGTTATTTTTATTCGTGCTACGTGTACCTAATTTATCTGTACTATAATTCTTGATTTTTTGCAAAAGCGTACGTAGGCTTTGAACCATCAAAGATGTTGTTACTTGAGTTCTGGTCCAATAAACAATTATCAATTATAAAGCTGAAAAATTTAACAATTTTTAATTAAAAGATAACCATAAATACATACATAACCTCACACCTGCATCCATTACGGGGTAGGCAGAACACTAGAGGTTATAAAACCATCTGATGTCACTTTTGACAAATTTGGAGCCATTATAGTGGTGGAGAGAGACTATTGCTGTGACAGGGAGTCAGCCTATCGCCCACAAATAAACCTCCATTAAAACCTCTGTCCCTTTAACGGCATCTACAGTATGCCCGGGAAGAGAAGCAGCCGGCACATTCTGTGTTCTTCCGTTGCTCCCAGTACAGCATGGAAGAAAAAAAGGAACAACCATGCTTTATAATTGTTTCACACCTAAACAACTTCTTTTTACTAGTTTTAATTTCCATCGCTTAACAACTTGGCTGCACTTGTGCCGTGGCTAACCACCTAATTTCCTAGGGTTGGCAGTGCATAGTTGTGGTGATTACTGAACATCAGGTTATCATCATATTGTTTGCCACTTCATCGTCATCATCAGCCTTGAGACGCCCACTCCTGGACCAAGATTTTCCTATTCGCTCGGTCCTGCAACACTGCCATCCAGCATTTACCTTATAGATACATACATTCATAACTTCACGCCTGTATCCCGTATGGGGTAGGCAGAACACCAGATGTAACAAAACCATCTGATGTCACGTTTGACAAATTTAGAGGCATTATAATAGTGGAGACAGACTATTGCAGTGACAGGGGGTCAGCCTATCCAATAAAAAAGCCTCCCATAACACCTCGGCCCCTTAACTGACTTTTACAGTAAGCCCGGGAAAAGTTTAGCTGGCACATTCTTTGTTTTTCTTTCGCTCTCAGTCCAGCATAGATGTTTTTTCAAAAATTTAAAACTTTTCATCAAGTAGGTACCTACTTAATTGAAAATACCGGATTTTCGGGATTTCGATGAAAATGCGGGACCACCTCTGAAGTGTCCCCTATCATATGAAACAAGAACATTCATAATTGTCCAAAGAATCCTGTAAAAAAGATCCCTTCTTTTGGAAGTCTGCTGAAAATACTTTGTCTTCCTTAAAACCGAATATTAGGTTAATCTTAAAGATACAAAACATATTTATACTTACCTAAATAGGTACCTAAAGTTTCCGGCCCTCATTTTATATCTCAGAGCACGTATGAAATAAACCAATTACTACAGTATCGGTTTCATCGTAATACAGTAAGTGCGAATCAGACCTTATTTGATAAAAACTCACTGATTTAATTTTGGTCCTGATACACATGATGCGTTGAATATTGATTCTTAGTTGTACATCTTTAAGGAGTATTTTTCTGTCAATCGCTGTAAATATATTTTGATGTTGAAATGGATGGCAGTAGCGAAAATGTTGGGTTTAAATTAAAAGACTATGTTACGATTGATTGAGTGAACTTATGTTTTTGATCAAAACATTGCTACAACGAGTATAGCGACAGTTCGTTTCTCAACTTCTTCTTATAAATCTTTTTTTACAAAAAAGGCATTTGAAATCTAAATATGCGATTTTTAAGTGTGTGGCTGGAACTGTCTTTTTAGTTTAAATGTTTCAAAACATGGTAGATATAGCAGAATATTGGTAAGTAGTTTGTCTTGTGACAACTAAAAAAATCTATTACTTTTTACGATTACTTCCTGTTTCGGGCTACAAGGTTTCGGCTTGAATCAAAATTCTTGTTTCGGGCTGGATTCTATGCAAGTTTCGGCTCGACTTTACGCTACTTTACATTCGGGCCGAATGTTACTGCTGTTTCGTGTCGGATGGTAATTCATGTTTTTCAATTTTTATTTAGTTTTTTCATGTTACTTTTTCATAGTTAATTCATGTTTAGTTTTTTGTACAGACAGAATAAAAATCAGAATAAATTCATTTATCTAACCTGACATAATTTTAAACATTTGTGTTAATAAGTCGTATACAACAGAAACCTTATTTAACCCCAAATACCACGTAGCCGTTAAATGCTACAAATTATATCTTTTTAATTGTCTTTTAAAAACGTTTTAGTGTGTGACCGCGATTTAGGTAGGTAAACAGGTAAAAGTCACAAACCTGTATACTGTCACAAAAAATAGCACCTGCGAGTTGCAACCCTTTTAGATCGAGCACAGCAAACTGACCAATCCTATCACTCTAGGGTCGTTTTCGTGACAATCAATTTCCAATTTAAGATAATAGTTGTCTGGTAGAGATCACTCTAGAGCGATAAGACCGCCTTTTGTACATTGTTATCCTTTTATGTTTATCTGTATATTTTTTAATAAACAATAAAGAGTAAATAAATAAATAGTACTTTAGTGGTTGTGGAAGTACGACGTGTTAAGTGAGAGTTTGTTAAGTGTTTTGTGATTGTGAGTGAAAACATCTTCAGTAAAAGGGTAAGTTTTATAAAAATAATTTTGTTTACTTAGAAAATAATCTTTGTGTTTTCATTGAGTTTATCAGACTTGCAATGTAAGTAAACGTAAAATTCATAAAATTGCTTATCAGATGGCGCCATCAGATAATTGCAAATGAGAATTAAATATTGGAAATGGTTAACTGATGCAATGATGATATGTATAGTCACGTGTAATAAAGTGTATAGACTTCGCAACTTAATCGAATGTTATAAGGTTGAAAATTCAACGTAAATGTAAACATCTTATTAGACGTTACTTTACTGGGTTATAAATTAAATTGTCACATAAGTCGATAAATACAAACATATTTTATCTCAGTTCTCAGTTTTTACTATATTTTTGAATCATAATGTCTTCGCACTAAATTCCTGCAGTCAAACTCTACCTAGTGACAAGTCTTCAATTGTTCTAAAAATCGGTAATTACTTTTAAAAATCGCATCATCTCTTGAAGGAAAACCGATTCCTTCACTATACAATCAAAGTTTAATAAAATTAAAAGTGAAAGGCACAGATTTATTAATATTTCATCGTCTATGTGGCGATGGTTAGTCATTAATGCTATAATTTAAAAAATAATCTCTATTAACATGCCTTGCAATATCTTGTAACTGTGCTTTAATAATAAAAACTATTAATTTAATGAGATGAAGATGGTAGTGTTTTATTTATGCATCAAATCCTAAATTTTTGTTTCGATACCCTATACCAAAATGTTGATGCGTGAACGTAGATTCAAATTAAATTATTATTAAGCAGGTACGACAGCTTAAGACTATTATACTTTGCTTTTTTTCTGTCACTACTAAATCAGCTTTATAAAATCCAACCCGAAACAAGAATGAAAAATAAACCGGCCCGAAACAATAATTTTAAAGAATTTGACCCGAAACAGGAAGAAAGTAGGTACTGTTTAAATGTAACACCGAAGTTTTTAAAAACTGCCTATAAATTACCCAAAGAAATTGAATATAAGCCGAAGGAAAATTGGAATGGTATGTACTTAGTCACAAAGTAAATATTTTTGTATAAGTAACTATGTCAAAATCTAGCAAAGTCGGAGTGGACCACTAGTCCAAAAAAATAAGCTTTGTCTTCTTTCAGGTTCGGAAGGCCAGCAATTATATTAGTATTCAAAAACCGAACAGTAACAAAAGCAACGTTACCCAATTATTATTAACATTCTTTGTTTTTTAATAACGTCTTTCAATTGTCTGTCTCACAACATATTGTTTGCGACAAAGGACAGTTGCAAAAACAATTATTTCATCAAAAAACTCCCCATCCTATCGGTTTTTAATAGTCGTAAAGTAATTGTAGTCTGTGCTTGGAATAATGCAAACAAATGTCACATTGACAGGACTGTCATTTCTTAAATTGATTGTTGGATTTTTTATGTTATGGAATAAGAATAAGGGCTCGTGCCGTAGCTGTTGAGAAACATTCCTAATTTACTTTTAATTTGGGTTTTTTTTACAATAAAATATTACGTCTGTTATTACTAATGACACTTGAATATTTAATTGTTTGTAGAATTGGTGCCAATTTCGACAATAGTGTCTGTTTTTTTATAATCATTTTGTAAGTAGATTCAAAATTAGTGTAAAACTATTGTCATGCCTAATATTTTTGACACAATTAATAATCCTTACTTATTTTAATAAGGATTTCACATGCCAGTCATACAAGTTCTGCTCCCCAATTTTATTTTCCATTCTGTATAATAGCCTAATGAAATCTGTAAAACAGTATATTATTACCGGCTTTTCTTCCATGCTGGACTGGGAGCGAAAGAAAAACATAAAATAAAAAGTTTTATTCATCTTAGGTATTTCATAAAACACTTGATAAAGACAGTCATCACATACTTCGGCTTTACCTAAGTAGTTGTTGATAGTTGTTGTTATTACAGTAGACCAGAGACAAAAAAAGCCGGTGAAAAAAAACTCTTGGCACTCTTTTTCAGTCAGCAGGGCTAGCATGCAACCATCGATAAGTAGTCGAATCGACAAGATAAATATTATTTTGTTATTTTATCCTATTATGTAAGCTAATATGCGCACCATAATATATAGGTATTAGATTTACTCGATTAGATACCATGATTAAGACCACAGAACCAAATATGTCATAATCTTAATAAATTACATATCTACACTAAATACCATATTCTAAGAAAATATCGATAAAAGGCCCGATTTATCGTTGTCGACGGTAGTATGCTAGAATTATCAAATTAATACAAATAGGTACAGTACAAATAAGTACATAGAATGTGCCAGAAGCTTCTCTTCCCAGGTAAACTGTAAAAGTTAGTTAAGGGACGGAGGTTTTATTGGCGTTTTTGCGGGCGATAGGCTGGCCCCCTGTCACTGCAATAGTCTCTCTCCATCATAATAATACCTCCAAATTTGTTAAACGTGACATCAGATGGTTTTATAGCCTCTAGTGTTCTGCCTACCCCTTTAGGGATACAGGCGTGAAGTTATGTAAGTATGTATGTATTACCGGCTAAGCAGGTAGGTACCTATACCTACTTAGTTACATCTGCGCTTGTTTTTAAACTCACCTGATGATACTTGATGATGAGGTTAAAGATAAATCATTTTCGAATATTGTATCTACTGAAAATTTCATAATGTCAAACAAAACAATACATATCATTTATTTGGGATATCATGTTCAGACACAATCGATATCGGAAAACAATAAAGGAATTTACCTACTTAGCTTTATTTTTCACTGAATACAAGTTTTTTAAAAATGTGTGAATGCACTTTATCTTTTTAGTAAAATCGATAGCATAGTTCTTCAGAACAGATCTTGTATTTCAGTTTCGTTCTTTGCCATACTGACTGATCTCAAAGGTCCACCTTGTATCATTCCTTCATTTAAATCAATAACGTCCAAAAGTCGCTTATTCCAAATACAAATTATCCTAATTTGTGACTTCTTGCATTAAAATTAGAGCATCCGTTACACCATATGGCAGCATTAATACTTAGCAAACCGCAGGTTATAACTAAAGAAGCGCCCCGGGTACCCATTCCCGACCACAAACACTGCAAATTACTAATTGCCTATAATTTCTTTCAGAAATCATCTTTTTTATAAGTTTTTTGTAGAAAGTATTAACATCGCGTGTCGTCAGTATAAGTTTTTTCTGACAAATTTTAGTGTGGGACGGATGCCAATCAATGAGCGGTGGAAATTATTATCTATAACTATGCAACGCAGTGATGTTACTTTGTTACAAAAAAAAAACAAAGGATGGGAAAAATATTCGATAGGTGACAGCTGAAATCAGCGTTACTGACTAGGCTGTTGTGTTGGAACCTTTTCTGCATTTTTTTATTTATAACATTGAACTTTTCAAAACAACGGAAGAGAATCTCAATTTAACTTAAACACGATTATTTCGTCAATAATTATGAATAGTACCTAATAGAAGATACTTAACACTTACTTACTACTTACTTAATAGAAGATACTTCAGCAAAGATCAAAAATGAATATCACCAAAATTGACAAAAACCTTAAAATAAAAACATCTATGAACACAGTTAATATATTGGTTGATGACTATTCACTGCAGCCGGAGTTCTGTCTGGTATGGAAGGACTTAAAAAATTGGTTTTTGATTGCTCTGTTGTCGTTTTTTATTTTACTTTCAAGCTAAGACAGCCAAAAAATGGACTTCAAGGCCTAGATTTTACTTATAGCGCCCGATAACATACGACTTACGCTTCACCGCGGCTACCTAATTGAGATTTTATTGATCAACCAAAAGTCCATAACCCATTATGGAATATCAGTTCGACATATCATTTAGTAGAGTTTATTTTCAAACGCAGAAAAAAAGAAATCCTTGGACGATGATCGTAGATACTCTATTTTATGCTCAACTACAACGCAAAAGAGTCCTATTTGTCTTAATTTAGGTAACCCTTATTTAAGGACACACTTACAGTAGGAAACAAAGTGTGTCAAATGTTTTCCTAGAGTTATTAAGGATATAGTTCGAAGTTCGAATTCAAAGGCACAGCGGTATATAAGAAGGCATAGCGGATGATTGCAATTAGGGTTATAATTTCCTGCACGACCATTGACTTCTCACACAAAATTTTCTTTAAGATATCTGTCAGTTTATTGAGAATCAATAACTAATCAAGAGACTTTTAAAATTTAAATCGCAAATTCATTATTTTATAGTGACGTCTTTATCTTAGAACTAAGTTTCGAACTTAGCATAAACTATGCCTCCATTTTGACTTTGACTACACATAGCAGACACTGTCACTGAAACTTGTTAAAAGTAATTACCTAATATTAAAATTAATATCAAAAGCTGGACTGGGAGCGAAAGAAAAACATTGAATGTGACAGCTGCTTCTCTTCCCGGGCATACTGTAAAAATCAGTTAAGGGACGGAGGTTTTATTGACGTTATTGCGGGCGATAGGCTGACCCCCTGTCACTGCAATAGTCTCACTCTTTCATAATAATAATCATCATCATCATCATCACAACTCTTTGTAATGAGCCCACTGCAGGGCATGAGTCTCTCCCCTGGGCGAAGAGGACGTATAGGCCATAATCCACCAAGCTGGCCCAGTGCTGGGTGGTGGATGCTTGAATTTTCAGGGCGCCAAAATGGCTTCTGACAAACCCTAACGACTACTGTATATAAGTATACAGCACCTGGGACCGACTGCTTAACGTGCCCTCCGAAGCACGGAAGTCGTCGTGAGAAATGAATAATAATACCTCCGAATTTGTCAAACGTGACATCAGATGGTTTTATAGCCTCTGGTGTTCTGCCTAACCCATTAGGGATACAGTCGTGAAGTTATGTGTATGTAACAAAAGATTCAATGAGCATAAAACCATTCTACCCATCAAATGATCATAAATCAAAGGTATAAAGGTCATTAATATTTTGATTAGGTAGCTAACTTTAGAAACGGGGTATCTACTATGTTTTTCTACTTATTTTGAGTTGTCGATATATCGGCTCTGTTGCAAGCGCCATAATCGCGACGAATATAATACGTAAGGTACCCGCGGGTATTAAGGCCTGTCGGCAAATAAGGCCTAAGGGACCAAAATCGTACTAAATATAGTAGCTGACGTTAAGGTTACACACTCACACACGTATTGTGCGTGTACAAGTTGCTACGATGACGCTGAAGCACGTTGGTCTGTCCCTCGTGCCAGTATCTCCAAAAAACTTTCTGCGGTGGGGTCACGTGGCATGTCTTATAAAAATCGGCCCCAGTAAACCGTAAGTTTTTTCTTAAATATTACACTTACATACCTGTGTTGGTTTTCTGTTTATTTATTATTGTTTGCTTATCCCTACTTACCATAATTAAAAGATGAGTCGTGTACAAAATTTGAATTAATTTAATTTACTGTATGCCTATGGTCGGCGGATATTAAGGCCTATAAAATTGTACCATAGGCCTTAATATACTCCAATATTTTTTACTGATAAATAAGGCGGGGCTTGTTTTTGAAATTATTGTGTGTGTGAAGGTATGCATGTCTAATTTATTTTTTAAACTTTTCAATTCTTACAGTCAAGATGCCTACCTACCAAACGGGCATTTTGGTCAGAAGATCATCTGATCTCAGCTGTTGGAGCAATACAAAGACTATGAGTCACCTATTCGGCTTAAAAAATCATTAATTATCGCGGTACGCCAGTCACAAACGATCTGTATGATAAATATAATAAAAAGATAAGAAATAGTAAGGAAAAGAAAAAAAGAAACTAAAGAAAAATACCCAGAGGAGAATTTTGATAAGGCAAGGGAATGGAATAAATGTAAAACAGAAAATAAGAAATATAAAAAGACTTAAAATCCAAAGAAAGCTAAAATCGTATATACCAAGAAGTCTACCACCATCACCGGGCACTACACCAAAGCAGTTCAGTTGGTACCATGAGTCATGCCTGCGAATGAGACAGAATAGATGATACCACGCAATGCATCATCCATTCGCAATGCTAAACGGTATCAGAAAGAGGACGTCGGTTTATCGGTTGAAGATACTAATAAATTTTAGTGTCCTGGTGAATTCGAATAGATAGATTTTGTTTTATGAGTGCTATGTTCCTATAACTATATTTGTATGATCTCAAAAATAACAATTTACACAGTATAAGTTGATTTTTGGATAGCTTATGCTATAGGCCTTTTTACCCTACTATAGTATAATAAGGCCTTTAGATTGAGTTTTTAAAGAAGTCTCATATTAATTTAGTTTTCAACCGGAGATCAAACTTTTCAGTTAAATACGGTAGTCAGTTAAATACATAACTGATATATAATAAAACTTGTTGATTATGTTGAATATTTTTCATTTTATAGCAAATTTCCCTTAGCTAGGCCTTAATACCCACTTGTACCTTAGATATACCGTTTCTAGACCGACTAATTGGCCAGCAGGGCAACATATTCTAAGGAAATATCGTAATAAAGGCTCGATTTATCGGTGTTGATGGTCGCATGCGAGCCCCGCTGCTGGGTAGCTCAATTGTATAGCTCCTGCTAACGACGACTGTACCAATTCAATGAAACCACAGTCGGATGCTCTCAATACAATCCATCAAAACGGTTTTCGGTTTCAATAAAGACAATGTCTATGAGACAGGCAGACGTTTTACAACTGGTAACATAGACGATGCTTTTAAAGTTGGTGCGCGTATTTGTTTCGTTTTGAAACTGCGCTGGTTGGGTATATAACAAAATAGGTTGGGAATAACAAAATAGGTTTCATATAATTGGCTTCCGTGTAGCAAATAAAAAAAATGTAATTATGTAATCGATTGTGCTGTAGAAACCAGTAAAGTGAAATAAATAAATAAATAAATATCGTAAGTAGTTAAATTAAAAAAAACCTGAAAAGCACTCGAGATAAATACAGCTATTTTTTTATCGTGTTACTTCTGTTTAAAAAAAAAAGCTTAATAAAATATGCAAAGAGAAATAAGCAGAACCCGTGCACATTGTTGACTGTTTGCATAATTTTTCATAACGATTATAATGTGTCAAGTCATTTTTTTGGCAAATAAATACAAAAAAGTAGCGTAATATTTCACCTTTCATTCCAAAAACCACTCGCCATAGCAACAGATATTTATTCACCTTCCGTTAATGAGGGGTTTTCAGTCTACGATTAAAAAAAAAAAAGTAGTTCACTTTTCAACATTAGATGGCGCTGATCTAACTCAAGTGTCAACTCAAGTACCAATTTCAGTACCGTACCTACGTGTAATAATTATTAATATACTTCATGTAAAGAAAAAACGCTGCAAAACAAAGTAGGAGAATAAAAAACAATTAAATGTAATATTATTAAATTGAAGGTTATGGCAATCAGCAAGAATTTTATCTCTACGATCAGTCAACTGTCAAGAAAGAGGATACGATATTGACATTGACTCTTCAGTTTTGTTCAACGCCATCTAGTATGTATTGAAAAAGCTTAAAAAAAAAATGAAACGAAAAGGCCTCATTCCAAATTCAAAATAATCGCTTAAATAAATTCTCATCACTTTCCACCGACTAAGCGTCTTGGTAGCACACAGGTGCCGATGTCACGGCAACATCAAAGACGGGCGGCATCTTTTTATGACGTCATCCGACAGACAACCCCTACTCTTGTCAATATTTAAATGATAAAAGGGTAAATACGCTAAGAGGGTTAATATGTGTTGATTTTTGTGTTTTGGTTAAGATTTATCTGAGTTTGTATGTAATTATGGATGAACTTATAAAGGTCTATGTTATTTCTACTTTAACTGGTTAACATGAGCTTTAAGGCCTCCGTAGTTCAGTGGGTTGCGGGTTCGAATTCCGATGCATGAAAATTTTTAGTTTTGGGTTGTATTTATAGTCAGTACCTAGGTAAAGATTGGACAGAATATAGGTAGTTTATCGCGATGCACAAGTATTTTTAACATACGTATTTTCTAGCCCAAATTAAGTATCCTTAACAATTTGTGCTAGAGAAGTCAATTTAGGAATATATTTTTAAACATACTTAATAAACATATTTGGACATTAGAAATAAACAAATATCCAACCCACCAGAATTCAAAAAATATTGAATATTAAACGGATACCTAGTTGTTTTGAGAAACTATCAAACAGAAATTATGTAAGTATATGAACCATTACGTATTGTGAATTTAGTACAAGTAGGTACAGAAGGCAGCAAATCAAGCGTCACATTACCTGTCAAATTTCGCCAACCAATTTTAACTTAATGTCGAGGGCATAGAGTTTAGATTCAATTATAATTTTTGACAGATTTGTAACCAACGCTTGATGTTTTGCCTTCTGTGCATGCATTATTAATGGCCTTGGGTGTTAACTGTTTGTAAAAGATGAATGTATCGATAAATAAATATATAAGTATTTCTGACACTTACACAACATTATCTAGCCCAAATTAAGTTTCTTAAAGAACTTGTGTTATGGATACTAGATAACTGATATACTTAAGAAATATATAAACATACATATTGAATAAATACATATTACATATACATACATATTTTTTAACATCCATGACTTGGCGACTAATATCTGTGTTCATCACACAAATATCCGCCGCCGCCGGGATTCGAACCCAGGACCTCTGGCATAGAAGGCAATGCATGTTACCGCTACACCAGCCGGTCGTCTAAAATCTAAATCGATGTAGGTAAGTACTAAAAGTGCATATAATCCCTTGGACTTTCTTACTTTTCGTGTGTACTTTTCTGCGAAATTTTAAAAGCAAACATCTGTTTCACATTTTATTAGTTTCTTACATACATACATAACTTCACGCCTGTCTCCCTTATGGGGTAGGCAGAACAACAGAGGCTATAAAACCATCTGATGTCACATTTGACAAATTTGGAGGTATTATTATGTTAGAGAGACTATTGCAGTGACAGGGAGTCAGCCTATCGCCCGCAAAAACGCCAACAAAGCCTCCGTCCCTTAACTGATTTTTACAGTATGCCCGGGAAGAGAAGCAGCTGGCACATTCTATGTTTTTCTTTCGCTCCCAGTCCAGCATGGAAGATTATTAGTTTCTTTTTTACTACCAAATTGTTTTTGGCGCTAGTATCGTAGCAATAAATGCATTCTTTATGCTTGGTGGTAGGATCCCTTCTGGGTCCGCCTGGCTAGCGACCACCCTTTATATAAAGTCTGCCGCCAAATGTTACCGCTCCGGCGGTAATGTGTTACGGCAATATTGTATAAAGAGCCAGTTCCTTCCTTAACCCGTGTGCTTTCATCTTCGACCTCATCGTCACTTACCATCAGGTGAGATTGAGGTCAAACGCGGGTTTAGTCACTTATAAAAAAAAAACTGCGATCAACGAACGATTGAACAGCTATCGCTTACATAATACGATGTAAAGCAATGGATCGCGCGTCCATGGCGTGATGACTGCGCCTCTTTAGCTGATCGCTAATATTTACGTGATAAGGCAGCGGAAAGTGTCCGATTAGGGTGAGTCGAGTTTGGTCAAATTCAACGCGCCCAATACTCAGGCGTGTGTATTCTCCGCAAAAAAGAGCACCTTCACATTAACGCACACTTTCCAAAATGTATCTGTCCCCATCACTGACCATCTATACCCTGGGAAATAATTCAATGCAGTAAAATTACAGTTCCAGTGTGCCCACTTTAGGGAAGAAAAAAAATAGCGATGTGGTTTAAGTGAAAGAATGTAATTATTTTTTAAATAATGGTATTGTAATGTATAGAAAAAAAATATTTTGTAACCACAAATTATTTTATTTATAAAAAAGTGGTAGTATTTTATTAGTTAGTTTTGATAAGCTTAGCAAAGACCTACCGTCTGGGGATAAGCTTATAAGAGGAGACTGATCCGAGTGACCTCCCTTGGTGGTAAAACCCCTTAAATAGCCGCAATGGTAACTGTATAATTAATAATTTTAATTTTTTCAGTAACTGTATAATACAACTCATCTGAAGTTTTTATTTAGGCTTAGAATAACCGTAGCTTCAAGTCAAGGCAGGAGAAAAATCCGGGCTATATTTGATTCTCCTAGCCAGCGATGAAATGAAATGACTACTACCTATTTTCTATTTATATCTATTTTATTAATATTATCTGTACCCAGGTACTCTATCGTCAACGTCACACAAATCAATAGAGTAAAACCAAGTACGTAATACACTACTTTAGGAAGTGGGTGAAGTTAATAAAAACGCTTTTGATTACCTCTCAAGAGTTAAAACATACATATATCATTGCTTCCATGCTGGACTGGGAGCTAAAGAAAAACGTAGAATGTGCCAGCTGCTTCTCGTCCCGGGCATACTGTAAAAGTCAGTTAAGGGACAGAGATTTTAAAGGCGTTTTTGTGGGTGATAGGCTGACCCCCTGTCACTACAATAGTTTCTTTCCATCTTTATAATTCCTCCAAATTTGTCAAACGTGACATCAGATGGTCTTGTAGCCTCTGGTGTTCTGCCTAACCCATAAGGGATACAGGCGTGACGTTATGTATGTCATGTATGTGTATATCTTCTGATTCCGTTGATTTAGATACTGACGACTGAAGAGTGATCCTATAAGGATTCCATTTTTTGAGGCACGGAAATGTCAGCGATTTGGAAACCACGATACTATAGGTATACACACAGATATGAAAATGCACCTAGCATACTTGTAACATCCCTCTTATGCGTGGAGTGTTAAAACGTGTCATATTACCTATAGGTAATCGTTTCATTATTAGTCCGACAAGTTGCCATTAATATTTTTCATGACTCCCAGACGCCTATGGGGTAGTCCATGCCATCTACTGGTTACTTTTCATATTAAATTTTAAGTTTCAATACAAGATTCTTACGAGCCTAAAATAATTCTGAATATTTGAGTAGCAACGGCAATGGTAGCTAAATCTGTGTTTGAACTTAATCTCAACTCAAAAGTCAAAGTCAAAGTTAAAAAAATATTTATTTCATAGGTATTTAAATACACTTGAAAATCCTACTTACGAAATAAGTCAAACTATTTACAAACTGAACTGAATCTACCACCGGATCTATCTACCTTCAGAAAATCGATCTGTTGAGAAGAAGTGACAAGAAACTCAAAAGCAATGATCTTTTAAAAATACAAGATAACAGTTTACAGCCAGGGAATCCGGATATTTTATAGTAGTCCTTCCAAGTCCTTCTAACACAACACTTGTTTTACCGTATCCATAAATCTATCGAAAGGTAAATCTTAAATGTTTTTGTAATTTTATTTAAAAGCGTACACATTGACCCATGAACGAGTTAGTGACTTTGTGGAGTCTACTATTATAGCAGGTAAATTATGATAAATTAAGATGAATGAAATATGTGATAAATAAAAATTCCCCGACCAGGATTCGACCAGCACTCGTCCGGCAAACGAGAGGTCCCAGGTTCGAATCTTGGGCGGATAATTTTTATTTATCACATTTTTCATTTCATCATCATCATCATCCACAACCTGTAGACGTCCACTGCTGCAAGGTCTTCCACGTCGCTCGGTCCCGCGCCGCCCTCATCCAGCGTTTACCGGCGACTTTGACCAGGTCGTCGGTCCATCGTGCGGGGGGCCTGCCTACGCTGCGTCTCCCAGTACGTGGCCGCCACTCGAGAACTTTTCTGCCCCACCGGCCATCTGTTCTGCGAGCTATGTGCCCTGCCCATTGCCACTTCAGCTCTGCAATCCTTCTGGCTATGTCGGTGATATTGGTTCGACAATTTTTCATTTGTTTAAGAATAATTGAGCATTTTAAATGCAAAAACTTAAAAACTTTATTAAATTAAGATGTGATCGAAAGACACAAAAGCTTGCCGGAACACGTCACGACACGGTTATATTTTGACGACCACTTTGGCGATGGGGTAAACCTATCTGCCTCAGACGCTAGTGGTTGCGAGTTTGATTTCCGCACAAAACAAGAAAAAAAAGTTCCGTGTCTGGGTGTTTATCTACTTATGTATTTATAGTCTAGGTTCCCCCCTAGTTCGCTACATGGTATCCCATAACACAAGCTTTTCTTACTTTGGGGCCATGAAGTTGGTGTGATTGTATGGGGATTTTATTTTATTATTTTAATTATTTATTGGCAGACTGTATGAAGGGTGGGCGCAAGCCAGACGTAGCCTGGATGGATTCCACTATAAAGCGGGCTCCTCTCATCATCCGACACTACACGGCTAAAAAGTGTTGCATTTAAACAAAAATCTTGTCTTTTGAAATAAGTCCTAGCTTTGTTTCTATGAAATAAAAGCAGTCTTCTTACAAGTGACACGAACTTAGTCAATATTCCCGATATAAGAATTCTAAATTGTTGATATGTGCTTAATATCAGTAGGTTTTTTTTTTATATTGTAAGGATAGGACGTTTGTCTTCCATGCCACCTGATGGAAAGTGCGCATGAAGACTATGGTGTTACACGTCCATCCACGAGAAACCTATTCACTCGACTCTTAAAAGTTCCAGGACTGTAGTGGTCAGGAAAAACAGACGCAGGCAGATTGTTCCACTCCTTGGCAATCCGTACCAAAAAGGAAACTATCGAAGCGTTTTGTTCGACTTCTTGGTAAATCCACTATATAGGGATGGAAGTTCTGTCTGCGTCTGGTAGTCCGGTGGTAAAAAGGGTACAATTTTGTACATCGTTCAATAAGTCAGTAAGTTGTTAAACATACAAAATAATTTGAAATAGTTAATTGTAATTAGATCCAATAATATCCGGTTAAAATTTTTCGAGAAACTCGTGAAGGCCGAGACCGAAAAGCAACTCAAGAATATAGGTCCTTGCACACGAGGTGACCGAAATGTGGGAAGCTATATCTACCGAAATCATCCCGGTTGTAATATCTGCAAACGGTTTGACCCCAGCCACACTGGTCAGACAGCTTGAACAGCTGGGACTCGACGGTGGTTCGCTTCCAGCGCGCTTCCAAAAAGCGGTTTTACTTTACACTACCCGAATCTTTCGTCGACTTTTGTCTCTCTTGCCCTGATCCTCGACAGACTGATCAGATTGTTGGGGCTTGTCCGCTTGTGGGCGTGTAATTTCAGGTATACAAAATAATGAAGGTTTTTATTTTTATGACGTTGAAAAATCTTGCGCCATTTTCAAGCGTATCCTCACTCACCATCCAGTGAGATTGAGGTCATACTTGCGTGTAGCTTAAGCGCCAGCCAGACACATTGAAAACCAATGCTTCCAACCAAGGTCAAGGAAGGTTGAGTTGTTGAAAACCAATTGCGAGTCATCCACATTGTTACAAACGGTGGTTGCCAACAAGGAGACAGACAAACATCTTCGCGATGGCAGTTTTGTATGCAATTGAGGATAAAGGTTGAAACGCAGGCTAAAAAGCTACAAACTCGAGTCATTTATAGTTATAGTTACAAAGTAAAAACATCTACATGGATAACGCAAATGCATGTTCTTTGCGTGTCCGAACCCCGACTAAGCGTCAAATTTTGTCGCCTCTAGATTAAAAATCGTGTCCACAATATCAATATCGTTCTTAATAATCGATTTCATTGGCGGCATCGGTGTCTCTGAATCTTTTGTATTTCCTAGTAATAAATATCAGCTGTGACGTCACAATAGGTCTTTAGAAATCGGCACGCTTGGTTCCAATACAAATCGTGGCACTTGCGTTGTCTATGTAGGTGTATGTCTGTGTTTCTAAACACCGCCGTTTAGAACCCGCCAAGGTCATGTAATTTGGTTGTCAACAGCCATCTTCGGCCTTAACCCTTGGTGACTAAGTCATAAGCCACCAAGCTGACCCAGTGTTGGTAGGTAGAGGTAAAAAAATCGGGCGACTTTATGCCTATACAGCATCCAGGACCGAGTGACTAGTATACCTAGTAATGAAGAATAGAATAGAACAGAAATTCGTTTATTAAGTTCAAATAAAAACACGGCATAAATAAAAACAAAAAAACAACACAAAGTAAATGAAAACCAAATATAATTGATTGAATCAGGCGTTACTTTGCGGAAATCCATGACAACTACTATAAAAAGTTATTTTGCTAATTCCGCGACTTGTACTTGCACTAGTGATGCAGGATTTTCATGCGTAGGTTCACCGCCCTCCCTCTCTCAAGCAAGAAGCAAGACATGCAATGAACACACACCTGGAAACCCACACCACAAGCTATCACCGACACGTGTTTCGCTTCAACCAGAAGCATCCTCAGGGCGCAACGACCACCACCGAACTCGGCGGAATTAGCAAAATAACTTTTTATAGTAAATGAAAACCACATTAAATGCATAAATGAAAGGAATCAAAACTACTGCACCTTCTTCTCAATAATGTGATGTGATATATCTAGATACACTAATAGGTAAGTATATTTAATCTAAAGAGTTCTTTAGTTTGTTTATTTGAATGCGCTATTCTCGGATAACAAATCAAATTCGAATACAAAATCGATATTTTCCGGAATTTGGTACTTAATATAGGTAGGTACGTAAAATACCCATACAATTTGTTCCTATAACATTCTACCAGACACCAGGCGTGCCAATATTAGCTCTACATTACGAGACTATCTACCGGAAGTTGGATTTGATTTGATACTTTTTGAAGATACCTATACCTAAGGGTTAAAAGTCAGGCGGGTTAATTCGTATATCGAATTGAGACTTACCTTTTTTTTTTATAATTGACTAAACCCGAGTTTGACCTCAATCTCACCTGATGGTAAGTGACGATGAGGTCGAAGATGAAAGCACACGGGTTTAGGAAGGAACTGGCTCTTTATACAATATTGCCGGAACACATTACCGCCGGAGCGGTAACATTTGGCGGCAGACTTTATATAAAGGGTGGTCGCTAGCCAGGCGGACCCAGAAGGGATCCTACCACCAAGCAGAATATCCTCCATAAAATAACTAAATAACTAAAATAACGTGTTTAACATTTAAATAAAACTACTTTTTAACCGGATTAATCGCGTATAATTTATATTTTACATTTTATCTCGACGTTTCGGTGTCTTTGCAGACCCCGTGGTCACACTGAGATGTCAGGCGTCAGATTGATAGTGGAAAAAGTTATACATCATCTCCATCTATCAGTCACTCCATCTCAGTCGCTCGTGACCACGGGGTCTGCAAAGACACCAAAACGTCGAGATAAAATGTAAAATATAAATTATACGCGATCAATCCGGTTAAAAAGTAGTGTTATTTAAATTATGAATCGTGAAAACTTAGGACAATATTGTGTTTAACATTTTTTGACGGCGAAATTCAGACTGTTATTTTCATTTTTTTTTTACCTTTCGCCCTTCAAACACTTTCCTATCTCCCATATTATGCCTTAAATATCCTCTTACGTATTCCAATAATACACAATCCCATTAAAACGTGCGTCCCCCAACAATCATCCGGTCAATTTGACAATAGCATGTATGGACATTGTATGGACCCTATTTTCAAAATATTCGCTTGTATTAGAGTGGACGAGGCGATTTCATTTAAGTGCCACTCTTGTTTTGTCCCCCGAAATATAAATTGAATAATACATCCTGTTTTATAAATGTTTGTCGGTTAAATTTAATCTGGTTTAAGTTTGGTATTTCCGTACCTACATAAAGCGCATCCTTCGTAAACTTGCTCCTTATTGACTTGGACTTGGATTTATTAACTTTTTATTTGTTTTTTTTTTTTCAAAGATATAATTGGTTTTAATTTTATAGTAATGAGACTGTATAGATATTAGAATTAATAGTACTTAGTTAATTGAAGTAATGACTTATCAATAAAAAGGTTTATAATATGAAAAAAATGTTGGAAGACATTGCAGTATCTACTGTTTTGTGAATTTGAAATATAATACTCTACATTTAGGATGATTAAATTAATTGAATTCCTTTTCGTTTAAAAAAAAACAAACTGACGACTAAAAGAAGATCTAAAATTCACTTTCAGAGAAACAGTAGCGTAGCGACATCTTTTGACGAGTAGTCGAACGAATATTTTAAATTCTGATTTATTAGAATACTTTCTCTCTCAATGCTGATCTTTTTCAATATTATGCTTGATTTTGTGCAGCTAGTGTCTCGTAACTGTGCTTGTAGGTATGTTCTTTCTCTACATTTTAAAAACGAGTGTGTTAGATATTCAGCGGTGTTTCTTGATGTGACCATTTATTTCTTAAGTTATTTTAATTTACTTATAAATAATTAAATCGACAACATGGACTCAAAACTCAAGGATTGACCACATATACGTTTGCAAAGGCCTTAGATGAATAAAATGAATGATGAAGAAAATGTGAAATACATATCTGTAATGGAGCTACTGCGTGACTACTCTAATTCAGTTATTTTCATAGCTTTATCAGCTAACAAACCCAAAGGAGTCTGAAAATTTTATATTGAGTATTATTAATATTGGATTTATTCATCATTCGCACAAATCATACTGGCACGATCATTCGATTTCGCAACGTTTTAATTTATCTAATAATGTTTTAGTTGTCATATCGCACGAATTTATTTTATTTATGAATAATACAAAGATACAATAACATTTTTACAAAACAAGTGTAACAAAAACCAACTTAGGTTTGTACGTAGGTACACTTGCATTCATCATCGTGTGATTTACAATAAAAAACTTAATGTAACATAACAAGACAACGTACAAGATAAATTACAAATGAAAGCAAATACATATCTAAACGTTAAAAAAATTAGGACTAGAATCACTTATTCGACTTCTCGGAAACGTTCCATAACCCTTTATGCGAATCATTGCGTTGATACACGGGGTTATTTTGAAGTATGGAGATATTGACCGTTCACTATAAGATGTCCCCTGCCTGCTGATGTTGGCAGCACTGTGGCAGCAGTGCTACCAATAATATGTTTCCATTTTAACCCCGTAATCTAACTTTGTTTATACCTACCACGAATAAATATATGTTTAATTTTCTGATTTGTAAATAATAAACAACTATACCTAAGACTAGGAAGGTTTTGAATGACGACACAATTTATATTATACGAGGGCGAATCAAAAAATTCTTAGAATGAATACAAAAAAAAAAAAAAACAAGAATATTTTATTTTTCTACGTAATCTCCTTCCAATCTAATACACTTAGAATACTGCATCTCGAACATTCTTATTCCTTCCGCAAAAAAATCATTTTCTCGACTATTAAAAAACTCCTCTGCGGCAGTCTTAACCGCGTCATCATCGTCAAATTTAGTTCCACGAATATGCTCCTTTAATTTTGGAAATACGTGAAAATCACTCGGGGCTAAGTCAGGAGAATATGGTGCGTGATCAAGGACTTCGATCGAAGCCAGCACTGCGGATTGTGGTGAGCGCAACTTCCGAACGATGAGGTGGAGCGTTATCCTGGAGAAACAACACGCCCAATGACAATTTCCCACGACGTTTTTCTTTAATCGCTTTACGTAATTTCGTGATTAAGTTTGCATAATAGGATCCAGTTATCGTTTGCCTTTTGGCAAGTAATCAATAAAAAGGATTAATTCACTATCCCAGATAACGAAAACAGCTTGACAAGCAATATTGCCAACATAACGGAAGGGGACATCTTACGATGAACGGACAATAGTTAGTTAATTTGTTTTTTTTTTTTATTAAAAAAAGACGTGTGGCACGCGGAGACTGCCGCGGTAAAGCTATTGCATAGCATTTTTTGTCAACTTATGCAATTATAATTATTTAGTTATTTTATTAATGCAGTAATGTTTGATCTAATATGAAGTTCCACAAGTTCCTAGTAGATGGCGCTGATTGTTTATTAAGGCCCGCATGTAAAGTTATGAAATCAAAGTATCACCGCTGTGCCGGTCGTTGTGGGGGGTGTTATGTTTTTTTCGTTACGGAATGTCTGGATTCGGTCCCCACGCTCAAGGCCCGCGATAGAAGCTACGCAATAGCTTAATAAAGTACTTAGTAGGTCTTTTTTCAATGTTTCAAGGAGTGTTTGTGGTAAGAATAATGCATAATTATTCATTAAGATTTTTATTGTTTGGTTTTACAGGTAAGTTTAAAAAGTACTGTCTCAATGTACCAGTCAGCTACAAAACACATATTACTTGTGCCACCGATTCCTTGTTCTTACTTTTACGCAACAAACTTTTTGTTTTGAAAATCATATAAAAGAGGACATAGAAGGAACATGTTTGTATAAATTGCTCAAGGTACGCCCAGCATACATAGTAATGCTGTGTGTATTTACGAATAAAAATATTTAAGTAACTTACCTATAATTCATAAGGTGTTGCCGCACCAACCGAACAGTCGCCATCGATCGATTTTTTACTACGCCAAAAAAATCCACTAGACTTCGATCGACTGGGGTGGTAACCTAATTGTAAAAACTCTGTAAAAATTTTATCTAGAGAACTCTGTAAACATTACATTCCTAGAATGATCAGAGAAGTCATTAAAAACACCCTAATTTCAATAGAGAAACTATAACTGACATTGGACCCTATCCTGGAAAAAATTAAATCTAACATCCAGCAAGCTGCACGACCTAAAACTCAAGATACTGTCAGCTCGCTTTATGTCAACCCAGAACGCTACGCTTGAAGACTGAGAAACAGATGGAGGTGTTGATGTATAACTTTTTCCACTGTCAGAAGTCTGACACCTCAGTCTCTCGTGACCACGGGGTCAGCAAAGACACCGAAAAGTCGAGTTAAAATTTAAAAGTAATTATACGCGATAAATCTGGTTAAAGAGTGTTTTATTTAACTTTTTTTTTTCAAATTCAAATTCAAATCATTTATTTATAATCATAGGTAGTTACATAGTAAAGATGTTATAAATATTATGGGCGCAGCTATGACTCGCCATATTGGCATATGAATTTTAATATGTCAACTAAAATGTCAACTTTTTATTGTACATGTCTATAGATTATTTTTAAGTGAATTTTACATTTCTTTCAAAAGTCATATAAGATAAAATAAAATAAAATCACAATTTAAATGTTAAAACCTTGAAAACTATATAATTATCAACTAAGGGTTCAGTAAAGGTCAATATAAAATTATTGAAAGTTATTTAAATGTATAATATATTCTAATAATGTTATCAAGTACTCGTATTTGGTATTGTTATTAAAGTTTGTCATTCAAAAATTCTTTCAAATCATAAAATGCTTTTTCAGCAAGGAAGCCGTTTAGAACCGTCTTGAATTGTTTGTCATCCTTAATCATTCTTATCGATTCGGGAATTTTATTATAAATGGTAGGTGCCATTGCATTTACACTTACTCTTTGTAAAACTTACAAACTAACTGATATTTATCAAAGTATACTTGCGTGCAAAAAAAATCGACCCACCCTGTATGTTTCGATTCAAATCATAGTATATAAAAATTAAGATCAGATAAATAAAATATAATTATTTAATTTGAAGGTATGCTTCATAAGCTTTATTTTAACATACCCTACACTTCAATAAACGGAACGTTGTTGATGATATTGACTCGATTACTTGTACAACCGCATTTCTCATTTTTAATAACGCAATCTCAGGGATATTGCTTTGCGTTAAAAGTTGATCAATTTATTGTTTATTCAATAGTTATAAAATAAATAAATAATGATATGTAGCGAACTAGAGGGAACCCAGAATATAAAAACACAAATACAAAGACAAAAACCCAGATACAGAACATTTTTTTTTCTGTTTTTTATTTAACATCACAAACCTGCTGATGGTCGAAGATTAACCCCCACGCATTTTCAAGCGCGGCATAGATTTGCTCGCTCTTACGTTGATTGGATACTCGAACAATGGAAGGTCGTACTGTTCTCGGACAAGTGTAAAATCAAACTTAATTGTAATCATGGACGTAGGAAAGTTAACTGAAGGATTAAGAACGATTTTTAAAAGCCTGTATTGAAGAACGAGTGATTTTTGGAGGAGCTTCGGGAACTGTTTGGGGCGGAATTTCTTAGTAGTTATAACTAATTTTCAGTTTACAGTTTGGAATGAGCTAAAGAGAAATGTCAGGGCCAGAAATCAGCCCCAGAAACCCTCCAGGAACTAAAGGTGTCTACTCAAGAGGAGTGTGACGGTATATTCCAAGAATTCATAAGATTATTAATAAGGTCAATGAAAACCAGGATGGAAGCACCAGTAAGAGCACGTGCGTGAATACAAGGTAGTGAACAAAGTCTTTACTTTCAAAATTATTCAACATAAAGTTTTGCTATTCTAGCTGTTTTTGTATTTCAGTCAGTAAAATCAATAAATCAAAACCTGTTACAGTAAAAACTGGTCTATTGCAATCTGAAAAGTATACATTGATTAATTTTAGATTTTCAGCTATCGTCTACCGAACGAATGCGTACGGGGTGGGTAGATTTTTCTGCACGTTAGTGTATAATGGCCTTGTTCCAAATCTGTCACTTTAGCTCAAGATAGTACCTATAGGAAAATCTATGTTTCATTTTACTATTTAGTAAGTAGTTAAGACCGGCAGTAAGTAGATTTACCTAATTAGTTTTTGGTCTTTACAAATGAATGTAGGTCCTATATGAAGATATGACCTACGTCATAATCAAGCAGGTACATGTTTAATTTAACTGTGGTCATTTATGACTGTTTTTAGAGCCCAAAATGGTCTAAAATCTAAAATGTTTTATGCCCGCTCGACTTTGTTGATGGCTTCAGCTAAGTTGAGCCAAACTAAACGTCCTATATTTCCCTTTGCCGTGGGTATTTCGGAAATACCTTCCTTACCCCCTGCACCCCTTAAGAAATGTAAAATTTCAGCTCTCCAGTAGTTATGGCTGTTAGTTACCTACTTCATAATTCAGTCAGTAACGGAACCGCTTTGTATAAATCGATTGATGATAATGATGGTTCGATTCTGATATTACCTAAAGTTGGTCTCTAAACTTAGACGCAAACGCAATGGCATCGTAGTTTCCAAACGAATGAATACATTTGAGTACAGTTCTTTAGACTTTAGGGCAACGTACCCAAAGGGTAACACGGGACCCTATTGCTAAGGCTCCGCTGTCCATTTGTCTCATGGTGATTGTTAGACAATGGAAATTTTCGCATATCTTGCATTTCTGTTACCGCTGTAACAGCAAATACCCATTAAAAAGTAGGAATAAATGAATATTTAAAAGTGCAACACGCACACATTAGTTTCCACAGTAGTCACTAGATGGCGTTGTTTGCATATTAAAAGGCGAAATCGATTAATTACTGTGTCGTATAATGGAAGTAAGTAGGTACTATTGTCCTTTTAAGGATCATCGCATTAGGGGACCTACGGGACGGAACCCTCGGATCGAGAGTCCTACTCGCACTTGGTCTTTTTTTGTCTATCGAGGTGGCTTTAAGCTTAATTTTGTAAAAAAAGATCACTTCCGAGATGTTCTCGTTAAAAAAGTGTTATGGTCCATACAGATTGCTATAATGGGACTTGTAATGTTACATTCTGCGCACGTTGCGTATTTGGACGTGTAGTGCGCAGAATTTTACATTACCTACTTGTTCCATTACAGCAATCTGTACGCACCATTAGGGTTGAGCCAATATAAAAGCAGAATTTTATATAGGTAAATATTAAGTTTTAATAGCATTTATCTTCATATGTTTAACTTCAGTAGTAGGTAGGTACTACCAGTGACGTTGTAGGTGAGCGTAGGGTGATTGAAATAAAACAAATATTACATACATGCGTACATGCAACAAAACAAATATACATATGTAATTTTCTAATTTAAAATAATATATGTGTCCTATGTTGCACAGAAGAGCTTCTTTACTTTTCCATAGTCCACTAGACATAGTTAACATGACCCCTTCGTATTTTGTCGATCAAAAGCGCGGTCAGTGTACTTGGTCAATGCAAACGATATGGCGCACATTTATTTCGTTTGTTTGAGTATGTTATACTTTTTTGAAGTGTGTTTGAGTAGGTATGTTTCGTCGACCGGCTGGAGTAGTGCTTAATTTTACATTTACATGTTTGCGTTCTATGTTTATTTCTAATTTTGTATTTTGATATTAAAAAACTTAAATATTGAAATATTTATTTATACTTATTTAAACTTTAGGCCGTCGTGACTGTAAAAACACCTTAAAAGTCGAGTAAAAATGTAAAATATAATTAAGCATTGGTGACTAAGTCCGGTAAAAAAAGGATTTCATTTAATATGATGAATAAAACCTGGAATAAGTAATGGGATACCTTTATGCTCATTATCCCACAGGATACCTAGCGATTACGTGGATGACCTAGTACTACCGAGTGGGCATATTCTGAAATAGGTACCTACTTGCAGTTTATTTTTACATTGAATATATTTTATACAATGCTCTATTACTATTATGTACCATCGAACCAACAGAATCATGACCCATTTTGCTGTAAATTCGTTTGAAACTGTAAAACTTGTAAGGTCCATCGCGTATAATGCACTTATGACTTTTTAGATACGGTACGAATTCTGTACTCATAAAATGTCAGTTTTGAATGTAATGATAACAAGTTTGTCACCAAGGAAACCTATCTTCAAGCGAATTTCGATCTACTAGCATTTAGACGATTTGCCAAAATGAGCTTCAGTACATAATTCAGTTGGTTCGACAGTAGAACAACTAGTATCCCAGCTAGGCTGTTTTATTTCGGCTATCTAACACCGTCACGGCTTATTTTATACCACCTGGTTCTGTGGCGCTGTGGTCTATAACGCTAAACGTAAATCGCGAGTTCAATATCCGTACGTAACAAAAAATTGTTCCGGGTCTGGGTTTTTATTTATCCTATATGTATTTATAATCTAGGTTCCTCTCGTTCGCTTAAGACATTACACAAGCTATGCTTAGGTACTTTAGGGCCTTGTAGTTGGTGTGACTGTCTGGGGGTTTTTATTTATTATTTATTTATTTACTTCCATGCTGGACTGGGAGTGAAAGAAAAACATAGAATGTGCCAGCTGCTTCTCTTCCCGGGCATACTGTCAAAGTCGGTTAAGGGACAGAGGTTTTATTGGCATTTTTGTGGGCAATAGACTGACCCCCTGTCACTGCAATAGCCTCTCGCAATCATTATAATACCTCATTAGTCAAACGTGACATCAGTTGGTCTTATAACCTCTGATGTTCTGCCTACCCCATAAGGGATACAGGCGTGAAGTTATGTATGTATGTATTTATTTTACTTTTATGTAGGTACAATTAATTTGTAGAGAAACTTGGAATTTGCGGGTGTTTGTAGGCACCTACACATCTTACTAATATTATAAATGTGAATGTATGGATGTTTGTTCCTCAATCACTATAGAATCGGCTCTATGGATTTGGATGAAATTTGGCATAGTGATAGTGTACCGTCTGGAATAGCACATAGACTACTATTTATTTCAAAATTGCGTGGGTAAAACCACACGGAACAGAATACTAGTAGTAAGGTATCTATTGTAAAAAATATAGTTAAAAAGTTAGTTAGTTAGAAATAAATATGCTAATGTATTACACTATACGTCAAAGTACATACTTGGTCGGTGTTATATTGTTTAGTCTATTCCACTCGGTAATAATGCTTTACTTTCATACATCATCGCCTTGATTGTTGATAGATATACGAGTATATTATTACATAATAGATGAGTGTTTTAGACAAAATGATCTTATTTTATTATTATATCTTATATTGACATGATAGATCACACGTCAAATCAAAATAACTTATCGGTTATTTTGATTTGACGTGTGAATTTAATGAAGGTAACTGAAGTATAATAACACTTATAAAGGGTGTCCAGTGAAATTTTTGTAATGCAAAATATTTATTACCTACATTTTCAAATAAATATAAAACTTTTTAAATGGATTTCTCGCGTTTTATTAAATTTTAAATTTTAACTCGACGTTTCAGTGTCAGGCTTCTTGACAGCGGAAAAAGTTACCTATACATCATCACCTCCATCTGTTTCTCAGTCTTCGAGCGTCGTGACGCAAAACGAGCTGTCTTGAGTTTTAGGTCGGGCAGCTGATTGGATTGATGAACTATCAAACCAACTGAGTCATGACCCATTTTGCTGAAAATTCGTTTGAAACTGTCAAACTTGTAAGGTCTATCGCGTATAATGCACTTATGACATTTTAGATACTGTACGAATTCTGTACTCAGTAAATGTCAGTGTCGAATGAAATGAAAACAAGTTCGTCACCAAGGAAACCTATCTTCAAGCGAATTTCGACCTACAAGCATTTAGACAGTTTGCCAAAATGAGCTTGTTGTGGGTCATGATTCAGTTGGTAAGATAATACCTAATATTTACAGACAAGGGTCCCATGTCGGTGATAGTTTCCAACATTTTTTGTATTGAAATAAGGGTGTTTTTTTTAATTTCAATGGCTTCCTTATCATCTCTAGATATTCTTTTTACACAGTTAAACCTTAAGTTATGGTTGACAACTCGTCGTCAGACTGGTGACGTCCACCGTTGGACATAGTAGCTCTTCGAATTTTAAAATCAACTACCTATGGTGAATACGTTTCTTTTGGTTTGACCAATACCTATAGGAAAATCCCAAGACAACTAAATCCACTTAAAAAGTGATTATTTAAGTTTATGAATCGCGAAATTATCATAGTAGGCAGAAGGCAGCAGAGCAACCGTTACAAACCTTTCGATTTTCCCTTACCAATTTTTAACATAATGTCCAGAGCATAGAGTTCAGATTCAATTACAATTATTTGACAGATCTATGGTGTCCTACCTACACTCGAACCATAATATAAAATATAACTAAATATTTATTTCGATTACAGCTATCTGCAAATCGAATTCGAAATTTCTTAAAATTATATAAGTACCTAAATATCAAAACTATAGAAATTTATATGAATAATTTTCACTTGATAATGTTGACAAATCAACAAAACCTTATTTTCGTGTAAGATAATTGCACTGACACCTATACAGGGTGTCCCGCTTACCCTATATAATACCTTCTCGGAGGTATTCTAGTACCCATAAGGATAACAGAAAAAAATTAAAAAAATAAAAATTCAAAATTTATTTTTCATTTTTTGTATGAAGGAAAATGTCGAAATTTATTGCTGACATACAAAAATTGAAAAATAAATTTCGAAGTTTTCTTTTTTTCATATTTTTTCTGTAATCCTTTTGGGTAATAGAATACCTCCGAGAAGGTATTATATAGGGTAAGCGGGACACCCTGTATAATCACAAGTCACATACTTACTTCACAGAGTAAAGCGTCCATTGTTAAATAATCACCTAAAAAAATATGTAAATCTTAACACGTCTATTTTCAGTGCTGTATGAAATTAAAAATTATGACGTTCCTCTGCATTTTTTGTTATTAGTGACTAAGCCCAGGTTTGACCTCAACCTCATCTGATGGTAAGTGAAGACGAGGTCGAAGCACACGACTCTAGGAACGACCTGGCTCTTCATAAAATATTGCCGGAACACATCACCACAGGAGCGGTGATATTCGGCGGCAGATTTCATATCATGACATCATCACAACTCCGGGTGATGAGCCCACTGCAGGGCTATGAGTCTCTCCTCTGGGTGACGAGAACGTTTAGGCCGTAATCCACCGAGCTGGCCCGGTGCTGGTTGGTGGATGTCAGATATTTCAGGGTGCCGAAAATGGCTTCTGACAAACCCTAACTGCTTAACGTGCCCTCCGAAGCACGGAAGTCGTCGTAAGAAATGAATGGTCGGCGGTCGGTCACCCATCCTAATACAGGCCGCACCGAGCGCGCTTAACCTGCGATATCGTTTGATATGCATAGTAACCACGGCGCCACGACGACGTCATATAATAAAATAATAATAAAAATATTTATTAATTTCAGTAAAGCATAAATTACAAATATTGGCTTAAATATACAAGGAAGGATAGAACATTGGTGCCTGAACTAGGATAATCCTGTTTTTCAGGCTGGAGCGTGCTAAAATAACATTTAAAAATCATTCAAATTGAATATAATTTCTATAACATAAAATATGGATCTTAAATACAAACATAGTAGAATCTATTTAACTATTCTTAAGAAATAAAATAGGAAATTGTGACAGTTTTAAATTTAAGAGATTTACCCACATAATTATTTCATTTATTAAACCTAATTACATATTTATGCAAACATTATCAAAAATTAACTTATAACATTCTGTAGCATCTCGGTTTCATCGTACGACAATTCCTGGAAAACTGTTACAATTTCTTACGTTTAAGGGATATACTTATATATAAACTTTAGCTTTTATTTTGTTATACAATAATCGTGTAGTCAAAGTGTAATTTTACCTGCGTGCGATTTGTGCATACAATATCCTTGCGTCTTTTGTTAGTAGAACGGTGGAATATAAACGGTGGTCGCTAATCGTCAAGTCCTGATGGGGTCTTACCACTAGGCGGGGGTCACTTGGAAAATCTTCTTTTACGTCACACTTATCCGTGGAGGTAGGATTATTCTAAGCCGGCCTTATGCAGAGTAAAAATCATGGCATGCGTACACACTGCATGCGATTGAACTTGAAATGAGAAACTAGTCTTACTTAAATCTAACTTAACTAACAGCGTTCGTGACTTCGATAGTCAAAACGAAGGCCTAAGTATGTTCCGTTTTGTTCGTTCGTAACACAAAGTAATTGTTTAGTAACTTACGCAAGCGTTAGAACGTGTCAAGTTATCAATTCTAAATTCAATATAATATTTAAACTCTAAAAGACCATGTTTTAATTTATAATAACGAATACAAATCTGTTAGAGATTAGGTACAGTCAACAGCAAAATTATACTCTTTTTTCTCGTTCCTCAATTACGGCAGAACGGCTTAGCGGATTTGGATGAAATTTAGCATAGTGATAGGGAATAGCGCATAGGCTATTCCATACTTTTATCCCGATATTCCCGTGGGATTAGAAATTGTGCGGGTAAAAGCGCGCGAAACAGCAATTTTGTTTTGGTATCCATGACACAATTTAATAAACCTACTACATAATGTTGTGTGACTGTCAGATTTTTTCTTAATATGTTCATATTATACACAAGTCATTAGCTTATCGAAATTCAGTTGATAACTGAAAGTATTTAAATGTTTTGGCAAGTATACAAATCACATAGCCTTGTTTCAATAATTTATCAAATATTACGTTGGCAACGCTTTTCGTTCACCTCATTGTTCTATTCGATATATAATTGTGAGCGTAAAAAAATGCCATGAATAAACGCTTATTTGGAAAAAAATATCGTCAAAGAAGGTTTTTTTACTATAAGAGCTCAAGATTATTAATAAATAACATAGTGATGGTAATAAAATGAATAATTACTTTATAGTGCCAATGAAATGAACTTGTGAAGGAATGAAAGTATCGTCAAAATATCCTTATATGCAGATCTTAATGACAAATCACAAAAACACTTCATAGGTGGAAATTATTTTCCGGAAAGAGCAACGAAACTTAACAATTATCTGTAGCTAGACGAAGGAATAACTACATCACAGAGCTAACATGTAAGTCATCATCATCTTCTTCACGCACTATCCGGGGAGATTGAGGTCAAAAGTGGGCTTAGTCGCCGATAAAAAATAGAAATGACTTAAAATAAAAACACTCTATATACAACGTGTAACATAATGAAGAGATAATACTTAAAGGGATTGTATGTTTGACGATGCAGTTGATAGGTAACAGTGACATAAATGTGTAATCCTTATGGTTCGGCCGAAAAACAAGTTCAAAGTTCAGATCAAAATATCTAAGTGTCAACCCTAAAAGCAGCTGTTAGCTTTTGATGAAATCTATTCGATAACAAATGGCGTAAAAATAAAATGATGGGTAACTAAGACAGATACTACAAAGTTCATCCGTTGCGGGAAAGGTCATAAGGTTACTGACTGCGGCACAAGTCTTGATTTAGCTTATTGGGTTGACTAGGGTTGTCAAAATATTTTGTTGTAAAATAAATAAATTTGTATGAAAGTCTATACAAGCACTGATCATGCAATTTTTTTTACTGTATATTCTACGTATGGTATAGAAGCTAACCCTTAAGTTTTATCTCTCCATTTTGTTACACGTTTATAGGTATACGAGTTGAAACATAAATTTTTACACATCCGTATGCTGGTGATTATATTTCCTTCAAGAAAACTAGATTTTGACAATATACATGACCTATGTGAGCCAATGTTTCGTGACCTACGTGAGCCCGTTTCTTTATGTCTCTTTTACATGTCTATATGCCAATGTCATGTCTCTTTCATATGTCAAGTGAATAGTTATTTTGTGAACATGTGATAAATTCCTCTTTTTCGTCTTTGCAATACAAAGTCTCATTGTTTTGAATAACAAGAGGAAATTATCACTTCAAAGAAAAACGCTTTCTCTCGTAACTATAACACACAGCTTAACATACTCGCACCCATATAAGCCCTTTACGAGGTAAAAGAAATAAGGTATTTTAGCTTCTATACCACGGGTACTAAGATCGGTAGGCAATCTTAAATGTTATGACTAACATGGCGTTGTACGTACAGCTGCAAGGTAAAAATTGTGATTAATTGACGTACGAAACTGTGTTTATCTTTAGAACAATCGTCGTCTAGATCAAGTACCTAGTCAATCTTACTTAAATTGTACTTCACTATTGTTTTAAGTGCAGATACAGTAAAACGTTCTTCTCGAATTGTTAACTTTTTTTCTAACTTTGTGATTATGTTTGCAATGTAGTCCAGTATAGATTGTATGTCCATAATTTCTTATTGCCTAAGGCTAAGAGAACCTATCGTGTAAAGCCTCATACGACCCAGAAATGCAGTAAGTACCTAAGCATAAAACAATTATTATTACGTAATAATTATCGCATATGCTGTTAACAAATTAACCCTTCTTTCCCCGAATCAAAAATTGTGATCGGTTACCTACTAGTTCTATTTCCTAGTTGGTTCCTTCGTACTTGTAATACTCATTTACAGTTAAATGGGACTTAGTTTTTAGTTCGTTCATTTCCAACTCATTGAAACAAATGAGGTTAAACCATTAAAAAAAAAATGTTATTTTTCTCTTATAAAAAGTATGCAAAAATATTCATTGACAACCAAAAGGTTCCCAATTTTAATTACCATTTTTATTAGTTAGTTCTTGCTTGCCAAATATTCACATTTGACTTTGTACGCTCCATTATACCTGGCTAATTAAATACATGTGGGAATAAAAAATATGGTAGCATACCGGAATGAAACTTAGAGATAAATACCGAAGATTATGGTCATTTTTGAGATAGGAATTTGTAGATGGACTCAGTAGCGCAGATGGCGAATACAACTAATATGCGAGAGGTTGAGAATTCGACTCCCGTTGCGTGAAATGTGTGCACATTTACAAAAAAAATACGTATGTAAGTCAATATATTTCTTTCGAAAAAATATCAACTGAATTGATAAGAATCTGTTATTATTGCAGGAAAACATCAAAATTAAAATGGTGTACCTACAAGGTAACCATTGAACAGGCGTTGGTGCCAAATAGAAAATGCGCCAAATACGAAATCGTTTAACAGTACGTATTGTGAAAGAAATAATAGAAACAAGTAGGTACTTAGCTAATAAATGGTGCTGAAAATGTAATTTAAAATGTCCTTATGATAATTCCCAGCTACTGAATAAACTGCAGGGCAACTGAATAAACTTCAAATTGTTATTGTAATTTTTTTTTCTTATTTTTAAAAGATGATTGCTGTTGAGTTTCTTGCCACTTCTTCTCAACAGATCGACTTTCCGAAGTGGTGGTAGATTCAGTTCAATTTGTGAATTGTTTGACTTATTTCAAATGTATTTAAATACTTACGAAATAATAGTATATTATGTTACAAGTGAGTCTCGGCTCATTATTAAGCCCTCGCCTGCGGCTCGGGCTCAAATCACAGCCTCGACTGTAATTAGCAACGCTCACGAGTTACATACGACGTTTTTCAACACACTTGTGAGTAAAAGACAGACATACGTGGTCATAAAATAACAAACTCACTTGATAACAAAGCTGTAAATTGTGATTGAAAAATGGCGCCGAACCTCGCGCATGCGCGTAGGTTTTTTTTTCCGTCAAATGTGTCAATGTCTGTATAGCATATACAGTCTATTTTAAGTGAAAATGTTTAATTTGGAGTGGTAAATGCAAATATTTTATGACAAATGATTGTAAATTGTGAATAATTTGTTCAATATACAAATTTATTTTACGAATATAAGGCGCAAACATTTAAAAATGTATATGGATTTGAAGTGGTATAAAACCTCTTTGTTATTTCTGAAAAAATTTTGTGTATAACCCGGACCAATAAAATATGCTCTGTTTTCTCGCATGTTATTTGCACAAAGGTACAATTCAACTTTGTAGGATTCATTATATTATGCACTAGGGTATAATTTATTATGCACGCGTGACTTATAGCCCAGTTTATAGTTCTAAATTCAATAGAATAACGCTCACTTTACGAGCAAGTGTGTTGAAAAGAATATTTGGGCTATTCTCCTTAACAACAGCGACGAGTGACATAATTGGTACTCACATAACACATAACTCGAACTCAGCGCTCGCCGCTGATGACGTCGTGAGTAAGAACTAACATTCGTCGAACTGTTTGACATTTCGTCGACGAGCTCGTCGTCGAGTACAGTGTTGTTGTTTTAGTTACGCTAATAGGCCTGCTGGCTTGGGCTGGCCCCCTCGTTCACTTCTTTGATCTCTATAACACAAGCTTACTTTGAGGCCTCAGGTTAATCAGTCCGGGTAATTTAATTTAATTTAAAATACACACATACATACATAGTTTCATGACTGTATCCCTTAGGGTAGGCGAACACCAGAGGCTATAAAACCATCTGATGTCACATTTGACAGATTTGGAGGTAAGTATTATAATGATGGAGAGCCTGTCGCCCGCAAAACCCGTCAATAAAACATTTTTCCCTTAACTGACTTTTACAGTATGCCCGAGAAGCAACTGGCACATTCTATGTTTTTCTTTCGTTTTGCCTGTCCAGCGTGGAAATTTAAAATATCCCCCTTTTATAAAAGTACATTTTTTTGTGACAAAACCTGCGTTCTTACCTGATGGGTATTGAAGATGACAGCACACGGATATAGGAAGCACCAGGCTCTTCATAATATATCGCCGCAGGAGCGGTGATCATATGAAGAGTGGTCGCTAGCCAGGCGGACCCTGAAGAGGTCCTAACCACTAAGCCGTGGCTTGCAGCCCGTTCACACATGGCAGCTTACTGTTCCGTTTTATCGAATACGTTTTTTTCATTAATGGCGTATATTATGCCATATGTGAAGTCGCTCATACAACTCCGTGCGCCATCGATGAAAAAAAAGTATCCGATTAAACGGACCAGTAAAACGGAGACAATGCGTGAACGGGCTGTTAGGATTACCAAAGCCAATACTTTGCAATCACTAATATACCGTGTCAACACCTGCGTAGAGCCATCTTTAATCACATTGTCACTTACAATTATTGTGAGAACATATAACTTCGAGACACCGGAGCTAGTCCAAATATCTCTTGTTTCTGTCTCTACCATTCAAAGTTTCTTTTTTAAAATTTTGAACGTATTTTACAGTTATAATATGCACCTTTTTACTAGTTGAATAAATCCCCTCTCTGTAGCGAACTGGGTCCGTCTGCCAATTAATTTTCTGAAAATATTTTCGTCAATTACAACTAGATATTTTTACCGATATTTCTTAGACCGTTGGAATACAATCGCTGATAAAATAATAATTTAATTTTAACGGTTTCGGCCTACTCACGAATAAATAATATAAACTAAAAAATTAATGTGCTACGCATAGGTAATACGCTCTTATTTCTTTTGTGTTACAAAACTGATAACCATCTTTTTCCGCAGCTATTAATGGATTCAAAGGTAGAAAAATAAAACAAAATGAGGAGCCTATTATGTGAAGTGGCAAATCGGAACAAAGCATTCAAAAAGACAAAAAATAACTCTTGTACGCTTATAAGATGTGATGACAACGCAAATATAAACGCTGTACCGAAATGAATTACATCTAAGTCACAACGAAGCCGGCGAAAATAAAAACAATGTGTACTTCTATATAGTCTATATATATAAGAGTGATAAACGACTCTGGGGTCAGTTAGTTGATCATATGAGACAAGTCCACGTCGTCGGTTCCGTGAGATAAAAATAGAAATAAAAATGATCGCCGTCTTTAAATTGATTGTGTTGTGCGCTTGCGTAATTACGTCATCCACTGAAGCAAGATCCATACCCGATACGTACGAGGAGGAAAGAAATAATCTGCTTAATGAAGAGTCAGAAAGTTCTGTAGGCGGACGCATCAAATTAAACGAAGACGAACTCGCAGCCAATGAAGTCCTGATGCGTTTGAAGACAAAAGAACTGAATGATGCTTATGAAAACCCAAGTTTATTCAACTATACATCTGGATTTCTTAATTTTAAGAAAAATATTCAGCGGTCACGTATATATCATATTATTAAGGAAATGCCGAAAGGTGCAGTGCTGCATGTACACACTTCCATGATGCTTGACCCTGAAAGTTTGTTAGAACTAACGTATGAAGATAATTTGTACGCCTGTTATTCGTTAGATGATCTTAGTATAGTGTTTTCAGAAAAAACGCCAAAGAAAATTTGCGCCGGCAAATGGAAACTTCTCAGTGACCTTCGAGAATCAACTGATAATTTATCTGATTTCCGAGCTAATCTAAGAAAATTGTTTATTATAGAAGGAAATTACGATGAGTACAATGAAAAAGAAATGTGGGAATTTTTCGAACAGAGATTTGGAGTGGTCAATGCTCTAAGCAAATTTCGACCAGTGCGTGAAAAATATTTATATAAATCCTTACAACGTTTTTATGATGACAACATAAGGTACATTGAGTTAAGGGGAAGTCTTGGTGGCATATACGAATTAAATGGAACAGTACATGATGATCTTTACTCCGCAAGATTACATGAACGTATAATCAAACAATTTATGCAAGATCACCCAGATTTCATTGGTGCCAAATGGATTGTTACGATACACAGAAAACGAAGTGAGAAAGATCTACAGAAAGCCATAGAAAGCGCCATAGCGGTGCAAGCGCAATTACCTGACTTCATTATAGGCTTCGATTTAGTCGGCCGAGAGGATCTAGGCCAACCATTGAAGTATTATTTGCCGATACTCAAAGATTACCGCAAAAAGATAAATTATTATTTCCACAGTGGAGAAACTAATTGGAATGGTATGGATGTAGATGAGAATTTAATTGATGCTATCCTGTTAGGCACAAAACGGATAGCACACGGGAACGCCCTGATAAAACACCCCTCCCTCCTAGCTATAGTGAAGAGAAAAGACATAGCAATAGAAGTTAATCCAATTTCTAATAGTGTTCTTGGTCTTGCCAAAGATTTACGGACGCACCCTTTGGCTACGTATATATCATTAGATTTACCAGTTGTAATATCAAGTGATGACCCCGGGTCGTGGAATGCTGATCCTGTTTCTCATGACTATTTTGTGACCTTTATGATAATTGCAAGCAAAAAAGCTGATTTACGTTTGCTGAAGCAGTTAGTCTTAAACTCTATGAAATATAGCGCGCTAGACGATAAAGGGAAAACAAAAATGCTTAATCAATTTAACGCAAGTTGGAATAAATTTATTAATAATCTGTCTAAGGTAGACCCCGATTGTAAAACAGAGTTATATAAGAAATTATGGTGAGGCTCGAGGAAGCGTTCACTCCCTTCTCTCTTATTGTATTATCTTAGTTTTAGACGAAAGCCAGTAATTTTTTTAAATAATTGTATAAAATACGTATCTGTTAATGTAGATTTATAGACAACAGTAATTCTCATTTATATAATAATAAGTGAAGATAGAATATAAGTTTTTACTTTGACTTTATACGTTTAATAATATTTTAAAAAGTCGTTTCCTCTCATGATCACGGTGTCTATCTATAGACCGTCTCTTATATGTTTTAATATACTTAATACGCGCTTAAAAACATTATTAAATAAATGGAATGAATTGTAAAAACTAATTATTGATTGGGACTAAATACTGTGATATTAAATTTAAATATTAGACGTGATAAATTACCCAAAAATAACGAAAATTGTGAATTTTGAACTTTAAGTTTTTACTAATTTACTTATGTCTTGGCCACAGCTTGTATTATGATAGAATTAGATTACGTACTTAGTATATAAAGTAAATAATAGTCATGATTTCTTAACAGTCAACATTAATAACAAGAGATACCATTTTAAATGCAAGATTCAAGTGAACAACACTGTTAGTAAATAATCTTGAGGTATGTAGCATTAAAGATAACTATTTTAATGTATAGTAGTATCTAAGAACCTATACATATAAAGGGATTAAGACAAAAATGTTATGTTGATAATTTAATTAGAACGGAGTGCTCGTATTCTTAAAGATAACTTAGACTTGAGCATAACTCAAGTATAGTTTGTTTGACAGTTACCTATGTTGATTAATCTATGCTTAAGGTCTTTATTTATTAGTTAGTTTTTAGTATAATAGCCAGAGGGTCCTTATAATCTCTAAGGAGAATCTCGCATTTGTATTTATTATTATTATTCACAAATAACGCTCAAGCGTCTTGAGTACAGTCAGCCAAATGGTATAAGTACACACCCTAAGGTTGATTGTCATTTGCTTATGTGTAAGTGATACCTAAAGATCAATTTACTTTGACAGCATTTCAATTGTTAGTTTTCTTTATAATATAGAACTTGGTTGGTTGTAGAGTTTTTTTTACTGTTGTTAAGAAATATTTTAATATACAATCATAATGGAGGTTAAAATGTTATGCACATAAAAGTGACCTATGACGTTTGAATATAATAAGGTTTACGTCATTATTATGAATCACTTTCAGTGATATCTATTTTGAAAATTGTAAATTTTGATTACTGGCAGGCAGCGGCGCGGGCAGCGGCGCGGGCAGCGGCGCGGGCAGCGGCGCGGGCAGCGGCGCGGGCAGCGGCGCGATCCGCGACACGCTAGAAAGTATTGAGTTTGTATGAAACCGCGACAAAGCGCTCGAGCACCCGCTGGCGTCGAGAACGGCCCAGATTCCCCGCGTCGCTGCCCTCACCGCGATCGCTCTCTCTGTTGCTGTCGCTACCGTCCAGCTGGCAGCCTGAGGACGATCTTATGTTTGCGAACTTAATAAAATACATTAGAGATAAGTAATTAAGCTCGGAAGTGTACCCTAAACATTGATATTTTGAGTTTCAAATGATTAGTAAAATGAAGTTTTTGCGTCGATCTTTATTGTAAATAAATTAACATTGACATACAATTAACATTAAAGTGGTATTATTATTTATTGTTGTATAATAATCCCGTATGATCTTGAAATTGATTTAAATAAATAATGTGTGTAATGAATACAAAATTATCTCTTGCTAAGCTTGATTATTGAATTGGGACTGTGCTTTTCATCCGATTATTTGTGTTTAATTTAAATTAGGTAACATTGCACAGTGACATACCTATTGCCTACGACAATATGACATTATTTTGTATTGATGAGTAAGAATAATATTAATTAATTAAGAAATTTTGTCATTTCGGCTCTGAATATCGAGATTACAAATTACAAAATTAAGTGTACATGTTATGACCATGATGGTTTAAAAGAAAAAAGTATTTAATAAAATTCGAAAATTAAGTAAATTTGTTGTGTTTTATTTATTTTATGATAAAATATATCTACTCCTTCCTCATATAAACGTGTTATGGGGTTCGACATATTTAGGAACTAATAATATGAGCTGAAGAATTTAAAGAATATGCTCTAGTGCTTACAGTTTAGCGGATGACAGTCATCTAAATGACGTTAAATCTGTCAGTTGCACTTAGATTTTATTTGTATACTTCGAATTATGAATGTGGTACAGCTGTAATTAAGTCTGCGTTCCCATTGAGGGTCCACATTGGAATTTTGTACTTTCCTATGTGTCAGCTAGGGTTGCCACCTTTTTTTCTAGAAATAAAGTATATTTGAGTCTAAAAAGAATATCAAACAGTATTTTGGAAAAATAATAAGTAAATAAGTATTCAATTTATTACATGTTTTAAACACATATTTTTAGAGCTTCTTGAACAAATTATTAATTAAAGTCTAGCTTAGTGTGTTTAGCTTTTTATGCTGGAAACAGTATTTCATACTGGTAATTTATTTTTGTTAAATTGAGTAAACAGTATAATGTACTGAAAAACAGTATAATACTGTTAAAGACAGTATGGTTGGCCACCCTAGTGTCCGCCTCTGGTAAAAGTTCTCAAACAATTGTAAATTCAACCACTAGTTTGTAAAAGTCTGAACTCAAAAGCTACATTGTTTTATCATTGTTTTATGTATATTTACTTTAATTTAAGCGCTGCAGCGCAATTTCTGTTCCTGAATGTTACACTCCCTCTGCGTACCTCACTCCCCTCATTATCAAACTATGACACATTTTTTGCTTGGTATGGCATCTCTATACTTTTAACTCAATGTACATACAAGCTGCCTGACTTCTATACAGACAGTGATCGAAAAATCATTTACACTTTACGTTTACAAAATTCATAGATTTTGAAAATGTATTTAGTAACACTATGTAAAATGCGATGTAAAAAACCTTTTAACATCGTTCATATGTTCAGCGTTTGATTTATAAGAACGTTTTTTTGTTCTCTTGAAGAGTTTAATTTTATTCCCATATTTACATACCTAATTAAAAATTATTTCAGTTTAACTATTTTAAACTAAGTAAGTATTTAACTTTAAAATCTTTTATATTTACAAGAAAGATATATATTTATGGAGAGTAGATATGAACAATGATTTTTTTAATAAAAAACAATGAACTTTTGAATCGAACTACAAAAACAATAAACAATTTTCGCGTAAATAATTGGCAAAACGAGCGACACGTCCGTATAGCAACAGGCCTCGGCCGCTACTGTCATGCTAGTTTGTCTTTCATATAATTTCAAGTTTTTAAAGGATACTATCGCCACCTAGTTGACAACCCTCGAAGTGTTTCGACTCTAAAAAAATGCGTTCAGTATTGGTAGTTAAGTTCATGTAAATATTTTAATTCGATTAATTTTGATTTTTACACTACTACGTAGGTACCTAATTAAAAGATACATTTCAAGTTATAAAAAATCTTATGAACTGAACGTATTCTGTCTTTAAAATGAAGATATCAATGTTGCCATTACTCATATTTATATCCACAGTAGTACTTATAATGGTTCCTTAAACCATATCTAGTGTTTATTGATCATTTCAAATGTTTCCATTTTGAAACATTTAATAATCGCATTCTAATAATAATTAAGGAATCGTAGTAGATTTTTTTTGTACTAGCAATTCATAGTCAAGCCATCTGACGTCTTTTATTTTAGTACTTATATTCATCTATGATTTTAATTCATTCAAATTTTAAATATTGCGTTTACGGCATCTGCTGTTTTTATTGCTCCGGACTTTTTCACAATCTAAACAATATTTTTCTCCGTTTTCCCTCTAAAGAACATTGAGTAGAGTGTAACTCCTCCTGTCTTTACAGCGAAGGAATACGAGAACTTATGTGATGTGTTGGTGTTTTTTTGTTGAGATAGTGACTCTGATAAGTTTGTTTTTGTGATATTGACACTTAGAAATGCTTCAAAAATTGTGCTGTGTTTCATCTTGTGCTTCAGCACTAATTGATTGTATGTTTTGAGGAGCATAAAATAATGGAAAATGACTATTTCATTAAATATAGGACAAAAAAATGAAAAATAATTTTGTGTGTTGTTTTATTTTGACCACGATTTCCTTCAATAATGTAATGCGACCTTTTTAGATCACAAGAACCGTTTTGTCATTTTTATGGCAAACATCGCTGAAATAAAAGGGAGAATATAATTAAAATTATTTTAAAAGTAACTAGGGCTACGCTTTTTGTTCTTTCGAGTATTCGATTTAGTTCGGGGTTAGAGCGCTAGATGGCGCTAAGTACTATTCAAGTCATAAGATGGCTATCTATACTTTAGTACTTATTCTTATCTATGGCTACTGTCGGTGAACAGCGTTTACGCACACATGCGTTCGTATTTTGTTCGGGAACAAGAAATATGCAATTTGCAAAAAATATATTGGTTGTACTAAAAAAATAAAACACTATCTTATTATTATGTTCCTTGTAGAATTACTTGAATTAAATCATTATAAAAAAAATTTAGAGGTATCTTCGTGATTTTTTTCTATCGAGTCAAATTAAGTGTATTACGTTTTCAACACACTATCTAACTAGCATATATCCTGAAGAATATCATATATTTTTCTGGTTTTCTTTACTGTAGTGAATCATATACTTTAAAGCATTATAAAACTCGCGTTTAGCTCCTGTAGTCCCCTTAAAGGTGGACTCTCAATAGTGACTGGCAGGTATCCATATTTAACAATGTACTTGTAATTACAACTGCTATAACAGGCAAGTCTTAGTAAAAGATTTGTAAAAAACGTATTAAATATCACTCCTTCCAGTTTACTCAATAAGAAGAATTAGCAGACAGAAGCTGGTAATTGAATTAGATAATTAGAGCACAAGTTGTTACGATGATGAAGGCAATTTTCATTTGTTTCAAATAAATTGAAATTAACTTGTTCGAAAATTAAAATTCCTAAGACCAAAAATTTTATGACCGCGGTAGATAAGTAGCCAATGAGGAGTTTTCTGACAGCTCATAAAAATTAGTTCAAAAAACCTCTATACTTAGATGGCACTTTTAAAAAGCCGAAGGCATTATGTCTGTATACTATAATGCAGGTAAGTGTTATCTACCATCTATGGTTATTTATAAGTTTAATTTCTGATACAGACGTCGAATAGTTTATTTTACTTTTAAAAAAGCAGTGTGGAATAAATGGCTATATGACAGACTTAGCCTTTTGTAAAGCGCCATCTATCAAAGCCATTTTGTACCATTTTTGTACCGTTTTTTGAATCAGCTATCAGAAAACCACTCATTAAACTAGCAAAGGTTTGTACGCATTATCACTTTTCACTACAGATTACAAATACTAGATACTTATTACATCCATCTATAGGTACTTATTGCTTAACAAATCAATAATTTGTACATGCCTCTCTTTAATATTCCGTGTCTATTATGCTAAACTTAACAATTATCTGTAGCTAGACGAAGGAATAACTACATCACAGAGCTAACTAAGTAAGGAACTTGTAAGTCATCTTTATCAACATCTTCACGCACTATGAAAATTAGAAGTGACTAAAAAAAAACACTCTTATATACAACGTGTAACATAATGAAGAGATAATACTTAAAGGGATTGTATGTTTGATGATGCAGTTTATAAGTAACAGTAACATAAATGTGTTATCCTTATGGTTCGGCCGAAAAACAAGTGCGAAGTTTAGATCAAAATATCTAAGTGTCAACCCAAAAAACAGCTGTTAGCTTTTGATGAAATCTATTCGATAACAAATGGCGTAAAAATAAAGTGATGGGTAACTAAGACAGATACTACAAAGTTCAGCCGTTGCGGGAAAGGTCATAAGGTTACTGACTGCGGCACAAGTCTTGTGAAATAAATTTGAATGGAAGTCTATACCAGCACTACGTATGGTGTACAAGCTAACCCTTAAGTTTTATCTCTCCATTTTGTTACACGTTGTATAGGTATACGAGTTGAAACATTAATTTTTTACACATCCCTATGGTGGTGATTATATTTCCTTCAAGAAAACTAGATTTTGACAATTTACAAGATCTACGTGAGCCAATTTTTCGTGACCTACGTGAGCCCGTTTCTTTATGTCTCTTTTACATGTCTCTTTATATGCCAATGTCATGTCTCTTTCATATGTCAAGTGAATAGTTATTTTGTGAACTTGTGATAAATTCCTCTTTCTCGTCTTTGCAATACAAAGTCTCATTGTTTTGAATAACAAGAGGAAATTATCACTTCACAGAAAATCGCTTTCTCTCGTAACTATAACACACAGCTTAACATAGACGCAGCCATATTAGCCCTTTACGAGGTTAAAGAAATAAGGTATTTTAGCTTCTATACCACGGGTACTAAGATCGGTAGGCCATCTTAAATGTAATGACTAACATGGCGTTGTACGTACAGCTGCAAGGTAAAAATTGTGATTAATTGACGTACGAAACTGTGTTTATCTTTAGAACAATCGTCGCCTAGATCAAGTACCTAGTCAATCTTACTTAAATTGCACTTCACTATTGTTTTAAGTGCAGATACAGTAAAACGTTCTTCTCGAATTGTTAACTTTTTTTCTAACTTTGTGATTATGTTTGCAATGTAGTCCAGTATAGATTGTATGTCCATAATTTCTTATTGCTTAAGGCTAAGAGAACCTATCGTGTAAAACCTCATACGACCCAGAAATGCAGTAAGTACCTAAGCATAAAACAATTATTATTACGTAATAATTATCGCATATGCTGTTAACAAATTAACCCTTCTATCCCCGAATCAAAAATTGTGATCGGTTACCTACTAGTTCTATTTCCTAGTTGGTTCCTTCGTACTTGTAATACTCATTTATGACCGATAAGACGACCACTATGGCGTTGGGGTAAACCTATCTACCTCAGACGCCAGTGGTTGCGAGTTCGATCCCCGCACGGAACCAGAAAAAAAAAATGTTCCGTGTCTGGGTGTTTATCTATTTATGTATTTATATTCTAGGTTCCCCCCTAGTTCGCTATATGGAATCCCATAACACAAGCTATGCTTACTTTGGGGCCATGTAGTTTGTGTGATTGTCTGGGGATTTTATTATTATTATGCATACTTATAACTACTCGCCTTTCGGCGGGAAAGACCCGACAATCGGCAAATGGCAAAATTTTTTAAATGGAGGTTAAACCATTCAAAAAAAATTTGCCATTTTTCTCTTAAAAAAAGTAAGCAAAAATATTCATTGACAACCAAAAGGTTCCTAATTTTAATTACCATTTTTATTAGTTAGTTCTTCCTTGCCAAATATTCACAATTGACTTTGTGTGGGAATTAAAAATATGGTAGCATACGGGAATTAAACTTAGAGATAAATACCGAAGATAATGGTCATTTTTGAGATAGGAATTTGTAGAAGGACTCAGTAGCGCAGATGGCGAATAACCATACAACTAATATGCGAGATAAAATGTTTGTAATATCTTTAGCAGATATTTATGGGTGTTTTTATCGTAGGTACTTATTACTGTCTTATCTTATAATTCATAATTAAAAATATTAATGTGAAAGTTTGAATGTAGGTACTAGGTATGTATGGATGGCTTTATGGATAAATGTTTGTACCTCAATCAAGGTAGAACGGCAAAAATGTACAGGGTGTCCAGTAAGAGTAGCGGGTATAAGATAGTTAAATAAAATGAGAAATACAATTAATTAAATATATTATTTATTTTTTATTCAAAATCAGTTTCTTGGGAATTTATTTGGCGAATATAACATTATCTAAATGTGTACCCCCACGCTGCTGGCACTCCTCTAACCTTGAGCGCAGGTTGGCGACGACGCGTTGACAAAGTGAAGTTGGGATTGCCCTCATCTCTGACGTGATGTTCTCCTTCAATTGACTCAGATTCGTTGGGTGGTTATCGTATACCTTACCCTTAAGGTATCCCCATAAAAAATAATCGAGAGGACTGAGATCTGGACTTCTGGGGGGCCAGTTGATGGTGCCTCTACGCGAGATAACTTTGTTTGGGAACAATTCGTTTACAGCCTCTATTGACGTCGCTGCGGTGTGGCATGTGGCTCCATCTTGCTGAACATGGTGTTCTTGAATTAAACCCTGGGAAATCTTGTAATGCTGGTGCCAAAAAAGTCCTTAACATGTCACAGTAACGGTCTGTATTCACTGTAGCTGCTCGCCCACGTCTGTCTTCATGGAAAAAGGGGCCGATTATGCCTCTACCAGAAATGGCGGCCCAAACGATGACCTTTGGACTATGAAGTGGCCGTTGATGTTTTGTTTTAGGGTTTTCCTTGGACCAGTAGCGACAATTCTGTTTATTAACGTGACCGTTTAGGTGGAAATTGGCCTCGTCGCTAAACAGAATATTGTCAAAGCTGTTGAATCGCTCAAGCATTTCAGTAGCAAAATTTAACCGACTTTCATAATCGGAATCTTTCAGTTCTTGCACTAACTGGATTTTGTAGGCTGTTAGATGCAAATCTTTCTTTAAAATAACCTGCAGTGACGATTTTTTGATGTTTAGTTCTTGTCCTCGTTTACGAATTGATAGCGAAGGATTTTCACGTACTGAAAATCTCACTTTTTCGATTGTTTCTGCTGCTCTAACGCTTCGCGGGCGACCCGTATTTTGAATTTTAACGGTCAACCCGGTATTCTCGAACATTTTAATCCACTTTCGTATGACATCGTCACTTGGCGCTGTACGTGTGCGATATTCTCTGCGATATAAACGCTGAGCAGTAACAATGGAATCGTTATTGCGATAATACGCTCGCACGCAAAAAGCGCGATGCGTTCCGGGATACGTCTCCATGGCGACTAAAATTACACGAAACGACGCGCGCGACGTTGCCCTCCCCGCGCCCCCGCTACTTCCCTTAAAGCCGTGAACCAATAAACAAACTCCCGCTACTCTTACTGGACACCCGGTATTTGGATGAAATTTTGCATAGTCTACAGTCTGGAATAACACATAGGCTATAAAAAAAAAACAAAATAAAAATTTTGAAAAACCCACGACGCGACGGTTAAAAAGTAATTGAAAAAGAATAAAATAATTTAAAATCCCCCGACTGAAATGATTTATGTGACGAGAGATAATTAACGTGAAAAGCTTTTTTAAAAGTTCACTTGATCTCACACAGAGTCGGTCATATTATGAACAACATACTATTCGTTTTCATAGCACTTCCCTACGCTCACCTATTTGGTTCTCGAAGATGTAGATGTCGCAATAACATAGGTATTCAACTCCCTATGGACTTTATGAGAAGATCAAGAAAATCCGTCTGGGTGCTGCCATTGAATGAATTCGTTTTGTAGTTTTATATTAAAATTTAAAATATTGATGGCAGCCCTCGACGGATTTTCTTGCTCTTCTTATAAAGTTCATAGGGAGTTGAATACCTATGTTATTGCGACATCTACATCTTCGAGAACCGAATAGGTAAGCGTAGGGAAGTGCTATGAAAACGAATAGTATGTTGTTCATAATATGACCGACTCTGTGTGAGATCAAGTGAACTTTTAAAAAAGCTTTTCACGTTAATTATCTCTCGTCACATAAATCATTTCAGTCGGGGGATTTTAAATTATTTTATTCTTTTTCAATTACTTTTTAACCGTCGCGTCGTGGGTTTTTCAAAATTTTTATTTTGTTTTTTATTTCAAACTTTTTAAAGTGCATAATATAGGTACCATGCATTACATTACACAACATCTCGTTCCTCATCAGCGCTCTGATGTCCCCACCACCGCTGGAAAACCCATGTAGTTTATTTAAATACATAGTGAAGTATTATAATAAGTATTTACAACTCAACTTTGCTGGTGGCTCAACTTTGCTGGGGCTTTGTTGTAACGTAACTCAATATCATATTACGTAGAATGGTTTGTGCAAACCAATGTTTACTAAAGCGCCCCCTGGTGAGTTGTTACCGTTAAACCCATTTAAGAACATTATACCAATCAAATCCAAAGCGATAATTGAAAACGGCATTCAAATCGGACCAATAATGGTTTGCAAACAAATATTTACTGCAGCGCCCCCTGGTGAGTTGTTACCGCAACACCTATCTCAGAACATGCGCTAATCAAATCCAAAGCGATCACTGAAAACAGCATTTAAATCGGACCAATGGTTTTGCAGATAAACGGTAACATTGGCTTTTACAAACAAATGTTTACTGCAGCGCCTCCTGGTGAGTTGTTACCGTAACACTTATCTCAGAACATGCACCAATCAAATCCAAAGCGATTACTGAAAACCGCATTAAAATCGGACCAGTGGTTCTGGAGATAAATGGTAACATTGGTTTGCACAAACACCCTCTCACCCCAAACGCATATACCGTCTCCGTTCCATCGTGGGTAAAAACCGCTCGACACAGCTAGTATGCATTAATTATAAGTGCACATTTACAAAAAAAAATACGTATGTAAGTCAATATGTTTCTTTCGAAAAAATATCAACTGAATTGAAAAGAATCGGTTATTATTGCAGGAAAACCTCAAACTTGGTTCAATATTCGACAAGATATTACTTTTCTAAGCAATAGCCTCTTATTTTTGAACTATTCGAACCCGCCACCACTCTGGCGTCTTAAGCATTACTACAATGGTCAAACCTTTGTTGTTATTTTACTTTGGCTAGCAAACAACACAAAGAAAGGGTTTTAAATGAAAATTTAAGTATACTTAAGCAATAATGTTTAGTTATAAGCTATTAAAATAGCTGTTAAAAGTAAATTAAAATGGTGTTCAAGGTAACCATTGAACAGGCGTTGGTGCCAAATAGAAAATGTGCCAAATACGAAATCGTGTAACAGTATGTATTGTGAAAGAAATAATAGAAACAAGTAGGTACTTAGCTAATAAATGGTGTTGAAAATGTAATTTAAAATGTCCTTATGATAATTCCCAGCTACTGAATAAACTTCAAATTATTATTGTCAATTTTTTTTCTTATTTTTAAAAGATGATTGCTGTTGAGTTTCTTGCCACTTCTTCTCAACAGATCGACTTTCCGAAGTGGTGTTAGATTTAGTTTAATTTGTGAATTGTTTGACTTATTTTAAATGTATTTAAATACTTACGAAATAAAGAATATTTGGGCTATTCTCCTTAACAACAGCGACGAGTGACATAATTGGTACTCACGCTCGCCGCTGATGACGTCGTGAGTAAGAACTAACATTCGTCGAACTGTTTGACATTTTGTCGACGAGCTCGTCGTCGAGCACAGCGCTGTTGTTTTAGTTACGCTAATAGGCCTGCTGGCTTGGGCCGGCCCCCTCGTTCAGTTCTTTGATCTCTATAACACAAGCTTACTTTGAGGCCTCAGGTTAATCAGTCCGGGTAATTTAATTTAATTTAAAATACACACATACATACATAGTTTCACGACTGTATCCCTTATGGGGTAGGCGAACACCAGGGGCTATAAAACCATCTGATGTCACATTTGACAGATTTGGAGGTAAGTATTATAATGATGGAGAGCCCGCAAAACACGCCAATAAAACATTTGTCCCTTAACTGACTTTTACAGTATGCCCGGGAAGAGAAGCAGCTGGCACATTCTATGTTTTTCTTTCGTTCCCAGTCCAGCATGGAAATTTACAATATCCCCCCTTTATACAGGGTTGATTTATAGTCACCGGCCAAATTTTCTTTAAAGCAATAAGTATAATTTATAGAAACCATTTTTGCAAAAAAAGGGAAGCATTTTTTTACAAGGAAATTAAAATTATTTTATTTTATTTTTATTCTATTTTATTATACGCAGTATACCGCCGCGTACAAACATGACTGATACGTATTCCGTTCATCCAGGATTCGATGACATAATTTACAGGACCGTTTTTTTTTTAACAGTATACCTACTGAATACTGTGCGATATGTGAAGTCGATCATACAAATCCATGCACCATCGATGAAAAAAAAGGTATCCGATTCAAGGGACCAGTAACACGGACGCCATGTGTGAAAGGGCTGTTATACGGTGCCTATGTGTGAACAAAGCACATTCTTTTGTCGTATCCGTTAAAACGGGTACCGTAAAAACGGAGGCTATGTGTGAACGGGCTGTAACAGGCAGCTTACTGTTCCGTTTTATCGGATACTTTTTTTTTCATTAATGGCGTATATTGTGCCATATGTGAAGTCGCTCATACAACTCCAATAAAACGGGATAAAAACTTTACTGGGAAAAATGGACCAGTAAAACGGAGACCATGTGTGAACGGGCTGTTAGGATTACCAAAGCCAATACTTTGCAATCACTAACATACCGTACCAACACCTGCGTAGAGCCATCTTTAATCACACTGTCACTTTCAATTATTGTGAGAACATATAACTTCGAGATACCGGAGCTAGTCCAAATATCTCTTGTTTCTGTCTCTACCATACAAAGTTTCTTTTTTTTTCATTTTGAACGTATTTTACAGTTATAATATGCACCTTTTTACTAGTTGAATAAATCCCCTCTCTGTAGCGAACTGGGTCTGTCTGCCAATTAATTTTCTGAAAATGTTCTCGTCAATTACAACTAGATATTTTTACCGCTATTTCTTAGACCGTTGGAATACAATCGCTGATAAAATAATAATTTAATTTTAACGGTTTCGGCCTATTCACGAATAAATAATACAAACTAAAAAATTATTGTGTTACGCATAGGTAATACGCTCTTATTTCTTTTGTGTTACAAAACTGATAACCATCTTTTTCCGCAGCTATTAATGGATTCAAAGGTAGAAAAATAAAACAAAATGAGGAGCCTATTATGTGAAGTGGCAAATCGGAACAAAGCATTCAAAAAGACAAAAAATAACTCTTGTACGCTTATAAGATGTGATGACAACGCAAATATAAACGCTGTACCGAAATGAATTACATCTAAGTCACAACGAAGCCAGCGAAAATAAAAACAATGTGTACTTCTATATAGTCTATAAGAGTGATAAACGACTCTGGGGTCAGTTAGTTGATCATATGAGACAAGTCCACGTCGTCGGTTCCGTGAGATAAAAATAGAAATAAAAATGATCGCCGTCTTTAAATTGATTGTGTTGTGCGCTTGCGTAATTACGTCATCCACTGAAGCAAGATCCATACCCGATACGTACGAGGAGGAAAGAAATAATCTGCTTAATGAAGAGTCAGAAAATTCTGTAGGCGGACGCATCAAATTAAACGAAGACGAACTCGCAGCCAATGAAGTCCTGATGCATTTGAAGACAAAAGAACTGAATGATGCTTATGAAAACCCAAGTTTATTCAACTATACATCTGGATTTCTTAATTTTAAGAAAAATATTCAGCGGTCACGTATATATCATATTATTAAGGAAATGCCGAAAGGTGCAGTGCTGCATGTACACACTTCCATGATGCTTGACCCTGAAAGTTTGTTAGAACTAACGTATGAAGATAATTTGTACGCCTGTTATTCGTTAGATGATCTTAGTATAGTGTTTTCAGAAAAAACGCCGAAGAAAATTTGCGCCGGCAAATGGAAACTTCTCAGTGACCTTCGAGAATCAACTGATAATTTATCTGATTTCCGAGCTAATCTAAGAAAATTGTTTATTATAGAAGGAAATTACGATGAGTACAATGAAAAAGAAATGTGGGAATTTTTTGAACAGAGATTTGGAGTGGTCAATGGTCTAAGCAAATTTCGACCAGTGCGTGAAAAATATTTATATAAATCCTTACAACGTTTTTATGATGAAAACATAAGGTACATTGAGTTAAGGGGAAGTCTTGGTGGCATATACGAATTAAATGGAACAGTACATGATGATCTTTACTCCGCAAGATTACATGAACGTATAATCAAACAATTTATGCAAGATCACCCAGATTTCATTGGTGCCAAATGGATTGTTACGATACACAGAAAACGAAGTGAGAAAGATCTACAAAAAGCCATAGAAAGCGCCATAGCGGTGCAAGCGCAATTACCTGACTTCATCATAGGCTTCGATTTAGTCGGCCGAGAGGATCTAGGCCAACCATTGAAGTATTATTTGCCGACACTCAAAGATTACCGCAAAAAGATAAATTATTATTTCCACAGTGGAGAAACTAATTGGAATGGTATGGATGTAGATGAGAATTTAATTGATGCTATTCTGTTAGGCACAAAACGGATAGCACACGGGAACGCCCTGATAAAACACCCCTCCCTCCTAGCTATAGTGAAGAGAAAAGACATAGCAATAGAAGTTAATCCAATTTCTAATAGTGTTCTTGGTCTTGCCAAAGATTTACGGACGCACCCCTTGGCTACGTATATATCATTAGATTTACCAGTTGTAATATCAAGTGATGACCCCGGGTCGTGGAACGCTGATCCTGTTTCTCATGACTATTTTGTGACTTTTATGATAATTGCAAGCAAAAAAGCTGATTTACGTTTGCTGAAGCAGTTAGTCTTAAACTCTATGAAATATAGCTCGCTAGACGATAAAGGGAAAACAAAAATGCTTAATCAATTTAACTCAAGTTGGAATAAGTTTATTAATAATCTGTCTAAGGTAGACCCCGATTGTAAAACAGAGTTATATAAGAAATTATGGTGAGGCTTGACAATATTTTTAAAACGAGGAAGCGTTCACTCCCTTCTCTCCTATTGTATTATCTTAGTTTTAGACGAAAGCCAGTAATTTTTTTAATTTTATATAATTATATAAAATACGTATCTGTTAATGTAGAATTTTAGATAACAGTAATTCTCATTTATATAATAATAAGTGAAGATAGAATATAAGTTTTTACTTTGACTTTATAAGTTTAATAATATTTAAAAAGTCGTTTCGTCTCATGATCACGGTGTCTTTCTATAGACCGTCACTTATTTTTTTTAATATACTTAATACGCGCTTAAAAACATTATTAAATAAATGGAATGAATTGTAAAAACTAATTATTGATTGGGACTAAATACTGTGATATTAAATTTAAATATTAGACGAGATAAATTACCCAAAAATAACGAAAATTTTGAACTTTAAGTTTTTACGAATTTACTTATGTCTTGGCCACAGCTTGTATTATGATAGAATTAGATTACGTACTTAGTAGATAAAGTAAATAATAGTCATGATTTCTGATAAGTGTAAAAATATCATATCAACATTAATAACAAGAGATACCGTTTTAAATGCAAGATTAAAGTGAACTACACTGTTAGTAAATAATCTTGAGGTATGTAGCATTAAAGATAACTATTTTAATGTAAAGTAGTATCTAAGAACCTATACATATAAAGGGATTAAGACAAAAATGTTATGTTAATAATTTAATTAGAACGGGGTTAAGACAATTGAGCATAACTCAAGTATAGTTTGTTTGACAGTTGCCTATGTTGATTAATCTATGCTTAAGGTCTTTATTTATAGGTTAGTTATTAGAATAAAAGCCAGAGGGTCCTTATAATCTCTAAGAAGATACTCGCATTTGTATTTATTATTATTATTCACAAATAACGCTCAAGCGTCTTGAGTACAGTCAGCCAAATGGTATAAGTACACACCCTAAGGTTGATTGTCATTTGCTTATGTGTAAGTGATACCTAAAGATCAATTTACTTTGACAGCATTTCAATTGTTAGTTTTCTTTATAATATAGAACATGGTTGGTTGTAGAGTTTTTTTTACTGTTATTAAGAAATATTTTAATATACAATCATAATGGAGGTTAAAATGTTATGCACATAAAAGTGACTTACGGCGTTTGAATATAATAAGGCTTACGTCATTATTATGAATCACTTTCAGTGTTATCTAGTTTGAAAATTGTAAATTTTGATTGGTATTTAACCGTAACAAGCACCATATTGCGATTAATTAACCTTTAATAACGAAAAATGCATATTTAACCGCGTGGTTAAAATCGTTAATAACCAGCTTCGCATCCTGCTATAGGTAACAGGTAAGTCTTAGATAAAAGATTTGTAAAAAACGTTTCATTCAATATCACTCCTTCCAGTTTACTCAATAAGAAGAATTAGCGGGCAGAAGCTTGTTATTAAATTAGATAATTAGAGCACAAGTTGTTACGACGATGGAGGCAATTTTTCATATGTCTCTAAAATTAACTTGTTCGAAAATTAAAATTCCTAAGACCAAAAATTTGATGACCGCGGTAGATAAGTAGCCAATGAGGAGTTTTCTGACAGCTCATAAAAATTAGTTCAAAAAACCTCTATAGATGGCACTTTTAAAAAGCCGAAGGCGTAAGGTAAGTGGTATCTACCATCTATGGTTATTTATAAGTTCAATTTCTGATACAGAATTCAATTAATTTATTTTACTTTTAAAAACGCGGTGTGGAATAAATGGCTATATCACAGACAAGACTTCGCCTTTTGTAAAGCGCCATCTATCGAAGCCTTTTATATAATTTTTGTACCGTTTTGTTTTTTAATGAGTTTTTTTTCATTTCGTTTCTAATGAGTTTGTACGCATCATCACTTTTTACTACAGATTACAAATACTAGATACTTATTACATCCAGCTATATTTATTGTTTAACAAATTAATCATTTGTACATGCCTCGCTTTAATATTCCGTGTCTAGTATGCTACGGTTAAGAGCTTAACACTTCTATAAAACTAAAATAGAAAGTTGTAATAAAAAAACTAAAGCACATGTTCAGTGTTAGCCCCATAAATCGTATAGCTGTGTGGCTTGACACCAATTAGTATGGAAACACCCTTATGGCACCGAGTCGAATCGTTATTTAGTGAAGTGTGGATGTGTCTTAATTTGATTATTGTAACAGTGTAGGTTAATGGGCATCCCGTCGTAAGTCATTCTGTTGAAATTTCGTGTCAGTAAAATAAAATTTCGATAAACAATAAATTATATTTTTCTTCTGACCCCAACAACGGAGTATTTTCATACACAAATTAAGCATACTTTTATGATATTGTTTAAGGAATATTAACTCGTTTACTTTTAAACAAATGCCAAGCTAAAATTAATTAGCTATGTTATATTGTTAATTAATATTTTAAGAGAGGAAACTATTTAATTTAATTTTAATAAAAATCTATGTCAAACAAAGTATTTTATTAATGGATGGATATAAAACAAACGTACCTCGTATTATTATATACTACCAAAAAAACGATAAATTTGATGCAATAACTTACTGGCGTCTTATACCTACTTAAAATTGGACGCCATACCTTCGCAAACAACCTCTCAATTAATGAAAAATAACAGTAAACACTATGGTAATTAAAAACCTATTATGATCATTAGTTTAAAATGTATACTTATCAAAAAATAATACTTTGCCGTTCTTAGTTTCGATTTTGAACTAAGTATAAGTAACCCTTGCAGAAATCATCTAGAAAATGATTCAGAGCCTACTCATAGCCTTACTCCGGCTATGTATCAATGTCAACAAATGGTAAGTGCAAAAAACAGATATAAGTAATATTTGACATGACGCGTATATTTGTAATTAGTGTTACTTTCTTAATAGAATAAAAACCTGAATAAAACCTTAGAATAAAAAATTATACGCACATATTATGGTAAGCCTTTATAATATATTAAAAAATATTAAATATCATACCTACTTAAAACAATACTTTTGTGACTTACACCTTTTTTCGTTAGGGTCATAATTATAGCGAAGTCATCGGCAATCGTGTGTAACTGTGAATATTCACGCTACAACTCGCTATTAAGCGAAGATAAACTTATCTAATGAATTATTTACTGACATTTTGTTAAAATTAAAATATTGTCTAAAGCTTCCACCGAATAATAAACATAGGTGACAAACCCGGCCATTCAACTTCTGAAAAGATTGCAGGTCTTTAATTCTAAGTACCTACTTCTTTAGGTACTTATCAAGGTTGTCACGGAAGAAATTCCTTTTTCAGCGATAAGAGCGCGCCTCGTTATATTTACTAAACAAAGTTTATTTTTTTTAATTAATTATCGTCATATAAGTGTCTAAAAAATGAAATAGAAAATAAAATTAAACAGCTTAATTTTCGGAAAGTAGGTACACTGAATTTAAAATTAAATGTCGTCATGCGTCCCCAGGCTATTGGACTTCAGGGGAAAGCACCTTAAATATGGTAAATACGGTATTTTGCTGAAAGAAGACTTTATATGATTTATAAATATTAGTAAGTCATGCGTGTATTTTTTACTGTACCTATTGGTTTAAGCAGGTTCTTGTATCTTTTTAATTTCATTAAAATGATTGATTTCTCATTGTTCCTTTCTTTTAAAATACTAGAAATTATAAGATTAAGGTATTATTATTATTATTTGCGTAACGGGACTATGTGAACAGTCTCGTCTGCTCTTCACACTGCGACCTAGAAGATCTATTTAGTGAGTCCTCATCCTATGGAGTCCAGGAAGTTTCAGATTTTCCTTACGGCGATGTTCCTAATCTCTTTTTGATCCAGTTCATGTTTATCCAGGTGAGCGGAGCGCTTGTGCATAACCTGGGGGCAGTGTCACAGTATACTTAATCCATACAAAAATCCATATAAACAAGCCTTATAATTCTATCCCGCGGTTATTGAAGGCGCCGCAAAATTCCGACATTAACGCGTTCAAATATATAGGGCTGCGTTATAAACCTTTCAGCTTCATTTTATTTGTAGTTTTACATTGTAACCCATTGTTAGTGTCCCCACGAATCTAAATCGGTTAAGCGCTCTCTATTATTTAATTAAACTCCCAGCCCCTCTAATCCCTTCAATTGATTATCTTACTGACGACAGTTTGACCTCTAGATCTGTCATGCGATTTATCAGTATCAGTTCTAGGTAGGTACCTACGTAACTACCGAAGAACTCGGCCTTTTAGAACTATCATATGATTTTCATATTCAGTATGAAATAAGTACCTACCTACTTACTTAATACTGGAGGGTAGGCAATAAAACAAATATACTTACTGTGAATCTGCTGCAATTTTAATTAAATAAAATAGTTTAAATAATATAAAAGTTGAATACTTTAACATATTACGCAACATTCAATTGGACTTGACCTGCCAGCATCACTTTCCTAAGATTATATCTTACTTCACAATTTATCAAGATCATCACTAGTATTCTTTACAACAATGGAAGGCTTGAAAAAGTCTATTTTAACTATGAACGAGCGTTTTGGATCCCGGATGACAAACTTTAAAACAGCAACTGAATGAATCCTCTTCCCCCAATTCTTTGGCACGAGATTTTGCTGAATTAAAAGTCTTTGTTATTACTTTTATGCAAAATTTGCAAAGGCAAGTGGACTTTCTGGCCAAGGAGTGTGCAGGCTGGACATGTATAGCCGTCCCAAAGTTCTCTTGGTACATGGAATTTCGGAATCTGAAGAGGAAAATCCCATTAGCGCAATTAAAAGTGTTCTTATGGATAAAATGAAGCTGCCTGACTTCCCTCAAGACGATATCATCCGTGCTCATCTTTGTTATTGACTCGGAGGGTGCCCGCAGTCGCGTTGTTACAATCACTGACTTGGACTCCATCGCCCATGTTGAATCTACGAACTCGCCTGCACCTGATCCAATTGTGAAGACGAACAAAGCTGCAGTTAAAACTCGCCACGTAGTTAACAAATAGTTTTCGACCATAGTCCTTAGACGTTGACGTCACGTTTTGCTTTAAGAACTAGTTTCCATTTATTTATTTATATACTAGCTGCTGCCCGCGACGTCGTCTGCGTGAACGCTATGCAGCACCAAACGCACCTACGATTATAACACTGCTAGCGTGATAATATGTAGCCTATATGTTGACCCGACTTCTTAACTATCTTCATGCCAAATTTGAAGTAAATCCATGCAGTACTTTTTGAGTTTATCCCGGAAAGACAAACAGACAAAAATTCTAAAAACTATATTTTTTGTTTCTGTTTCGATTGTAGATCATACCCCAAGTATTCTTTTAAAAAAATATTCAATGTACAGTTTTGACTTTCCTACCATTTTATTATATGTATAGATCACCCCGCTTTAATTAATTATATTATTACATAGGAAATTAGAATCACCTTCTTATTCATAATTATGGCAATCAGCAGCTGTTATGAGTCAACAGAATGTTTTTGCCTAGAATCACATTTGCCTAGAATACAGCATATTGCAAATTAATATTATTTCATCTTATTTTCTTGTTAGAACTTTTTGTTGTTTTATTGGTTTTATTCTACTTAATTGAACTTTGTGTAGCTGGTAGGTTAGTATTATTATTTTGCCAGATCATTGTATATTTAGTATTTATTTTTATTTAGTTAGAGAGATTATATATTTATTTTATATTTATTGAATAATATTAATAGACATTATTTATTTTATAATATAATATTTTTGTACATAATATTTACGTACATACATCACAGATGGACTTGGACAGCAACAATGATAATTCCTTATTATATGGATCATGTTCATCTGGTGACTTGAACAGTGACTCAAGTTTTTATAGCACATCGCCTACACTCGATTCGGAACTCCAGTCCCATTTTTCGGATGTTCCAAATAATTTTAATATCGACCACATCAATGCACACAGTATTCCTGCTCATCATGTTGATATGCTTATTTCTTTCTATTGCCCTTGCCGTAGGTACTGTAATTCTGGCTAAAGCCTTTTTTATCCTCCAACATGTATTCGTTAATTACACACGTACAGGATTTCAATTAATTCGCAATGATCGGATTCTGAGAACTGGCGGTGGTGTGGCGATTTATCTCAAGACAGGCATGTCATATAACATTGTTGCCAAATTAAGTGAACTAACAGGATCTGCACTAGAGTATTTATTTTTAGAAATTGTGGTGTCTCATACCAAACTTCTCTTAGGGGTTATTTATAACCCATCGCTGCATGTTAATTATTTTTCTGACTTGGAAAACCTACTTGAAGATTTATCGCCACGCTATACTCACACTGTAATCATGGCAGATTTCAATACTTGCCTATTGAAAAACACTCATCGCTCCGCCAAACTCCGAAAAAAAAAATTCCACAGTCCAATCCAGTAACTTACATTTAGCTACATTAAAGGCTACACATTTCTTTCCTAATTGTGAACCATCTCTCTTAGACCTTATTATAGTCTCATCAAATAACTGCATTGCCAAATATGGCCAGTGTAGTGCTGATGCATTTTCCTACCATGACCTTTTGTATTTATCGTATAAGATCCGTATCCCTAAATTAAAGCCAAAAATTCTGATGCGCCGCAATTTGTCTGGTATAGACTTGAGTGAACTTCGCAGGGATGCTGAAGCAGTAGATTGGTCAGTACTCGATCAGGTACGGACTGTTGATGACCAAGTCTGTTTATTCAATAACATATTAACTGAGCAATACGATCGTCATGCACCAAATCGCCCTGTAATAATAAAACATTTGCCTGCGCCCTGGCTGACTGATGAAATTAATATTCAAGTTGTATTAACAACAAAACACAAATACTAATACAAAATACTTATATAAACAACTACAATATTCAAGTTGTATTTTATTATTGTAAGTATTTGTATTTTGTTGTATATTATTTTATTTAGTAAATTCTGTTAATTTGATTAGAAGCAGTCGTGAGGGTTTGTCAGAAACCATTTCGACACCCTGAAAATTCTGTCATCCACCAGCCAGCACTGGGCCAGCTTGGTGGATTACGGCCTAAACCTCCTCGTCACCTGGAGGAGAGACTCATCGGAGTTGTGATGACATGACCCAGACGAATGCATACAAGCATGTTCATCGCATACTGTGCGGGGATCGAACTGCGGCGTAATTCGTGCGAGTCCATCGCCACACAGCGGTCTTACCAAAACGCACACCTCAAATTTATCTAAGTACCTAAGGATATTCCACTCATTACTAAAAACTATAGTAGGTACAATAATCAATGAATGCAGAGCATTAAAAACTGAATTCACGTCAAAACTTTGGCTGAAGTATAATGTCGTCAATGTAAATATTCTCCGTATTCACACATATTTATTCTAAAATTTAAAATTCTTTATGAAGTAGGTACCTACTCAATCGATTTGAATATAATTTATATGGGACCTCTGGTATATCCTCAATCATATGAAACAAGAATATTCAACATCGATTAATAATTGTCCAAAAAATCGTATAAGTAGGTAGTAACAAAAATGCAAAATAAACATACCCACGAATTGAGCACTTCCTCCTTTTGTAAGTCGGTTGAAAATGAGTTGTGTATGAAACGAACCTCTTTGGTTGCCTCTTACGAAATTAAGAAAAAAAAACAAATGAACAATGTTAGGTGACATATGCATAATGAGCTGCTTTTACTCACATTATTGCATAATAACTTGATAACTATTGCATAATGAGCTGTTTTTATTAAAACACTACTGTCGGATATTTCCAAATAATATATGCGACTAGTTTCGGGATCCTTAATGCAGTGCAGTCTCAGCTTAGCCTATCCTCACCAAGTGTTTATTATACAATAAATATGAAAAAAAATCCGATTTTTGTAAAGTTCAATCTTGTTGCAATTTATCAGCATTTTTTGGATGTCAGGCCGAGAGAAGAAATGATTACAGCTATGACATATTGAAAATGGCGTACGCCATTGCAGTAGGTATGGTACTGAGGATTTACGAACCAGGAAAAACGTAATCTCCAGGTTATACTCTTTTTCATGCAATGGGAGATGTGATGTGAAATGTCGCAGAACTGCATTTTGTCAGTGAAGACAACTCCAATACGAAAACATTTGACGACCGGCCGGTGTAGTGGTATCATACATTGCTGCGGCGGCGGCGGATATCTGTGTGATGAACACAGATATTAAACGTGAAATCATGGATGTTTATATGTTTATTTAAGTTTATATTCTAATAAAAAAATATGTAGATATTTATTCAATATGTATGTTTATATATTTCTTAAGTAGGTATATCAGTTATCTAGTATCCATAACACAAGTTCGTTATGAAACTTTATTTGGGCTAGATAATGTTGTGTCAGGAATTTTTATTATTTTATTGTTTATTTTATTCATAATATAGTCGGATGACAACCTAACATTACTACCAAACAAATAATTCGCAGACTACTTATAGCTAAAATTAAAATTCCAAGAAAGTAGGTAAGTATATTTTTTTATTCTTTTAATTTAAAATATCCTCAAAGTTGATGTTTGGATAGTGATAAACTGATAACATTTGTCTTCCATAGCTGCGAAATAACTTCTGAATATCTTTCTTTAGTTACAGCTACGGTTTACATAATAGGTATAAGTTTTTCATTTACTTATAACTCTTTACGAGAAACATAACATTCTGAATAAGTGGGAAATTTATTGAATTTCTAACAAGATCTACTAATGAAAAATGTAACGGTATAATTTTTATGACAAATAATACATAATACTAGTTATGATACAATTAGTCTCGCACATAACTAATACTTACAAGTTTTAATGACTTATTTATTTAGTTAACTTTTTATGTACACACAACACATAATAGTAAAATTAAAGAAACACAAACTTATGTGCGGGAGTTGTAAATTACATCTCAGTGTGTACTGACAGACATGCTGCGAGAACATGGCGCCTTCAGAAGAGATATGATTACACCGACAAGATACTTTTCTAAGTAATTTATCTTTTATCCATAGCTTGTAAGTTCGGTTTAGAGTAGTCCTAATGTTACTGGATATGCGACTTGTAAAAGAAATCAGGGTGAACTCGTACGACCGCTTCAATGTCTGCCTCGCTTAGGGTTGCCAGCCATACTGTTTTTAACAGTATTATACTGTTTTTCACTAAGTACATTATACTGTTTACTGTTGAACAAAAGTAAAGTGTACAAAATACTGTTTTCAAGATAAAAAGCTGTAATTCTCGGAGGTATTCTAGTACCTACCCATAAGGATAACAGAAAAAATATAAAAAAAGAAACATTCAAAATTTATTTTTCAACTTTTGTATGAAAGAAAATGTCAAAATTTATTGATGACATACAAAAATTGAAAAATAAATATTGAATATTTGTTTTTTTCATATTTTTTCTGTAATCCTTATGGGTAATAGAATACCTCCGAAAAGGTATTATATAGGGTAAGCGGGACTCCCTGTGTATGTTTAAAACATTAAACAAATTGAATACTGTTTATTTTTCCAAAATTCTGTTTGATATTCTTTTCAGACACAAATGTATTTTATTTCTAGTTGGCAACTCTAGCCTCGCTAGACCACCCTTCATTAAAATTCATTCAAAATATTCGTCGCTCTGGCGGCTATTTGTTTCTTCTTTTACCAGTCTATCTTAGACCTCATTGTCACATAGCATCAGAAGAGATTGAGTTCAAACGTGGTTGAAGTCATAACTCAGTATGAGGACACAAAACAAAGAATTGATAGTAAAAATTGGCAATTGAACTCTAAATCTGCAATTACGAATTAAACAACATAATTCTACAGAAAAATATTTTTATTTAACTTGATGACAGTTAAATCCTATCGTTACAATTTAGTTAGGAACAAATATAAACAAATGAAAATTAAATGTATGTAAAGACAGATAACTATATAATAGTAATAAATAAGTTATGCGATTCGAACGCGAATTGCCTAAAAAATACTAAATGGATATTTATATTATTTGACAAATGTACAAAGTGTTCTTTGAGAAAGTTTTAAGTAGGTATATAATTTATTATACAACGTGGCACTGAAAGGACGAATGAATGAAGTACAAAACCTGAAAGTAGTATGTTCGGAATCTAGAGTGGAATCCGTTCCACCACGTAGTATAAAATGGGGTTCACATTTTCACCAAAATATGTGCATCTAAACTTTACTTAAGTCTAGGTATACTGGGTCTTTCTTCTAAATCTTTAATCAAGCTTTGTTACCAGAGACTTTTATTTGCAACAAATGCAAGAAATCATTAAATGGCTCAATATAACTTCGTAAAGGTATCTTTGCAAATATTTATTGTTATAATTTACATTTTTTTTTACATAAAAAAAATATTTTGTGTTGTCTGTGGTTTTGTGTCCTTTCATTGAACGGTATATACCTAAAGGTTTTCTCATCGTCTGAAACATACCTAATGTTAGATGTACCAAACAAAGCCGGGGCGGGCAGTTTGCTTGTAAACAATAAAACTTCCAAATAAATAAGTACATTACCAATTATGACTCAGAAAGGAAAGGGAAGCAAGATTTTCTCTGGTCAGAATGAAGAAAATTTTACTTCAGAAAAAATATTTTTATCAAATTGTATTTATTTTTTTCAGCTTGTAGGTACTCCGACTCAGAACCTCTAGGGCCGTGGATTTTTCCGGTTCCTAAGTATTCTAAAAGCATATTTAAGCGGTGATTATATCTCAAGCATACCTAAGTATATTGGCTGTGAATTCTCCAAAGAGTCCTCTCAAAAATCTACCCTAAAATGAAATTAAACTCACAAACCAATATGCTAAGATTTAAAATTGAATGCCTGTCATTAGTTACAATTTATGGTGAATATCATAGACACTTTAATTTACAGCACACGGGATTAAAAACCACTCGACACTTTAGAAATAAAAACAATTCAAACCAAAATAACGGTTTACCCGTTTGGGAGCTAGTATGCCACAAAAACACATGACAACCTTGTTTTGGTTTAAATTTAGTTCTTAGATACTTTGAAATACAATGTAATTTAACCTATAGGTATACAAGTATGTTACTATATTACCTACTATGTTTTTATTTACAATGTATTTATTTACAACAAATCTTATACATATAACTACACATACACTTTTATTTGCGAAAACTTGGAATTGGTGCATAGAAATGTATATTTTGTTTATTTTTAGTTATAAATCACTGTTTGTTTTCCGAATAAATAAAAATAAAAAATAAAATAAAATACTGGGGTGCAACAAACTTTAAATCTTGAAAATTTATGAAATAAAGTTCATATTTTCTAAATTCGAAGAACTCTTGTAAATTACTGCCAAAAAAGTATACGAGAATTAAAATCGTCGATCATCGATCTGTCATCCAAAATATGTTATCAACTGACAGTTGCCATGACAGCCAAAAACATATTATGCTTATCTTTGTGATGAAATACCCTACTGGCTGATATTCGTTACATAACTTATCTATTAAGTAGGTGGTGATATCGGATTAAAGTTAAGTTGATAATGAAATTTGAAACCCGAAGGAGGTCGACACATTTTAAGCTATGCCGTTTGTGAGTAATCATATTAATCTTAGTATGATTTTTATACTTACAGTTGCGTCTGTAATTGAAACCCTAAGTATAGAGCGTTAGCAACTTTTTTTAGTTTTTCTTAATCTTGATCATATACTAGTAACAACAATCTACTGATAGGAGAACGTGTCTTTAACGTTATCTATTACAATACCTTTAATAAATTACGTTCTTACCAAATTTGTTTCAATAAGTTTAAGATAATCGATTATTTAGTCTCTCATAAACCCATGACACGATAACGTATCAAAATAATCACTTATCAAAATAAATACTTACATCACATTCACTGGTCTACTCGTGCGAGTACGAAAAATCTTAACTATTTATTAATTACATTATTTATAAACCTTGTCCAGCGAATTTCAAACTCATGAACCATTTTATCTTTATTTGGAGCGGAACTGTAATACAACGAATTTAAAGCTAATTTCTTTAGCAGCCGTAAATCGGCATGCTTACTCGCTACTCCTACAAAAGTTACATAAAAATCATGTGACAGAGGATCGGCTTCCCAAACGCCTGGGTCGTCACTCGAGATAACTACAGGCAGACCTTGAGCTAAGAACGAAGCAAGTGGATGGTTTCTAGCATCTTCAACCAAACCTAAAACCAAATTTGATATTACATTTACTTCCAAAGCTATGTCATGTTCTATAACCTTTTTAAGAACACGTGGATGCTTCAGCAGCGCAAACGCATGCCCTATCCTTTTAACGCCAAGCACTACAGCGTCTATTAGATTCTCATCTGAATTAGTCCCGTACCAGTTAGTCTCTCCAGCATGGAAGAAGTAGTCAATCTCATTAGATGCTTCAAGCAACGCAGGCAAGAAGTCTTTTGTAGGACCTCCCATATCTTCTTGTCCAACCAAATCGAATCCAGCAAAGAAAGTCGGCAATTTCTTTTTCAACTCTTTGGCTGTTTTGAGGTAGTTCTGCACTGTTGGTTCACTGACAAATCTCAAAGGCGCGTAAATGAGCTTAGCTCCGTAAAAATCCGGATAATCTTCCATAAAGGTATCGAGCACTTGCTTCATAATTTCCGCGGTGGCTACAGGTCCATACACATTCCCTTCTAAATCATATAATTCAGGTAAGACACATCGTATTTCAATATACATAATGTTATCATTTCGGAAAGTTCTGAACATTTCATAAAAATATTTCTCCCAAACAGGCTTGTAACTCAGCAGTGGTCCAGTTGTTATGAAGTAATCTTGAAACTTACCCCAGACTTTATTTATATCTGTGTAAGTTTGTCTAGGATTACTGGTGACAATTGTAAAATGACTTTTCAACTTTTTGTCAAAATCTTCTACATTGTTAGAAGAGTATCTTGCATTTTTAAGCAGTTGCCACTGAGTGAGACAAGGAGAATTTGGTGTTTCTGAAGCAAATAAGAACTTGACTTTATCATCTTCGAAACAAACAAAAAGATCGTCTAAGTAAGTTAATATTAAAAGGTAATCTGGATTGACTAACCCTGTATCATGAGCATGTAGCACCGCTCCTTTAGGCATCATCTGTATAAATTGATACAAATCCGTTTCTTTAACCACATCCTTGTATTCAAAGAAATGTTTCGATAAGTTAAACGTAGCTGGACTTTGAAAAGACCTGTCCATCTCCATATCCTTTAAATACATAATTATATCATTAGCTTTTTGCTCATTATCATTTAACACAAGATCACTTCCAAGCATCATATTCATTTCTTCTAACAGAATTTTATTTCTCAATTCTTCGACACTTTCTAAAGTACGTTCTGTTAACACCATTACAGAGAGCAATTGCAAACACCACATTAACGACCACATTTTGTTATAGTTGTCCAATGAATAGCACTTATAGTCACTTATAGCAAGGTTATTTATTGCAAATACCTCACTACGTTTGCTATAAAAAACACAACGGTTAACAAAATAAATGAAGTACAGTGACTGACGCCTAGCACGCAATAACGTTATTGCGAGTAGCTAATTTGTAAGAACCACAATAGCAATGAGTGTGGATAAGGAGCCTTATCGATTATTTATTCTTTTTGTTCCTTCGATTTACTGCACCGTTCATGAATGGCTATCGTCATGAGTGATAGTACTAATAACGACTTAGAGAAATTCTTGCGTAGGAATGTATGCTTGAGCCAATAGATTTAAACATTAGTGTTTCTTTATCTGTTGATACCATGTAGGTACCTATTTATCGACCGGTTTACGTAAAACGATAGATTCTATATTAATATGTAGGTAGATGAAAAATAATAAAAGGTACACTAAAATATAGACTTTCCCTACTGCTTTTTATGTTTCTTATCAAAATTAGTGAAATTGTTTGTTTTTAGGAACTAGGTAATAAATTAAAAAGAAGTGCATTTGATAGCCGACATCTTGGGGGCTATGTTAAATCAAGGAAATCGGAAATCACAAATCACGAGACTAGATGTTTAAAAATTAAATTGAAACAAATCACTTGACTTTGGTGATAAGACATTAATCAACAGTGAGACCTTTTAAATCTACTGATTTTATGCGCTGTTATTTGAATAAAGATACACGATTCGTTCTCAACACATTGTATTCTACCAAATACTACACAGTTAATGGACTAAAGATAAAAAATAAGTAGTTAGTAAAACATACAACACTAGTACCTCTAATTCCCATTATGTCCATAACTCGAACATTATGTTACAATTACATGCATAACGAAGACATAAATAATAGATACGAAGTACCTAGGTTCTTTCAGTTTTAGGGATTCAACATCATCGTTTACATAAAATAAGTACAGGGCGCGTCCCAAGGTTATGTATGGGACATCAAGGGGAAGTAGGTACCTTAAATACCGTAGATAGGGTATTTTGTTGAAAGAAACCTTTATTTGATTTTTAAGTATTAGTAATTCTGCATTTTAAGATTTCCTAAGAATTATTTGCTTTGTTTGGGAATGGAATAGAATTAAAAATGAAAAAAAACATTCCCATTTTTATGATGCCAATCGAAAAAGTTGACAAAAAATTATAATTCTTCTTAAGTAACACAGTATTTTAAAAGAAAGGAATAACGAGAAATTATATAAGTACGTAACTGCTCAAGCCATACATACATAGAAGTTATACATAACTTCACGCTTGTATCCCGTATGGGGTAGGCAGAACACCAGAGGTAATAAAACCATCTGATGTCACGTTTGACAAACTTGAAGGCCTTTTAATAGAGGAGAGAGACTATTGCAGTGACAGGGGGTCAGCCTATCGCCCACAAAAAGCCTCCCATAACACCTCGGTCCCTTAACTGACTTTTACAGTATGCCCGGGAAGAGAAGCAGCTGGCACATCCTATGTTTTTCTTTCGCTACCAGTCCTGTATAGAAGCATAAAGCCAATAAAGTTAAAATACACGTGAAAAAGTCTTCTTTCAGCAAAACTACGATATTTAATGTACTTTCCTTTGATGCCCAATAGTCTTGGGACACTCTGTATACCCACTCAAGCGCAACTTTTAATTCGCTTATGATTTTCACAGCTAGCTGGATCACTTCACTTCACTTTAGCTGTGAAAACACAAATTCGTGATAGGTATCGATTTGTGGTATCGAATGACCTTATTAGGCGTGCGTGTAAAAATGAATAAGTAGTTTCTTTCTATGACAAGTCACTCAAACAAAAGTCATATGATATAAGTAAAGACTACGCAGAAGAACTAGGAGAAATTTCGGTACCTATACACTCAGAATTGACTAGTTTCGTTTCACAAAATCACACTGGAGGCGAACATTCGACCAACACCATACTTTCATACCATAAATACATACTTTCGTCTATGGTTATTATAACGTTATGAAACAAATAACTTAGAAAAATAACAAACGGAAGAAAAACAGATTTCGTTTCAGCTAAAACAAAATTCAAGTGTGTCTTTGGAAAAATTAAAAGTGTAAAGAAACTAACACGAATCAAATGTAGGTAGTTATCATCATCATCATTAACAGTCTGTAGACGTCCACAGCTGGACATAGGCATCCTCCAAGGTTCTCCACAGCGTCGCTCGGTCGCGCGTCACCCTCATCCAGCGTTACCAATATAGCAAAACTAAATTATTTGAATTTAAGAACTGGTGAACTCAATAAGCCACTTTCTAAAATAGTTACCTGTGTCACAGTAGTTTTCGCAATAAATAACTTGGTTTTTCGCAGACAATTCATTACTTGGAAACGAACTCGCGGGTATAGCTAAGTAAGTAATAGCTTTTTTTGATATTTTTGTAGGTACAAGAAAACACTATATCTCTCGAAATTTAAGTGCTACTCATCCATCAGCTTTGATGGAGTCGCAATCAGAAGATTAAAGGTGACAACGTCTGTGTGCATTCTAAAGTTGAAAATAATTCGCGATATGCAACCGCCATATTTTTTTTTTTGAGAACACGCACTGCACTGAGGGCGGTTCTGCCAAGTAAGTGCCACTTGAAGCCCCAACCCTTTGCACAAATTTCAACATGGCGGTATTACGTACGACATTCTCTTTTTTATTTCTTTGCATTTTTTGCAGTTTCTTTGAAAATGAAACCCTCTTTTTGTGTGTACCGCGTTTGTAATGTACACCAGTCGGGATTTAGTGGAGTCGAGGCGCACGCTAACTTACTGTTGAGTTTTTTAATAAAGTGTTTAGTGCTCTAAAACCCTTACGTGAATAAAATTTTGTTTTGTGCCTTTTGTAAAGAAATCGTATGTTTGAAAAGAAGTTATACCTTTTATAAGCTAAACATTGAAGGTAAGTAAGTAAGCAGTTTTAAACGTTAAAAAGTCTCTTGACGAGCAAGTGAGGAGTTGTTTTGAAATCTATCTGTAGTCTATACGTCTAATCATTTATCGGTAAATCGTTAACTTTCGAGTTGAATAATATCCATTTTTATACTAGTTTCACGAAAGAAGTTTTGGTCTAAATCCGGTCAGTATTTTCTTCGCACGAAGAGGTACAAAGATTCAAGAACACATAAGTCACCTACACACTAATACAGGGTCTTTAGGTCGGTCGGTAAAAAAAAACTTATGACCGTAAAAATTAATAGGTATACATAATATTATGTATATGAATTTACGGCGTTAAAAGCTGGGGTTCGTTCCTTTCAATAGTTTCACATTTAGGTAGGTACACTTCTAAATTGTCTTTATTTTCTTTGAAAGAAGAAGGTATGAACGGTAGTATTTAGGATATTCGGTTGGAAGATGCTAGAATTTGAGCTGTTTTCATAAAATTTATTTATTTAATGTTTACTCGGATAGCTCCTTATTTTCTTAAGCGGTTTTTTAACAGGTAAACTATTTTTATTATTACTTGGCACTAGCAATACCAGCGATTACCAGCAGAACCTAAGTCCTGTTGCGTATAATGTGGATTTCGATAATTGCAATGTGAGATATATTGGTGTAAGTACTTAATTATAAAATAATACTCAATTTATTAACAACAAATTGCAAAACGCGTGATAAGGCGCATGGCGTGCGTAGGGCGGAAGCTGCGCGGAAGCGTGTGGACGGTAGACCCATAGAAATTTGTTGTAGACTAATCATCAACCTTAGGGTGACCATAACGTTGGTGATTTTGCTATTTAAAATTATTAATTTGACTACTCAGTTGTAGATAAATTCAACATCAAAAAAAATATATACCTATGCAAGTTAATGACTGACCAATAAAGTAGTCAATCACATCAACAGCTTAAATGACATTTAACAGTGATTGAAATTTATACAAACTGATTGAGGATAAAAGCCGGCAAAAATAAAAAATAGCACCACAGTCAAAACAGGAAAAAAAGTAACAAATTATAGTTACGTAGATAATTCAATGTGGATTGACGTTATTGTTAAAAAAAATGCCACTAGGATGTGACCTCAGTTTAGCAAAAGTGGGCCATTAAAAATATAAAAATTCTTATACAAAAACCGTACAGTGAATAATAAATATTGTTTGGTAGGTACTAAAATTATTTTTAAAATAGGTTATGTTATCAGAATGGTTGAAGCACAGTACAGTAATTCTATAATACAGTAATTCAACTACATACAAACGGACGAAACGCGAGCTATACCTACGCAGCTCGATCTCGGCATGCACTCGGAATGCCGCCAGTCGCGAGTGTCTACATACCGAGACAATTGTTGATTGAGCTTTACGTTAATATGGGGATTGTTTATACTTTAAAACTTAATAATTCATCTTTTCGTGCTTCTCAGTCGAGGCGCATGTATTTTTCGGTCGCTAATTTATTAGAACGATTTGTTATTGAAACGTAAACATTAACACAAAACGTATTTTTGATGAACACTTCCTATTCAATTTACAAAGTATTTTATTTGTTTATACGAAAAAAGTATATTTGCAGTCACAATACTAAATGGAAGTAAACACAAAGCAGGCATATGTAATTTAAACGCTGAAGGCGAGCAGCCCTATCACATGTGAACGGACCGCGGCGGTGTAGGCATTTATTTAAAGATTCGACCGAGTTGAATTACTGTAGATATCTGTACTGCGGTTGAAGTGTGCGATTAGATTTTTTTATTGTTATAAAAAAGGCATACATAATTGATCTGAAAATGTAATGTAACAATTAAGTAAATATTATTTAGGCAGTCAATGACACACAATGGCTCGTAGATAAGCGTACTGTAGAAATTGCTGAGATGAATACGCCGGAGATTTTTTATAAAGTGTGTTTTATGAAGGTTCACAATGTTTATTTTAATGATTTTCACGTGTGACACAATATTCATAAATGGTATTTTGTTATCGTTATAGTGGCGTAGATTGCATTTTTAATAAAAGAATAATAGTTAACCGCGATCAGCAAATGTAATTAGAAAATCAACAGTGAACGAAAAAAGCATAGAAGAGTAAATTCAAACAAAATCTCTTAGAAAACGACCTTTGTTTTCTTTTAACACCTAGTTGTTTTCTTTGAAAATGATAAAAATGTAATTGGTTTATTTGTCAACGCACGTCGCTCATTGGCTAGACAACACATAGTAATAATAACATCATTGGCCGTAGAAACGTACATTTGCGAACATTTACGAACCTGATAGAGTTGTCATAGTGGACATTTTATGTAAAAGGTAGCAAAGCAATGAAAGTTATGAATATTTTTACTACGCATATTTTTTTATGATTAAAATAAAAAGATTACGGTAATAATTTGACGACCGGCTGGTGTAGTGGTGACATAGATTGCCTTCAAGGCCAGAACTGATATCCCGAGATAGAGATCCCACAGATATTATTATTATCCGTCAAGTCAAGGATGTTTATATGCCTATTTCAGTAGGTACGTACTTATATTATTTTGTAATAAAAAATATATGTGATGATTATATATAGGTAGGTATAAGTATGTGTTTATTATCCAAAACACAAATTCTCCAAGAAACTTAATTTGGGCTACATATCTAATGTTGTGTGAATTTTATGTTTAAATGTTTTATTATTTTTAATTTATTTTTTAAATTTAATAATTCGTTTGATTATTATCATTTATCAATTAATTTAATTAATATAATTCTAAAATCTGTAGAACGATTCCAAATGAAGTCTTGGCTAAAGATTTTACGGTTATTCTATCATCCGGAACCATTTTCTCAACTTTTTTTGACATATTCATCTGTAACGAAAGTTATAGGCTTCCCTGTGCGTTGATAGTCTTCATAGGTCGATTTATTTTAAAATTTAAATTCAGAAGCCCAGTAAGCGACTATTGATTAGGATAAAGCTTGATCCCCTAATGTTTTTTCAGGCAGAGGTAGGTATATCATTACCGTACGTTGTTTGTTTTGTCCATACTTTATTGTTATTTACTTTTGTAAGCAAAAAAACGTATCTTGCAACTACAATGACTAAATTAAGTGAAACTTTGCATGAATAGGTACTGCCAGATTGATATATTTAAGAAAATTAAAAAAGATAACATCCAAAAAGGCAAATTGTATATGCGTGAATGAGATCTTTTTGATCCACCCTGAAACACATTTTTTTCGAGAAAATAATAAAATTTGTGATATTAGGTTCTTTATTTGACCTATGTTACTTACCGTATATGGGTCACGTTATATTGTAACATAGGATGACAAATTTTGGTTCACAAGTACTAATTTTTAGTAAATAAAAAGTATATTTGTGAATGTAGCTTTTTGCTACATTTGACAGGCAGTTAAACATATGCCTTTTTTAAATTTGCGAACAGAACGCACAAATGTGTTCGATTTCAAATTATAAACATTCGAAAATTTACTTAGTTCATCGGGCGTCACACCATCCCCGTAGAAATAGTTGTCCCAAGTTTATAAAAAATTGAATTTGGTTTGGTAGCTTACGGGTCTGTATGCACGTTATTACTTAATCTTGCATTTTTATTATGCAGGTGCGATCAATTTATAGAACATTTTATAACGCAAATGGGCTTTGTTTATATTTTTACAATTGACAAATATGGTCCATGATATATGCTGCCAACTACGAATTAGACACGGAAACACTCGAATCAACAACATAAAACACACAGACTTACATCTACATAGACAACGCAAATGCATGTAGTTCGCGTGTCCGAACCCCGACCAAGCGTCAAGGTTGGTCGCCGCTAGATTCAGTCGCACGTATGTATGTCTGTTAGAAAATCGATATAGCAATATAGATATGGTTCTTAATAATCGATTTCATCGGCGGCATCAGTGTCTTTGAATCGGTTTGTATTTTATATCACAAAATATCAACTGTGTGTGACGTCACAGAAGGTGTTAAAAAGTCGGCACGCTTGGTTTCAATAGAAATCGTGACACTTGCGTCATCTAAGTAGATGTATGTCTGTGATTTTCGTTGGGCCATTTTCGAGCACTAATTACTCTTCCATGCTTTTTTCGTTCACTGGAAATCAAGAATTGATATACGAGATTGTTTATATGTATAAGTATAACTAACAACTTATACAGTGCATGCTTATCTAATCCTTCTTTCTTGGTGGTAGGATCCCTTCTGGGTCCGCCTGGCTAGCGACCACCCTTTATATAAAGTCTGCCGCCAAATGTTACCGCTCCGGCGGTAATGTGTTCCGGCAATATTGTATAAAGAGCCAGTTCCTTCCTAAACCCGTGTGCCTTCATCTTCGACCTCATCGTCACTTACCATCAGGTGAGATTAAGGTCAAACGCGGGTTTAGTCACTTATAAAAAAAAAAAATCCACTGTCAGAGCAGTGTGATGAATCAATTGAGAATCAACGGTGCATTGTAATAACAATAGATACTTTATTGAGAGCTTTATGTTCCATCGGTTTGTGTTCCGCCAGTGCAGTGACATCAAAAATATACACACTTCTATTATCTCAAATAACTCCTTAGTAAGAAGTCACCTGGAATACGCTTCTACTGCATGGAACCCTGTTTACGCTACCTATATTGATCAATTGAGAGAATCCAGAATAAATTCCTTAAGAGATTGGGTTATCGTTATAGACATTCTACTCCTCAACTATAAACTCAACAGATACGTCGTGAACACAGGGACCAGATATATTTGTATAAAATTCTTAGGAATCATGTTGATTCTCCTTTCCTCTTGAGTCATATTTCATTAAGATGTCCTAATGCAAGTATCCGCTCTAATGCAGTGTTTTCAACTCCCTTTTGCAAAACAAATTAGGTATTTAAAAAAAAAATTTTTAGTAAAAGCTTGCAGCACACATAATAAGCGTTACCAAATTATAGATATAAGTATTTAATACTAATACAATCGACTTCATTAAATCTGTAAAAAAAAAAATGTAACTCTCACCTAAGTAATACGACACGATTTATTGTTTAAAGTAATTTAAAAATAAGGTTTATTAATTTAAATTTTAGTTCAGTAATTTAAAATTTGGTTTAGTAATTTAAAATTTAGTAGAGTTAAAAGATCTCCTTTATTCACAGAGCTAAATTGAAATTGTATCAGATTAGGTACTATTAATATTATCTCATTACGACTTTTAAATTAAAGTTGGAAACTATTTTGGCTAATGAAATATTTATTGTTAAGTAATATTTTAAGCTGTTTGTTTCTTTAATAAATAAATAAATAATGGATGTCTGTCTGGGCCAGGGTGTCACTTGATACCTGCTGCGACTATAGAGGCTAAAAGTGGCGAAATGGTCTCGCGTCCTGGGCCATGTCTTATGTGGGGGGCGCATGGAGCGCAATCCGGGGCTCGCGAGTAATGCAACTGGCGATACCGTGAGCGCCAATTATTTCGGAGGATGTACACCTGGAGGTTTTTAGTGGGTCGGTCTGGTCTTCTGCCCGATCATTCTCACATACCCCAGCGTTCTACTTTGGGAGGACGGGGACGTGATAGCACGTTTTCCTATAGACAAAAAAAACTTGTCAAATCACTTTATGGGATTTTCTTTTCCTATTTAGAGTTCATTTTCCGGGTACACTATTATTACCGCCATCAATTAAAATAAACAAGATAAAACACATAGAGTTCAGATGCGTAATATCACAAATAATAAACAAACTTAACGTTTAAACTCAGCATTTTACTTTCGTATTAGTCCGGTTATAATCCTATATTGCTTAAGTTTTGTCTTCTAATATCGACGGTAATAATTTCTCATATTGACAATGCATCGACTTATGTAGCCCTCAAATATGTACCTAAGCTATATTAGAACACAATGCCACAAAGCTGGACTATGGGAATCGTAATTTATAGGTACGCCCGTATGTTTTTTCAATAACGGTACAAAAAAATATAGGATTATTTGCCGGTTCGGTTTGTACCTTATACTTGGTATATATTTGTACTTGGTATTTGTAAAGCGTAGATTAAAAAAATCACTAAAGTATGCATCAATAATAACATTAAACAACATTTGACGAAATGTTTGTGTTTCAGATAATTTAATAAGACCACATGCAGAGATATCAAGTATCGCATCAGTATAAGAATTGAAACAGTAATTTAGTATTAGTAATAGTATTAAAGTAGTTGTTGTTGATATCTTGTAAAAGGCTTTTTTAAGCTGATTGTCTTGCGTTTAATTTTATTTTACATTTAAACTCTCCTTTCAAACTGTGTTTTTAACATGATCGTAAAAGGAACTGACAAAATCAGACAAAGGTATTTTTAAATCACACCATTGATTTAATAAATATAAAATGGCATTAAGAACAATTATATGTATAATCAAAGTGTATAATGAAATACCTACTTACTTTAGAAACATATTTTAAAATGATATGAGGTACCTACAAATACTCATGTACATATTAAATGCGAATTCAGTTCAAGTATTTCACTTTACTGTGCTAAGTCAATTATTACGGTGGTCTCCTTTTTATTGAGACCAGGTTTTCCGCACTTAATGTTTCGGGTCATGTTAAAATCTTATTGGGTACTAGTCGAACTGATTACTCTTAAAGGAATAAACCGGGCGTTGATATTTTTTTCAACTGTTAGGTAGGTACATCCTTACGCCTTTATTTTACTTGGTAACTTATAGAATATAAATATAGAATATAAATATTTACATATAGTAGTTTTCACATCATTTTTGTTTCTATGAAAGAATTTATGTACAAAAATCAAAGTTTGTAATAACAATTCCAAATTAAATTAATTTTATTAAATAGGTACCTAGGTATAACACAAATAAAATATTTATGATAAAAATGATATCTCCTATAGTCAATTCTAAGCATCTCTAATTAAAAAATAAATGACTTACTTACTGTTTCTTGTCTTATGTTTCAGTGTCAGGGGTCATTGCGCCGGGGCAAGCTACAGTGTTCATTCGACATCTGACGCGATAATACGCGGAATACAAGCCGTACGTCATAAAATGTTGTTTCTAATAATCGTGACTTTGTTTGTGAGCTTCTGTGATACAGCTGATATCCAGGAATACATGGTTCAACGGGCAAAACTAATAGCTAATGATTCCTCACTATCAATCGGAGGGAAAACCACTCTCAATTCTAAGGAAAGCTATGTAAACAAATGCCTTATGCAACACAAGTATCAAGAAATAGATTATGATTTTAGCAATCCGCAAAATTACAATTTTTCACGGCACTTCTTTGAATATAAACATCTGATCCCTAAATCTAAGGTATACCAAATTATCAAAGATATGCCTAAAGGAGGGGTTCTGCATGTACATGATATGGGAATCCTTGGCCCAGAGTATCTACTGAACCTCACTTATATGAACCACCTATATGTTTGTTTTGACAACGATTTGCATTTAAAGTTTGCGAATAAGTCCCCAGAGGATAAATGTTTGGGAACTTGGTTGCTCATGAGTGAAGCCAGAAAAGCTGCAAGTGAAGTAGAGAAATTTGATAAAGATTTAATGCGGCACTTCACGATAGCCGTTGACAAACCCGACGTCATGTATCCAAGTATCAAAGAGTCATGGGAAGCATTTATGAAATATTTTGGCACTGTTGCACCATTGCTCTCATACAGACCAGTTTGGGAACAATATTTCTATGATGTTTTAAAGAAATTAAGAAACGATAATATCATGTACGTTGAAGTAAGAAGTGTATTACCAAATTTGTATGAATTAGACGGAACTACGTACGATCCATTGATAACCGCAAAAGCTTACAAGAAAGCCATAAAATCGTTCGTTAAGGACTATCCAGACTTTTTTGGTGCACGCCTTATTTATGCACCAGCAAGATTTGTTAATGCTACTGAGCTGCAAAATTATATACGTACAGCCAAAATTATAAAGCAAGATATTCCTGATATTTTCGTTGGCTTTGATTTAGTTGGCCAAGAAGATTTAGGACGACCTTTAATAGATTTTGCTGATGAACTTCTTGAAGCAAGCAATGACTTGACTTATTTTTTTCATGCTGGCGAAACTGACTGGTGGGGGACTTCAACGGATTATAACCTAGTTGATGCCATTCTTCTTGGTGCAAAAAGAATTGGGCACGCGTATGCTTTACCGAAGCATCCCTTGCTTATGGATTTAGTGCGTGAGAAAAACATTGGTGTGGAAGTCAATGTTATCTCCAATGAAGTTCTATCCCTAGTTCGTGATATAAGAAATCATCCTTTGAGTGTGTTTATAGCTAATAATATTCCTGTAGTATTGTCAAGTGATGACCCAGGTGCCTGGGGTGCTGATCCTTTATCATGTGATTATTATGTGGCGTTTGTTGGTGTTGCCAGTAGAATTGCAGATTTGAGACTGCTGAAAACTCTAGCCTTAAATTCATTAAAATACAGTGCTCTTGGAGAACAGGAGAAAAGTGTAGCTATAAGGAACTTTAATGATAAGTGGAGCCATTTTATAAGGAATTTTGATTGTAAAAAATATGGTGTTTAAAATAAATTTAATTCTTTGGTTGGATACTTTTTAAGTGTTATTCTCATCGCTGTATCCTGTTTCATATAAATATACGAACATTTTATATACTAACTAATAACAAACAAATTAACAGAAGTGTACATACCTACATCTAAGTTTTACCCCCGAACGTACTTTCTACGTTCACATTGAGCTAGCTCATGTAGGTCCAGTTTATCTAAAACAAAAAGGTATTTATTTCTTATTTCGATGACACTTTTAACAATACATATATACGAGTATATAAAAGAAATAGATACATGCAAACATACCGAAAACCACATTTTCTCTACAACGTAGATCTGAAAAGCTTACATTATTTTGCAAACAAAAACTAAACTTCAACCCTGGGCCGCAAGGTAAAAAATACGATGGTACTCGACAAGATACAGTGAAGTATGGATATTGTGACAGTGCAGTGGAGCCTCAGTGCTGTGAAGTTTCAAGTGCAGTGAAGTGAGTCACTCTCGAAAATGTTACGAGGATGCTTGGCTGTAACGAACTCATTGTCTGTATACTGCGGGATATTTCCTATCTGAAGTTATGTAAGCCAGGACCTGAACTTGAAGTACATAAGAACTTATATAGGATTTGTTCACACAATAAAAAAATAGCACAAACTGAAAAATTCTTTATTTTTTTTTGTTTTGCCTGCCAGCAGATGCTTACTTTTTGTTTGTTTAATTAGCTACAAAGAGGTTGAAATGTATTCTAACTTACTTGACCTCATTTGTGCATTCCTCCCTCCACCTTACTCGTATTACATAACTCCTTACACTTTAAATAGGTACATAGGAGTGTAACGTGTAGTATTTGTCTCTTTACAATTTTTATATACAAAGGAGTGTCACGCAGGTGTGTAATTTTTTTTATTTAGTAGTAAATTGTAAAACTCCTAATCGAGGCTCTAAACCGGCGTCTGTTGCTAAATGAAGCACACGAACCATTAAGCCATCTTAGCCAGGAACATACATATAACTATTTCAGATTAGTAAAGAAGGGTGGCCATTAGCCAGGTGGACCCTAAAGAGGTTTTTCCACCAAGCGGGACCACTGGGATTAGTCGCCTTCTACGACACACTTATCCAAAGGCCTATAAATAAATAAATATTTCTGACACTCACACAACATTATCTAGCCCAAATTAAGATTCTTAAAGAACTTGTGTTATGGATACTAGATAACTGATATAGGTACTTAAGAAATATATAAACATACTTATTGAATAAATACATATTTTTTATAAGAATAAAATTAAATAAACATATAAACATCCATGACTTGACGACTAATATCTGTGTTCATCAGACAAATATCCGCCGCCGCCGGGATTCAAGAATAGAAGGCAATGTATGTTACCGCTACACCAGCCGGTCGTCAAATCCTACTTAATACGGCTGATTTTTTTTTAAATAAGTAGGTACAGTATAACCTGGACCACTAACTAAACATAGTCGTACTTTTTACTCCGAAATTTCCTAGGGATCACAATCAAGTAGGTATATTATATGCGATAGTGTTAAATTATACACCTATAGTATATTTAAAAACTATAAAATTCGCTTATAAGCTATTAATGAATCGAGTAAACATATTTACGTAGGTATACAGGGTCCGCTTATAATACCTAGTCAATTATATTTTAATAGCAGATAAGGTCTGATGAGTGGATCTGAATTTCGAAAAAAAATATTCTTTCTATTAAATTTTTTTTATAAATTAAAATTTCAAAATTCTTTTCTGTGAGAAAAATTTGAGATTAATCTACAATGTATGACTGCATACAATTAGATGGAAACGTTTTTATTAGGTACTTGATGTGTAGTCAAAAACTACAGATCAAACTTAAATTTTAATCACTTAGAAGAATTTTGAAATCTTCATTTATGAAAAATACAAAAAAAATGTTTTTTTCGTAATATGGTCCTCTCATCATTCTTAATGTGCTATTAAAATATTATTGACTATTATAAGGCGATATATTTACGTGCTTCGGAGGGCACGTTAAGCAGCGGTCCCGGGTGCTGTATACTTGTATACAGTAGTCGTTAGGGTTTGTCAGAAGCCATTTTGGCACCCTGAAAATTCTGACATCCACAAACCAGCACAGGGCCAGCTTGGTGGATTACGGCCTATACCTCCTCGTCATCCAGAGGAGAGACTCATAGCCCTGCAGTGGGCTCATTACACGGAGTTGTGATGATGATGACGTAGGTAAGTAGGTAGTATTTGATTCAAGTATTTGTTTGTGCCACAAGCGCCTAATGATAGTGATATAACTACTCGGATGACAAAGTAGGTAGGTACATGGATGTTTTTTCGATTAAAATGAAAGATTGTTAATACCCAAGGTATAAGTTATGTCATTTTTAGGGTTCCGTAACCAAAGGTTAAAAAACGGGACCCCTTTATCACAGTACAGATATCTATAACAGTAATTCAACTTCATACAAACGGACGAAACGCGAGCTATACCTACGCGAGTCGATCTCGACATGCGCTCGGCATGCGGCCAGTTGCGAGTATCTGCATACCGAAACAATTGTTGATTGAGCTTAACGTTAATATGCGGATTGTTTTTACTTTAAAATTTAATAATTCATCTTTTCGTGCGTCTCAGTCGAGGCGCAAGTATTTTTCAGTCGCTAATTTATAAGACCGATTTGTTATTCAAATGTAAACATGGTTTTTTTCACACAAAACGTATTTTTGTTGAACACTTCCTATTAAATTTTCAAAGTACCTATTTTATTTGTTTATATAAAAAAATGTATAAGTATTTGCAGTCACAAAACCAAATGGAAGTAAACACAAAGTAGGCAAATGTAATTTAAACGCTGATATGGCTATATCACATGTGAAGGGACCGCGGCGCTGTGGGCATTTATTTCAAAGAGGCCGAGTTGAATTACTGTAGATATCTGTACTGTGCCTTTACACTGTCCGTCTGCCACCAGGCTAAATCTCATGAATCGAAAGTATTAGTTGAAATTTTCAACGATTTCTCACACAACAAACATGGTCCTTATGACCTATGCGAGATGTATGTACTTACCTATTGACGTATTTGAGAGTAGAAAAGGACTTTAAAAAATTCAGCACCCTTTCAAGTGAATCCACAGATAAAAAAATAGAGCTATGGATATTGTAACGACACGCTTTACCCATCGAAGAGCGATTTTAATTGGCAACTACAATATTTCTACTAGGTACAGAAGACAGCAGATTAAGCGTTAAAAAACTTTTAAAATTCCCTTACCAATTTTTAACTTGATATCGAGGGCTTAGAGTTGAGATTCAATTACCTACAATTGACAGATTTGAAACGCTTCATCTGCTGCTTCTGTACAATACCTATCTGTTTCCTGCAGTTTCAATACATAATCAATCGAGTTGTCTTTCAAGTGTGTTGTTCGCATCATGTGACCATTGTTTGCATTTTCTATAGAATAAGTGAAGAGACTGGGTTTAAAGTCATGCTAATTTCTACCCTTTCTGCACGGAATTAAGGTTGTTAGTCAGACCAATAGTTGGACATTTCTAAATAAAAATAACTCTGCTTTTATTTATTGTCTAAAAAGTAGATAGGTAAGTAAGTAATTTAACTTAATTAATATCTATTTAAAACTTTTTCTGTATATTCTTTGTTTCTCAATGTAATCCTACTAACATAGGGGTAAGTCATTTTAGTTATATAGACACAAACAAAAATGGATTCTCATGGCATGAAGCAAATGATATTTTTTTATTATTTATATAATTATCTTTTTAAATCTTATTGTTTAGGTATAAATCTTATTAGGTATTATTATTTTTTAAACTTTTTGATACTACTTCCCATTGTCATAACAAAATTGAATCTAAAATGCTTATTCAACAACTGTAAATTCACCCACTAAAAAAACTATTACCTATCGATCTAATGTCGAATGCACTGCGGCCCTAAATACAGACTATTTCATAATCTAGTTAGGGCAACAGTAACATAACATGTAGGTAAACATAACGAATTAAGCCTAACTTGTTTAAGCATGAAATGTAATATACATTGTATTCTCAACTTGGCATGAATAAAGAATTATTATTATAAATCGAGAAAAAAGTCAAACTAAACAAAGTTAAGTAAGATGAACTGAGAAATTAAATTTTAGCCTGAAGATTGAAGATGCTAATTTATAGTAGTAGTACTTGTTCACTAATTACCTACATTATTTGCCAACAAGTATGAAATAGCAGCCTATTAAGTTCACAAATGTACGTTTCAACGGCCAATGATGGTATTGTTACTGTGTGATATCTAGCCAATGAGCGACATGCGTTGACAAATAAGACCAATGATATTTTTGTCATTTTTAAAGAAAACAACTAGGTGTTAAACGAAAACAAAGGTCGTGTGCTGCTTTTGAAAGAGATTTTGTTTGAAGTTACTCTTTCCTAGCTTTTTTATCTTTGTTTCACTGCACGTATGTACCTATGTAAGTAGGTACATGGAGGTAAGTAGATATTAGAACATTGTTTATTTATGTTACCGGCCATCTGTAAAATCGGGTAGGTATTGTATAATTATAATATTTAGGTAGGTAATGTTTAGAAAACCTAAAACGTGTACCTATATGAAATATTATTTATTTTATCACTTTGTATAGGTATTCTATACAATACCGAGTTCACGGTATTGTATACTATGCATTACCTATCTAGGTATTGACCTAGTTTATTTAATTAAGCATAAGTATTATTTTAATAATGGCGCTTCGCCGGCCGCTACTGCGACATCGCTCGATTCGCTCGCTCGACTCGCGCACTAATAACCATAAGTAATCTAATAATAATAAGTAATCTAATTACACCTCCTCGCTACGCTCGTCGTCGCACCTGACTGTTCCGTCCAACTACATTTTTCGGTACCTACATGTTTCAATTGCCCGTCACTTTATTTATATTGTCGGCAGAACGGCAGGTAATCTCTAGACTCCCTTGGAATTGTAGGTATTCATTACCTAGGTATTGTATAGAATAATACTTGTATTATACAGATTGCCGGTGACATTTATACTTCAAAACGACTGGTCATGCGCTACTCGCATCGAGCTTCATAAGTAGGATTACGATTACAGTCCGGCTGCGGCCTTAGCCCTTCGTATCATTAAAATTTATGATCTGTAGGTAAATTTTAGATACTGAAGGAGAGCACTCTGTACTCGATTCCGATCATAATAAAAAAATAAAAGTAGGTAAGGTAAGGTGAGTGGGGGAAGATGAAAAACGGGGTAAGACAGAAAGTCAAAAATAACACCACATCTAGCAGAGTTTTTTAAGTGTTTGTAGCACTGTTTAAGCCGCCATTTAATTTTCTCCTATGTCATGGTCAATGCTTGAAGGTTATTGCAAAGAAACATGTTTTTTTTTACAAAATTATACAATCTGACTTTTTGCGTGTTTCTTCAAGTATTTTTATCTTACCCCGCATCCTGTAACTTTCATTAAAAGCTAGGTACAACTGATTCTTTTGGATACTTAATAATTACTTTTTATTTACGTTTGAGTTATTAAATAGATTTTTCGCCATTACTCGTACTGTAGGAATTGACACAATTTTCTATCTTTACCCATTACATTTTGATGGGGTAAGATGAACATATCGATTTTCGAGTAAGATATTTGGAAAAATATTATGCTACCAAATATGACAAATGTAACATAATCAGATTTTTTGTTTGTGGCTGATTTTGCCTTTAACTTTTATCATCAATTTTACTTTAAACAATCGCTCAGCAATGTTTGAGAACATCCACTTCGATCTTCCCCCGGTGGGGTAAGATTGAAATACAAAAATCAAAATATTTGTCTTGTCTTTGCTTCCTTAGGCGTTTTGACGCTTGAGCTGTTATTTTGTTTTCAGGGCATTACTTTCCATAGACTAGTATTGACCAAGAATGTATGTCATTCTCTTAAACGATTTTAGAAAATACTTTGATTTTTCCCCGTCACCTTACCGTCTTTCCCCTGTTTTATTTTTGTCCATTGCAAATGATGCTTGGAGCGGTATTCATTACTTTATAGATTTAAATGAAATTTAACAAACTAGTTGAAAAATATACTGTCTGGTCGTCATCCACAAGTCATCAAGTTTAAATTTTGATTAATACGTAGTGTATCACAAGGACTCAAAAAAAACACTACTCATCTCATTAAAAAACCGTTCGATCTTGCCCCCACTCACCTTACTTAATTTTTCACTAGAATTCCCTATAAATAAATACTACTATGTTACTATATTTTTTTTCTTTTGTAAACAACAGATTTTTGTACCAAATAAACGTTTTACTTACTTACTTTCCATACAACTGAGTCAGTCGCGGCACGTGACCTGGCACGCGGATCGCTGCCAACGCTCGCGTAGCCATGCGTTGCGTAATCAATTCTTAACTTCCAGTTAAGTTTACTCAGTAAATAATTAATAATTATTTATGCTTCGTTGTACACAAAGATAAGGAATATTTATACAGGACAATTTTAAAGATACAGAGCAAAATAGGCGGCCGTATCATTCGAAAGATGATCTCTTACAGCAATGTTTTATTATATTTTTTCTCTTCGTGTATGATCTCAAACTATCACGTCCTTGAATTTCAAAAACTTTTCAGCTTTACTGCTTACTGAAAAGTTTGTTCGCTTCTTCCTTTGGGTGAGGCGCGATTATTACCGGTCTGATAAGATTTTTTTTTAACATTCGATAGCCTAATTCTTGAGGAACTTTGTAGGCTATATTTTATCCAGGAATTCATACGTCACGAGATCAAAAGTTACGCAGGTAAAACCACACGAAGCTGCTACAATCTTATCTAATACTAGCTTTAGCCCGCAACTTCGTATGCGCTTAACTACCCTTCTCGTGGAAATTTCAGAAACTATACAACCAGACACCCACTGTAAGAACCTTTGTACCAAGTATCACACCCATGCACTCAAGGAATATTTTTTTTCATACAAACTAAAAATCATATATTTCCCGTGCCCGTGGGAATTTTGGGAATTTTTTTTCGTAGCGCAACCAGTCACTCTTTGAAGAAACTTCATGCCAAGTATCACATCCGTACACTCAAGGAATAAGATTTTTCATACAAACTAAAAAGTCCAACCCCTTCCCGTGGGAATTTCGGGAATTCCTTCCATAATACAAACACACACTTATTGAGAAACTTTTATATCAAGTATCACATCCGTGCACTCAAGGGATGGGATTTTTTCATACAAACGAAAACATCATATATTTCCCGTTTCCGTGGGAATTTCGGGAATTCCTTTCATAACACAACCAGACACACATTGAAAAACCTTTACACCAAGTTTCACATCGGTGCACTCAAGGAATAAGATTTTTCCTACAAACTAAAAAGTCCTATATTTCCCGTTCCCGTGAGAATTTCGGGAATTCCTTCCTTAGTGCACCCCTACATCTCCTAAAGAATGTATGTTCCAAATTTCAGCTCTCTACTCACAGTAGTTACGGCTGTACGTTGTCTGTCAGTCACTCAGTACCTCAGTCACTCAGTACCTCAGTCACTCAGTCAGTAACGGAACAGTTTTATATATATTGATTGATGATTATAAATTTTAAAATTTTATGGATCACAGCGCAGCAGAACGTCTCAACAAATTTTGATGAAATTTTCCATACCTAGTGATAATGTACAGGCTGAAATAGCATACTTATACGCTACTTTTTATCCCGTTATTACCGCGGGATTCGAAACTGCGCGGGTTAAACGCGTGAAACAGCTACTATATGTAGGCAGCTGTAGGTAATGTGTACGAATGTACATTCGTTTTACATTTAATTACTTAACTTATATCTTCTCTACGTAACTCAATTCTCAACTACCTACGCATGCCCAGCATTCGTTTGATGGCATTGTTTTTATGTTAGGTATATTTTTTTTTAATCACATTTTAGCTCTACGTTTCAGTGTTTGAAAACCACTGGACAAGGGTAATCGGTCCGATTGTAATTCATACCGTGGTAAGTATTTCACTGCTAACAGTCCCTAGAAAAGTCTTTGCACGAGTCTTGCTGAACCGCCTTATGACGCTTTCGTATACATCTGTTTTTTTGACCCTCTGGCTTGTACTACTTACATAAAATCGGGTGTACAGAGAAGTTTGTGAGACTTCTAAGACTCCTGCATGTGCTGACGCAGTGCTGCGTCTCTGTTAACGACGAACAGTCCGATTTTTTCCGCGTCACCTATGGGGTAAAACTGGGGTGCATTTTAGCAACCACACTCTTCGTGTTATATCTGGCAGTTGTAGTCCGGGAGGTCTCACAAACAACAACAATAAAAAGTTATGAGCAATTAAAATATTCGAATTTGATGAACTGAGTGATCCTTATAAACGCATGTAGGTACTATCCCAATGCACACTGTGTTCACAAACTACGTTGAAAATTTGTACAACTTTGTGACTATAATATGGCATTAAATTAATTTCTCCGCATTGCTTCATTCACAAGATTTTGAGTTCTATTTTATAGTCAAAGAAAAATACATTAGGGTGAGCATATATTACGGGTTTATTGGAAATTGAAAATCTGTCTGGATATCTGTTTTTTTTTTAATTGATCTACATTCGTTGTTTATTTGCATATCAATATGTAAGTTACGCATAGAGTAGAATGTCAAAAAAATGTTATGCGACTTTAAAGTTATACCTCCTCTTCGTCACCCTGAAACATAAAGTTATAATATTTATAAGTTTTTGCATTTAATAACGCTCAATTATTCTTAAATCACTGAAATATGCTAAATAAAATCATTACCCGACCAGGACTCGAACCTGGGACCTCTCGTTTGCCGGACTAGTGCTCTTCCACTGAGCTACCGTGGCCTGGCTACAAGCCATGAAATCATACTTTTTTGTTTTTACGTTATATTGCTAACGTAGCTCTATCTAATGGATAGCTTTGCAGCTACACCAGCTAAGCTACGTTAGTCTTCAGGAGTAGGTATAAAATAGAAAAAATGGGAACCCAAATTTAATTAAATGACAACAAAATGAATGAAGTCGGCAAATGTATTAAAAAGTGAAAAAGCCTACGCCATTTCCTTATCGTTTATGAGATTTTGAAAATAGAAGATACATTTTCATACATCCGGATTCCGGACCAACTGCAGTCAACGGCCGATGACCTTGCTTTGGCTACCCAAACAAGATCTTTTGAGGAAGCCGAACTATTTCTGCAGCAGTCATTGGAAGAGCTTAGCTTATATTACCACAAGAATGGTCTCAAACCCAACCCCTCTAAAACGCAATCATGTGTCTACCACCTCCGAAATAATCAAGCCAACCGAACTCTCAAAATCTCCTGGAACGGAACCCCTATAGACCACAATGACAGCCCATCCTATCTAGGCGTTACACTAGACAGAGCTCTAACGTTTAAAAAACATTGCAATAACACCAAGCAAAAAGTCGGGTCTCGAAATAACCTTCTCCGGAAATCAACATCAACCACATGGGGCGCTTCAGCCCATGTACTGCGTACTACAGGCCTAGCGCTTTGCTTCTCTGCGGGCGAATATGCTTGTCCAGTGTGGCACCGATCCGTCCATGCCAGAGAGGTAGACGTCGCATTGAACGAGACCTGCCGGACGATCACTGGTTGTCTCAAAGCTACCATGGAAAATGGCAAGCAAGAGGGCGATGACAGAAATTTACTTTTTGGTGCCAAACCAGCTCACCAACGTCTGAAAAGCCGACGCAGCTTCCTTCAAAGCACTGAGGCACTCTCCAATCGCCCTGAGGAAGCTCGGTGCAAACTTTGGAGAGACAAATATAGCCCTCCTGCTGAGTGCCCAGGCCCAGCCGAACAACTGCCTGCAGGACATGACATCCCCTGGCCTATCTGGAAATCACTTAACCGCCTCAGGACCCAAGTAGGCCGGTGTAAGCTCAATATGAGTAAATGGAGCTTCACAAACGCAGAAAACACCCAGTGTGAGTGTGGTACTGATCCACAAACAATGTCACATTTGCTTGCTTGCCCGATGTGCCCAACTACATGTACATTAAAAGACCTTTGGGCCGCAACAGATAACGCAGTTAAAGTTGCTGAACACTGGGCCAAAATAATTTAATTTTTATTATGTTGTTGTATCGATACGAAGAAGAAGAAGATCCAGTTATTACGAAAAAACCTGTACCTATAGGTATGTATTTAATTATTTGCCTACCTGTAAAAATATCAATACAAACAAAAATAGGTCAACTCATCTCATCTCTGCCCTTTTTTATATAAGCCCACGTGACGAGTCTCTAAAAGTCTCTCCCTAGGTGAAGAGAAGGGGCTGCAAATTGGGTCGCATTAATAGGCATGTTTTTAAAGTCGCATAACATTTTTTTTTACATAAACTCTTCTCATAATGTTCATATTAATATGATGACAATAAACAACTAACCTATTATAGTAAAGCTGAACAACTTATTTTTTTACATGTTTTATTGCGATTTTGAATTAAATAAAAAAAGACAAATATTTACTTGCAATTTCCAATAAACCTGTAATATATGCTTACCCTACTGTTTTTCTTTGACTATAAAATAGAACTCAAAATTTCGTGAAGGAAGCAATTCAGAGAATTGAATTAAATGCCATACTTTACTCACAAAGTTGTAAAAATTTTCAACGTAGTTTGTGTAGGTACACAGTGTGCATTGAGATAGTTACCTACATGCGTTTATAAGGATCACTCAGTTCATAAGTATTGGAATATTTCAATTGCTCATAACTTTTTACCTATAAATATTTGTAGTGTGATTTCAATTTGTACAATTATATTCGAAATTTAACTTTTAAGTGAAAGAAAAGATTACGTATTTCGTAAACCTACATCCTTGTATCTGGATCACTCAATCTAGGTGCGTCAGGATTGAGTGATCTTATAAAAGCATAATAAATTCCTGAATTTACCTTGTGCTACACAGCTAAATTTTTTGTACAAATCGTGTACAATTTTTTGATACGAAAATTTCTTCCACAGATTAAGTATTTGCGGAGATTCAGCGTGTAAACATTTTGCCAAATAGGTATCTGAATTGAGTGATCCACATTTTTGGCAATATCTTCAATTCCTTAAGAGTGACAAATTTTTGGATTTCCCTTATATTTTACAAATTTTGATTAAATGACGTTTTGGTTATATTGAAATCCAAAAAAAAACACTCAATACAGATGCACATCGCCCTAGTGCTAATCTGCATCATTATGCGGATTTTTATGCACTCACGCGTAGTTGCGTTATGCGTTTTATTTGTGGGTTATCCGCGGCGGTTCTAGCTCATTTCATTAAATCCCTTCCAAAATCAGGCAGACTGCGGGACTCGGTGTGCCATACCTTGCAACTCGCAGCGCACACAGGCGCGGGGATGCATACTTCTATTGATGTTTCTCCGCTTGGGCGTGTGTAAAGTACATAAATGAACTTTATCTACCTAAGTATGTTGGACTTTGTGTGTTTCCTATACAAACGGAGATACTTGCAACGAAGAAACCGTGCTACTTTGCGTTGTGTTGGGGAGAGTGTCGCCTTATAACACAGAAAGAAAAATAATATACGGAATAGTGTGAATAAATAAATTAAATGAGCTGATATTTACTCGTCATACAGGGGAGAACCTCACGGAACTGGAGTCAGCTCAAAAGGGTTGTGTTCAAATATATTTTTATTGACATCGTATATTGAGTTCTACAATAATACTTGGTTACTACAGAAAACATCCTCTTAGAGACTTACAAAAAACTTGGGATACTCTATCTACCAAAATGATTTTATCAAATTTTAATTTACTTTGACATGACATATCTCATCCTTAATACCAGAATAATACATAACAGAACAGCATTACAAGTATCATAGTTACATGTGGTATGTCCCAAAATATTCACCATCATCTAAATAAAACTACTTTTTAACCGGATTAATCGCGTATAATTTATATTTTACATTTTAACTAGACGTTTCTAACGTAATATAACGTAAATATAAATATAAATTATACGCGATTAATCCGTTTAAAAAGTAGTTTTATTTAAATTATGAATCGTGAAAACTTAAGACAATACTATTCACCATCATCATTAGAAACTATCAATATATATAAAACTGTTCCGTTACTGACTGAGTGACTGAGGTACTGAGTGACTGAGTGACTGACAGACAACGTACAGCCGTAACTACTGGGCGTAAAGAGCTGAAATTTAGAACATACATTCTTTAGAGGATGTAGGGGTGCACTAATGAAGGAATTCCCGAAATTCCCACGGAAACGGGAAATATAGGATTTTTTAGTTTGTATGAAAAATCTTATTCCTTGAGTGCACCGATGTGAAACTTGGTGTAAAGGTTTTTCAATGTGTGTCTGGTTGTGTTATGAAAGGAATTCCCGAAATTTCCACGGGAACGGGAAATATATGATGTTTTAGTTTGTATGAAAAAATCCCATCCCTTGAGTGCACGGATGTGATACTTGATATAAAGGTTCCTCAATAAGTGTCTGTTTGTATTATGGAAGGAATTCCCGAAATTCCCACGGGAAGGGGTTGGACTTTTTAGTTTGTATGAAAAATCTTATTCCTTGAGTGTACGGATGTAATACTTGGCATAAAGGTTCTTCAAAGAGTGACTGGTTGTGCTACGAAAAAAATTCCCAAAATTCCCACGGGCACGGGAAATACATGATTTTTAGTTTGTATGAAAAAAACTTATTCCTTGAGTGCATGGGTGTGATACTTGGTATAAAGGTTCTTTCAGTGGGTGTCTGGTTGTATAGCTTCTGAAATTTCCACGAAAAGGGTAGTTAAGCGCACACGAAGTTGCGGGATAAAGCTAGTCTCCAATAAAGATTGTGTAGATACTTTTATTATTTAAGACTTAGCCCGCGTTTCAATCGCACCTGATGGTACCTAAGTAAAGATGAGGCCGAATATGAAATCACACAGGCCCAGGAAAGGTTTATCTACAGGTTTATTGAGTGTTATCCATTTTGAGAACAAGTGAGCATAGATTTTTTGAAAATATAACAAAGTCCCTTCAGTTGTAAACACACTTGAACATCATCTCTATATCATAAAGGAGAGCATATCTTTTTGTCTGTATGTTCTGAGATAATTATATAAGATAGGCTATTAAACATCACAATACATTGCCTACAAGGAGTACAAGCCAAGCTATTACTTTTCTCAAGAGATAGTGAAAATATTGATTTGAAAAGGCTACCTGCCAAGAAAACAGAAACTTTTAGCATAATTTTATTGTTCTCACCTAAATTACATAAAAATAAAATGAAAACCTTTTCATAGCATAATTATTACCACTACAACAAAACTAACAGCTTTTGCATTGTTATAGTACGTAAAAACTTCTTTCAAAATATACTTAGGTATATTTCTTTAATTATAATTTATTCTTAAAAAATATATTAAATACATCTATGAATACATTATTGTAACACTTCAATGGAATATAACAATGTCTAGACAACAATGAATAGATTAATCTTCTCCGGCCGGGACAGCATCCTCTAATCTTTTTATGTATTTTATACGTAGCTCTGTCACTCCGTCTCCTTTTAACTGGTCCTATAATAAAACAAAATTAAAGTTCATTAATTGTTCATTGACCAATAATTAGCAAAAACTTTATAATATTATAAAACTTGTCTATTCATATACATTAGCTAAGGAAAATTATAATTTCAGCAACCAGCCATTGATAATAACCAACATACTATTACTGCCAGTATCACACGATGAGACTAGAACAAGAAAGTTATTACAAAGAGGGATGTTACGAAGCTTCAACTACGACTCCGTTAAGTAAGAACTTCCAATTATTATTGCACCTTTGGTTCCAACTTCGCATCCGACACTTTTAAATTGGACGTTGAAGCATAACATAGCGGTGGCGGTGACCTGCGTCGACAGTTATGAACAGGTTTATACGTGTCGCACAGGGAATACCCCTGACCCTCCGATATAGTTGCCTCCATTACATCCCTGATTACTACATGCTATCTAGCAACAACTTTACCAACACATTAATGATAAATTTTTCAATTTTCATACACATGGAATTAATTACAATTTTACTAGCTTGTTATTTAACTACAGTATTTCAGTTTTAGATATTTCAACATAATTTAAAGTAGGATTCTAAAAATAAAGTTACTATTATATTTTATGGTTTGCTCATTCTCATTATTTTTTATCTTATAAATTTAAAAGTTCAGTTGTTTTTACCTGAACGAACCAGCATTGCACATCCAACTGAACCATCTGCAATGCTCCTCTAATTGCACCCGGAATCAAGGCACAGTACTTCAGCCCATTGTTAGGCATCTCAACCCACTCGCTAAGTGGACATGTATCCCAAACCAAAGAGAACTCATCACCAGAACTACTCCAACTTGTTACTGTGGGCTGCATGTTAAGATACAATCTAAAAGAATAGAGAAAATTGTTTTTAGTTCAGCATCCTACTAATATTTAATTAAGTAAGTATATTCATTTATTATAGGATAAGGATATGACAATTATAGGGGTATTACATGTCTATGTATATGTCTACACATGTGAAGGCTATTCCAGTCAAAACTGAAAAGGTCCATCACTTCATTATTATTTTCTTTGGCAAAGCATGTCAATATGGAATACATAAATACATAACTCCACACCTGTATCCCTTATGGGGTATGCAGAGACTGTAAAACCATCTGATGTCACATTTGTCAAATTTGAAAGTATTATAATGGTGGACAGACTTTTGCAGTGACAGGGGGTCAGGCTATCGCCCGCAAAAACGCCAGTAAAACCTCTGTCCCTTAACTGACTGTTGCAGTATGCCCAGGAAGAGAAGCAGTAGGCACATTCTGTTTTTCTTTTGCTCCCAGTCCAGCATCAAAGTTGAAATTTTCAATATGAAACTTTCAAACTTTCTAGGGATATTCACTATCTTGGGATGGAAGCCCAGTATCTAGTAAAAACCTGTTCCTAAAAAGCATGGGATTTTTCTCCAAAATATATCTATGTATTTGCTAACAAGCAACTTTATGCTGATGCTATTTCACAGACATGCTTGCAACTTGTAGTTTCTACCATAAAAATTGTTATTACAAATATGTTATTATGAAACAGTAAAAGTTATATTATTTTCTTAATAATTCTTCAGAAAAAAAACTGTAGGTAAGTAAAGAGTATGATATTTCACCTGAAGGCTTGCTGAATTTTATCAGCAGTTTCACGCATCTCTAAACATCTAGTGGATGATGTTCGTGCTAGAAAATCTTCGATTAGACGAACGCCCATGTTATACCCTATGCGCTCCAATTGTTTATTAACGTCATCTGCATTTTCAATCTCTTTCAACATTTGTGATACCAGAGCACCATAAGTAAGAGTAAGTAACTCCGAATTCTGAAACATCAAATCGAGGTAAGTCAAATAACGCAGTTAAAAAACATTGTAATAGCAAATTATGAAAAACTCACCACTTTTTTGGCATCAAGACGAGACGTTTGTCTGGACATAGCGCCGTATTAATAAATATATAACCACAATATTTAGCAGATTAACATACACTAAATGTGTGAATGAAATTTAAATGTTTGTAGAATTTCAATTTCAAGATTAATTAAACCTTTTCAGTTCAACTGATATTGTAAGTAAAATCATAAACAAACAAACTCGTTCCTCGGTCCTCGATTGACAACTGACTGACTGACAGACCGACAACTATCATGATTTGAATGTTGAATGAATGATAACCCTTCGTGTGGTAAAATCCCGCTCCGGGAGACAAAAAAATGTATCTAATAATGGCGGATGTCATTTTTCAAATTAGCGCGTATGTGGCATCGATCCCGCTTCGGGAGAGATAATTATGTTGCACTTCTGGCAGCCGGTCTGCTCCGGGAGAGTAGTTAAGTGCTTTTTTATGCATGGATTTAGGCAGCTAGTATGCATTCTGCACTGTTCTAACGTATACTAAAGAACAAAGATAGACTAAAGTCCAACAGAAATCTCAAGGCTTAGAATTCAGTGAATATTCTTTATTCTTGGAGGCCACTGGATCGGCGGGCCGGCCCTCGATAAAGCCCACATTTAGTAATACTCCTACTGCTTAAAAATTGTATGGAGTAAAGTGATGTTATGTCTGTATGTTTTTAATTATGGTACTTATTGTTTTGTAACTAAAACGCAAATATCAACGAGAAAGAGTAAAATTTATGAATAATGGTAGATTATGTATCGAAAAATGGAAAAAAGCCATTACCCTATCTTTGATTAACCAAATTGTTTTAATTTCACATTTTATACATATTTACCGTATGTAGTATGATAGCGTAATTAATCAAGAATCTGAAATGTTATATTTTATTACGCATATAATACAGAAAACCATTCAAATTTTAGTTTTATTAAACATCGAAGACTTATTAAATTGTCCTTCTTAGGCATCTGCCAAACATGGTATTATTTGCAAAATGGCGGCTGCCATAGTTAGCCTTTTGTTTTCTCTCCCGGAGCGGGACAGGTGCCAGATGCGCGTACAAATGATTTTGAGCGCGCCAGCAGACGAAGGGTTATAGAACATAAAGAAAAATAAAGTATAGTCCAACAAGGATATTTTGGCGTGTGGCTGAAATTGGAACTAACCACAATCTTGGGAAATGTCACTTCATGAATTTTCACTACGCTTATTTTGTATGTTGATTTCACATCATAAGTACATACTTATTGAAAATGCCAATAAGCTCCTATAAAAGAACAATTTCCATGGGAGTAAATTTAACCCCTTGCTGCTTGGATTTTCCTATCACTACAAGGACATATAGGTAATATAGTGTGTTAGGGTTTCGGTTTCCGATACTTCACCGACGTATAGTACCTACGCCAAATTTTATCGACAAATTACTACACAAAAAAAATTACTACTTACCCCTCTGAATGACAGCCATTTGAAAATTTAATAACTCGTATTTCTAAGAGTTCACTGAAACTCATTTTTTTATGTTTTTATATTGCTTCTATGTTTAAAATTGGTCCTATTTAAAAGATTATGATATTTTGTAGCATATAAAGGAATTTTTTTTAAGAAGTAATGCAAAATTGTCCATGAAATTCTTTAATTTAGCCGAAAAACTTGGAAAAATTTCACTGCTTTTTTTAGTTAATGTCATAGATGAATATAAGCATAGACGATACAGTTAATATGAGATAGATGGGCAACTTGATTTTATTGGCAAAATAGAATAATACCTCAAATCATAGATGGCGCTAGTAACTAAATTTAATTCCAAAAATGACCGCTAGACGGCCTTAGTAGATAAGTCTCATTATAAAAAAAAAAATTTAAGGTAAAAATATCTTATCCTGTTTATCACATTTAATAGAATTTTAGTATGATAACTGCTTTAAAAAAATACAGGATAAGATATTTTTAGTAATAAAGTGGTCAAAAATAAAAAATAAACGAAAATCTTAATTTTTTAAGGTTATTTATTGTAAAGGTTAATATTCAAAAGCCTCTTTCATCGCTCCATCTTCCTCATCAAATTTTGTCAACTGTCCATTTATTATTCGGTTCACCCCATTACAGCAACTGTGAATCAACATTTTCATGGAGATTTTTTTTATGAAATCGACCAAATTAACCTTATGACTTACAGCAAATCATACTTAAATCACATGCACAATCACTGTATATTTACACAATTTTTACAGTGATTTCGCTTTCCCGCACTTTTGTTGCTGAAGTCTTTTAAGTTGTTAGTAAGTCGCACAAGTAACTTCACGGCCAAATTCACAGCGAATTTGTTAAAATAATCTAAGTCTTAAATAAAATGGCGGAGAAAACACAAAACGCAACAGACGCTCACGCACACGATAATTCATAGACTATTATAATAGTCTGTTGGCTAGTCTGTCAAAGTCAACATCTTTTCCGGTTCCTGACGAGATATTATTAAATCGGCTATCCCAGCGCTACCTAGTTAATAACAGAAGAAATAACTTACCGAAAAGTTGTAGTACGTCATATCCTAGATGGTGCAGAATTCAATTTCATTGACACTAGAGTTGCATAGGCCTGAATACAAGTACTAAAGTATAGATGACCGTCTCGCGATTATTGCACTTAAGCGCCATACAGTATACACTCTAGGAACCTTTTTGACCAAAACAACCCTAGAATGCAGCCCGGTTCTGAAATTCGTAGTACCAGTTATTACTATTGTGCAAACTGCGCAATACTAATAAGTTGAAATAAACTGCACAAAGCATGATGCTATGCGAGTTGGGAGTAATGAAAAAATATGCATCTCAGACAATTATTTATTTTGTCTTAATTATTTGTGTTTGATATAATAATTATAGGCCATAGATTTGTTCGGGTCGTTTTCGTCAAACTCAATGCTTTTGCCACACAAATTGTCCACCTCCTTGCACCAGTCACTCAAAATCAATGCAACTCCTTTTCTTAACTCACTATCTCACTAGAAAAGCAGCATCCTATGTAAAAATATCACTTCACAAAAGTAAAATCTTTGATTTGAGATCGTAAAAACGCGAGGAGTGAACACTATACTCAACGTATTTTGTAGAAAACACTAACAAAAGAATTCAGCGACAAAAAACACACAGAAAAATAAGCTAATGCAACGAGTGCAAAAATTTGATTGGTTGAATACTATACTATAAATACGCTGCCTGGTACTATACATATATCGATATCGAACGCAGAAAAAATTACAAAAAGTTCCAGTAGTGCCCGGCGCGTAGCGCTAGTAGTAATAGAATTTTGGTATTTGAATGGAAGACAAACTAGCATGGTTAATGTGCACTAATTAAAAAACCAGCCCCTTAACTTATCCTTTTTTTTCATTTAATTTGTTCGCCAGGAAATATGCTAATAAATAAACATCACATTAATATTGTGATTTAGACGGATTCGGTCAAAATTACAAAAAAAAAACGACTATTACGTTGTACGAGTCAGATATCATTACACTATGTGCGAGTGTGTTGCGGTATTTTAAAGGATATTTAGGCGTGAGTGAGTAAAAAAGTACTTCTTATTGTTCTCATTTAATTAAAACGGTTTCTTCTTCTAAAACTTTGCAGTAATTACATTAAATGTAGGCGGTTGCCCTTAATCCGACTTGTTGAGTGGCTCTTTTCGTTTCGTAGTTCCTATGCTGCCGTCATTATCCTATGTAAGAGATCCCATTTAGTGTCTGGATCTTCTATTTACATTTTCTGTTTCATTGTTCCCCATAAAAAGAAATCCAGTGGAATTAAATTCGCACAGCGTTCGTACCGCCTCTTCCGATCCATGACGAAAATGTGCACCCACGCAAGCCCTTACGTTTCGGAAACAATCTTCTGCGACTCCATCTCCAGAAGACCTATAGCAGATGAACTAAGAAACGATAGAGCAATAATATCAATATGTTATTGTTTTTTTAATGAGCCGTCAGAAAACCTCTCATTGAATGGGGAGTTTTCTGACAGCTCATAAAAAATAGTTCAAAAAACCTCTATAGATGGTACTTTTGAAAAGCCGAAGGCGTTAAGTCTGTAAACTATAATGTAGGTAAGTGGTATCTATCATCTATGGTTATTTTAAGTTAAATTTCTGATACAGGCGTCAATTAATTTATTTTACTTTTAAAAACGCAGTGTGGAATAAATGGCTATATGACAGACAAGACTTCTATCGAATTACTTAATATAGAATCGACTTCTATCGAATCTATCGAAGCCTTTTGTACTATTTTGTTTTTTTTAATGAGCTGTCAAAAAATCTCTCATTGACGTCTGTGTCATAAATCGAACTTATAAATAACCATAGATGATAGATACTACTTACCTAAATTAAAGTATACAGGCTTAACTAATTAAACTATGGATCACTGGTCTGAAAATAAACGTTTTATTATTATTATTGTTATAAACGCCTTCGGCTTTTTAAAAGTGTCATCTATAGAGGTTTTTTAAACTAATTTATATGAGCTGTCAGAAAACTCCCCATTAGGTATAAAAGAAATATATTTTGGAATGTGCAAAATACAGGTGAAATGTGATCTCATGATGTTTCTTTGTAGTTTCAGCAGTATTTTAACTGGTAGAAACAACAAAAGCCTGCATTTTTAAATTTAAATACTCGTAAACAATACACGACAGTCGCCAAAGAGTGACTAATCGTCAAAACGTCAACGTATTCAAGACTCGAATATGATTTTTTGCTTCAGTTTCTAAGTAGATCCTGGATTCTGGTTCATTTGTATTCTCAGGATTCTGTAGAACATGACAGGTTGGGGCTATGTATTTATTTTATGAAATAATTTTATTTCTGCATTGAATTCAAAAATACTGATAATATATTTAGATATTTAATGCAATAAACAACCGTTTGAATCACCAACGAATTCAAGACGGGGACAATAAAATAATTTAAATGACAGTGATAATAATATATATGACAGATAGGGTTGTATCTTAAGCAGAACTTAAACGATTACAAATACCTACATTATTACATCATTATTTTACTTAGTGTCTGTGCTTCGTGTGTTGTACAGTATCGTATAATCATGGTATAAATACTATAAATAACCAATCAATAATTTATTAATAACTAACCAGAAAATAAGTTAAAAAAATGTTCATTAATCCCAGTACTTCTTTCCATTATGCTATATTAAATCTTCATAAGATAGTAGTGAAGGTAGCGAATTAAGCATTTAATGCTTTTTGCACTATAGGCAGAATTATTAATGATTTTTTTTAACTAAAGGAATATTATAGTCATCTTGTCATTTCCTAGAGAGAGAGTGATTGATTGAATAAAACTACACGATGATACGATGATTTTGGTAAATTTGAACCAAATTGATCGTGAACCCTAAATTCAATGTAAAAAAATTCTTTAAATTAAATAAAATTATCAGGTAAAAAATATTCCATGAATAATTTAAAAATACAGATACCTGTCTGTGTGCGTGATTATTATTTTATAGGTAAAGGGTTATAACAAAATTGTAAAGTTCAATGTAAGTAAAAAGATTAAACTTTTTGTTATATATTTAAATTTGCCGCGAAAATTTAAGAAACATTGAATCATTTCGCATTCCATTTCAGGTATTTACTATGGAAGATGAGCAGCGCCGACATTAATGAATATATCCCATCAATATTAAATCCAAGAACATTTAAAAAACAAGATGGTGATTTCAGTGTTACTCAGGTAAAGCAACAACCTAGAATATATACAAAAGCACCGACACCGACAAAAAGTAAATAAACATTGTAATGTCAATAATTAAAAAAGGTCGAGTTTTTTCGATTAAATCGCATTACTTGTAAGTATATATTCTTTGAAACAAAATACTTTGATCCCATATTTATTGGTGAGTTGTGTGTTATGGGGTACTAACTTGTTCAATGATTATGATAATAAGTTAGCTATAAAGCAGTAGGTATATTAGGTATAATGTCATATGATTTTGAACTATAAGAAGCACTTAATGAGTGTTTATTATATTCAGCACATTGGTGGTTACAAGTACAGACTTTAGTAGGAGCTTTGCTTGGTGATCTACCTATCTCTAAAACATAAAGACAGAAGGTGTAAACATTTTACTTTGATAAGAAAGTAAAAGTATCGAAAATATGAATGAACCAATTGTATATCATTAGATAGATTTGGAAAAATTATAATCAATTTAACGTATAGATGATAGTTCCAAATTAATATAGTCGGCTAATGAAATGCATAATCATAAAATATTTGAAATTCTCTCAGCAAAATATAAAGTCTGTATGATCCATAATGGTAAGGGTATTGTTCCTTCTGGAGCTCTATAATTTCTACTCGAGAAAATAATGATACACATATAATTAATTAATTAATGTTTCATATGTCATAATAAATTTTATCATATAAGTAAAAACTAAATACTTGTTAGGAACAAATATGTTTACATTAACCACTGACGAAAGCTCAGAATTAATTTCACTGAAAAAGAAGAAGATCCTCAAACTTATAAACTTTCTAGGAGATTTATAAACCTTTGTAGGATTCTAAACTAGACATAGATTCTATTATTCACACCCACATTGTTGAAAATAAGACCTATATTATTAGAATACATTATATTCTGGTGGTTTTTCAATACATTTTATGTGCATACATTATAATATATCAAGCACTTATATACCTTATGTATATAAAATTAAACATTAAGTGTTTTATACAAATTTTAATCTCTATAGTAAATGTTCAGTAATGTTTTGAGTTGGCTTTTGTAGCTGAAAAAATAACAATATTTAAAAATAAATTTTTAGTGACTCAAAATCGTCAAACCTGTTTATTGTATAACCTTAATCTCTTCTGATTGTAAGTGAAGATATGACCAAATTTAGGTTAAGTCACCTAGTTTTCATAAATTATTAACATTGAGAACCACCAATCAGCAATCTGGCCCGCCAGCTCGCTTATTGCCTAAACCTATTTGTCACTCAGGAGAGAGACCCAAACTCTGCAGTTGGTTCATTAGAAAGGATTATGATGATGAATATTGAGAACTCTGGCCATATACAAGATTTAGTATGATAGTCACTAGTCAGTAGAATCCTCAACTTTTGTGATACTTGTAGCCCTATAACTTATTTTAACACAATTTTAAATTTAACTTTAAGAGCAAAGGTAGAAAAAGTTATAAAAAGCTCTATTTATATATTTTATTTTGATTTGTAGTTTCAACAGCCAAATTAAAAAAAAATGTCAATTCTTAGCCACACTACATATACAACTTAAGGGGATTGTATGTTTGGTGATATAGTTTATAAGTAACAGTAACATAAATTTGTTATCCTTATGGTTTGGCCGAAAAACAAGTTCAAAGTTTAGTTTAGTCTGTTAGCTTTTGATGAAATCTATTTGATAATAGATGGCGTAAAAATAAAGTGATGGGTAACTAAGATAGATATGGCTCAAGTCCTGTTTTAGCGTAAATATTTTGTCGTAAAATAATTAAATAAGTTTGTATGAAAGTCTATATCAGCACTGATCATGCTAATTCTTTTACTGTATATTCTATGTATGGTATAGAAGCTAACCCTTAAGTTTTATCTCTTCATTCTGTTACACATTGTATAATAAGAACTTGTGATGCATATTTTTCTTTTTCCTTGTTCTAGAATTCCATTGTAAGTCGGTGTTCCCTTTCACTGAAAAAACCTAATGTGAAGTCTTCCAATGTTTCAAGTTCTGTTAGAAAGGTGAGTAACAATACTAATTTAATATTTTTTTAAAGTTTCAACTTTTGTTTAATAAGGTTTGCATTGTTAATAGTGGGTTTCAATAATTAATCTCCATTTTCAATCTGAGGTTTTGAATTTTAAGGTAGCTCATACATTCAAACTCAATCAATCTATCAGCCATGAGATTCCCATTGCTGGATAAAGGCCTGCCCTAAAGTTCTCAACACCACTCGGTCCCGCGCTGCACATCCACCATTTACTGGTGGCTTGGCTTTACACTGCTACTCTCCCAGTACGTGGTCCCCCCTTTAAAACCTGACTGCCCCAACAGCCATCTATTCTGCAAGCTATGTGCCCCGACTATTGCTACCTCAGCTTTATTTTGGTTCCCCTGCAAATCTTCTCATTTCTGATTCGATCCTATGCAAACTCGCATAGGTAGCCTATTACCTCTCCCGATCTTGTTTATAAGTACTATGCGTCATCGCTGGCAACACATATTGTTCGAAAAAATTGGTCTCCAAACACTGCGGTATTTGGGACAAGAATATTTTACGGAGCATCCCGAACGCTACCCAAATGAGTTAGATTCGAAGATTGACCCCTCTCACCTTACTCACTGTGAAGCTACGCTATGGCAATCGGAGCATTTTAATTAGGACCTGCATTGGTGAGGGATATACTAGCCATTGATATTGATGCCAAATCTATCCCAATCAAGAAGCGTTATCTTATTCAAGCGAAATAATTACCTTGCCTGACATCACGCTCCAGTTGGATAGGCTTCGAATTCTGTTCCTGGAGACTGACTGTCAATGTGGTATTTTCGTATAAACACTTCGACGTTTCTATTTATTAATTGTTAATTTGCCACCGGTGCAAAAACTGGAGTACAGTCCGGATCTCGATCAAATATCTCACAAAAATATCTACAGACGCCAAGCATAGCGCTAAAGTATACTTTTCTATCTTTACTATAATCTGCCACCGTAGGTATGTGGATGCGATCTATGGTGCTCAAGCCTTATGGATGCTAGAAGTAGTTAAACCTAATTGGGTGACGATGCGTAATGACTTGAAAACAGTTTATCTATACATATAATAAAATGGTAGGAAAGTCAAAACTGTACATTGAATATTTTTTTAAAAGAATACTTGGGGTATGATCTACAATCGAAACAGAAACAAAAAATATAGTTTTTAGAATTTTTGTCTGTTTGTCTGTTTGTCTGTTTGTCTTTCCGGGATAAACTCAAAAAGTACTGCATGGATTTACTTCAAATTTGGCATGAAGATAGTTAAGAAGTCGGGTCAACATATAGGCTACATATTATCACGCTAGCGGTGTTATAATCGTAGGTGCGTTTGGTGCTGCATAGCGTTCACGCAGACGACGTCGCGGGCAGCAGCTAGTAGTTTATACACATGGGTCTGAAGTTCTTCAATAGGGCTTTGTCACACTATCTTTAACAGCACTGCACTACTATGTCTTGGTGCTATGCTTTCGGTGCTTTGCATTAAATAGCTTCTGGTCTGGATTCATAAGCACAGGTCCAGCTTTCAAAAGCTCGACTGCAATTCCATAATCAACCGGCGCGTTGTTATTCTTAAGCTGAATCAGCCTGTACGAGTTTAGTATGACCGTATGACATCCGAAATATCTTCGGTATAGTGTTGTGTTATTAACAGATGCCCATGTGCTCGTGTATAACTGCGAGTAGAACTTCTCGACTTCCATTAAAAGTTCGGGTTTAAACGAAACTACTCTGCTGTCGTTAGATTTCAGCAATAGTCGTTTTAATACGATAGTTTAGCCGCCGGTAGGTACAGACTGAGAAGCCTCTTCTAAAAGCTGCGAAGGTTCTGCGCCTTTCTTCCATGAATTTGAGTACGGTAGGTTTTAAAGAATTTTGACCCAGCTGTAGAGACACACGCTTGGCAGTTGGATAGGCTATCGCAATTTAGTGTTAATCTATGTTTTATCGGATGCTGCCTATTACGACCAGGAAAAGGGTTTTAAAGCAAGACACGATTACATCTTGAGTGACAATTTATTAACAAATAGAAATAGTTTATATAGTAAAATGTACGTGTATAATTAACCTTGTTAGCAATATTTTATCTTATCTAAAATGTAGTAAGTATCTAATAAATGTGCACTGGTCAACATGTTTTTATCAAGCACGTTATATAGATATTAATATATTCAATCTCTGTGGGTCACGTCTGAGGACGCCACAGATACTCCCCCCCTTTAAAAAAGGTAAACACAAAATAACAATTCAATATTCTTACTCTTAAATTAAATACTACATAACAATTTCAAGCAAAACACTCATTTTTTTGTTGACATAATAGTAGAAATATTTGCAAACCTAGCGATTTATAAGGTACTATGATTACGTAAGACCATAATATCAATTAAGACGAATAGCTTTTGCTTTCTCATCCGTTGGAGTGATTCCTTGGGTCGTTATATGATAACCTAAGAAATCGAGTTCGATCTTGAGAAGTTCACATTTTTCTATGTTAATCGTTATCCCAAGTTCATGCAGGCCTTCTAAAATTATGTCCAGATGTTGCAGGTGTTCCTCTTTTGAGCTTGAAGTTAGATGTGTTGGTTGCTGCCTTGGTTATATCTTCATATTTTTCAGTAATTTTCTTATGCTACTTTCCAGTGAAACAGTTTCAACGATAGGATATTTGCTCTGATAATTGTTGCAGGCATTGTCAGCTCAGTAACTTTCTCAATGAGCTTTTTTCCGTCGTTTGATCTGCTTTTTCCTGGCACATGGTGGTTGACATTTATGTGTCTTTTTCTTGAATCGCTAATGATATTGACCTTGGTTACAATACCTCGATGCACTTCTTGACCTTGATATTGAGCGGAATTCACTGCGTCGATACTTTTCGTTTTCGTCGCGTAGTGCAGCGATTTCAGTTTTCATCTGTGTCAGCTGATTTGCAAGTCTAGTGACCTCGTTAACTTCATTTGACGTAGCAACTGAGATGGGTTTTTTGTAACTGAGATCCATTTTGTAGAATAAACGTTGAAACCTCTTTTGCTTCGTATTTTCGTAACAATAAATGAGGCAATAATAGTTTTATATTTGTTTTCTTCCAGAGGGTTAACGATGATATCACTGACTTCGCGTAGTATATCCTTCGATGAATGTGCGATTACCAGATTGTATTTGTAGTCATCTCACTGTGTCCGGCGGCAACTTTAGGTTCCAATGTAACAGGATTGACTGGAGCACGTAGAGCCATTTTCCTTTTTATTTCTGGTCGGGTCCTCAAAAATCTTCTTGCTTAATTGGCTGCGTGACGTACTTCGGGGTCACCACTTATTACGACCAGGAAAAGGGTTTTAAAGCAAGACACGATTACATCTTGAGTGACAATTTATTAACAAATAGAAATAGTTTATATAGCAAAATGTAGTAAGTATCTAATAAATGTGCACTGGTCAACATGTTTTTATCAAGCACGTTATATAGATATTAATATATTCAATCTCTGTGGGTCACGTCTGAGGACGCCACACTTCCCCATCCCTTGGTTTAGTCCCTGACTCTATAGACACCCAAGGGAAGAGATTGGGTAGTGTATTTTTCAATCTTAGTTTGAGGATTGAGTTTTATTATTGAAATCCACTTTAAGATATTTTTTTTATGTTTACCTAAGTATTTTTATTAAATTTAAATTCAGATACTTTCAAAAGTAGACTAATGTTACTATGACCTAAGATTGTTTCATCAGAAACAACCTTCTAATCTTAACTTGTATTGATCTGTTTCACATGTTTTTAAAACACTAATCACTTATTTTAAAGGCTATAGCTAACGACGACAAGGAAAATTATCCAAGCGATCAGAATGGATCAATCAAAGTCAGGTCACACCGAACTCCTAGAAAATCTACTAAATCCAGTAGCACTAACACGATGGACATAGATCTTGACAGCATAGGATTTTCTGCTGTCGACGATATTTACAGTAATAATTCCTTATATAATATTCGGACCCCAAGTTTTGTTAGCTGCGAATTATCATCACAAGCACAAGAAAGTAAAGTTAGTAGTAAAGTTGTTAATGTTGCAAACAGTGACAATTCAGTATTACTCATATCATCTGCAACAGAATTAAGTTTAAGTGGCGAAGACAAAAGTAGTGATGTAGTCACAGTGATCAACGAAGTAGTTGAAAAACCTCGAATTACTATATCATTTGGAGTTATAAAAAGTAATACTGTTGAAATATCTGCCAAAAATAGCAATATAAAAAAAATATCAGTTAATAATTCTAAAGATATCACCACATTCGATTGTATTGTGGTTGAGAACGGTCATACAGAAGGTGATTTTGACGAAAGCATGAACGAAAGTTCACTGCCGAACTCACAAAAGAGATCCGCAGTCGCTGTCAACTTAGAATTTAAAAAGAAGAAACTGTCAGCAGGTGACAAGGAAGAAAACCGTAAAGTTCTAATTTTGAATACAAATGCCATTGAAAAAGTGTCCCATGTTATTGTACAACCACCAAATTATAAAATAGTGAAACGACAAATTGTTGATAAAAACAAACCACGCGGCAGAAGAAAAGTTTCGAAAAGTGAAAATAATGGGAAAAGTAGTGATTGTTTAAAGCAAAATACGATAGACTCATACTTGTCAAAAAAGATTAATGTTGTGATAAATGTTCCTAAAGTTTTAGTAGGTGATGATGCTAAGTGTTCCGATGCTATAGTCACTGGTTGTGACGATGTAAAGGAAATGAGCAAGACATCAGGGGTTGCAGAAAGCAAATGCGACCGCACCTATAGAGGTTTAAAATCTCATAAGCTGCGTGATGAATCGCCGAAATCTGTCAGGCTTGCATGTAGGAATAGCGTTGACTCGTCAAAACCGCCCAGTTCGGAAGCTAATAGGACTGGGTCTCCGCGAAAGAACGAAAGTATAAGTTCACATTCGCCTAAGAAAAATTCTGACGTTATACAGTATGCTGTGGCTTCGAGGTCGAAATCAACGAGGTCACCATTAGCCCATGCGAAGGTTCCACATTATAAAATTGTCTCAGGTAATTTGTTTTACCTAACGCTTACTATACCATAATTTTTATTTATATTTTAATTATAAGGTAGTTAAAAATAACAATAACCAACGTGTTATTGTTTTATTGATATTTATATCAAATGACATTAATGCATAAAACTTTTATCGTTATAAACTTTTATCTACGTTTAATTTCAGGCACACATTTTGCAGTGGATGCTTTTTCGTACGGTGAAATACCTCACGTTAAACATTACTTTTTGACACATTTCCACTCTGACCACTACTCAGGACTAAAAAAGAGTTTCAATAAAATTCTTTTCTGCTCAAGTATTACAGGTAAAATTGTATGAATTTTTTAATCAGAAATACTTGGTTACATACAGCATACAGGTTATAATTTTTCTTGAGCTAGGTCCGTCTGGTTGTTTCAGAGATTACGGCGTTGAGACAAACTTTCATGCTTTATTGTTTAGTTTTTTAAGGTGAAACCGTTTTTGAACTTCATCTCACCTGATGGTAAGTGAAGATGAGGTCAAAGATGTCAGCACACGGGCCTAGTAAAGAACTGGCTCTTCATAAAATATTGCCGGAACACGTCACCGCCGGAGCGGGAATATTTTGCGTCAGATTTTATATAGGTCGCTAGCCAGTCGGACTCTGCCGTGATCTTACAGCTAAGCGGGGTCACTTTTCCAGGGGCGGTCGGACTATTCTAAGCCTGGTTACTTAATAGTAACGCTAAGCAGAAATTGCTAAACAGATATACACAACAAAAGTAGATATAAAACGAGGTGATTATCATTAATACTATTTGGGCATCTTTAGTACAATATTTATTTTTATTAATTGATTTTGCAGCCGAACTCTGCATGAGTCGTCTAGGTGTTAATCCGAAATGTATTCATACATTGAAGTTGGATGAAACCATAAAAATTGACGGCGTCGAAATTGCGGCTTTGGATGCAAACCAGTACGTTTTTTTTTTCTTTTTTAATTTTTAACATGTCTTTCTATCTGACCAAAAATCTGAAACTGAGTTTTTACATTTTTTTAACTGCGCTATTTTAAGCTAGCTTTGAGTTCTAAAAAGACTTCTGCACCATATAATTTACGTCTTAATATTTCATACTTTCGCTGACATTTTATCTCTTCACCATATTATTTAGGTCATACTTTAGCTTAAATTTTATCTATTTACAGTTGTCCTGGAGCCTTAATGTTGGTCTTCACATTACCTAACGGCAAAACAATACTGCACACGGGAGACTTCCGCGCTTCACCCGTGATGGAGTCCTATCCAGTGTTCTGGAATAGAGAGATTCACACGGTGTACTTAGATACTACGTAAGTTATTCCAAATATAGGTTTCACATTAAACATGTCATCATCGTCAACCGGGAGATATCCACTGCAAAGACCAAAAGGTTCAACACGTCTATCGGGCTCGCGCGAATTCAGCATTTACCGGTGAATTTCAGTCGTCCGTTTGATCGTCCGTCCACCTTGCGGTGACCTATCAACGATGCGTCTCCCAGTACGTGCCCTAACGGCCGTCTGTTCTGCGAGCTATGTGCGCTACCCATTGCCACTTCAGCTTTCAATCCTTTTGGCTATTGGTTCGCTTAAGGTGATATCAGACGGGTCATTTTTTGTTCATTTTCGTCTTTCATTCTGCATCTTTCACTCCAAGTGACACATCTGAACATAAAGTGAATCATTAGTGCCGAATGAATTCATAAGTGAACCGATCCAACAGTGTTGGCATCTTTCATTTCCACTCCGAATGAACGAGGAATGAACAGTCTGAACATTGAGAGAACGTTCATTTGGGTTCGGCCATTTTGTCTCAAGTCCTGTAGGTAGTCAACAAACGTCACGTGTTGATAATAATATATTTTTTCTGCGTTGCGTCTCACAAAATTGTGTTTAAATGGAACGATGAAAATACATTGCTTTTTTTGGAAAACTTTAAAAACTACCAATGCCTTTGGAACCACAAAATTGATGAGTACAAAGACCGAACATTGCGGACATTTCGTCTGTCGCACCCACCACCGTCGACATATTCTTTGCTTCCTTTTTGTCAACTCTTTGATTAAATGATCACAAATTAAAGAAATTCCAAGACGCACGACTTCATTCGACGACATATTAAAAAGAAAGAAAAGTGAATGTTCATTTCTGTATCATTTCCTCTGAGCCGTGTGAACATAGAATGAAAGAAAAATGAAGCATTCACTCGAGTGAATATTCACTCGAATGAACCGTCTGATATCACCTTTACGAATCTCCTCCTCCTAGAAACTCCGAGCACATAGCCCTTTTCATTGCTCGACTTTGAGCTTGTTTATAAGGGCCATATTTAGCTACTTAAACATTCATACAATATTAAATATAGATTTTCAAACGAAAACTTTTTAACCGGACTTGGCGCTTATAATTATATTTTACATTTTAACTCGACGTTCGGTATCTTTGCAGACCCCGTAGTCACGAGCGACTATGCTAATATTCGCAATAAATTCGGTAAAAACGTATTTTATTTATAATTATGAATCGTGAGTTTTCTAACTTTTATTTATTTCATTACAGATATTGTAATCCTCGCTATGATTTCCCGACGCAAGATCAGAGTTTAGAGATGGCTCTATACATTCTGCGGCAAAAGAAGCTCGCAGTAGAAAACGCTGGAAAGAATTTTGGATCCGTTTTAATTGTTTGTGGAACTTATACTATCGGTGAGTGAAATAAACTTGAAATTATAGGTACAGGGTGTCCCACGAACGATACGTAAAAGTGCGTACAGATTTCTGTAATGGAACTTGTGATGTAACTTGCAATGAATAAGTTACATCCCATGATTTGGACTCCACTGACGGCAAGTAACTAACTGAGCCGCAGTAGAGCGCGCTCATAGCGTGGTCAAAGCTATCTGTAAATTTTCTGTTTTTTGGATAACATCAAAAAGTGCTCGATGCTCGACGCAATCCTGTGAATTGACAGTTTTTTTGGACAACATCACAGGGACTCGGATTGCAATTCATATATTGGATAATAACGAGATAAACTTGAAAATGTGATTTTTTGTTTGTTAAGTTATCGTAACGATTTTGATGTCAAATGAAAGCTCCGGGTATAAAACCAATTTATCCATTTGAATCATGTAAATCAGTTTACTCTTTAAGGAGGTAATTTAAGAATTACTTAATTTGTACCGTTAAATGTAAACAACCAGAACTTTTAAAGTTTTTGTTTTATCAACTGTAACTGTAAGCCTTCTCTCCTTTTATACAATTGTGTGCGCCACCAACCTTGAGGTCTTCGGAGTTTTTTCATGAGTACAAAAATTAGCTCATGACTCCGTAAGCGAATAAAGATTATCTATCTAGTATCCATAGCATAAGTTCTTAAGAAAAGTTTATTTTGCCTAGATAATGTGGTGTAAATGTTGGAAATATTTATTTATTTATAATTTATCTCACATCGGTGCACACAATGAATAAGTTTTTTTTTTTTTTTATATTGTAAGCATAGGACGTTTGTCTTCCATGCCACCTGATGGAAAGTGCGCATGAAGACTATGGTGTTACACGTCCATCCACGAGAAACCTATTCACTCGACACTTAAAAGTTCCAGGACTGTAGTGGTCAGGAAAAACAGACGCAGGCAGATTGTTCCACTCTTTGGCAATCCGTACCAAAAAGGAACTATCGAAGCGTTTTGTTCGACTTCTTGGTAAATCCACTATATAGGGATGGAAGTTCTGTCTGCGTCTGGTAGTCCGGTGGTAAAAAGGGGTGGGTTCAATTTGGTCAAAAAGAGCACTCGCACACTCACCAAAATGTAGCCGATAAAATACTGTTAAACAAGCAACCTTACGACGATGCTCCAGCGTCTGCAATTTTTTATTTGTAAGGTTGTTGTTATTTATGATTTTACGGGCTCTTCGGTCAACAGAGTCTAGCGCTTCGAGCTGGTATTTGGCAGAACCATCCCAAAGGTGACTACAGTACTCCATGCACGACCTCTCTTGGGCTGTGTACAAGTTGAGCAGCCGTTCAGGGCTGAAGTACCGCCGGACCTTCGAGATGATACCCAATTTTTTGGAAGCCGTTTTTGCCATAGACTCAATTTGTTGACCGAAGTTTAATTTGGACGTTATAGTGACGCCCAAAAGCCCTAGTTGGTCGGTGATGGGAACAGATAGATACATTCTGGAAAGTGGGCGTAAAAGTAATAAGAAATTTAGTTTTTCATACAAACTAAATTTCTTATGGTTCCTGTTCCCCTGGGAATTTCGGGTTACCTTCCTTGGTGCACTCCTACCCCTACATCTCCCTAGGAATGTAGATTTAAGCTTCAGTTCTCTACGCCTACTAGGTAGTTATGGCTGTACGTTGTATCAACGAGCTTTAATATAGGTTTGTAATTATGTATAATACTGATGAAGCCCTGATAAAAATTAGAGCACGAATGGGATTTCGGACTCTATACGTCGTGTGATCTATTAATTTTGTGAAGTGCATTAAAATAAAATAAAACAACCCACTAACATTTTTAAATCTTTGTCAAAACTTTGGCTGATGTGAAATGTCATCTACGTAGGTATGTATTCTCCGCTTTCATACATACATTTTTTAAGTACTGAAGCCGCCTCTGACGTATTTTGGTCTATCAAATGAAACAAGAATCATCAAAATCGATTCTTAATTGCCTAATTAATCAAGTAACAAACATACACACGATTTGATAGCCTACTCCTTTTGGAAGTTGGTTTAAAAGAATCTGTGCGGCGACGGACTGTGCTCGCGACGAAATACTGAAATATCTTTCTCAGGGTGCCCGTAGTGAATGCTCAGTTCGTGCGCAATACACGTCCAAATACAACGAGCGCAGGCATCGAGCGCTCGATGTTACATTACTAGTTCCATTACAGCAATCTATACGCACCATTAGAGTGACACTGGAGGGAGGTGGACTTACGGCCTATCAGAACATAAACATTCTTCTAGTTAAACTTTTCTAGTTTTCGAGATATTGCCCATTTAGAATTTTTGTACCTACCTTTTGACTCACGATTTCACAATCATTTGATGGAATCTAGTGCGGAGAAAAAGACTTATGTTGTCTTATTTTATTCCATTGCAAAAAACCAGGTTTGAGTTTTACTAATTACTGTGAATAAAAAATTACGGTGCTCTATGTGCGCACTGTCAATTCCGTAACTATAAAGATATATCAAAAAACGGTAAACTGCAATAGAAAGTCCGTTATGTAATTTGTAAAATGAAATTGCGTATCAGGTATGAAGTCTTAAATCAATCGACTTCCAAAACAGGAGGCTATCAATTCGTGTGTATGTTTTTGTATGTTTGTTACACGATTATTTGCTCTGTAATGAATCGATGATTAGTGTTTTACTTGACAGAAGATACTTAAAGAAGTAGTTCATTTAATTTTTTTCACAATCGATGCAGTACTTATTGAAAAAATCGCATAAAAACGGATATACTGTACAGGGTTACTTTTTATTGGACCCGCATCTGTTGAGGGGTTATAGAGTAGGTGAAAACGAAGCATTTTCAAAACGAACTAAAAAAATGAGTAGTAATAAATAAGTAGTGTTTACATATTTGAACTGTGCTAACAAAGCTCTTTCATTTGATACTTGAAACCGTCATTTTTTTAGTTGTTTTATTTATGAAGAGGGCGGTCTAGTAACGTCATATATTTATTTGTAACCAGCGGACAATCAATATGCTTCCAACGACACCTCATTTGTCCAATTATGATAACTAGTTTCGAAGTTATGAGCGAACAGATGAACATCCATACATACAGGGCAAAATCCATAATAGTCATAATAGTCGGGTAAAAAAATGTATTTACTACGCACGGATGACAAAAACACGCTGATTTTGCAACATTTTTTGCAAAAAAATACCCGATTCTAGGCTAGACTCGTCCTTTCGCGCCTACTGTAATTTTTTTTCATAACTGGTTGCATTACCTTTTAATTTATTTATTCTAGGAATTTTAAAATGTCACCTAGGTATTATACGTTTTTGGATAGCTTAAACAATGTACTTTATAATATAATCTGCATTTTATAACAGCTAATCTGCACAGTAAATTACTAGGACTTTTTTTACAGGAGACGCATTTTAAGTGCGATGTATTGGATATTTAACTTAAGAAGAGAATAGTGCTCGAAAGACCATACCATGTGCTCTTTTGACATTACTTTAGGGTATTTTTGCTTCATATCACGAAATCATTATTAATTTACATGATAACGTCAAAAAAAGCAGTTAGATAGCGAAGATTCTTGTTATTTCTCACAAAAACAAGTGAGAAATGGGTGTTTACAATTAAATTTTAAAATAAAAAGGAGGTAAATTTTAGGAGGGGTGTTTCCATAGTGAAAAAGATTCGTTTTGACCTACTCTATAACCAATCAACAGATGCAGGTCCACTAAAAAGTAACCTATACGTAGATTACGTTTCACTTCAGCCAAAGTATCGACAAGGACATGAAAATGTTCAAGTCGTTTTTTTTTAATGCTCTGCATTCTTTACTTTATTTAATACTTTATTTTTCTTTTCAGGCAAGGAGCGTTTCTTCCTAGGAATGGCCAGGCGCGTGGGCTGCTCCGTATGGGCTTGTCCGGAGAAGGACCGAGTGCTTCAAGTGGTGGAGGGCCGCAGCTTCTGCCAGTCCAGCCCCGAGAGCTGCCAGCTGCACATCGTGCCCATGCGGGATCTCACTCATGATGTGAGTCGATCGGGACTTACTTACCTACAGAGTTGTTTTTTAGTCACCAGCCAAATTTAATAGAACACGAGCGTTTGCCCGCGACTTCGTACACGCATAAACTCAAAAGTCCTATATTTTATGTTCCCGTGGGAATTTTGGAAATCCCTTCCATAATACAAACAGACACTTATTGAGGAACCTCTATACCAAGTATCACATCCGTGCACCCAAGGAATAATATATTTTCATACAAACTAAAACATCGTATATTTCCCGTTCCCGTGGGAATTTCGGGAATTCCTTTCATAACACAACCAGACACACATTGAAAATCCTTTACACTAAGTTTCACATCGGTGCACTCAAGGAATAAGATTTTTCATACAAACTAAAAAGTCCTATATTTCTCGTTCCCGTGTGAATTTCGGGAATTCCTTCCTTAGTGCACCCCTACGAGTTCCAAATTTCAGTTCTCTGCTCCCAGTAGTTACGGCTGTACGTTGTCTGTCAGTCACTCAGTCAGTAACGGAACAGTTTTATATATATTGATTACTGCAGCGGCCTGCAAGAGAGGCATTGATGGACGAATGTGTGAATGTGGGCCGAGGCGCACATACGTAAGTCCATCAATACCTAGTTGCGGCCAAAGCTTGTATAGTACTTTTCTCAAATAATGCGCGGAAATTAAACGCAGTAGTAGGTACAATTCAGAACTTTTATTTGAAAATACAAGTATTGATTGTACAATTCTTAAAATTTCATGTGGATTTTCCGGTAATTATGTTGGTTTGAGATAATTCTAACGAGGTTGAAGTTTGTTGTATACTAGTGTCTTCGGCGTGATTCTGAATTTGAATTTCAAAGCTTTGATGGGAAGTCGATGGTCGAGATAAGATGCTTTCGTTAATTTTACGTGTAATACAATTTTTATTTTCAATGTAGCTTTCTGCTACCCTGTCAGACTTCCACCCGCCATGGCGTTTAAGGGTAATTAATTTAGCACCTGTGGCAGCAAGAAGAGTAGATGAAGATCGGCGAAAGCAATGTCCAGTGTTATTCTGGGTTTGGCAGTTTTAAATACGTAGCTTGTGTCTTCCAATTACCTGATTTGTGCATTTGTTATTTTTGTAATTTAGAAAGAATCGATTAGAATTTTCATCTATGGGACGTAGCGCTATGTATCTCCGTACGATTTTAGCTGATTCATCTCTAATAGCAAACGTGCGACCGATCTTAGTTTTCGTATTTATTACAGGGTTACAATTTACATCGTCGTGATTTTCTACGTCTTTTATTGTGATATTTTGTAACTTCCTTAGATCGGCATTCACCAAAAATGCCGAAAATAAGAATAACCTGTAACAAAAACAAAAGACGTTATAGCTTATGTTCACATAAGTAATTTTCCTATTAAAGGTTAATATTTATCAACAGTAAAATTTACTTTAATGTCCAAATACACACTGTCTGGTGCTTCAAACAAAAACGTTTTTACGTTTGGTGAAAACTTTTGACTTTTTACATTTGTATCCATCCGACTGTCTTTTGAGCGTTGAAGTAAGCTTACTGTTTGCATGCTGTTTCAAATTCACGTTATTTTTCATGAAAACTGTGCATTTTAGCATTGAATAGATGACCCAAAGCGTTGTAGGCTTCACTTTCAGACTTCAGCCATTTTCGGATAAGGATTTCGATTTTCTTTCATTGTTCCATTGAACAAAATTTCCATAGGTTTTCAAATATTTTTCTTTAGATTTTGGCTGTAACAAGTTTCCTACTGCGGTTCTGTTGCGGAGTAGAAGATCGTTCCATTTTTAAATTACACGACAAATATGATTTAAAAACCATCTAAATGCTAGTAGGTCGAAATTCGCTTGAGGTTTCCTTGGTGACGAACTTGTATTCATTTCAATTAACAAATATCCTAAGTGCATTATAAGCGATAGACTTTACAAGCTTGACAGTTTCAAACGAATTAGCAGACAAATGGGTCATGATTCAGTTGGTTCGATAGTAACTTAACTAAAATATGCAAAATGGCACACAGATTCGTTACGTAGTAGGTAAGTTATAACAGCCTACAAAAACCAAGAAACAGATAATCTGACCGCTATATAGTCTAGAATGGGCAAGTTTCCCTTTTATTTTCACGATTAATTATCTAAAATAAAACATTTTTAAACGCTTTGATCGCCTATAATATAAAATAATAGTAGTTTATGCAACTATCATATAATAGAGGGTATTGAAACATGAGTGTAGTTTTTTGAAACGAGCCGCAGGCGAGTTTCAAAATAAGATTACACGAGTGTTTTAATACCTATTTATATGCAATTGCATACACTACTTTATTTAATCTCATGGCTATTGCTAGACATTTTTGCTAATAAAGTTTTATTCAACAAAATATTACTACGCATGCGCGTTTCGCGCGCGGCGCGCTCTCCACAGATAATGTGTACTTAAATTGAATTGAAACCTCCTTGGTAGGGACACATTGTACTTTAATAATTAAAAAATTGTTTTAAAGCATTGTTTTGTTAAGAGAATAATGCTTTAATTTACTTTTTTAATTTTCTTATAGAAGTATGTAAATAAAATATGCCAATAAAAGTCTGTATTTCATTTCATAATTAGAAAATGACCGAATGAGATTATATAAAAAAAATATAAAACATACAGGTACAATCAGCAGGGATAGCGTGCGTTCATCGATAAAGACTCGAATCGACATGATAAATATTACCGAATTATTTTATCCTAAGTCGTCGTAGCGCCGTGGTTACTGTGTGTATCATACGACATCACAGGTTAAGCAACGTTCGGCGGGGTCAGTACTTGGATGGGTGACCGCCGACCATTCATTTCTCACGACGACTTCCGTGCTTCGGAGGGCACGTTAGCAGTCGGTCCCGGGTGCTTCATAATTGTATACGGTAGTCGTTAGAGTTTGTCAGAAGCCATTTTGGCGCCCTGAAAATTCTGGCATCGACCATACAGCACTAGGCCAGCTTGGTGGATTACGGCCTATACCTCCTCGTCACCCAGGGGAGAGACTTATGCCCTGCAGTGGGCTCATTACAAAGAGTTGTGATGATGATGATTTTATCCTATAATGTCAGTTAGCATGCTCATAATGATAGATAGAATTAGTCAATGCGATAGCATGATAAATCCCACACAACCAAAGCTGCCATATTCTAAAAAAAATACTCTATTCTAAGAAAATATCCATATAAAGGCCCGATTTATTGTTGTCGATGGTTGCATGCTAGCCCCACAGGTATACTACTTGATGAATTCGATTAAAAAGTGTTTTTAAAACACGCTTCTTTTATTTCGCACGAGTTTTTATCATTTACATTAATTTAATTATATTTCTTACAAGTTAACATTGTACTTTGCAGAAATTACGAAACTACTTGGAAAGTCTAGAAGGCGCTTTTAGCGAGGTTGTCGCGTTCAAACCGAGTGGCTGGGAAAACGGCAAAAACACGGCGGTAGAACAGAACCTTGTAACTATACACGGTAATTTGTTTATTATTGCTATATAGATAGAGAATAATTTTGAACGGCAAAACACGGCGGTAGAACAAAAGCTTGTAACTATAGGTACACGGTAGTTTGTTTATTATTATTATAATTAATAGAGAGCTATGCTGGCCTGGGAGCGAAAGAAAAACGTAGAATGTACCAGCTGCTTCCTCCCGGGCAGTAAAAGTCAGTTAAGGGACGGAGTTTTTATTGACGTTTTAGTGGGCGAACCAATAAACACCTATATTCATAGGGTAACCCCATTAAATTTTTACCCAAAGAAAGGGTAACTCTATTGATAGGGCAAGCCTATCGCTTTGTAGTGGATTTCTATATCGAATCTTAATTTTTTATCCAGATGATTCATACAAACACAAATTTTGATTTTGGTTGTCATGGCACATTATATTGTTTACAAACAAGCATTGTGCATTTAAATTCAATACTTTTAGAAATCCAGGGCTTGTAACACTTTTGAATTAAGTTGTCTACTTTTGATGCGAGAGTAAAGCCTAAAGGATTTTAATAACTTTAATATTTAAACACTTACCATGTTACCCTATTTCTATCTTATTGCTTTTTTTGAGTGCGCGTCGAGATTAAGTTTTTGTCGTCTTAAGTTTTCGCGATTCATACTATTAAATAAAACACTTTTTAACCGGATTTATCGCGTATATTTATTTACGAGCGACTCGTGACCACGGGGTCTGCAAAGACACCGAAACGTCGAGTTAAAAATTTAAATGTAAATATACGCGATAAATCCGGTTAAAAAGTGTTTTATTTAAATTTTTGGTTGCGCTTTTTAAATCCCTTATGAGTGGGTGAGCTTCAAAAAGGTTTTTCGAATTAGTTTTCGGGTTTTCAAGAAGAAGTCTATGAAAAAAAGTAAAAAAAAATTATTGACGTGACAGCCATAACTCAGTCCACGCACGATTATGCCTTTATTTCCTCATTTTTCTATGATTTATGAAGGATATTTTGGCATATTTCTTAACCCGGGCACTAATAAACTGTTTTGATGCGTTATATCAATGTTACTTTCTTGTAATTGCAGGTATCCCGTACAGCGAACATTCTAGTTTCTCGGAGTTAATTCGTTTCGTGAAGTATCTGAAACCGAAACAAGTAGTCCCCACGGTCGATATCTCAGGAGGAATCAAATCTGTTCAGGTAATGTTTGTTATTCAGTTTTGTGAGATAAAAAACTTTTGAAGTGTAATCGTATTTTACAAATTTGAGTAATGTTTGACCTTGGGATAACTGTATACTGCAGGGCTAGCATGCAACCATCGATAAATAGTCGAATCGACAAGATAAATATAATTTTGTCCTATTATGTAAGCTAATATGCGCACCATAGTAGATAGAATTACTCGATTTGATACCATGATTAAGACCACAGAACCAAATATGTCATAATCTCAATAAATTGCATACACTAAATTCCATATTCTAAGAAAATATCGATAAAAAGACCGATTTATCGTTGTCGACGGTAGCATGCTAGCCCCGCTGGGCTCGATTTGACATAGGGAACATCAAACAGTTGCTGACAAAAACAGAATTTAAAGCTTTCAAGTTTGACATTGGAAAGATATAATTAGAGAGGGCGAGGTCGAATACGGCCCAGTACATGCCTAGGATGTTCAGGAAAGAAGTAGGAATTAATAGAAAACGTTAATTTTTTGCTTGGTGGTAGGATCCCTTCTGGGTCCGCCTGGATAGCGACCACCCTTTATATAAAGTCTGCCGCCAAATGTTACCGCTCCGGCGGTAATGTGTTCCGGCAATATTGTATAAAGAGCCAGTTCCTTCCTAAACCCGTGTGCTTCCATCTTCGACCTCATTGTCACTTACCATCAGGTGAGATTGAGGTCAAAGGCGGGTTTAGTCACTTATAAAAAAAAAAATTTCAATAGAAAAGATAGTTGGCAACTATCACTGACAATATAGTTTAAAATATTTAAGCCAACTGGCTGCAAAACACAGTCAAACCTGAAACCGTTCGTTCGTTTTGTCTTTATCTTGAGCACTACGCTCGTAGACTGAGAAACTGATAGCGGTGAGGATTGTGAACTTTAACCGTGATACATGTCACCTGATATCCTCAGTTTCTCGTGATCATAATGTGAAAACAATAATTAATAAATATTTCTGACACTCACACAACATTATCTAGCCCAAATTAAGTTTCTTAAAGAACTTGTGTTATGGATACTAGATAATTGATATACTTAAGAAATATATAAACATACGTATTGACTAAATACATATTTTTTATTGGAATACACTTAAATAAACATATAAACATCCATGACTTGACGGCTAATATCTGTGTTCATCACACCGATATCCGCCGCCGCCGGGATTCGAACCCAGGACCTCTGGTATAGAAGGCAATGTATGTTACCACTACACCAGCCGGTCGTCAATAGAGAAGATAGTTCGCAACTATCACTGACAATATAGTTTAAAATATTTAAGCAAACATCGAACATACTGCAAAACACAGTCAAACCTGAAACCGTTCGTTCGTTTTGTCTTTATCTTGAGCACTAAGCTCGTAGACTGAGACACTGATAGCGCTGAGGATTGTGAACTTTAACCGTGATGCATGTCACCTGATATCCTCAGTTTCTCGTGATCATAATATGAAAACAATAATTATTATTCAATATTGATATAGTGTTTCATAGTATGCCGCCAAATATTACCGCTCCAGCGGTGATGTGTTCCGGCAATATTTTATGAAGAGTCAGTTTTTCCATGCTAAGAAAGAAAGAAAGAAAAATATACAATGTACCAGCTGCTTCTCTTCCCGGGTATACTGTAAAATTCAGTTAAGGGACAGTGGTTTTATTGGCGTTTTGTGGGCAATAGGCTGACCCTCTATCACTGCAATAGTCTCTCCCGATCGTTATAATTCCTCTAAACGCCTCAAACGTGACATCAGATGCTTTTTATACCCTCTAACATTCAGCCTACCTCATAAGAGATACAGGCGTGAAGTTATGTATTTATTTTATTAAGAAAACCAACAGCGTGACATATAGTTTGACAAATTGTAAGAATTAAAAGTAAAGCCAATAACAGGTTTCCCTACAAAACTACATAACAAAGTGATAAGTATGCGGAAAATAAACACGGTAGTCTTGCTGAGAGCTCGTTTATTACTGCCAGATCGGAGCGGCGGCGCAGTGCGTGCTATGTGTAGCTATACATATACAACACAAAGTAAATTCCATCCTTTGTCACTTAAAAATCAAGCGACTTAATACTTTGTAAAATTTACAACTATACAAGAAGAAAAAAATACAGTTACAATAAATAAAAGCATAAAAAAGTCTAATAGGAACCAAAGGTCACAAGTAGAAGAAAAACACTTACTTGATTCATTTCTGGCAATAATCGATTTGGTTAATTAATTTTGAATACAAATATGCACATAAGAATCACGAAACACAACTATTTCACAACTTTCAATGAATAAGGTAGGAATGCAAATCACGCATAATAATAACGATAACACTTCTCATTAAACTAATTATAATGTGAGGTTACTTTTAGCTTGATATCAAAACATTTGAATCACAAGACTAAACTAAATTTATCTATTAGAAGCGAGTTCAAAAAAATTGAGGATATGACGTAAATATGAAAATATGTACCTATGCATAAATGACGAAAATTTTAGTGTGGTATGTAATTTTTCTAGGGTCTGAAATATCTGGAGGCAGCTTTTATATGAAGGGTGGTCGTTAGCTAGTCGAACCCTGAAGTGGTTCAACCACCACCGAACCTTATTAGTCTTGATTAGTCTTATACGACATGATATCCAGCAAGGCTGGCATGCGACCATCGATAAACACTCGAATCGAATAAAGATAAATATTATTATATTATTTTTTCCTATCATGTTAACTAGCATGCACATTTTAATAGATAGAATTACTCGATTCGATACCATGATTAGACCACAGAAGCAGAGATTCCTTATTCAAAAAAAAATACATACTCTTTAGTGCCATGTTCTAAGAAAATATCGATATTAAGTCCCGATTTATCAAACCTGTGCGGCTTATGATATAGACATTTATAATCGTATTCCTCCACAGAAATACTTCCCATGTCCCTTGATCTACAAAGAAGACATGCACAACCAGAGCAAAGTGACGGATTACTTCAGCATACAGAGTCGACAACAGGTCCCTGCCGTCACCTGACGTTATCATATAGGTAAGTTTAATTTATATATTCAAACAGGCTTTCCTTTTTTGTTGTAAAAAATAGCTGTTTGATTTGTCCATTTTAGTTATAACTACGTTTTAATCCTACTGGCAGTATGAGAGATACTGTGTTCAACAGGCAAAACACTCTTCAGCTTTATTCATATAGCGAGCTTTTGCGTGCAATTTCGTACGTGGTTCCTGTGGTAATTTCATAAATTCCTTTCATAATACAACTAGACAGATCGGTGCCTCTAAGGAATAAGATTTTTCATACAAAACTAAAAAAGTCCTGTATTTCCCATTCCCTGAAGTGAGTAGGAAGATGTTTGTCGCGTTTAATTCGCTCAAGCGTCTTCGCAATTTCCTCCCTGTTGCCACTAAAATTGCGCTAGCACAATCTCTCCTAATTCCTATTCTCGACTATGCTGATGCCAGCTATCTTGAGCTTACAGAGGAATTCCTTAATAAACTTGAGTGGCTCCAAAATCTCTGCATAAGGTTCGTATTTGTATTACGCAAGTACAACCACATATCTGATTCCGTACTAATCTCAAGTGACTACCACTTCGCCTTCGCCGGAATACTCACATCCTATCTGTAGTCTACCGTATTCTGTATGATAAAGCCATACCTTTTTACTTGAAAAACCACATTTACTATCGCTTCAATAATAAATAACGATCGTAATTTGCGATCTTCTTCGAATCTCCTCCTAGCGTACATCCACATTTTAAGCAAATCCTTTTTTATACGATCTGTGTCACTGTGCAACGAGTTACCGATAGAGATCCGCGCAGCTCGTACCCCTTACATCTTTAAAAGGATGGTCAAACGTCATTATCTCGTGAAACATGGATGGACGTGTAACACCATAGTCTTCATGCGCACTTTCCATCAGGTGCCATGGAAGACAAACGTCCTATCCTTACAATATAAAAAAAAAACACTCCTCATCTAAACCTATTTATTAAGTATGTATATGTATGATTAATATGTCTATATATCTGTGTATATTTATGATTAATGCGTATAACTAATATGTATGTGTATGCAATTATTTGTATTAACCTGGTTCATTAAAGAAAGAAATCTTAAATGGCGGCACGTACTTACGTTGACAGATAGTACAGGTAGCAAAAAAAATCCATTTATAAATAATAATAAATAAGTAATTACATAAAATAAAAAACCCGACTGCGGAATATAGTAAGATTCAACTAAAAAGCACAAAACAAGCACATAATAGTATAACAGCTTTAAAATAATATTTTTAATAAAAATGAGTAGCGACAGGCAGTCGGGACAAGCTAACGTAATATAAAGTATTTAACTTTTATTTTTCATTTTCTGACTTTTTGCTAATATAATGCTTACATACGTAGATATGTAATTTTTAAGCCACGTAAAAGCTTTGCGTGACTTAAAAAAACAATATTTTATAACCAAAAAATTATGATTATTGCTTTTCAAAATACTCTCCTTTACATTTCAAACAATTTTTTCATGCGTTCGTACCATTTTTTTACATACGAGGACTTCAGATCTGAATGCATGTTTTCCTCGTGCCGATGTATCGCTATCACTGCCTCTTCGGATTTGGTAAAAGTGAAACCTCTCATCAAATCTTTGATTTTGAAAAAAATAAAGAAATCACAGGGTGCTAGGTCGGGGCTATGTGTAGAATGGGCGACGAGTTCCACTTTTTCGGAAGCTAAAAATGACGTTGTTTGTTGGCCGTGTATGAAGAATCGTTGTCATAATATATGACAACACGGCTTTTTGGTCGCCTTTGGTGAACTCTTTCTAACACCCTGGGAAAACTAATAGTAGAATACCATTCGGCATTAACTTTTGATCTTCAAGTAGGACTGTGCAGATGGGACCCGTAGTTGAGAAAAAAAAACGCCATAATTTCTTATTGTATTCATCAGGAACAGTGCTATTTTTCGATAAATCGACCTTATGTCCGTTTCTGTGCCCCTGACAAAGTAAATAACAAAATTTCAAGAGAATGAATATGAATAATGAATGTATGATGAATATGAATATATTATATATATTTTTTGATTTGAATGTCTACCTAAAATATAATATTCTATACTTAAGAGTTATTGTCAGTTTTGGTAAAAATAATTAAGTAATAGTTATTAATTTACTTAATGTTTATCAAACGAAAATAAAAATAAATAAATAAGTAGATCTTTTATAATAATTATTAATAATATTTTTTATATGCATAAACCTATTATTTTATATGCATACATAAGAGCAATAAAATAGCAGTATTTACAAAATTTAAGATTGATATCAAATCTCTTCCAGTTGCATGTATGCCATAACTCGATGTGCTACCACATCATTCCATGCAACGATAGAAAACAACGTTTTACAAACTCCCACCGTTTAAAATGCTTGTTTAACATAAACATCAATAATACCGACAACTACTGTTTAGGCCTCTAACGGGACTTTATAATTAAAAGAGCGGACTGTACATAAATAGATAATATAATGCCGTATTACAAATTACTATGAACGTTACAAATGTTGATATAAAATGTCCGTAGTCTCACGCGGCAAGGAGCGGAGTGGGTTGAGGGCGACGTCATAGGTGCTCGCACGCTTGTCGAGGAACCGGTTAGATCGGCTGGGCTCGGGTCCCTCCGCTATCAGTTGTGAGGTGCGCCGACAACTACCATAACCAAAAAAAAAATATTAATAAAAAAAATATATAAATTTATTTAAAAGTATAATATAACAATTTATTAAACTGATTTTTTTTTACTGACCGTACGCGAGAGAGTGAGTGTAGACGGCACTATTATGCGAGCGAGCGAAAATGATAAGCGCCGCCATTTTCAATTCCTTTCCTTAATAAACTATGTTATAAGTAGTCTATTTTATTTAATTTGTACCTACGCCGACCCTAATTTCCTCTGCTCATGTCCTGTCCTACTAGGTTGCCTGGCAGAGATCGCTTTATAGCGATAAGGTTGCCTGTGTAATCTAATATAATGTAAAATATTGATGTTATTTATACTGTTGGTGTATAAAAAAAATATTATTACGCTTACTTACAACTACACGCCTTTCGACGGAAATGACCCGACAGCCTGACCAGTCGGTCAGGGCTCAGGGCAAGAAAGAAAGGAATCGGCGAACGATTCGGGAGAATTATTATTATTATTATTCCCGTGGGAATTTTGGGAATTCTTTCATTAGCGCACTTCTACACCGCCTAACAAAATATATAGATTAGAAAAATATTAAGATTTGATAAATATTAATAGCTTTGCTCGTAATGTACATGGGATTTTTACTGATATAATTTTATTTTGTTTCAGATTCATAAACTAATCTAAGCTGCCATTACGAAACTGTGATGTATTTTTGATATTGTTATATTTTAGAGTAATTTTTAAAGTCTATTGTTGGTTTGTAATTAAATTTGGAAATAATATTTGTTAATTTATTTCATTATTAAATGCTCCTTTTTTGATATATTAGCAATATGAATATTTTATTTAATAGATTTCCTAGCTCGCAGGATAGAGTAATGGAGAATATATCCTAAATTCTACTTATTATTGGTCGCCTTATGTATCTACTCTATGTTCAACCTTAAACGAAAAAAGGGATAACGAAAACCTAGCGTGACCCTGCGGTCATGGGTTAGAAGCCAGGCCGGTTGGAAAGAATAAACTTAAAATTGCTCGGGTCTCGCAATTCTTCATGAGTTCTCAATGACTTATACACTTAGTAGATACTTAGTAAACAGGAAGCGTATTAAAAAGGTAGCAGATAATGAATGGATTAAAAACATTAAATTCCAGTACCTGCCTAGTTTTCTTTACAAAAGGTAATGATATCCCACCAAAAAAATAAATGTTAAAAAGTAGAGCCAATTTCAATGCAAAAATAATGCTTGTCTGTCCGCTTCACCGCAAAAAGAATGGAGATCTAAATGAGTGTTAAGTTCTATGCAAAATCGAAATACCGAATGGCGCAAAAGTAAAGACCCTATTTCGTTCAGCTATAACATTTTTTCTAAATTAGAAAACTTTGATTTAGGTTTTTTAAATGTATATTGGTGCCATTAAATTTCGTACCATTAGGATTTCAAGATGATGTCTTTTAAATGGTGACCTCCAGAGTTGATGCACATTTGAGCCCTATTTATGACATTTTGCATAACTTGCCGTAACACTTCCGGCGATATGTTCCTTATTTCTTGATTAATGTTTTCTTTTAGAGCTACGAGAGTCTGTGGCTTGTTCACATACACCCGAGATTTCAAAAAACCCCAAAGAAAGAAGTCTGGACTGGTCAGATAGGGTGATCTTGCAGGCTAAGGCAAATCGCCAAAACGAGAGATAATTCGGCGTGGAAAAGCGTCCCTCACTAAGTCCATAGTGTCGCGCGCTGTGTGTGTCGTAGCGCCGTCTTGTTGAAACCAGATGTGCTCCAGCCCCAATTCATCTGGGTATCAAAAACTCACGTAACATGGTTCTGTAGCATTCTCCAGTGACAGTTGTCGCATTGCCTTCCAGCGTCTTCGAAAAAATAGGGTCCGATCACTCTGTCAACACAGATGCCGCACCATACAGTAGTTTTTAGGTGGTGTAAATTTGATTCTTGAATAATGCGCGGATTATCAGTGCCCCAGAACCGAGTATTCTGCTTATTGACATGCCCTGAGAGATGAAAATGCGCTTCGTCGCTCATAACCAATTTTGAAGAAAAATCATCCTCTTCACGGTTGAGGTTTATGACGCGCTGGCTGTATTCTAGACGAGCTCGGTGGTCGGTAGGCAGCAGCTGATGAGTCATTTGAGTTTTATACGGGAACATCTTTAAGTCTTCCACCAAAATACGCTGCAGGGTCCGTCTGGAAATGCCCAATTGCGTGGCACGTCGCCTCGTTGATGTTTCTGGACACTCTTCCACATCTTCGCGCACAGCATCGATATTTTCAGCTGAACGGCCTTTTCTTGGTCTCTTAGACTTAGGTCTATCCAATGTTGAGCCAATTGCATCAAGGCGTGTGGCGAAGCGTCGAATTGTGCGACCAATCGGTGCTGGACGGTGGGGAAATCGTCGACGAAATTCACGTTGTGTTTTTATCACTGATGAATTATTCCGTAAGAACATTGACACGATTATTTCACGTTCTTGGGGAGTAAAACGGTCGAAGTTTATTTTCAGTGTAAACAGTGTATTCAAATTTGTTTACTACACAATTTTCAAAAACAGAATGACAGGAAATGTCATTAAAAAACTCTATTTTCTTTAGTGCCAGTACTTTTGCGCCACCCAGTATGTACTTACTAGCTGTTTCCCGCGACTTCGTCCTCGTGAATATCCGCTATCGGAACTGGATAAATAATATTATAATGGACTTTGAAGTTCAAAATTACTCTATTCTAAATTTCGTCAAAATCAATTCAGTAGTTAAGCTGTGAAAGCGTTACAAAAGCTGTTACAGCAAAGCCGCTGTGATCCGCAGTTCCACGTAGGTTTTGTGAAAAAGACCTACAAAAATAGAAAAACTGACCTGCAAAAAGGAAATATTAAACAGTACCTACGAAAGGCACACTGGGTAAAAGTAATGGGAATATGTATTAGTGATGTTCCGGAGATCCGTATCCGTAGGCGTTACTTTTCACGCGGATCTTTTCTTTACTAATTTTCAATTTATAGGATGAAATGATGTAGATATGTAGGAGACAAGATAGAATTTCAAAAAATCTTAAAATCTATTCAGAGTATTTTTTTTTCCTTAAATCAAATATTTGGCAAACAAAACAAAAGTAATACCCGGCGAACGAAGTATCAACTATCGTTTCAAGGTCACTCGCACCTATACCGATTGCATAAGAAAATAAAGGTCCGTATCCGCGGATCTACATTTTTAGCGTATCGGCACATCACTAGTATGTGTAAGGGTAGGTTTATAGGTAGATAGGTACATCACATAGATGGTGCCCACGACTTCGTCTGCATTTAATTATTTTTTTCGTAAGTTATTTTCTTCTCCAACGTCCTATCTGTCTTTAATAACAAAAAATAAAAATGAAGGATCTTCGCCAATATAATATGTATAACTCCTTACCACAAACATAACTATCTATTACATTACAAAGGCACATTGCGTTATAAACAAATCGCTAGTGCCTTGATTTTTATAAATTTTTAGAATTAAAAGAATATCTTTATTAATTATAGATTATATGTTATTCTAGGCAAAGCTATATTACTGATAAGTTTCAAAAAAATCCATTCGGTAGTTTTTGCGTGAAAGAGTAGCAAAAATTTATCCATCCCTCCATTATCAGTGTATTATGTGTATCTACCTATACGTTTGGCTGTTTTCCACGGTCAAACGGCTTAGCCAATTTTAATGTAATTTGGTATGGTAGTTCATAAAGTCCTGTGCTAACACATACACTACTTTTTATTCAAGAGGCAGAAACGATCACGAATGAAGAAAACCTAAACGATATTGAGTTCCATTATTTTAAGTTCAACTTTATTGATACTAATTTCGTACTATAGGCCAGTCAAATTAAGCCGAAAATAGGCAAACGGGAAATAATTCGTGTAGTTTTGTAAATTGGCACACGTATACCTTGTGCACTCCAAACCTAACATATTTTCAGTTCTTTTCGAATTTCGAAGTATTCGGATTGCAATCCCTAACTATGTGCAGTCCAGATTGACATATTAAAAGTTGTCAGGGGTAGGGGGTGTGCTGAGTTTATAGTGGGGGTGAAGTTTCTTATTAAGGTTTTTACTATAGTTGTAAAAAACCCGTTAACTACGGTTAATTAACCAGATTCATGGTTAGCTACCGATAAAATGCAGTTATTAACGGTTAAATATCTGACAGTGACAACGAGAAAGGATAAAGTTTTGCTTTCTTTTCTTTTTAACCGACACCAAAAAAGGAGGTTATCAATTCCACTCGTATGTATGTAATATTTTCAGAATTACCGAGTTTTCCTATATGTTAGTCTATATCAATGTCTGAACAAATGTGCCAAATTTCAATAGTGTATATATGTTTTTATGTTTGTGTTCGCATATCTCCGGAACTACACGTCCGATTTGACTAATTCTTTTTTTGTTGTACTAGGTATCGTTCAACTTAGGTTATAATATAAGTTTATCAAAGTCGGTTCAATAGTTTTTGAGGTAGGGAATTTCAACCGACTTTTTTTTGCCAGTCGAAGCTGGCATCATCGCGCAACTTGCGATTCACTTTACAATCTGTTAGCGACATCTTACGGTGATATTTAACCGTAACAAGCATAAAATGCGGTTAATTAACCGTTAATAACGAAAAATGCATATTTAACAGCGTGGTTAAAATCGTTAATAACCAGCATCGCATCTGTAGTTTTTACTCATATCTCAAAAATCTGTACGAATAGCGTAATTATTACTTCTGACCAAAGTTTTAGCACAAAATTTCCTATTGATTTGGTCATATTGGTTTTCACTCTACGGGACATACTTTACTTCTTAAGGCTGATTACGTTTGAAAATGCACCTGACTACGATTTGAAGACCGAAGAAGATGAGGATATCAAAGTAGAATACCTGAAAATTATTTATAGATCTTCAAATTAAATTCAACTCAAAGTTGTAAAAAAATTAAAAAAATAGGTTATTTGAGAAATAAAACCTCTCAATAACCTAATTTTTTTATGTCTTTATAAACTGTCACCCTGTAGCTCCTAAAGTATTCATCTTAGAGATAAAATTAATATGACTAAATCAGCGGGAAATTATATGTTAAATCTTGTGTCTCAAGCAAAAGTTATACTTTTTTGTATAATTTTTGTGATACGAAAAGAAACCTGAGGATGGAAAATAAGAAATACCTTCATTGCAAATTCAACGCCTTGCATGCAGCTCCTAAAGTATGGGTCGTAGAGTGAAAACCAATATAGGATAAGAAGTAATTACCCTATTTGTACAGATTTTTGAGCTATGAGTAAAAACCTGAATAAGAAACTTCATCCCCCCTACAACAACCTCAGCACACCCCCTACCCCTGACATCTTTTAATATGTCAATCAGGGCTGTACATAGTATACCTACGTGTGCCAATTTTCAAAACTACACGATTCATTTCCACCGATTTATTTAATTTATTCTGACTATGAGCAAAATCTGAAAATAGAAACCCTCAACCCCTACACCTTCAGCATAGCCCCCACCATCGAGGGCTTTTCATATAATAAGGTATAACAATGCCCATTTTCAAGACTGCATAATGCTGCATGCATCGTGACGACGCCAGTTGTAGCCGAGGACTAACGGAAATCTCGCACCTCGCAAATTTCAACACATGTAACTCGTGAAGTATTGGTTTTAGAGGAAAAACTAATATGACCAAATTAATAGGAAATTTGATGAATAAAATTTGGTCAGAAGCAACTATTACGCGATTTGTACAGATTTTCGAAATATGAGCAAAAACCTGAAAATAGGGACTTTCATCCCCCCTACACCGACAGCACACCCCTTGAGGACTGTTAAGATGTTAATCTGGGGTGCAAAAGGTATACGTGAGCCAATTGTCAAAACTACACGAATTATTTTTCCTGATTTTGCTAATTTGAATGGGCTAGGTACTAATAAACTTAAACTTTAAAAAATTGGAACTCAATATAATGTCTAATACTAATGTCGCGTTTCAATATCAAAAAACTATTCGTTCGTTGCTTTCATGCTGGACTGGGAGCGACAGAAAATCATAGAATGTACCAGGCATACTGTAAAAGTCATTTAAGTGATAGAGGTTTTATTTGCCATTTTGTGGGCGATAGGCTGACCCCCTGTCACTGCAATATTCTTTCTCCATCATATGGTTTTATAGCTTCTGGTGTTCTGCTTACCCCATAAGGGATATAGGCGTGAAGTTATGTACCTATGTGCGTTTAGTCCACGAACAGTAAAATTAGCTTCCAATATTCAACGTCTTGTCATTGAAATTACTACTTACTACACTTATATCTACCTACCATTCGTTTGTCGTAGCTTTTACTCATGTAAAATATTGAAACCCAGCGTTAATTAATTTCGACGACAATTTAGTTATTACCCCTAGAATAACCCTACCGCCCCTGGATAAGCGTGTCGTAAATAGCGACTAATCCGAGTGAGCCCCGCTTGGTGGTAGCCTGACTATCACCTGACAAAAATTTGCCGCCAAATATCACCACTGCAGCGGTGATGCGTCCCGAAAACATTTTATGAAGAGTTCTATCATAAACCCCTCGACCTCATTTAATGAGTGTGTGTGTCATTTACATTAACCTCATTTACCATCAGATGAGAATGAGGTCAAACTCGGGCTTAGTCAAAGATTGAATAAAAAAGTAGGTACTTAGATTTTTTTATTTTTGGGAAGAGTTTAAACTTGCAAATTTAACTTGTAAGTAGGTCGTCTGATTCCGAACCGTTACACAAATTTGGTGGTTCATTCACAATTCACATAAATCTAATTTCCAAGAAAAATGATAAAATTTGAAGGAATATGGTCATTGGTCACCCAGAGTTCGGTAGGTATCTCGCAGAATTAACAGCGCGAGTGGCCAGCCATGCATGTTAGCCCGCCGCGTCTTCCCGATCATAGGTACCTACCTACCTATTTTATTTGCAGAGTTATTTTTAAAATTACGATAGATCCTAAGATGTTGATAGAAATCAACTAAAGATAAGGACAATTTTGTTCACAAATAAAATTTATGATAAATAACGTATAAAATTGGATAAGAATTAATACCTACTAAGTATATTGATAAAACTCCATCGCAAATTAAAACATTAATTTCGAACGGGATTTATGACCATAAAAATGGTTATTGTGAGTCAATCTTAAAAGATAGGTAGGTATATGCTGTTGCGGACTTTTTTTAGAACTTTTTAAGAAGAATAATTCCGTGATACATTATTTTTGCGTAGGTAACTCAAACCGTTTACGCAGCGTACGCAATGGAAGCTCTCAAAATTATATAATTTTCGTCGTTTTTGCAACATTTTCCTTTGTAACTTCGCTCCTATTTGTCACAGCGTGATGTTATCCTCGATAACATCCTTCCTGCCTTCTTCGATGCGGTGAGTTTTTATAATAAAAGTAAAATTAAAAATTTTAAAAACCCCCCGACACATAAAAAGACCTTAAAAACTAACAAATAATATTTTAAACCTATTCTAATTATTATCGTCCCATATATAAATGACTGTAAGACTTGTACTTTAAAATATTTTTATTTTCCGAGCTTCGTCGCCGCGTCGGGGACCGCTCAAGTATATAAAGTGCTAACAACAGCTAATTTATTATTACATTTAGGTATGAGCGATCTTAAGTTTCATGCATAGTCTACGCTCTACGTAATGCCGCGCGCGGCGAGCTCGGTGTGCGGCTTGCGGCGCGGGGGAGGGCGTCACCAAGTGCGGCGACCCGAACGGGCAGACACGTGAGGGCAGACGACGTTGACGGTTGTGTCCATTTTACGAATTTTTCGGAGTGAATTCTTTTGATGCAATCTGCAACTGACAACTGTTTTTCTCACTTAGCGGTCCCCCGACGCGGCGACGACGCTCGGAAAATAAAAATATTTTAAAGTACAAGTCTTACAGTCATTTATATATGGGACGATAATAATTAGAATAGGTTTAAAATATTATTTGTTAGTTTTTAAGGTCTTTTTATGTGTCGGGGGGTTTTTAAAATTTTTAATTTTACTTTTATTTTGTACTTTTTAAAGTAGGTTTTAATATTAGGAAGATGGTAGTCAGATCCCCTCATCAACAATAAGAGAGCTGATGATCTTCAAACGGCTGATCAGGTCATTGTAACCTTACCATACACTTTCAATTTCATTGAAGTAATACGGTACCAAATTTCGAATCGATAGGATATATGGAAGGTAGTCAGATCCTCTCATCAACTATTAAAGAGCTGATGATCTTCAAACGGCTGATCAGGTCATGGTTCCCTTACCATATACTTTCAATCTAATTGTAGTAATACGGCACCAAATTACGAATCAATACGACATATGGAAGCTATTCAGATCCCCTCATCAACTATTAGAGAGCTGATGATCTTCAATTGGCTGATCAGGTCATGGTTACCTTACCATATACTTTTAATATCATTGTTGTAATACCGCACCAAATTTCGAATCGATACGACATATGGAAGTTAGTCAGATCCCCTCATCAACTATTAGAGAGCTGATGACCTTCAAACGGCTGATCAGGTCATGGTTACCTTACCATATACTATCAATATCATTGTTGCAATACGGCACCAAATTTCGAATCGATACGACATATGGAATTTAGTCAGATCCCCTCATCAACTGTTAGAGAGCTGATGACCTTCAAACGGCTGATCAGGTCATGGTTACCTTACCATGTACTTTCAATATAATTGAAGCAATATGGTACCAAATTTCGCATCGAAAGGACATATGGAAGATCCCCTCATCAACTAGAAAAGAGCTGATGATCTTCAAACGGCTGAACAGATTTTCATGAAACATGGCTAAGAACACTCGGGATAAAATTATCTATAACACAAAAAAAACTAAACGAAAATCGGTTCATCCGTTTGGGCGCTACGATACCACAGACAGATACACAGATACACAGACACGTTAAACTTATAACACCCCTCTCGTTTTGCGTCGGGGGTTAAAAAATGAACTTTGTCCCTTCGGCGCCAACAAAAATCTATTATTTTAAAGATTTTTTATGCTATCATATACTCTACTTCTTTGCCTTTAAAAAACACCAACAATAAGCTTCTACAATACGTACAACTTAAGCCGATGATGTTTTACAAACGGAGCTGAATTTTCTGAAGTAAATATAAAAATAGCTGCAGATTGGCTTGGCAGGCTTTTCGAATTGACCTGACACATGGGGTATTTTCGTCGATGAAATAGTGAATAGTAACTGCCCCTAAAGTTTATAAGCAACGTCTTTAGTAGGATAGGCATTGTTGTTTTAAATTAGACCCATAGTTCTTGGGTTTATCGCGTTCAAGGAAACAAAGGAACTCTTCAGCTTTATTATACTGTGTGTTCGCGTACTTAGTAATAGTCCAAGATCCCAGAGCGATAAGACATAACTTATTTTCTAAAAGATGAAACTTTTAGTTCATTTTTAGCATATCATGTACCTACGTGCTTAAAAAAATATTGTACGATGCCAAGAACTCGCTAGGTAGGTACATGATAAACTATTAGTACTAAGTACTCAGTGGTTCTTAGACTTTTTTTCCGAAGTAATTATAAAACTTTAATTTTCTGATAAATTAAGCTAAAAATTTAACTTTATTGTTATCTATGTATCATTTATTTTGTTTATTTTGGGTAGAAACATCAGGTTTAGTTGTGTAAGAAGCTAGAGGTGTATTGTTTTCTATTGGGTTGGGGAAAAAGTTTCTTCGTATTTTTTAAGAAAATTCAAAACATTTTTTAATATAGTTTATTGACATTTAAATAAAGTATGTATGTACCATTTTGTTCGATAACCTTTTGCCATCTTGTAGGTAGGGACATGATCCCATTGCTATAAAAATTTTGGGACCTCTCATCAAAATACCGCGACAAGTGAATTTGGCAGTCCTCTCGTGATGTTAATCTAACACTGCCAAAAGAATTCTGAAGAGACCGAAACAGGTGGAAATCTGAAGGTGCAAGGTCAGGACTATACGGCGGATGCATTAACACCTCCCAGCCAAACTCTCTTAATTTTTGTTGGGTGGCTATAGATGTGTGAGGTGTAGCGTTATCATGATGAAACACCACACCCCTTCTGTTGATAAATTCCGGCCGCTTTCTCTCAACTGCTTGTTTTAATCTCATAAGTTGTTCGCAGTAGAGTTCAGAATCGATAGTCCTGCCTGGTGGTAACAGCTCATAATGAACAATGCCCTTCCAATCCCACCACACACACAACATCACCTTATTGCGAGTTAACCCGGGTTTCACCACAGTCTGTGAAGCCTCACCGGCCTTTGACCACGACCTTTTTCGCACGTTCTTGTCATACGTGATCCACTTTTCATTACCAGTTATCAGCTTCTTCAAAAATGATTCGGTTTCGTTACGTCGTAATAAAGAATCACAAATGAGTACACGGTTCATTAGATTTCTTTCAGTGAGCTCGTGAGGTAACCAAATATCGAGCTTTTTTGTGTACCCAGCTTTTTTCAAATGTGCCAAAACTGTTTTGTGGTCAATTCCCAGTTCTTCAGCTACGTCGTAACTACTGATATGTCGATCTAGCTCCACTTTTTCAAAAATGGCATCCATTAAGGCGAGTATTTTTGAGCGCAGTAGGCATTAACGCTATATGGGACTGCGTGGCGGGCAGTCGTGTAAATGAACACGTCAGCGCACAGAATTGTCACAGTAGGTATAATTAACAGTAGTCATATAGTAGTACTATACCTACAGTGTGGCTTGTTATACGAAATTCGTTATTACGATAACTAAAACTAATGTCAAGAATGATATAATATAATCTATATTTTTTATTTATCTGGATTTAGTATTGCGATACCTATACTTACTATTTTTACATCCATACATACATAACTTCACGCCTGTATCCTGTATGGGGTAGGCAGAACACCAGAGGTAATAAAACCATTTGATGTCACGTTTGACAAATTTGGAGGCATTATAATAGTGCAGAAAGACTATTGCTAGGGACAGTGACAGGGGGTCAGCCTATCGCCCACAAAAAAGCCTCCCATAACACTTACTATTTTATTTTTTATAAATATTGTAATGGCCATTTTATAGATGAAATCTTTTTAAATTTATATCCTTACTGAATTCTGTTGTAAAAATCGTGCTATTTTGACTTGAAAGTATATCGTGACGTTAATTTATAACTTTCATAACTTATTTGTTCCAAAATTCATTAAAATCAGTTAAGTAGGTAGTTGAGATCTTTTACATAAACTTTTATCTCTTATTTCAATCCTATAGGGGCTGGTGTTTGAAAAAAAGTAGGGTTTGGGAGCTATTTCATATTGCGAAATTAAATAGCTGCAGAGTGTACCTTCCAGCCGGACCACACACTACGACCAATAACTCCTTAACTAAAGGAGTTTATTGGACCAGAGTTGTCGTATGCAAGGTAGGTACTCTTTAGGTAGTGTATTTCGGGATATTTATTTCGTAATAGTTCATTAACTTTGAGGTGGCGCGGCCAGAGAGCACTGCTTCTCGGCCGGACCACATACTGGCAATTAAAAAGTTATCTGTTGAGGTACTAAAAAAATCAATATATTCCTATGAAAGGTAGCTACTATTTCGAACTATAGCATCTGAGTACTAAATTGTGGTCCGGCCAGAGAAGAACACACTCAATTTATCTGTTTATTTTGTGTCAGGTATGAGCCGAATGTTCGGCCGAACATTCGTATTTCATACATTCGACATGTGTTCAGCAGAATGTTCGATTGATTTGCCAAATAGTTACCGAGTACTAGCAGTTTCACGCGGTTTTACCTACGTACTTTCTGATTAAAGCAGCCAATTTGCTATTTCAGACTGTACATTACTCCCTATGCCAAACTTTCACATTTATTACAAAAGTAAGATTTTAGTTTATTACTGCGCCAATCACGTACGGCTCTTTTTGCTTGATTAGCAACTTACAAAAAGGAGGTTCTCAGTTTAACCTGTATGTATGTATGTTTGTCAACGATTAGTTCGTTTAGTTTGTTTGTAAACTTAGTAACTGTGTTGAAATATTTTACTTTATTAGTGTTAATGACATTAGGAAGAGCAGGACCACCTGCTACAAGCATTTTCACATGCTTAGGTACTAGGTAGGTCCTGGCCTCTGAATATATACTGAAGTATCTGTTAAAGCAAATAAACTATTTTCATTTTCAACGATTATCTTGCGTTTGGCTGAACCGATGTTGATGCAGTTTTTAAAAGGATATTTCCATTGATATTCACATTGAGGAGAATCTTTTTGTATATTAACCGACTTCAAAAAAGTTTGATCCGTATGTATGTAGCATTTAGCAATTATCTTACGTTTTTGTGAATCGATTTTGATATTTTTTTCTGTTTTTTTTAGGTAATTACTTTTGATTTTGGGCAAAGTATTAATTTTTTCATAGTAACAAAGTTTCCATATTTTTAGATATTCGTGATAGATTTTTTAAGTGATAACTTCTTAGCTGACTGTTCGCACGAAGCTATTTTAAGCGAATCTCACTTCATTTGTCAGTTTCAGCAGCACGAGCAGCATGCTGGCGATACCTAGACAAGACCATCTCATGCTGCATCAAGTCGTCGTTTTTTTTCGTTGGGAGTTCTTCTTCTTTTCTTTCTTAAAATGTCCTTCTCTCTAGTTTTCTACCTAGGCCTACAGGCACAACGTATAATAATAGGTAGATCAAATTCTTGGTGTTACAGTACCAAAGCATTACAATACCAGAAGTAGTAGGTAGGTAGTATACCAGTTCTAGCCCAAAACTTATTACTAAAAACGTATCTCTAATATCTAAGTATAAATGTAGAACCTAATTAACTATGAAAAGACTAATAACTAGCCCAAAACAAATACCTACTTACCTAACACTAAAATGTATGAAATAAAAAAAGTCATAAAACCAAAATGAAAGCAAATTAATTATTTCTTTTTCAGAAAAAGTGAACCGCCTTTAAAAAAGCAACCCACTAAAAAAGTTTTAATAATTTTAATAATCGCCATTCTATTCCTATTCCGTCCATATTATTATGTCGGGATATTACCGACTTCATTAAATTTCTGCCAATAATTAATTAATACTAAATTATGTTATAAGAACATTAATAATTTATCTGGGTAGGTATTAACATAGTTTTTGAAGTCGGTGCCAAACCAAATTTTTAGGACAACAAAGCATACTGCGTAAGAAGTACAAAGATACATGTTTTGTATAATTATAAATTAAAAAATACTGTTCATATTTTTAGGAAATCGAAATGTTTGTCTCTGTCTAGTTGACACACATTACACTTGTGTGCTATGCTTTCTTTGGCGGAAAAAATACTGGAAGGCACACACTTGAAGGTCACACGTCGCGTCGTTGTAAGTGAATGTAATTTTGCTGTTGCGTTCACCTTATAATTTACTCTGTTTGGCAGCAGTCTTACTATTTAAAAACTATGTACTCCTACCCAAATAAATGATTAATGTTCGTATTTAGTATTAATTCGTTTTTTTGCAAACATTTCCTATACGGGGTAGTAATATGGACGGAATAGAATGGCGATGGAATTTTTTAGTGGGTTGTTTTTTTGAAGGCGATTCATTTTTTCTGAAAAAGAAAAAAATAATTTGCTTCCATTTTGGTTTTATGACTTTTTATTTTTAACATTTATGTTTTTGGTGGGATTAGGTATTTTGTGAACCTACTTCCATGTTAATAATGAAAAATGTGTTAATAATGATAAATGTGAAAAAAATTACCCGACCAGGATTCGAACCTGGGGCCTCTTGCCGGACGAGTGCTCTTCCACTGAGCTACCGGGGCCTGGCGGTATGCCTCGAAATTACTTACCACATTTTTTGTTTTTACGTTATATTGCTAACGTTGCTCCATCTTATGGTATATAGCTTTGCAGCTAAGACCACCCGAGACCAATTTCTTTACAGATATTGTGAATCCTATTTAAGGTGAAGCATTGCAATGTTTTAATAATGTTTTTAAGTTTTTGCATTTAAAATACTCAATTACTCTTAAATAAATGAAAAATGTGCTAAATAAAAATTACCCGACCGATACGATTCGATTCGATTTTATTTATCACATTTTTCATTTATTTAAGAGTAATTGAGCATTTTAAATGCAAAAACTTAAAAACTTTACTTCCATGTTGCTAGGATCACTCAATCTAGATGCGTCAGGATTGAGTGATCTTATAAAAGCATAATACATTCCTGGATTCACCTTGTCCTATACGTACCTATAGTTAGATTTGAATACGAAAATCTCATCCACAGATTTTATTTGCGGAGATTCAGCGTGCAAACTTTTTGCCAAATATCTGAACTGAGTGATCCACATTTTTGGCAATATCTTCAATTACAGAGTGACAAATTTTTGGATTTCTTTTATGATATTTTACAATTTTTTATTGAATGTAGCTTTTGGTTATATTGAAAATAAAAAAAATCACTCAATCCAGATGCACATTCCCTTTTATAGAAAATGGATACCACAGTTTCTCTGAGGATGTACTTACACTTGCGGAAGTTGTGGATATAATTGATTTAAACTTTTGTAGAAATGTACATATTACGGTCCATATTTTACACATTTTGATACAGAAAATCAAATTATTGTATAGATCTACCGCAAAACAAACACTGAACAATCAATTTCAATAACAACTTGTTCATTCGACAGTTTGTTATGGGTCAAGCGTTTGCAGCGACATCTATTTAAAGCTTTTCGTTTTCTTCTCCATTGCTCGATATTTATTGCGTTACCAGCTACCCTTACCAATAAAGTTTTAGGGCGGGTTGTATCAAACGGTTGGTTATCGTATCATACGTACGTAACTTTTTGACGATTACATCAGATGTTTAACGTACGTCAAATACAAAGCGTTGTTTCATCACAAAAAAAACCGTTCGTCAATGTCTTTTCCCTTCCTTTCCACAATGAGGAGTTTTCAGTCTGCGATAAAAAAAAAAAAAGTAGTTCACTTTTCAACATTAGATGGCGCTGATCTAACTCAAGTGTCAACTCAAGTACCAATTTCAGTACCGTACCTACGTGTAATAATTATTAAATTACTTCATGTAAAGAAAAAACGCTGCAAAACAAAGTAGGAGAATAAAAAACAATGAAATGTAATATTATTAATTTGAAGGTTATGGCAATCAGCAAGAATTTTATCTCTACGATCAGTCAACTGTCAACAAAGAGGATACGATATTGACATTGACTCTTCAGTTTTGTTCAACGCCATCTAGTATGTATTGAAAAAGCTTAAAAAAAAAATGAAACGAAAAGGCCTCATTGAATCATCATCACTAACATTTAAAATATATGAAAATAAAACAGAATCCATAATGTTAAAAGCTTTCAACCAAAGATGTCCTGCCTGTCAACTCAGTTTTCACTAGAAAGTTACGTTAACCAGTGGGTGGATGGACAGTCAACGTAATCGTTAATTTTTGACGTCCGTTATAGGTGAAACAACCCGTTTTCTAGCTTGACAGTGGTTAACGCCATTTTTAACGTTGACAGACACGTAAAGTAGTTGTGATACAACCCGCCCTTAATCGTTCATCCTTTTATCGGTACCTACAATATTCAAAATATCTCAAATTTGAATATTTTTCATAGGAAGTCAAACTTCAAAATCTTTAAAACTTTATGTCTGCATATCTTTACCAAGTAATGATTGTAGCATAGCCCATTGTAGGTAGGTGAAATAATGAACATAATATATATTTTTCTTTCTATTTTATTTTTCAATTTGATTTTTTTCATTAATAAGATTATATTACAATATAATAATTAATGATAATAATAATTAAAACTACAAGTCGATTGTGTTATTTAAATATATAATAACAAAATAATAAAATGAAAACAACAACGGTGCCGCGCTTCAACCATAAAAAAATCGCAAACTATAATAGACAGGCGCGCGCACTGTGTCCAACCTCTTGTCAAAATATTGCTAACTACCTATCGTGAAAATCGACTATACAATGGTAAAATATAAAATTATTTAAATATAATGTACACATAATACGTGATCGCTAACTACAAGTTTGGTACTTCTATATAACGATAACATTATTCTCAGTAGTGACTTTTAGAAGGACTTTTTATTTCTAAAACATCTAAGTGGTGGGAGGTTGCTTTAGGGAATAATGCCATTCTGACGCTCATAACTGTCCATTGCAAACTGTATTTAATTAAAGATATTAACTATTAAGTCGTCTACAATTTGTTTAGTTTGCAAGGTGTTAAACAGAGCTCTAGGACAGCAGCGTATTATCTTCTGCCTAACTTTAAGTACCGACCAGCTAGCTTTAAGCGTAGTTACAGAAACATATCAATTCCTTAGAGCTTCGATACTGATATTGTATTAATTGTGGATGTATTAATATTAAACGTTGATGAGATCAAAGGTGAAACACAAAGATTATGTTTCGCACAAGGACTGACAGTTTTCATAGCTCGAAAGCATCCTAAAATTTTATAACCTAGTAATTTAGTAATCCACCTACAACTCAGACTAGTGCGAAACTTACATTCACGGCTAATTTCGCCAAACGATATGTTCATTCTAAGGAAAGTTCGCTGTGCGTAATTAATTTGTTCCAATTCTATATACAGACAAGTCGAGTCAAGTTAGGCTGTCTATAGATTATTGTCATTTACTTGGTCGGTTGTGAGGCATTAAGATGTCAAGTTTACATAATTATAACATAATGACCGATGAAGGTATGTTACATAGTGCAAGAAACATTTTATTCTAGTATAAAGTGTAGATTGCACTGAGCACGTACCAAAATAATCAAGCCACTACTCCCTACAAAAAACCACTAGTTTTCGTACAATTTAAAAAACCTAATTAGGATTATCAGTGACGTTCACTGGAAACCATCACGTTCTTAATACTGTTGCCTCATGGCTTGACGCTTTGTTAGTTTTTTATTGCTCATTTATTTATATTAGTTAATATTAAATTATGAAATAGAAGGTATCTAATATCAGCACAAATGAACATGAAACAACAGTAAAATTTAAAACAAAGTCAATCATCATGAGATAACTAAGTAATCATTTACAGATAATACAATTAAATCACATCAAGTGATGCTTACAAGCAATGTGATATAGGAAACTATAATATTAAAATAAAAATAAAAAATACTTTAAAAAAAAATATCTTTAACTAAATTTGGATATTTAATGACTAAAATTGGAGTTAAATAATATTATGTAATCGTCTATACATACATGACTGGTAAGATTAGTTGACAATACATAGTGTATTAGAAGAACTCAAATAAAAGAAAAGATAGCACTTTACAGGTCCCCACTTGGAACCTTTTCACTTCAAATGTACACTAACACACTCGCACCTTACAAAAGTAACAAACTGCATAATAGTTATTTTTATATTATTGTTCTTTATATACAAAACTACGAGAATCACGCGCTACTCCAAGCTTTAAGGCATCCTGTGTGCTCATATCAATATTTTTTATATTTATATACAAAAAAGTTAAATTGGCAGTTGGTTATACTATAATCCAAATTGCTACTCCTGCATTTTGTTAAGATTAAGTAAAGCATTTACACAACTAATTACTGAATTTAACAAGCATAATCATTGTTTGCATCAGTACGAAATTAACATACCAATGCTTACCCAAACAATCTAGGCCAATAAGAAATACAATCAGTCGATTTGTTAAAATAATTAAACTTACAATAATAATATGCAAACATTGTTCCTTAAAGTAAACTAATGATATGAATATTAAAATTTATGACTATCTAATAATGTATAACAACAGCGTTTTGTCTGTTTGTTTCAATGGAGTAGTGTGTGCGTCTCGTTTTGCAAGCATCCTACTTTCTACAATGCCTTTGTCAAATTCCTTAAGCGTACACTTTGAAAACCGTTTCTTTTGTTACATAACAAAGTTCACCTTAAAATATCATTTGACCTTTCCGTGGTTTATAAAATTCACCCATCTTGCTTCGTAGACAGTCAAGATGGAAAATTCGCTTTCACCACTGTTAGAATCTTATAACACCTATAATATACAAAGAGTAGAACACTGCTACAATATTTACTTCTTTAAATAATTTAGCCTCTCCTCCATCAGTTTTGAAATGTACTGCGCTTGTGGACGGTCTAATCTTTGTGTCCTAAAATTAAAAATGAAGATAAATAGATAAACATTTACACCTATGATTATACATTTGCTCTAAGTTTCATTTCTTTGGTTATGTGTGATTTGAGTATGCGACTACAATAGTAGAAAAAAACTGAATAAATATTTAAATATCCTTTCAAAACTCACGGAGTACAGGCAAAAAGGAATTACAATTGTTAAAAGCATTTGAACCTCACATCTTTCATTTAAATAAATCATGCAACATTCGAACAACTGTCTCTCTCAAACATACTAATATTTAATTAGGTGTTTTTTTATTGTAATGCACCAATATGTCAGTGGCATTTGCTAGTAGAAACCTATAATAATTTAATTCACGAGACATTCAAAACAAGACTTCTTACAAAATACACATAAGCGCTTATCAATATTATTTTGATAATTAAATATGTTCCCATTGAAATTAAAGTTATAATTGCGAGGATAGAACCTGGAATGCCATAACATACTGACGCATTAAGGTAGAGGTAATATTTTAATTTACACGGAGTAATAAAACTAATAGTGTAAACATAGAAAAAAAACCCTCCCGTACTGAAATACTGCCTTTATCGTTGCACACTATAGCATGCATAAAATTAAAATATAACTAAATTGACCTATGATCTTCCTATCTAATATAATCTGCAATTTCTTTTAAAGTGGAAGACGTTAAGCAAATAAAATATTCGAACAGCCAATTAGCGAATCGTCAATGTAATAAATAAATAAAATATATACTACAGGGGAGGGCACAGTCTCAGTAAATAGTTATGAAAAGAGTAACATTCTTAAATCATAATATCTTTGTCAGTAGGCACCTTTACATCTAGTTGGTTATCCTAGTGAGTAACCAGATACGAGACCGAATTCAGCGGTGATTTAGAATGTTGATATATGATGGTTGTTGTTTAATTTCGTCATCACAAGACTGGCTGTACAAAGGGGGTTTTACAATGAGCCTGCAGGGAAGCTTGCGGAGGAGTTGCTATGAGCGAGGGATAGCATTGAGCCGGACAACGATTGTTCCTCGTCGCCGTAACCTTCGCGACCACCTTCTGCGATGGCCATTGCACTGGAAGAAAACGAACATATTTAAAACTTAAGAAAACAGACAATTTATTTTTTTAATACCAACAAAAGGGATAAAAAGAATGTGAGTTTTGATGATGAGGAGTGTAGTATAATGTTTTTATTTAAGTTGTTCATATTTTCTAAGGAATACTTTCGTTTAACAGAAATTAAAAATCAATTATATTTTTCATTAAAAACTACAAACATAGCTTTTAACATAAAAAAAAACATAGATGATTCTGTTAATACGCCAAATTGTAGAACAATAAATTTGGAATTTTCTGAGTAAACTTTATTTTAATTAATGTCGCTGTCTCTAAAGTGTATAAATTTTTAAATACATAATTATAATATACTAATACAAACAAAAATAAAAGGCTGTCAATACATACCTGAACCCGAGGCGAGCACTTTCGTTGTCGAACTGCTCGAGTTGGCGCTCGTGTCGTTCGTGTAACATGCGCGTGCGCTCGGCGCGCTCGGCCACGAATTGCGCGCATTCGGACTCCATCTACCAAAATAAATTAATTTCATTTATATTTTTAACATTCATTCATACCGGAATAGGAAGTCAGGTCCTTTGACATAGAAAGCACTTTCTTTTAGCCCAAATGGGATGGCAGTTTGTATAAGAGATTTAAACTTTTTGATCGATTTTAATGAATTCTGGCACATATTGTTCACAGCCATGGGTAAACTACATACATGGGATGCTATGTTTTGAAAAATCAAGCCCTAACTGGCTGAAATAAGCGATGAGAGTTCGTGTGCTTCAAGATCGCGTTATCTCAATAGCGCGATCTAGATACACGAACTCTTATCTAGCGACTAGCATATATACGACTTCCAGATAGCAATCGTCGAGCCATAAGCCGCGGCATGCCATTATTTTTCTTGGAATTTGAGAAGTCAAAGTCAAAGAAATCTTTATTTTGTAGGTACTCTTGAAATAAGTCAAATTATGTATTTATAACTTGAACTGAATCTATCACTACTTCGGAAAGTCAATCTGTTGAGAAGAAGTGACAAGAAACTCAACAGCAGTCATGTTTTAAAATACACAATGGAGTCTGGCTAACGAAAGTAGACACTGAGGTTTTTTTTGCAAATTTTTTATATGGCAACTTATTCTGGTGTCACTGTTGTCAATCGAACGGTTGTTGGTGGCTTTGGTAATTGAGATTTAGGAATTTTCATATTTGAAAATGAATAAAAAAATTAATAAAATTGAAAGTTTCATAATCAATGTAGGAAACAGCGATACCAGTGACTCCGATTCATTCCATATAGAATTGCTGGATTCAGATTTTGATTACAATGAATAAAAATAATTATTGTATTTTATTGTTTTATTTTTAAGCGTGATTAATACTAGTTGCCTATCATTTTAATTATACAACATGTAACAAAATGGAGAAATAACACTTACGGCTTAGCTTCTATACCATACGTAGAATATACAGTTAAAGAATTAGCATGATCAGGGCTGGTATAGACTTTCATACAAATTTATTTTTTTTACAACAAAATATTTTGACAACCCTAGTCAACCTAATAAGCTAAAACAAAATTTGTGCCGCAGTCCGTGACCTTATGACCTTTCCCGCACCGGCTGAACTTTGTAGTAATCAGACTTAGTTACCCATCAATTTATTTTGACGCCATCTGTTATCACAGATTTCATCAAAAGCTAACAGCTGTTTTTAGGGTTGACAGTTAGATATTTTGATCTAAACTTTGAACTTGTTTTTCGGCTGAACCGTAAGGATAAAAAAATTATGTTTCTGTTACTTATAAACTACATCACATACAATTCCCTTAAGTAATAATAATAATAATAAATACTCTTTATTGCCAAATAAAATACAATTATCTCATCTCTCTTCATTATGTTACATGTTGTATACTTCCCATCAAAAAGTAGGACAGTACCAATTTTGTTATTTTTTCCGATTCTTTGATTAAAATAATAATTAAGTATCAAGTTTGTTTAATCAATATGTGTCGTACTATAGTCGGGAATACCATGATGGGATCTTTTTTTAAATTCGCCACATTTTTTCATTCCCTACTTTCATTAGTCAGACTGTAACAGCCACGGAATCCCATCTTCTTGCATCTGGATATCTTATAGTTGTCCTTTTCACACAACACTTGTTTTATCATATCCTTAAATCTATTGAAGGGTAAATATTGTATGTTTTTTTTTTTTTTTTTTTTATAAGTGACTAAACCCGCGTTTGACCTCAATCTCACCTGATGGTAAGTGATGATGAGGTCGAAGAAGGAAGCACACGGGTTTAGGAAGGAACTGGCTCTTTATACAATATTGCCGGAACACATTACCGCCGGAGCGGTAACATTTGGCGGCAGACTTTATATAAAGGGTGGTCGCTAGCCAGGCGGACCCAGAAGGGATCCTACCACCAAGAATTTGTAATTTTATTATAAAAGCGTACACTTTGACCCATTGACTTTGAGGAGTCTACTTTTATAGCAGGCTAGTACCCACTTGGCAAAGATTTAAGTTTATACATTACTAAGATAGGAACTAGAAAGTATGGGCGTTGCCATGACAACCAAAATCCAGATTTTTTTTTGTATGAAAACAATTTGTATTTTGGATTGAGATACAATATTGAAACCCACCAATAGAAGAAAAGATAGAATTAGAGATAGACGGAGTAGTGGAAGGAACACCTAATTCCCAAAGAGCTATACAAGGTGTTCCTGTTGATATCTCATAACTCTAGGGTATTAATGGGATCATGTAATAGAATCTAAATTATACGTGTGTATAATTTTTCAATTTTAATATTTTGTCAAAACGTCTTATGCAAAACACCTCTAAGTGAAGTATGACAACGTGTCGTTTTGTAATCTTTTTTTTATAGCTGTGCTCAGGTACAGTTCGCAACGTTCCTTCAACATTTAAAGTGTTTTTGTTGTTTATTGTATGGCTTCAGTGACACGCGTCTATTGAATTAATGTTAAAGAGATTTTACAAGGGTGATAATTTATTAACTCATTATATTAAGATTGATGGTATCTTGGAAATTATGCACTTTTGAACCACATATTCTTTGGCAAAAAGTACAGTAGAATCCGATTATTATGACTCCGCTTATATTGACCAACCGCTCATTATGACATGTTTACACAGTGAAGTTTGGTTTTCATATAAATTATATGACTAAGTTGGATATAATGACTTCGCCTATAGTGACATATCGCTTGTTGTGACCCTTTTTTATCAAATTTTGTCCGCTTATAGTGACCGACCGTATGATTTCTAACACCTTTGGCATCGTTCGGGAGAGTCACGTTATATCCAAAGACTTTCGGCGTGTGAAAGGCTTTTTTGATTTGAGTCTCAGAGCGTAGGTTTACTTATTGAGTCGACTTATTAATATCTACTACTTTAACAAAGTTACCTTGCTAATTAAAGCAGTTGTCATGGATTTCCGCAAAGTAACGCCTGATTCAATCCATTAATATCTAATTTGATTTATCTCTATTGTATTCCTTTCTATTAAAATAAATCACATACTACTTAAACTTTTAGGAAGTATGACGTCGTATATTATGCTATACTTGTTTTCTATCCTTTTCCTTGTTTTCTCATTATAAACGGATTCCACTGTATTGTTTTATAGTAAGGAACAAAACATTAAAGTTATGGGGTATCAAAAAGAGCAGGTTGTAGTGGCCGGGGCATGGTACTGTTACGGGGTGGGTCAGGAAGGAGTTTTTAAAAAACGATTTTAACAATAATCTAAAGTTAATTGGAATTAGAAATAGTAACACTTGGACATAGAAACGATATAGAATTATAACTTTGAAAATAATATGGAAACTTCCGGTCACGACGAGATCTGAGCAAAGACTAACTCATTAAAAGATTTTGAGAAATAAAGTAAACGCGATAGGTTAATACCACGGAGGAAATATATAGAGGAGCTGCCCTATCCGGTTTTTTCTAGGGACTCAAGTGAAGCTTACGCGCGGGGTGCGGGAGGGGTAAGCGGTAGGTTATGGCCAATCATAGCCAAACAGGCGATGGCATTAGTCACCTAGTAGCGAGTAGTAAAAACCGGTTGAAACATAAGGTTAAAATCACAAAGCAGATACATAGTAGAGCTGCTGTAAGCAAAGTTGCACAGCTTCAATTTGGGTTGTCCTGACGTCACAGCCTTTAGTTCAAGCTATTCCTCGCTAGAGGCACTGGCGTCAGTTCGTTGCTGACTTCTGTGAAGTATGTACACGCGTAGATATTAAAAAAAAATTAAATCCTCCGATGTTTCTCGATGTAAAATTTAGTTTTCTATACTTTTATAAAGGAATTACATTGACAATCCAAATAAAATTAACTTACCAGGAAGATAATTTCATTCATAATTGTTTTTTACGAATTGTTAGTTTTCCAATTATTTGTGTCCAAAATTCCAGATTGTTATTTGTTGCCTAGGTGATTTTTATGCCGCGAAAAAAGGTTGCACTATCTAGCGTCAAGTAGAAATACTTTTATTTCGCGGTTTTTTCTGACAGATTTGGAACGTATGAAATTTCGTTAAAAAACTAGAGCCACCTAGTAAAGTATAGCTGAACTTTTTTGATGATCATGTGAATATTTTAACATTATGTTTCAACCGGTTTTTACTACTCGCTACTAGGTGACTAATGCCGTCGCCTGTTTGGCTATGATTGGCCATAACCCGCCGCTTACCCCTCCCGCACCCCGCGCGTAGGCTTCACTTGAGTCCCAAGAAAAAACTGGATAGGGCAGCTCCTCTATATATTTCCTCCGTGGTTAAAATATTCACATGATCATCAAAAAAGTTCAGCTATACTTTACTAGGTGGCTCTAGTTTTTTAACGAAATTTCATACGTTCCAAATCTGTCAGAAAAAACCGCGAAATAAAAGTATTTCTACTTGACGGCAGATAACGCAACCTTTTTCCGCGGCATAAAAATCACCTAGGCAACAAATAACAATCTGAAATTTTGGACACACATTATGGAAAATAAACAATTTGTAAAAAATAATTATGAATGAAAAATTCTCGTGTTAAGTTAATTTTATTTGGATTGTCAATGTAATTCCTTTATAAAAGTTTAGAAAACTAAATTTTACATCGAGAAACAAATGGAGGATTTAATTTTTTTTAATATCTACGCGTGTACATACTTCATAGAAGTCAGCGACGAACTGACGCCAGAGCCTCTAGCGAGGAATAGCTGGCACTAAAGGCTGTGACGTCAGGACAACCCAAATTGAAGCTGTGCAACTTTGCTTACAGCAGCTCTACTATGTATCTGCTTTGTGGTTAATACGTCAGTGCTGACAAGACGAGCTTGTAGTCAGCACTTTCGTTACTATACCCTTACCGGGTAAATGGATATGTAACGGTACCTTCTGCTCGAGCAGCGCGCGGCGCACGCACACGCGCTCCTCCAGCTCGCGGCGCTCGCGGTTCCGCTGCGCCTCGGCCTGCATGCGGCTCTTGCTCTGGTACGCCGTCAGCATGTCCAGCTCGTGCTCCAGCTGCATCTTCAGCTGCTGGCACTCCATCTGGAAGGGAAACGTTGCCAAGTCAGTGCCACAGCCGGTTCACACATGCTCCGTTTTACTCAGGATATTTATCCGATATAATATCAGATATACAGGGTTGATTTGTAGTCACCGGCCAAATTTTTTTTAACACAACCGGTATCATTTATAGAAACGATTTTTGCAAAAAAAAGTATTTATTTTTTATAGAAGGAAATTAATTTATCCGCTACTATCTAACGCTAACTAACCTAACCAAGGCATGGTCACTCTAAATTACCATTAAAATAAAGATGACTACGCGCTACTACTACGGCGTAGTATTATCAAGGAAATGCTGCGTCGTAGTAGCTATATTCATCAACAGCGACAATTTTTTTTAAAGTTTTTGGTTCCATATTTCTAATTTTTTGTATTGAGCGATGCTAAAATAAATATGCAGGTACGTTTACATCGTATCAAAGGCATTTAAATTTGGCTGGTGACGAAAAATCAACCCACTATAACTCGGATAAGAAAATTAAGCGAATTTCATTTTGTGAGGGGATTACACGCTTAAAAATGTAAAAGGAATTTGTAAAAGAAAATAAGTATCAAATAATCACTACATTTATTATTTAAAAAACAATCTAAATTATTCTCAATTATAGTTTTTCGCTACGTGTTGCCAGGGTAAACATTAATCTTCAAAATTTTAATTCAGATGACAGGAAAAAATCTATTGATATATATTGTGACATATATCATGATATAATATATCCTCTGGTATATATCGGCGAGCCTCTTTTACTGGATACGTATTTGTATGGTAAAAACGTATATTGAATACTGTGCCGAATGCGAATATGCGAAGTCGCCCATACAACTCCATTGGCCATCGATGAAAAAAACGTATCCGGTAAAACGTATCCAGTAATACAAGCCATGTGTGAACGGGCTGTTACGCGTCCGAACGCGTGTACCGTACGTCCGTATCTTCAAATAGGGACACCTACAGATTTATATAACACCTACTCAGAGAGATTCAAACATACAAACTTTCATAACATTTTACGTACCGTACGCGCGTATTATACGCGGCGCTTGGCGCAAAAAACAAAGAATTATTTTCAAATATTTTTTTAAATGTCCATTATCTCCTTATTCCCACGACCCACAGATATGGGCCCATTGTAAACTAGATTTAATTGCCTAACCACCAGATCTAATTTTATTTTAGTTCGATTAACAGTTAATAATAATAATTACAAGTGGTTAAAAAGTTAGTTTAAATTTTTTGAACAAAAAAGATTAATTTATCTATCATGCCATAGTAGTTATCGCGTAATGGAATATGAGAACTCACCCATATCATCTTAGAGCGAAAACAGTATAGTATCAGTACTTACCATCTGGCTCTCATCGAGCCTCACAGTTTGCTTCTGAAGCATCTCACTGATGCTTTGGTCGTACTGTCCACCGAGCAACACTAACTTGCGTCGCTTCTCATCCTTGAGCGCCTTTATCACTTCTTTCTGCTGCTCCTGTTTCATTAAATAATAATATTAGCTTTTATTAAAAGTAAATTGAGTCGTTTTTGAAGCTAAAGTTAACGTATCGAAGTACGGTCAGCATCAAAAGTTGATGACCACATTGAAAATTTCAAAATCGCTATGGTGTTAATATCAAACATGAACTTTTTTGGGTTGGCCTATTAATTCATTATTTTCTCGATTTTATTAAGTACATCTAGAAAAAAACTGTGAAAAATAAATTATAAATGCAAAATTCATTAAATAAATCAAGAGATTAGATACCGAGTCATAATCAAATTTGAGTCACCAAAAGCTAATCTGATATTTTAGATATATGTATTTCATAAATTTATGTCTCACTAAACCCAAAAATTAACTGTTTTCATACCTTAGCAGTGGTCTGCAAGATCTGCGCTTTCAACGCCTTATACTGGCGCGTCTGTATCTTGCACGTCTCGCGATACTGCTTTCGTATTTGCATCTCTTTTTGCTGAAATAAATTTAAAAAAGGTAATATTATTAAAAGTTTTGACAGAACATATAATAAAGGCAGCTCTGCTTATTTAAAGAAGAGAACTATTATTAAGCTGTAATACTCCACAGGTTTGCTTTTTATTGCTCTGTCCAATTTTGAGAACCTACTGCTGAGTTCGTAAAGTACGCTTTGACCAATTTAGGTCATCATATTTCTCTTGTTACTAAACTTATTATAAAAAATAATTTATTATATAAAACTAGATTTCAAGCAAAAACAATTGAATCCTTTAAAATCTATTCAAATAAGGTAAATACAAAAGTAAATTTAGTATAGTCGCCCTAAAAATTCTGACATCCACTAGTATTGGGTCAGCTTAGTGGTTCTTGGCATAAACGTCCTCGTCACTCATAACCCTATAGAGTGCACCCGTTCCGGGAATGCGTTCCTGACAGCTCCTTATGTCCACTGAATAAAGTTTATTTCCGATTCGAAAGTTAAAAAAGCTATGATTTTGACAGCTGTCAGGAACGCAAACTCCCACCGGTCGCACTATAGTCGGTTCATTGCAAAGGTTTGTGATACACGTCCAATCAAAAGTATACAGTCCGCAACTTATTCTGTTGGAATAAGGTTATGGTACTCAGATACCAAGGTACCTATACGATTAATTAGACATGCATATACAAATATCAGTTTGCAGTATCAAACATTGTTACCTTGAGGCTCTTGGGTTGCTGTTTCAGTTCGAGCGCATGTTTCTTTCTAAGCTCATGTTCGGCGCGCTGCATGTATTCCGTTTGATTGGCTAGCTCCGTCGCGTGCTGGTTAGATAGTTGCTCCTCTCTGTTTAAGGAAAACTTTATTATATTGGATGATGATCGAATAAAGTAATCATTTGAAAATAATTATAAATAATAACTACGTGGCGATATCTCTCATCACAAGCCACACAGCAAAACTATCTTAATTATAACTATGACACAAACTTCGTTCACGAACGATAACAACTTTGTAATGCATATCAAGCATAGATAGTGATTGAAAAGTTTTTATGATTTCTCTACCTATGAAATTTATGTTAAGAGATATATATATTTGTGGTTTTATTTAAGCGTCTATTAAATTAAAAAACGCAACTGATAAAACAAAGCACCGTGATCTATGTTTTGCAGTTAAAAAAATAAGGACCACAATGCGCTGGATATATTACACTCAATAGATATTTTCCTAGATCCTAAATACAAATTAATTTATTTTTATTTTAAGTAGGTATACTACGAAACTTGGAAAATTGCTCTTTAGTAAACAATTCACAAAAAATCAGTTTCTTCAACACAACCTTTAGGCAAGAATTTCAACACTGAGTTTTTTTGTGTACCTACATAAATGGACTTTTAGTCCCGATTTCACCGATTTCCTTCTGAGCCTAGATTCCGAGATAAATCTCGGATCTAACTATAGAAAAATTTGAAGGCGGAACTCGTTTTAACGCGTAAGCCGATTTCAACTCGAATTGATTGCGTTTTATTACACGGTAAAATTGGGGCTAAATAACATTTCACATTTTAAATGTAACGGTCTCGTGGTGTAGCTGTAAAACCTTTACTTTCTTTTATAAAAGAGGTCTTACCATTCAAAACCAGTAGTATTTGTGTTGAACACAGATATTAACCGTCAAGTTATAGATGTTACTATGTTTATCTTTATTTATCCGTTATCTCATATCCATAGCAAAATTTCTTAGAGAAACTTAGTTCCAACGCTGCGTTACGCGTTCGAACCGTACGTCCGTATCTTCAAATGAGCACACCAACCCATAGATTTATATAACACCTAATAAGAAAGATTCAAACATACAAACTTTCATAACATTTTCCGTATCGAACGCGCGTATGGTACGGACGTTGCAGTTTCGTATGAAACGCGCGTCCGAACGCGTGACGCAGCGTTCGCACTTACTTCGTGCTGAACAATGTTAGGTCAATGTAAACAATATTTATTTTATTGTACAGGGTGGAATTTTTGAACGCTCCCTGGAGGGAAAGTACTCTCTCCCAATAATAGAAATAGCTAATTTTACTCCAAAGAAACATTCCTTTATTTTGGAAAAGAAATAAAACTGCATTCAAAGATTTTTCAAAAATTTGCTTGCTTCACCCATAAACCGAACCGACTAAAATTAAAAACTGAAGATTTAATGATTTTTCTTTCATTTAATTAACCTAGTATGTTAGAGAGATTTCATTCTTGTGATTGACCCTAACGATCGATGCAAGGGTGTCATTTTTAGTTGGTTCGATTCCCGGGTGAAGCGAGCGAATTTTCGAAAGAATTTGAATGCAATTTTAGTTCTTTTCCAAAATAAATGAATGTTTCTTTGGAGCAAAATTTGCTATCTGAATAATTTAGAGTACTTTCCCTTCAGGGGGCATTCAAAATTCCATCCTGTGTAATCTCTAACCTGAGCGCATGGACACCTTTCTGTTGTCTGTACTCGAGTTCCTGAGTCTTTTCATGATGCCGCAGCAACATTTGATGCGCCTGTTCTAATTGTTGCTGTCGTTTGTTAAGCTCCTGAAACAAATACTACCATGTTAGATTATCTCTTTTTATATGAATCTTTATTGGAATGTAAACCATCGCATGACCTTTGTAGCTAGATTTTATTAATTACGTTAAAAAGGAACAATATTCAATAAAATAGCAGTTACGAGATACATAAAAAAGTAAAATCACGAGCCTAACCTTTGACGTCTCAATGACGCGATATCGGGTGAGCGGGAATGTAACCTCTGCGTCCCAAAAATGCGATATCAGGTTCTATGACTTCGTGCATTTTTTGCTTTATTTCTATGAACGGAAGTTCTATTCTAGCTTGTATTGTGTAAAAACGAATAGGCTAGAATACGAGCTTTCTATTGGTGTATGGTACTCTTCACAGATTGGTAGAAAATCAAAGTCATAATCTGTTAATTACGAAATTACGAGCCTTTAATTTGTACTAGTAACTTCGTGAGGTCTGCGGCGTGTAACTTAACAAAAATTATAAGGGTTTTTTTGATAAAATATTTCTCAGGCAATTTCTTTTATTTCGCGTTTGAAATTTCAAATAAAAAAATATAAGTTTTCACGACTCAATAGATTAAATAAAATACTTTTTAGGCCGGATTCTTTTCACGTATAATCATATTTTTTTCATTTTTCGCAGTTTTATCGTGAAGCAGTCGCCTCTTCCGTCGCCTCGACTTGCTTTCCATGGTAAAACAAACGTCCCATCTTGTTTTCCACCAGGTAGCTTGGATGATAAACCATCCTCGCTATGTAAAATAAGGCCAGTTATTTTTTGAAGAACACTTCTCGAACACTTATTCGTCCACTAGGCTTAACTTGGCATAGGCCCCCTCAAATTAATAACCAACCTCTCTCAACAAGACTTGTTTTCCGCCAGGTGGCTTGGATGAAAATCCATCCTCTCTATGTAAAATCAGACTGTCAAGTAAAGCACGTACCTCTCTCAAGAGCTCCTGTTCCTTATGATGCGTGGCCAGCATCCGCCGGCGTTTGTACCTCCGCAGCTCGAGCTCCAGATACTCGCGCTGCGAACGCACCAGACGCGCCTCTTCCGCCGCCTCCGCTTGCTTTAGATTGTCTTTTTGGGACCTGCAATGAGGAAAATGTGGCTTATTTGTATAGGCGTTAAGAAGGATTTTAGGGAGCTGGTCTTAAATATTTGTGATATCTGGCTTTAGGGCCAACGCTGCGTCACGCCTGTCCATGTGCGTGCCGTACGTCCGTGTCCACGCGTCGTGGCCACGCGCGTGGCACGCGTGACACATTTTCGCTATTGCAATTTCATTAGTCATCATCATCACAACTCTTTGTAATGAGCCCACTGCAGGGCATGAGTCTCTCCCCTGGGTGAAGAGGAGGTATAGGCCATAATCCACCAAGCTGGCCTCGTGCTAGGTGGTGGATGCCAGAATTTTTTAGGGCGCCTAGATGGCTTCTGACAAACCCTAACGACTACTGTATACAAGTATACAGCACCCGGGACCGACTGCTTAACGTACCCTCCGAAGCACGGAAGTCGTCGTGAGATGTACCGACCACGCCGAACGTTGCTTAACCTGTGATATCGTATGATACACACAGAAACCACGGCACCACGACGACTTCAATATTCGTCGTGGCGCAATATTTCATTAGTGTGCTTGTACAACCGTGTCAATGGAATATTTAATCTCTTACTATTTGGCTAAACTTCGATTCAAATCGATAAACGATGTACGCGCGAGTAGACCACGCGGGAGCTAGCCACGTCCCACGCGCGCGTCGCAGTTTTGTAAAAACCTACGCCCTTAGTGCAATTTGAATTTAATTCCTTTAGTTATGAAATGTGGTTAGTTTGTTATAGAGCCTGTACGGGCCAGCTGTACATTTATGCCAAGTTTTGCAATTTACGCTAATCGGAAGTTTTTAGTTTAGTCTACAGCTTGCGTCCGCGGTGGTCATTTAAGTCGATGAGCAATTGCATTTCTATTCTATCCTTTTAAGAAGAATTGCGTCGGACTATTGTTAGTTATAAACTAAATATCTAACGCCTTTCTGGGCTATCGTTTCTACCTATCAATCAAATATTGTACGGATTGCGTTCGTCTCAATCTATACAGACGCTTTGGTTCATGATGTCCTCTGAAACGTACCCGTCGACGGCAACACCCTGTCAGTTTGATATCTTCTTTGTAAAGACACTAAGCCTCCCAGGCATACAGAAGTACCGGCAAGATAACTGCTTTGTACACTATAATCTATTGAATTTGAATTAAATTTTCTATTTCAGATTCTGTTGTAGTTCTCTTCGCTGCTTCTTATGAATGCTTCTAAGGGCAGCCCTATGGTCTACGACAAGTTTACGTATTTCTGCATCAGGATCATCGAATCAATCTTGGTTTTTTTTCTACATACAACGTGTTGAGTAATGACATGCAAGTTCTCGGCGAAGGAGCGCCATTTATCGTGAATTGGTCTGTCTTCATTGGCCACTGATAATGTGGCTACGAATCTGGCGTCGAGAGTTTGTCCGACTTCTTTGTTGAAAACAAGCCTTGAGGATACCAGCGTTTTGGGGTCTTTGTGTATTGCTCTTCGTGAGGATTTGATATTAAACCTCTTCAATATTTGATCGGAACATCCAGAAAGTTTTGTGTTTTTGTTCGGCAGACGGAAAAACGTGGTGATGCAAGTACTGCGCACAGGGCAAGCAAAGTAAAGCCATTGGAGTTGCACTTTGCAACGCAATGCCCTCCAAGCATATTTCTCCAGGCTTTGGTAGATTTAGGTATAGGTATTTAGAAGAACCCCGTGAAATTGTTCATAGAAGCCTAAATTTTCATCATCAGAACAAGTCATGGTGGGTGCATACACACGATATGGACAAACTTTTTCGAATGATGATTCTGTTGTTAAAGCCCTTTGGTGCTTCCAGCACAGTGCGGGCGGTACTACTCTTAACCGAAAATCCGACACCGTTTGAAGCGCGTTCGGATGCACGGTTGCCCGACCAGTCGTAAGTGTATCCACCAAGGTCTTCGTACAGTTTTGCGTTATCAGCCAGGTGCGTCTCTCTAATTGCGGCTACATCAATGTTGTAACGCAAGAGCTCACGGATAATTAATGCTGTTTTACGTTCGGGACATTGGTTGTAATTTTTGTCAAGTATGGTTCTCATATTCCAGGCAGCTACGTTATTAATTTTATTATTCCCTTGTTCCGTCGATCGCATACAATTGGTGACCGGATTATCGCGGTAAAACATCTAGTTGTGGGTGAGACGGGCTTGCTTAGGCCACCTCTTTTAGGCCCCTCCCCTGATTGGGGAAAGCAGGCTGTCCCTATATAGGGCCGCTTTGTCACTGGACGAGCTGCCGAAACGTTTGCCGTATTACCGTCCAGCTGCCTACGTGCAGAGAACCAGATAAAGATTAAGAACCAGTTCAAGCCTCACCACCGGTCTCCATCGTCAAAGGTCTTGCAGAATCAGTATCCGTAGTATTGCCGGGGGTCATCGGCGCGTGTATATATTATAATGGGTAAGTACTTGCGCAGGTACATGCACACTCTCTACTCCAAATTTTTGTAACTGTTAGATCGGGTACCTAATACCATTTATCCGAAAGAGGAGTTGCAGTGAATGGCCGCATGACTCAAAAGGATTTAAGCCTGCGCCCTTAAGGCATATCACAGATGCCCTAGGGATCAATCAATAACTAGGATTAGCCAGTATATTGATAGCGTCCGCCTCGTGAGCCGTTGAAGTTAAGAGGCTGTTATTGGCAGTAACAGAGTCGCCAGTTACTGCCAATAATAGCCTCTTCCGCCTACGTTGCCGTTCCGATGACTCCATCTCCGCCGTAGAAGCCGCTGAGGTACATAGGTACATAACTTCACGCCTATAACCTTTATAGGCAGAAATAAATTATGATTTTTTCTACTGGTGTGATACCAGACCGTTTAGGCGCAAAAGGTCAAAAGCGCAAAATTACAAGTGGGTCAAAATCGTCCAAAAGCAGAATGCCAAAAGCGCACAACTTTAGCGTAGGCAGACGCTTCTCAAACATATTTTTATATTAATTTTGGCATACAACAATGACGTATATTTAAAACAAAGGTATGATTTAATCCAAAAATAAAACTATCTCCAATCACTAATAAGCGATTTCTTTCAGACAACTGTACCCTAGATAAAATAGTCAGACTTACTGTAACGTCGCATCTCTTTGTCGTTTCGGTGTAGCGTCATCCATACTTAGTTCCTTTTTCCACCGCTCCTTATTGGCTTTGTAGTCTCGCTTGCGCTGCGTTTCAAAGTTCTTTCTTTCGACCTCCTGTTTCGTTGAGATATCTTTCATCAGCTTCTTCTCAGCGGCCATGTTTTGTTTGTGCTTGCGTTCTAACTCTTGGCCATGTTTGGTCTGAAAAATGCAGTTTTTTTTTTACATTATGAACTTCGAGAAATGGACAAGTTGTTGGACAAGTTTATATTTAAAACATAACACTTTAATATACCTAACTTCTTCTAAATGTCGAAAATACATTTCACAATAGCTTGCTGAAAAAACAATAGACATGCGGAAGTTAGATGGTATAATTTAGTATGTTTCCTCTTTAGCAAGTGTCGTAACATGACTTTATATGGATGAATGTTAAGTGGATAGGTTTTCTATTTGTTAGTCTTTTAGCAGCCTAATATTCAAAATCACTTTATAAGTAGGCGACAAATCAGGCAAACACCTCGTCATTAACACATTCGAAACTGAACCTTACAGACAACAAAACGCACCTGCAATCGTTCAAGTTCCCTCGACAACTGCTGTAGGAGCGTGTCGTATTCTCTGTCGAGCTGAGCCTTGTGAGCTTCGACGTCGGCTTTGCATCGTTCTTCGAGCTTTAATAGAGCGGCTTGATGCTCACGTCTCATTCGCTTGTAGCCCGACATCTGTTCGTGCATTTCCTGAGGGAAAAAGAAAAATTAAAGTCAGTAACTTATTTTTAGTGTGTTAAAAAGTCGCCTAGCCACCGCGCGCGGTTTTACCCGCGTAACTTTTAATCCCGTAGGAATTCCGGGATAAAATATAGCCTATAACCTTCCTCAAGAGTTGGGCTATCAAATGCAAAAAGATTTTTTTAAATCCCACTTGTAGTTTCTGTGATTACCGCGTTCAAACAAACATACAAACAAAAAAACAAACTCTTCAGCTTTATATATTAAGTATAGAATATTATTGATATACGTGTTTTTCAAGTCGGAGAAGGTTCTCATTCGCATTTTTCAGAACATAAGTACGCTTTCATGTGGTTATTATCGAGTTCAATGTGAAATCGAAAGTATGGTAGTTACGCCTAGGTACTAGAATAGGCGTATAAACTATTTTTCTACCTATACAGGGTGACTGGTGGGTCACTTTTGAAATTCAAGGACGGGAAAGTTTGAAATCATGAAGAGAAAAAATATAATTAAAAATAAATATTGATTATTTACAAAGTAAACTTAACCGATAGAAGAATTAATTACGCAAAGCATGGTCACGCATGCGTTGGCTACGATCCGCGTGTTATTTATGGGGAATTCTAGTGAAAAATTACGTACCTACTTTTAATACATAATTATGATCAGACTATGGGCAATTTGGAGTTGGAGTCTGGAACGACCGAGGCCAGATGCTGGCCGATTTCTTGGAGAATAAATAAATAAATGGAAATGTGTACAAGCCGTTTTCAAGACTCATTACGAAACGTCTCGCACGCAGGTTTGAAAACTTCCAGCCTCCCGAACAAGCCGGTTTCCGAAAAGGCTTTAGCACCATAGACCACATCCATACGCTGTGGCAGGTTATAGAAAAGACGGAGAAGTATAACCAGCCACTTGGCGTTTGTGAACTATGAGAAAGCCTTAGATTCGATTGCGACCTGGGCTGTACTCCTGTCTTTGCAGCGGTGCCAAGTTGACTATCGATACATCGAAGAAGCGTTGAAGTATTTGTACAAAATTGCCACTATGTCAGTCCGTCTTCAGGATCCAACTTATCGGTAGGTCCAACTTTGAGAAAGAGGTCAATCGTCAAATCCATGTCCGCTGGGCAGCGCTAGGGAAGCTCCGTAAAATACCGCAGTGTCCACAGGGTCTGAAGATAAGGTTTTTGACCAGTGCGTGTTGCCAGTGATGACGTATGGCACTGAGACGGTGTCGTTAACTATGGGCCTTTTCAACAAGCTTAAAGTCGCTCAGCGGGCAATGGAAAGGGCTATGCTCGGAATTTCCCTTCGGGATCGAATCAGGAATGAGGAGATTCGCAGGCGAACCAAAGTCACCGACATAGCCAGAAAGATTGCAAAGCTGAAGTGGCAATCGGCAGGGCACATAGCTCGCAGAACAGATGGCCGTTGGGGCAGAAAAGTTCTCGAGTGGCGGCCACGTACTGGGAGACGCACCGTAGGCAGGCCCCCCGCAAGATGTACCGACGATCAGGTCAAAGTCCCCGGTAGCCGCTGGATGAGGGCGCAAGGGACCGAGCGACGTGGAAAACCTTGGAGGTGGCCTATGTCCAGCAGTGGACGTCTCCTGGCTGAATTGGTAAAAAAGATGCTCTATTGGTAAAAAAAATTGCCTTCTATGCCAGAGGTCCTGGGTTCTAAACCCAGTTAAGGCAAATGAATAAATATTAGCAGTCAAGTCAAGTATGTTAATATGTTTTTTTCTATTATTTATATGTTAAATATCTGTTAAGTTTATCAATCCCTAATCTAGTATCCGTTACGCGAATTCTTCGAGAAAGTTAATTTTGACTAGATAATATGGTGGGACTGTTACAGTATGTATTAATTTACACTAATTTATACCAGCAAATGCCCGTAAAGATTCAGCGCAACATTCTACATTCTATTGCAATATTTTAACACACACTTATTATTTCGAATAGTAGCACTAAAGGTACACGCACACTATGTTGGGCCAAATCGCAGCGCAAAAATCTGCATGCGCCCCTCAAATACATTTAATATATACCGCGACCCGACAAAGTATGCTCGTTACCTTAACACGCAGCTTATAATGAGGCATCGCGGCTGCCGATAAATACAACGTTCGACTGTCACAATTTAAATTTTTAAAATAATATTGTTCCTATAAAAGAAAACACAATATTAAAATACAACACAGATAGAATTAAAAAAAAATAACACTCAAGTATCGTTAAAAAGTCATAACTAAATATAAGGGAGTATAATTCAAACCGACTTTAAAATATACAACCGAATACATGATTGTCGCACTTAAACTACTGTATTGATTGACTAAAATAGAAGTTATGAATATTAAAAGAAACAGTGTACTAAAAAAAGATTTGTAATAACAAATGTATTGATAAATATTAGCAATGACATGTCATATTTATAACTATAGAATCAAATGACCAATCGGTTTAAAAATAGTTTTGAAAAACAATTGGCAATGTATAACTGGATTCACAATAGATATGAGTGAAATAAGAAGACCAAAATAGGTAGTCATCTTTGTTAGGGTTTCACATAGAATAGAAAGAACATTTATTCACACAAAAAGACAATACATTCAATGACGCCGCAATTTTATACAATATCATATGAAAAGGACTAACTCAGCATATGCCAGGAGTGCGATGGGCCCGAGGCGCTGGTATTCTATTAGTCCCAGAGAGTAGGGAAATTTATACAAAAGCAAGTTAATTTAAGATACGCAAACGTTAAATTTAAACTTTTTTGAAAATCTAGGACCTATACTTGTGCCTATAACAATAATAAAGTCAATTAATTAATGGCACGTACAAGTGTACAATTAATAAGTATTTTCAAATATATATAAGTATATATAATAAATAAATATTCATTTAATTAATATAAGTAACAATCTATTAATAAATAAATATAGAATTTCTTTGGACACAAAAAATAAATAAATTACATGTTACTATTAACAACCATATGAAACTATTAACTATATAAAAGACTCGCTGCAAGTTATATTTTCGAAGCGTTTTTGGTGTGGTAGGATGAAATCTTTAAGCTTTTTTTGAAAACAGTTTTACATCTTAAATCAAAAACGGAACTCTCAGTATAGCCTTTTAATAATCAATACCTTTCTGTCTAGAATTAATGTTTATTTAAGTTATATACAGTGTGTTTGGGCATGTAGTAATCAAACTTTAGGGGAAGTTACTACACACTATTTCATCGACGAAAATAACCCGTATGTCAGGTCAATTCGAAAAGCCTGCCAATCTGCAGCCATTTTTATTTTTACTTTAGTAAAATTCAACTCAGCTTGAAAAACATCGGCGGCTAAGTTTTACGTATTGTTGTTGGTGTTGTTTTAAAAGCAAAAAAGTAGAGTATATGACAACATAAAAAAATCTTTAAAATAATAGTTTTTTTGTTCATTGCCGAAGGGACAAAGTTCTTTTTTAGAAAAACTTAGCGCATCTGGCCGCTTTATTCTGAAATTGTGTGAAAACCACACCGTTGACCCATGTTTTTATTCTGATTTCATTACAATATTTGAGATGTTTAAAAAATTGGTATAAGGTTTACTGCTCTCGGTCTAATAGTTTGAGAGTTATTGTTGATCGAAAATAAGGGGTATATTCTTGCGGTAGCAAAATTTACCTAAACTTGCAAAATGACAGCTGTTTAAGCTCTGCGGATTGTACGAACTCAATTATGGTGTTTTGTCAAAAACAAAGGTTCAAAGTAACATATACCGTAAAAGTATCTGGCAAATAATCGTTTCATTTGTAATTAACGAGCGGCCAAATTTTTTTTTACAGAATTTTAGCGCATCTGCGCGCTTTATTCTAAAATTGTATTTTTGTTATTTTATTAAACGTTCTAGATGTTTAAAAAAATGGTAAAAGAATCACTACTCTCGGTTGACCAGAAAAATTAACATGATATGCTAAAAAACAACTAACTGCTAATTATTTTGAAAGTTTGTAATAAAATGTTTAATATTGCACATTAGAGGCCATAGCTCAGTAAAAAATAATATTAAGTATATCACTATTCTAGAATCTTCATGATGTAGGCAAACTTTCTAAGTGGTTGGGCACACAGATCCCATACATTTTTTTTACAACACAAGTGCTCAAACTTTCAAGTTCAATAAAGTTTAAAAATTAAATTTATGTTGATGGTTTGTAAATTACCAGTCATAGTAGTTGAGATTTTTGAACTGTAATATAGTAGAACGATTATCACGGAACTCATTAAACAAAAAAGTATTAGTCTAGGGCTTAAACTGCGGACGTGATGCCTACGACTATGAAGAAAAGTAGGAATTTTCAAAATTTTACAGAACATGGCGTGGAGCGCAAACTAATCGGAATAAAAAACAAATCAAATTAATCGAGACCTCCTACCGCCCCACGCACACGTACCTACTGGCTTGACCACCATTACTGGGACACCCTGTATAATGTGCTCCGTCTTGGCCGCACATTGGACGCTCGCAAAATAATCAAAACCTCTCGTTGTCCCGTTGACTAAGAATCATGAGATTTGGCAAACAAAAGTAACAATATAAATAAATCAAAAATAAGTAAATCAGAAATGTATCAAAAGTTTTATTCATTTATTACAACGAACCTCTTTTTAATCTGACGATCATTTTAGTCTCAAGGAATTAGTGTAGGTTAAGCATCGAAAACGCATTTTGGATGCACAGAGACTAACTGGATGAATAATTGAGCTACCTATTTGTCAAAGAAACCAGAATTATTGGAGGAACATTTAAGATAAAAACTTCTATTACTTTCTTGCAAACTACTAGTAAATCTAATAAATATACCGTTTTATACATGTGAAAAATAGCAGAACAAAGTGTACATTACACAGTGCAGTGTTGTTAACATCGAACAGTAAAACATCTGTTTATATTAACGAGTCATCAATTAAAATCATTGCGCGAGACAGTTTTTTCTCATAACTAGTATTCTCTGATATTTTTTTCCTACCAATTACAGAGGAGACTGGCTTCTTATAACAACACGAAAAATCTAAAACGTCATAAGTCACAGTAAGAATACCCGTATAGCCACTTAAAATTTGTTGTACCTACTATCAGCCAACAATTTATAACGAAATAAATGTTATCAAGTTTAATAATAATAATAATGTTGTAATAGGAATGTGTTAAGTAAAACGTATATTATATTATGTATAGAAAATGATTTATTTATTTATTGGAAACTCAACAGCTTTTTTACAAGGTCATACATAATAATAAATTTAATCTTACAACATAAAACTTAAGCCATTAACAGAGTATCACAGCATGATATTCTTATACCTACTTATACACATTATTATCCCAAATAATAAGAATAACTGTTTGCAAAAAGCGGTAAAAAGAAATACGGCAACAAATCTATAGGGCAGAACCCCCTTCCTGACCTCATCTTTAAACTCAGGTTATTAGAGCAAACTATGGGACTGATTTGAAATAATTTTTTTTATTGACTGGCCGGGGAAATGTGCAAAACGTTTTTAACCTTTATTTTGATAAATACATATTTTATCATGCTGGACTGGGAGCGAAAGAAAACCGTAGAATGTGCCAGCTGCTTCTCTTTCCAGGCATACGGTGAAAATCAGTTAAGGGACAGAGGTTTTATAGGCGTTTTTGTGGGCGTTAGGCTGACCCCCTGTCACTACAATAGTCTCTCTCTATCTTTATAATGCCTCCAAATTTGTCAAACGTGACATCAGCTGGTCTTGTAATCTCTGGTGTTCTGCCTACCCCATAAGGGATACAGGCGTGACGTTATGTATGTATGTATGTATATTTTATCTTTCTTCACAGTGGTTATACTCTACCACCACTAGGTATTTTATTATTAGCCCTAGATGTCCCAAAATTAAATAAATGCCTCCCTTTTACCTTTCCATTTCTGGCGAGTTAACCAGTAGGTATACATTTACTTTTTGTTTTCCTACCGGTGGTGGTTCCTATGCGACTTATACAAACAGGTTTATGCTATGCAAGTAAGGGATATAAGATAGATTTTACTTCGCAAGAGTGAGATAATAGCTTCTATCTAATTTACCCATGTGACAACTTTTGCCACAGTCTTGATTTAGCTTTACTTGACCCCTTTCACTAATTTGGCGAATTTCGCGATGTTCTGGATAGTTTTTATACCATGTGACATATCATTAGAAAGAGGAAAGACTAGACAAGTTTTTAAGAAATTGTGTGATCCTGCCTGGTCCTTGTTTTTATTTTTTTTAAAGCCAAAAAAAAATATGAATTTATTATTTTCAGATTCCGAAACTTTGTAATAAAATTTGTAATAAAACAAAAACAAGTTAACTAATGATATTGGTTTAAGGGTTAAAAGAAGCCTAAAACAGTATACATTTAAATAGGATGACAATTTGCAGTCCACACTTGATATTTTTTTTTGATTTCAGGGTGCCAAACAAAACAAAATTAAAAATCCTATTAAATAAAAACCACATGGCTTTTGAACTTTTAATGGCCAGTTAGGCATAGCAGATAACCTACTCTACAGGCTATATCAATTTAGCCGGCGATGGACCAAACACCCTGTATATACGGTATAAACGCCAAAATAACATTTTCTTTTTAAAATTTTTGTCTTTTTGTTTAGTCCGGCTAATCTCTGAAATAGCTGGACCGATTTTGACGGAACTTTTATTGGCAGGTAGCTGATGTATATGGAGTAACAAAGGCTACGTTTATTTCATTACCGTTATATTATATTATTCCAGTACCGTCCGCAGATCACACGCATGCCGGATACAAATCGCGGGTCAGTTATTGTCAATAAAAATATAACCTAATTTGGAATAAGTGAAAATAAAATGAAATTAAATAGGTATCATTATAATAAAGAAAAGCTAAAAAATTAAAGAATCTACTGTTAGGTGGCATGAAGTCCGCCGGGTCAGCTATTATATCAATCAATATATATAAAACTGTTCCGTTACTGACTGAGTGACTGACAGACAACGTACAGCCGTAACTACTGGGCGTAGAGAGCTGAAATTTGGAACATACATTCTTTAGGAGATGTTCTACTAAGGAAGTAATTCCCGAAATTCCCACGGGAACGGGAATTATTGGACTTTTTAGTTTGTAAGAAAAATCTTATTCCTTGAGCGCACGGAAGTGATACTTGGCATAAAGGTTCTTCAATGAGTGACTGCTTGTGCTATGAAAGGAATTCCCGAAATTCCCACGGGAAATATATGATGTTTTAGTTTGTATGAAAAAATCTTATTCCTGGAGTGCACGGATGTGATACTTGGTATAAAGGTTCTTCAATGTATGTCTGGTTTTATTGTGGAAGAAATTCCCGAAATTTCCACGTGGTCGGGAATAAAAAGACTTTTATGTTTATGCGTGTACGAAGTTGAGGGAAAAAGCTCGTTAATTAATAAAAAACTCACCTGATTATGTTCTTTCTGTTGCTTCGTCACAATACTGGTAGTGCGTATCGTGGCGAAGTTGTTAGCCCCGTGTTCGGACACAAGTGACATGGCCGCCGAGACATTGTTACTAACACCTGGAATAACAGTTTTATGGTAGATAGTTATAAGGTACAAAATCAGATAGGAATCTGGGGTTTTGAGTATGGTCTGATCAGGTGGTAAGTGAAGTTGATTCTGATAAGGGACCACGCATTAATATTTATTAATGTATGCAAAGAAATTTTGCACTCCAAAAGAATGTTTACTCAATATATTATCCTTCAAATAATTATATTATTTTTATGATAGATGATACGATACGTTATCCAATGTATGATGTCGAAGGCCCTTTTATCAAGTACAGTCAGTATCAAAATTTGATTAAAAAATTGATTTTTTTAAAGTAGTTTTTCACCATATTGTGCCTAAATAACGACGTATATTGACTAACTTCTATGTAGTAGTTGTGATAATAAAACATAGAAGTTAGTCAATATTAGTCGTTATCTCGGCACATTATGGTGAAAAGTGACTGAAAATTTCAATTTGTTAATCAACTTTTGATGCTGACTGTACATACAATTCTTAAAATACTATCGACCGAACCGCCTCCATTTGTGGTAATAAATATTTTCTTTTTTATATTCTCTTTTCGCGCGGGTATTTCAAAAAGGACTATTATATCCGACACATCCGACAATCATCGTTTTTTTGGTATCGTATTTTTTTCGCCAACTATGTACCTAACACCCTTTATTTTAGCCGATTGATACTAACCCTTTATAAATTATTTAAAAAAAACATTATTTATGAAACACTCCACCATTTATGATAATTTTTTAAGTGATTCGTGATCAAACGCGACAGGCAATTTAATTTCTAATACCTACAGATGAAAATAATAAAAAAAGCCTCACCTTTATTCTGCCTCCGCTGCGTATTCCTATTATCATCCCCGCTCTCCTGTTGCCACGTCGACGGCGCATTCACATACTCCCTATACTCATTAGGCTGTCTCTCTCTCTCCCTTTCTTTCTCCCTCTCTCTCTGGGCTTCCCTTATCGCTTCCTTATTCGCGTAATCATCGCCGTAGTCATCGCAAAGCGAGTCTCGGTTCGCGTAATCGCGTAATACGTCTCGGTTCACGTAATCGTCATGTTGCGACGGCAGTGGACTGTCCAGATCTCTGTTCATGAAACAGCAAAGTGAGTTTAACCAGCCCTTGCGGCTTCTGAAAGGTAAAAGCGGTCTAGTGCGACAACCGTGCAACTATATCAATGACAAGCCAATCGTAAGCCGGTTATATGTGTATGTGTGATTGTAAGTAACAGTTAATGAACGAGAAATAGAGTATTCAAAGGTGATAAGAACTAAAGTTCATTAATTAAACTAAAATATATTTTGTATAATAAAGATAAATATAACTGTCTGGAAATGTCTGTGTGCAGCAATGAAATTTATGATCATAAATAATAAAAAATAATAAAATTGCATCAGTAAAAATCAAATTTGGAAAAAGCTGCATTTATAAAACACAAATACAAAAACATGCATTCCCAACCGAAACAGTTATTACTAAGGAGTGAAAAAAGATCGCAAATAAAAGAGTGCATAGTGTAACATACAAAGCAATAAGCATTATAAATAAATAAAACATATAAAACTAACCTAAAATTAGACAACAATTATTTAAATAAGTATATAATATAAGATATAGATTACGCCGGGACTGAATAGCGTTATAACATTATTTTAAGTTTGAACTCTCATCTCATCCAGAAAATCTCATAAGGAGAAATTCGAAAATCTTTTCGTAGGTTGACTTCACAGGGAAAAGTCACCAAATCAAGCAGTCGATCTGTAGAGATCAAGGGGCAAGAATATCAATAGCAATAATCTTTTCAAAACAGATTACTAAAAGAACTTTTGTATTGGGATATTTTATATAATACACGAAAATTTTTGTACTACATTATTTTTAAATTCTGGAAGTAAATTTTAAGCATTTTCGGAAAATTATTTACATAATATTGTGTTAGCACTTTGCAGAAACTACTTGTTTTTAATAATAATTTAAGTTTTATAAAGATTCCTGTTCAAAAGAACGCTGCAACTCGTTCGTAACGTAGAGGTAAATAAAAAAGTTGATGTTTTAACGCGGTAAGTCCCGACATACACTATAATCCAATTACACTCAAAACACTAATAATAGACACACGAACGTGCAACACTCTTGATGAAATAGAAAGCAAACAAAACAATCAATACAAAATAATCTGAGAACTTATTGATTATTTTGTAAGTATGATAAATAAAGTCAGACAAAATTGCATTCATGTTTAATGGAATTATTGAGTAACTATCCAGTGTCTAACAAAATAAAGCAAGAGTCTAGCACTATATTATTATGACTTTAGATAATATCCAAACCTAGGCCTATTATTAAAATAGGTACATAATCTTTTTTATTTGTACATAAATAAATAACCTATTTTTAAAATAAAAATATTAACTAAATATAGACAAGTCATGACTCAAAACCCTATGAATGTATTAATTTATAATATACAAACGTAAAAAACATAAGCCCGAACAATTTACCCCATCTAAATTGTCTCATTTTCCCAATCAAAAAAATCATATGCACTTGCGTTTTTTAAAAACCGAATAACGTTAGTAAAAGTTTGGTAATAGAGAACAAAACAAAGTATTGATGGCATACCTTGGCGTATGCGCTGGATGATGTTGGTGGTGATTTAAATGCTGGTAAGGATTCTGCTGTTGGTTGTGGTGATTTGCATTGAGCTGTGGACAGAAGGTTTTTAATATAATTTTACTGTAAATAATATAACATCCTAGTTTAAAAAGGTGTATTTAAGCTAAGTCAAATAAATCTAGGTTCCTAACATACACTTGAAATTAATCAAATTGAACTGAATCTATCACCACTCCGGAAAGTCGATCTGTTGAGTAGTGAAGTGGCAAGAACTCAACGACAATCATCTTTTCAAAAACAATTCACAACAAAGGAAATGTATTATGCACATATTTACATATTTTATTATAGCCTTACACAATTCTTGTTTAAACATCAAGTGGTAAATCTTGAATATTAGTGGGAACCTTAATACAGGGTGACTGGAAAAGTGTAGTAAGGTCTCTTTATTTATTCATAGGGATTTCTAGTGTAAAATTAAGTACCTACTTTTATTACATAATTATGATCAGAATCGAGTACAGAATGCTCTCCTTCAGTATTGCAAATTTGTCACCAGTCACCATGTATAAAAGGGTATACATTGAGTCATAAATGAGTTAGTGGTTTCATGAACTCTACGATTATAGCCGGCTAGTACAAAAGGGTGCCTGATGGGTCACTTTTGAAATTGATATGCACCTTCTTTGTTTTGTGATAGTTATATTTATTTTTCTATAATGTCGCCTATATGTGAAAACTTGTAATTGGCTTTCTTTTTCCTATATTTTCTATATGTAATATTTCTAGCTGTAAGTTTTCCGAACAATTGTAAATAAATAAATAAATAGTTGAAAAGGAAGTGATAGTTCGAGATCATACCTGAAGAGAAAAAATATAATAAATAATAAATAATTATTATTTACTGAGTAAACTTAACCGAAAGTTAAAGAATTGATTACGCAACGCATGGCTACAATAGCGAGTGCCAGGTCACGTGCCACGATTGACTCAGGCGTAAGTAAAGTAAATAGTAACAAAACTTTATTTATTTATAAGCAATTCTTGTGAAAAATTAAGTATCTACTTCTAGATTATGACCAGAACCGAGTACTAAGTGCTCTCCTTCAGTATGTAAAATTTGTCACCAGTCACCCTGTATAGTATCAACATTATGTAAGTAATGGACTAATTTCCCGTGCCATTGTCAGCGTCATCCCTATAACGTGGAAATATCAGAATAAAAAGTTCCATATGTATTCTTCAAGCACTTTAACCTCATCCTGACAATACATTTGAGTTTAATAGTGTAACAAACAAATGGTTAACCTTTATGGCAAACCTTTCTTTTTCAATTTAATTTATTTCAGAAATTAGTTCTGTTATGCAGGGTGACTCCTTTTACTATCCAAAATTTTTTACATGTGCAAAATAGATATTAAAATACCAAACAATATTTTTCCTGATTCAATTACAGATTCACCTTTTTTTTAATGAAGTTGCAAGCTCTTACATATACCAATAGAATATCAGATGGCATATGTCTACAGTGATTTTTTTATTATATTATCACTACCCAGGAGGAGCAGCATGGATTATCATGTTTATGCAGTGAATTCGTTCAGTACAAATAAAAGTATAATTAAATAAAAAAAAAAAATGTCATGGAAAGTGAAAGATGAAGGCGGTACTTAACTATAGCCTTCAACTTTTACTTTCCATCAAGTGGCATGGAAGACAAACGTCCTATCCTTACAATATAAAAAAGTAATAGCTCACCGCATGTTTAGCAGGCCGCAAGCTGCCAGACGACGAACTTTGACTGGAGGCTCCGCAGGCACTGTGCTCAGAGGTGGCTGAATTCGATTTTGAGCTATCACCACCAGATCGCTCCTCTGCTGTTTCTTCACTATCACCTGTAAATTCAAAATGTAATGTTAATTTTATACAAAAAAAAACCTTTTTACAGTCACTGTATCATAGGGATTTTTTTAAGAACTTATATGGAAATTAGATTACCCTTTTCACGATTTCCTGATAACATATACAACGTGTAACATAATGAAGAGATAATACTTAAGGGGATTGTATGTTTGGTGATGTAGTTTATAAGTAACAGTAACATAAATTTGTTATCCTTACGGTTCGGCCGAAAAACAAAATCAAAGTTTAGATCAAAATATCTAAGTGTCAACCCTAAAAACAGCTGTTAGCTTTTGATGAAATCTATTTGATAACAGATGGCGTAAAAATAAAGTGATGGGTAACTAAGACAGATACGGCACAAGTCTTGTTTTAGCTTATTAGGTTGACTAGGGTTCTCAAAATATTTTGTTTTAAAAGAATTAAATAAATTTGTATGAAAGTCTAAACCAGCACTGATCATGCTAATTCTTTTCTAATGGTATAGATGGTATAGAAGCTAACCCTTAAGTTTTAGCTCTCCATTTTGTTACACGTTGTATACTCACCGGCACGGAAACTTGGCCACCTATAAATTTCTTGGTAACTTATATTTTCTTTATTAAACCTTACGAGTCTTGGTTTATTCCGATTTGATACGGTCCAATTTGTGTTTTAAATCAGTTCTTTCATAAGTTGTAGGACATCACACGTGAATTATGAAGATAATGAGCCAAGCAAGAATTTTATAGGTGGCCAAGTTTCCGTGCCGGTGAGTATATTTTTGATAACAAGGAAACAGAAGATTTCAGATATCGTAAAGGTGTGACAATAACGAAAGGTGTGAAACTATAACTGATTTTGAATCATATACCTAAAATATCCAATTTCAAACTGAACCTTTTTTAATACAAATTTAAAAAAAAATGATTTTTTTGTGACAGCCCTAACAAGTTGAATGAATGCACTTATCATTCTACGCAGGTAATCCCCTTAGTCACAGTACATATATCTACAGTAATTCAACTTCATACAAACGGACGAAACACGAGCTATACCTACGCGGCTCGATTTCGGCATGCCAGCAGTCGCGAGTGTCTGCATACCCAAACAATTGTAGATTGAGCTTTACTTTAATATGCGGATTGTTCATACTTTAAAGAATCATGACCAACGATGTATGGAAGTCCGTCTCAAGTTGAATGACAATAAATCTTTATTTATTATAGACTACGTTTTATAAACTATTAAATAAAAGTGTTAATTGTCACACAAGTATCCGAGATTTGAAGTAATCCAACAAATTCTGAGATAACCTAGAAATTATGTCGTAACTACTCGCAACTTATAAAATGACCATAAATCAGTCATGTAGTTACAAAAAAACCAGAGTTAGGTAAAAACAAAACAAGAGTTTCTAATTGAACAGTTTCTTATTGAAAAATAAAACATGATTATCGTATTTTTATGACCTTACAAAATTGATGTGACAACATGGAAATAAAACAACTTCAGGCAGAAAGAGATCATATTTTATTAACTTCGATTTATCCCAGATCTATAGGAAAAATAAATAAGTTACCAACCTAATGTATACAAAGGTATAAAACACATAACTATGAACAGACTTTTCATGTAGGTGGTCATTAGGTGTATTTAATATTAGAACAAAAATACCAGGTGATTTCTGGGTATCAAAAGTGAACAATTGACTCATCAGCTTCTCATTATCAACGGGATTGGTTGATCAGAATCAAGCATCGACATGATTGATTAGGTACAGTAGACTCAAGAGTTCAGAAACACAACACAAAACAACTGGCGTAATAAAACAATTAAATTGAAAACGTTCTGTCGTGAGTTACATGAAACACGCTTAGTTTTTTAAAACAAACACACTAACGAATTTCCGTAAGGAATATTACTATTTAAGTGGAGAGATTAATCGCGGTGACTATTCTCAATCGACAAATAAACAGTAATGGCGGCTACCGCAGGCGCCGGCTTATGGATGATGACAGTGGAATAGGCATGTCGATTTAAAATCGATTAATCGAAAAATCGATTATTTTGAATAATACAATCGATTTTTCAGATCGATTTTGGACCCTGCATCGATTTAATGAATCGATCCATAAACCTCCCGAATCGGACTGTTCAATTCAAAGAACTACCTGATAATAAATATTCCTCAACTAGCTACGGTACAATAATTTTTTAATTTTTATGAACGCTTTCAAAGGTGGCGTTACTTGCGTTAAAAAAAAAACAATTTGTTTCCGGGCGCGTCCTCTCAACTCAACGTCAAAGTCGTCAAACACTCAAACCTAACCTAAAAAACCTATTTTGACTCTATTTTTTTCGACTATATTGACTCTTGTGTGAGTGAGTTTATTTATTACTTTATTTATCAAAAATATACTGTGGGTAAATATTATTTTTATTGGATAAATTTATAGTAATGTAATAAATAGTATCGTGTTCATATCGCATTCATGTTAATTTGAAAAATAATAGGTAAGTGGTTATATTGAAATTGATTTATCGAGAAACGTCCGTTGTAGATTGCAATTTTATTAAAGTACCTATTGTTTTTTAGGCTAAAATGTCAACTAAAAGTGATACATGGAATCACTTTGTAAAAAAAGGATCAAGTGGCGTATGCAAGTATTGTCATATCGAAGTCAAAACATGCGGAAATACAACAAACTTACGCAACCATTTATTACGAAGACATCCATGTATTAAGTCTGTAAGTCAACGGAAACTGGTGGTGGCAAGTGATGGTATTGGTGTTGACAAAAAAGAAACTGGAGTGTGTACCCGTACCTTTTCCTCAGAATATAACATAAGCCTTTGCCTTTTTTTAATGCATGCTTGTTTGAAAATGAAATATTCTTGCATTTTTTATCCTTTTATTGAATTTATTTTGTCATTTGAAATGACAATAGAATACAAAAACGTAATTCTTTTCAGACAAATGACGATATTGCTGCTACGTCGACATCTAAGGAAAAATTTGGCATAAATGATGTTTTGAGTTTGACCGGTTCAAAAGAGTACTATGATTCTGACTTAGAAAGTACAGCGTCATCATCAGTATCAATGAAAAAATCAAAACTTAATCAACTAACTATGGATTCATGTGTTAATAATATTAAAGCATTCAATGGTAAGATTTCTTGTTATCTACCTAATAAATTACTTACTTAGTTGATTTGGGTCATTGTATATTTATGGGCGGTAATAATGTATATCTTCAATTTTTTTTTTCAGTAAACGGGCAGAAGTATGGACAACTAAGTAATGCTATTATGTTCATGATTTGCAAGGATACATTACCATTAAATACAGTTGAAAAAGAAGGTTTCACATATTTAATGAAAACAGCAGTGCCTTTATATAAACTTCCTTCACGGCAGACAACTACGCAAATGATAGATGACAAATATGATGTTCTTTCTTTGCAATTCAGAGAAAAGCTTTTAGAAGTAGAGTCAATATGTTTAACTACGGACATCTGGACTGATACACATAATACTAGAAGCTACATGGGTTTAACTGGACATTTTATACATGAAAGTGAACTAATCAGTATAAATTTTGGTGGGTCCTATTTAACTGAGCCCCATAATGCCGATTATTTATGTCAAGTATTAAAAACAATGACTGAAAAGTGGGGTATAACTTCAGAAAAAGTTGCAGCAGTTGTTACTGATAATGGTGCGAATATCGTCAAGGCCGTAACAATTGCATTTGGCAAACAAAAACACTTATGGTGTTTTGCCCACACTTTGAATTTAGCAGCTCAAAAACCTTTTGAAGAAAAAGGTGGTATTGAAAGTGCCAGACAGTTACTAAATATTGTAAAGGATATAACTAGTAAACAAAATGTAAATGTTGCTGATGCTCTTCGTAAAGCGCAAAATGATATAACAGTACCACTTAAATTAATTCAGTCAGTTTGCACACGATGGAATTCAATTTACTATCAGCTAGTTCGGTTTGTAAGGTTATCGGAGCTACTTGCCTCGATATTACTCAATTACCCAAAAGCTCCACCTATGTTAACAGCCAGTCAATTAGATGGTATCAAAGATCTTATAAAAATTTTAAAACCTATGGAAGCTGTGACAAAAGAAGTATCGGTAGAGAAATTTGTAACATCAAGCAAAATTATACCAATAGTTTCTTGTCTTTTGAAAACATATATTACAATGAAGACAGAAACAGATGTCGGCGCTGTAACCAAAAATTTAATATTGGAAGAATTAAAGAAGAGATTTGGTACAGTGGAACAAGTGCATATGTTAGCTATCACCACACTACTGGATCCAAGATTCAAGAAAATTCATTTTTCTGACAGAATAGCATGCTCCAGAGCTATTGATAAAATTAATAGTATGATTGTAGTTTCAAAAAAACAATTGGAGAATAAATTAAGTAATGAAGATCCAGGAAATAATTTTGAATGCCAGCTAGAGAAAACAGAAGAATCGAACATTTGGGAATTTCATAACATATTAGTAAAAAATCAGCTACAATTATTTCAAGCAGAAAGTGAAGGACAGGGTTTACAAGACGAATTGAAACATTATTTAACACAGCCTGTCGTCGACTTTAAAACGACGGCTCCTATTACATATTGGTATCACCAAAGAAATTCCTTGTACAGCACAATAACGCCGATTGCTAACAAATACTTCTGTATAGTTGGAACATCTGTTCCATGTGAAAGGCTTTTTTCTATTGCGGGAAATATTGCGACTGACGAAAGGAGTCGTTTAGATCCTGAGCGATTAGATAAGTTAATTTTTTTAAAGTCACTCGACTTAAAATACTGGGAAATGTAATTGCTCGTTAAATTTGTATTTAACTTCAATAAAATATTAAAAAATTTAATTCATTTATTGACTGACTTACTTAGATGAGACTAGAATTTTAAACTGCCACATTAGTTTAGTGATTGCAAATACTACTGCTGCTGAGCGAAAAATCGTGGGTTCGATCCCCATCTCTACCCATTCTTTCGGAGGAATTTATGCGTGATGTTATGTTTATTAATTTAATAACTTCTATCGAATTACTTGTTTTTGCGATAAATGGTCATCAATAATGTCCTGTATCTATATTAGGCGTGTTTGAAATTAGCGCGATTAATCGGATATCGATCTTTTAATGCTCGATTTAAACAAGAATCGATTCTAGCATGCTCGATTCGAATCGAATCGGAGATCGATTTTTTTTAAAGAGAATCGACATGCCTAAGTGGAAGATGACATCTATCTTGACAGTCGCACCTGCGTGAAACGAAACACAAAAATAAATAATTTCACAACGGTACTATAAAATAAATACATATACAGCACCTACGTTATGATATTACAAATTATTTAGCTATTTATGAGTCTAATATCATTTTTGTCTTGTTTTTGTGTAAAGGTTCATCAAGCTATACTTACGTAACTCGTTCAAATAAAAACAATGAAAAGAACGAAACGTCAATCATGACTTTTTTTTTATATTGTAAGGATAGGACGTTTGTCTTCCATGCCACCTGATGGAAAGATATTATTATACGGGAATGTATATATAGCAATCGTTAATTTACTGTTTATCTCAAAATCATAATTCCGGATGCGAATACCAAATTCCTGACGTGAAAAACTTGTAAAAAATAAACCAATAATTTCTATAATTATTTAGTTTTCATACGTGCAACATTTTGAGACTGCTTTTGGTCATGTCCTTTAATAATACATCTTTTCGTGCGTCTCATTCGAGGCGCAATTATTTTTCGGTATCTTCTCGATCTTTTCGATTTGTTATTCAGACGTAAACATGGATTTTACCAAAAAAAAAAAATACACAAAACATATTTTTGTTAAGTAGCTCCTATTCAATTTACAAAGTATTTTATTTGTTTATATAAAAAAAGTATACTTGCAGTCACCAAACTAAATGGAAGTACCTAAACACAAAGTAGGCAAATGTAATGCTGAAGGCGGGCAGCACTATCACGTGTGAACGGACCGCGTCGCTGCAGCGCTGTAGGCATTTATTTCAAAGATGCGGCCGAGTTGAATAACTGTAGTTATCTGTACTGTGCCTTGGTAGTCTTTGACAGCCAATGCCGTACGTCAGCTGATAAGAATTTAGAGTTCACATGTTAAAGGTAACATAAAAGTTTGACTTGGGATAACTTGCGGTCTGAAATGCTGAGGGCTGGGACACCGGATGGGATGGATTCTAAATCAATTTAGCCGTATGCTGTTTAAATATTGTCACACCTTTTTGAACCACCCTGTATAGACTGTTTTATCAATAGCGAGCATTAGTGAAACATTACAATTCTGAGGGCCATTGGTATTTATTACATCAATTTAAGAGGAACTTATTGATGTTTTGTACTGATCTATTCATAAATAAAATTGTTAAGATATCTTTTATTTGTAATGCATATTTATGTTATCTTTATTTTTCTATTTTATTTGTGGTAACACGGAGCTTCTAATTTTCCTACAACTTAAATTGAAATAAAATGTATAGTGCAACATATATGGATGCCATTATGCAACCACAAATTCTAATATTATTAAATAATAAATTTTAAACAGTAAGGTAAATTAAATACTCACCAATATTACTTTCATTGTCTCCGTCAACCATTAATATCTTCTTCATCTTCCTGTAGTTGAGGTTATCTAGGTCTCTAACCGCTGCTTTAGTCCTTTGTATGAGATCAACTAGACTATTTGAAGACCGTGGCCTGGTTATGAATGGATGAGACAACAATTTGGTTGATGATGGCCTATCCGGTGGATTCTTTTGCAGACAGGCTTCCACAAAGTAACGAAACGTATCCGTCCATTCAGGTGCCTGCAGAATTAAAACCTGCATATAAATATATGGCTTATTACATAATATTTACAATGGGATTATATTATTAATATGGGAGGGGAAACCTTTGTTAAGAAGGTTATTTTTTCAAGGATTTAGCACAAGGAGATTTGGCATTATGAGTATTATATACAAAAAGTTTCAACCACATCATATAAATTAAAACGAAATAAGTCTGTAAATGAATTTTATCGCGTTAAGATCTTAGTTACATTAAGAAGTGAATTTTTATATAATATATAAAAAAAGCACCTTAATATTGAGGTAAAACGTATAAGTACAATAAATTGTAGTCAAAACTATGTAAAAACTTAAAATATAAATTAAATCAGATTAAGAGTGAAAAGATTGACGAGGATAATCCGAAATTGCTTGTTGCAAGGACTTTGTTATCCTTTATTTTTTATCTATTATCAATAGATAAGTAATAATCGTATCCATCGTCTATTTTTTTTTTTTTTTATAAGTGACTATACCCGCGTTTGACCTCAATCTCACCTGATGGTAAGTGACGATGAGGTCGAAGATGAAAATTTTATTATGGAAAATTTATTTATTTTCTCTATTAAATTTTATTTGGGAAAGGTTTGAGAAATATAGTGTAGATTGTAATGAAAATCCATTCAATGATAGATAAAGATGTTATATTGCCTTTGTAATTTTCTTTAATAAAAAGAAACAGGAACATGGTTTTATTTTTGACACAGCATATACATACATCCAAAAATCTAGTGCTAGTTCCTAAAATTAACGAGTTTCTGTAGAGTAACTCGAGATCCTGTAGTAATTCCTTATAAAATATTGAGTCCTCAAGAGTTAGACCATCACACGCAAAAATCATTTTCCAACTCCGAGTGGTTTTTAAACACTGAAGCATTCAACGAACAAATTAATTCTTCAGAATTATTACCTAAATATCTAAATCTAGATGTTATTTTGTAGCTAACGCAATTTTACGATATCAGCAAATAACATTTAATTATTGTTAATGGGAACATTTTTCCTCAAATACTGTACACCTATAACTATAGACAGCAGAATTTACGTCATATAAAACATGAAATATACAGATAATAATGTGAAAGGGAAAATGCACTGTGGAACAGATTTAACTTAATATAACTTTCATACATTGCACTTGAGGAAGGAAGAAGCGTACACATTTCAGTCTATTTTTATTAATTATGCCCATGTAATTTACAAATAGGACTTATAGGGCATCATTGTGTTTTTTGATATTATGAACAGTAAAGAAAGAAAGGCGATCGCGCCATGTACATTGACCATATAAAAAACTACCTTTTCTGCATTTCTATGTAGAATACAGCAATATTGGTTGGAGATTGAAATAAGAAGGATAGTTGTATATACTATGACAAACATATTAATCACTGTATGGGCGGGTACTATAACCCCATATTAGATTTTTTTCATTACATTACCTGCAATGTTGGGGAGTCGTTTTGAGCGATGTGATAGAGAGCAGACATTGCATTCATGTTGAAATATGGTGGCTTACGTTCTGCCAACTCTATGCAAGTTATACCAAGCGACCAGACATCAACCTGAAAATGAATATTTTTATAATTATAAATGAGTGAGATTTTTAATACTTACATCACACTAGGTTAAGATATAAAATAAAATAAATAATAAATAAAATCACGTTTTTTCCCCTAATGAAATGATTTAAGAATGTGTAGTTGACCTTTGTAATTTATGACTGCGGTTCTGAAACAATGTCAAAAAATCTTTACTTCTTAGGTTATATGGGCCTTTCTCTACTAAATGGAAAATCGCTGTCCCAAAAGCACATTTCATCCAATAAATTGCAATAATTCTTAGTTTTGTGTATGAATAATATTATAGTATCAGGTGTTCTAGACCTGACACAGCTTATTAAGTAATAAAAAAATTTGATGTTTGATTAAATCAACACCAAACAACTCAAAAGCAGTTCCCTGATATATCCCATCTCCCAAATTACAGGCCTTGTGAGAAATATTGCCTTTTTTCTGGTAAAAACTAGATAAAAAATATTAAAATACTTTACAAAAGCATTTACTATCATTACAAATCATAATTATATGTTTATAGTAAAATGCAATCAGAGGTAAGTTCATTCAGGTGAATCGTTCAGCAGGCAACAGCCATTATGTTAGTGCTAGTGCCGCATCTGCTGGTGAACCATGTTAGGTTTTTACTGTTTTCAGTCCACTGGTAAGCAGTAATATCTCTTGAGTTTTAATTCCTCATATTTGTTTAAAATATTTGATTATTAAGTATAGTAATATAGTAGCCACATTTGTTTTGTTCCTATCATAAGTTATTTTTATATAAAATAGTAGTAGTTTAGACTAAAATAGATGCTTTTATTCATAAAAACATTCCCCTGTGCATTTACAACAGTCTCTGTCATCATTTTTAATAAAATCGTCTATAACTCCAAAACTAGGACGAAAATCAATTGGTTTTTCAAAGATATTCATTTATTATTGTCCTTCATTTTATGAACAAAAACTCATAATTAAATAAAATTTGCTTATGGACAGTCTTGTATGGGCCATTTTCCAAATAGCAAAGAAACAGCCATTACATACACTTGAAATAAGTCCAATTATTTACAAATCGAACTTAATCTGCCACCACTTCTGAAACTCGAAACTGTTGAGAAGAAATGGCAAGTAGCTACAGCAATCAGGTTTAAAAAGATTTAAAGACGACACAGTTCACTTAAGAGCATTTATTTTATTTAAATGTCAAAAATATTTAACTTATTTTATATTGTAGTATCCTCATATACTTAGACCCAAGCCTCAAGTACTGTTTCTCAAACACAAATAGGCTGCTAATCTAACCTAGGACCTCTCACCCCATAACCGAATATTCAACCAATGCACCATAAGACCATAAATTTCTTTTCAGTTATCGCAAAATGTGTGTGTAATAAAAATTTAAAAATGTGTGTAATAAAAATTACACAAAGCAGTCTTTACAATGTATTCCTAATACAATAAATAGTGAATTAAACCAGAAACCAACCTTTCCATCATACTGTCCTTCATCCATCGCCAATATAACCTCCGGGGCCATCCAGTAAGGTGTCCCCACAAAACTATTGGCGGGGCACTTAATGCTGGCACTGCCGAAATCTGCCAGCTTGACTGTGCCATTCTCTGTGAGCAGTATATTGCCAGCCTTGATGTCACGGTGGATCCTGCCTAAGCTGTGCAAGTAGGAGAGGCCGCAGACTACTCCTTCGCAGATGGCAGCTATTTCTTCTTCACGCAATGGCCTTTTGTGAACCTGGAGGCAATATAAGAGTTTACATTTAGTAATGTTATGTATATTATTTATTTATAGTAATGAACATTTAAAGCTATGGTTAACTTGGAGAAATATATGAAGTAAATCTTAATATACAGGGTCGAATTTTCGAATGCCCCTGGTACTCTAAATAAAAGAGATAACAAATTTGACAAATTTGTAAAGAAACATTCCTTTATTTATGAAAAGAAATATAACCGCTTTCAAAGATTTTCGAAAATTCGCTCGAAAATCGAACCAACTAAAATCTGTAAAAATGACACCCTGTAATTTTATTGCATTGATCATTAGGGTCAAACATAAGAATGAAATGTCTCTTACATACTAGTTAATTACATGAAACAAAAACCATGAAATCTTCAGTTTTAGATTTTAGTTCGTTCGATATCTGGGTGAAGCAAACAAATTTTCGAAAAATCTGTGAATGCAGTTTTGTTTCTTTTCCAAAATAAAGGAATGTTTCTTTGGAGTACAATTTGCTATCTCTATTATTTAGATTTCTTTTACTGTTACTGACAGAGTACAGCCTTAACTACTGGGTGTAGAGAGGTAAAATTTGGAACACACATTCCCGAAATTCCCGTGGGAACGGGAAATATTGGACTTTTTAGTTTGTATGAAAAATCTTATTCCCTGAGTGCACAGATGTGAAACTTGGTATAAAGGTTCTTCAATTTGTGTCTGGTCTGTCTGGTGTTCCATAATACCGAAAGGAATTCCCGAAATTCACATGTTCTTCAATGGGTGTCCGGTTGTTTAATGGAAGGAATTGGCGAAATTCCCACGGGAACATGAAATATAGTTTGTTATAGTTTGTTTGAAAATTCTTATTCTTTGAGAGCATGTATGTGAAACTTGGTATAGATGTTCTTTCAATGGGTGTCTGGTATGCAAGGAATCCCTGAAATTCCCACAGTAAGGGTAGTTCAGCGCATACGAAGTTGCGGGAAAAAAGCTAGTTTTATCAATAAAGACAACCAGAGCCGTTTTAAATTTGTAATTTTATAGGAAGATTGCAATAGATGTCGTAGCATAGGCAACAGGCAACGATCGGACAGGCCGGTACAAGGATGGGTGACTGTCGACCATTAATTGAGCCGACAACTTCCGTGCTTTGGTTAAGCAGTCAGCGCTGTATACTTGCAGGCAGCACTTAGTTAGGAAAACAACGTAAGAAGCCATTTTGGCACCCTGAAAAATCTGATATCCACCAACCAGCAATGGCCATTTTGGTGGTTTACAGCTTAAACCTCGTCATCCAGGGAGAGACTCAGAGTTCTGCAATGGGCTCTTAAAAAATGGGTTAAAATGATAACATGAGTTGTATTCATCGACAATGCTCCGAATGAATCTGACATTTTTGCCCATCAGGGAAATTTTTAGTCAAATCAGTTAACCGTATTTGGATCATGCAAATGAAAATTATTTGTAAGTCACTAATAAAATAAACAAATAAAAATGCTGGAGATATTTTTAACACAGAGCCATCTAGCCTAAGCGTCATTCATTCGGCAATTAGATTTAAGAAAATAGCGTTTTTTTTTAATATATAACAGAAAAACACCCAACTCTTGGCAATTATCTACAGATCATACAAATCTTTTTCATGCGTCGGGAATCCCACCACTATTGTTATTTAAGCCCGAAATGTGTGTCATATAAGTGGGTAAAGGCCTTTTATATCTACAATAATAATGCCAATTGATCCCCTTATCACATTTAACAATCGCACAAAGTTACCAATAATGTATTTATAACATAAATACTACATCGATAATGATATAAATTGAAAAGGGTACGTTACGGTGGTTTGGAAATTTAAAAAGGATGACTTAAAGTAGATTTAGGAAAGAGGTATACAGAGCTCGAATGGATGGTGATGTTGGAAGAGGCGCCCTAGGCGAAAGTATGCCGACCAAATTGGAGACATACTTAAAAAGGGCCTAGTTAAAAGTAGCCGTAACCGGCGATCATAAATGAAAAGATTAATGAACGTGAAGGAAGCGAAAGAGGTATGTCTGGATCATATTTTTGGAACATATTTGGCGTTTCCTTGTCTCTGCCTACCCCGAAGGGAGACAGGGGTGAAGATATCTATGTATGTACTGAATTAATAAAGCTGCAAGGTTTTATGGTTTTACTTGTAAGCGCAAATTTCAGAAACTACTAGTCGGATTTGAAAAAATACTTTTTTATTTGATAGCCCGGCTCTTCATTTTATTTTATCTAGAAATTTATTTTTAAAATTCACGCTAAATAATTCTAAGATGTGCAGTTATGCAGGTAGAAAACAATGAAATGCGTCTTAGTGGAATCAGTATGTTTCCGAGCATAACTATATTATCTTACTAATATTATAAATGCGAAAGTTTGGATGTTTGGATGGACGTATTTGTTCCGCGATAACGACAGAACGACTCAACGGATTTGGCTGAAATTTAATATAGTGATAGTGTACAGTCTGGAATAGTACATAAGCTTTTACATTACTTTTTATCCCAATATTCCTACGGGTAAAACAGCTAGCAGTCAATAATCATTTGTTGTCAATTGCAGGCATCAGCAGGCTCTCAGATTGAGTAAATTTAACTATTTCTTGAAACACTTATCACTTGTGTTTTACGTATTTCGTAGTAGTGTCCATGTGAAAGGACACGCCTGGGGCGGTACTACAGTCCTTCCTATTTTACCCGCCATAGTAACTACGAAATCGTAGTTACGTTCCAGTAAAAGGGGAGGTACAGCCAGTGAAATTAGGGTACACTTTATTTTAATGTAGACTAATGCGTTTGACGTCAATCTTACAATGGTAAGTGAAGATGAGGTCGAAGATGAAAGCACACGGATCTAGGAAATCGCTGGACATTACCACTGAGTAAAAAGTATTGAAAAAGCCCATGCATCTCTTTGTATAAAGGCATTCAAATGTTGGTAACAACAGTACAAAACCCCAAAAGAGAATGATCGAAATATATGTCATAATCTCTGGCTTAATAACACTAAATACAGTAAGCTATTTAAATGCTATTAAAACTAACATCGGCGTTCTTTGCCGACACTACATTCACAGAGCCAAGACATCAACCAAATACAAAGCTTCTTTGCTTTGCTTTTGCCTAAGACAGAAATCAGAGGATTTTTATGTCCCATGTCCCACTTTAGGCGGGCCAGTCCCGCTTTTAGGAAATCTGTCTCGGCGTGCCTAGCAAGGCCGAAAATGTATTTTTCACGCTCGAATGCGAGGCACGATATTTTAAAATAAATTTGTTCAGCCGAAAAATTTAAAAATCGAGTTAGTTACCTACTTAGAAACTGGGGCTTTGTAACTATTCTGTGTTTAGTAATTTGATTATTTTGTGTTATTCAATCTTCTATAACAAAAACTTGAACACCGGAAAAAAATATATTTCCGCGGATGTCCCGCTCTGGTACAAAAATAGATGGCCACTTTAGTTTTACATAATATTCTAATATCAATGTTACATAGTGCTGCATATCAATATTTGTCATAAAATAACAACAGTGAATCGTATTAAAAGGTCATAAATAATTTGTCACTGTGAACAAAGTGGTTACATAGTCTTAAAGCTACCGGAAGATCCTAAACTCGGTCGAAACAGTGGTAAATTGTCAATAAACAAGATCGCATGCCGGATATCCCTTGACAACGTTGATACGTAATACGTTACCACCGAAATCTAAAATGACTCAGACACAATTCAATTCCGTCATACGATTCAATTTAATTTGATAACAATTTCTTAGAATAATGTTTTGATGGTGAGATCTCTAGAAATGGGCACGTTACGTTACGAAGCGAATTGCCACTCTACCTATGGTAAGGTGTTCCTGTTGATTTCCCATAACTCTAGGGTATTAATGGTTCCATGTAATAGAATCAAATAACAAAGGAATAAATTTTTCTTTTGATTTTATTTTTCATCCAAAATAATTCAATTAAGCCAAAACATCTTATGTAAAACACCTTTAAGCGAAGTACGACAACGTAGCATTTTCTATCCCTTTTTTATCGCTATGCTCAGGTACAGTTCGCAAAGTTTTGCGTTGTACATTGTATGCAACGTTCCTTCAACGTTTAAAACGTTTTTGATGTTTATTGTATGACTCCAGTGACAGGCATCTATTGAATGAATGTTGAAGAGATTTTTATGTTGAAGTGATAATTTATTAACTTATTATATTAAGATTGATGATATCTTGGAACGTATGCACTTTTGAACCACATATTCTTTGGCAAAAAGTATTATTTTTTAGTAAGGAACAAAACCTTAAAGTTATGGGATATCAAAAAGAACACCTTGTTAATGCTTCAGTGTAACAAAATTAGAGAAGGTATTTGGCAGCAGAATTTACGCTTTTTAGTTGATTATTTTATAGGCTTATCACTGCCATGCTGTTATTGTACTGATATGAAGGATAGCTGTAGTAAAACGATAGGCCTGCCACTTAACAATATGCAGTAAAATTATTTTCCCTTTCAGGAAATTTATAATAATAATCATATTTTATACTAGCTGTAACCCGCGACTTCGTCCGCGTGGATACCGTTTATTAGAGTTGGATAAATACAATTATTATATCCTCCTTGAAGTTAAAACTTACCTTATTCTAAATTTCGTCAAAATCGACTCAGTAGTTTAGCTGTGAAAGCGTTACTGATAGATAAACAGACAGAATCACTTCAAAAACTGTTACAACAAAGCAGTGATCCGCAGTTTCACCTAGGTTTTGTGAAAAAGTATAGGTAGGTAGGTATATTACATAGATGATGCCCGCGACTTCGCCTGTATTGAATTAGTATTTCGAGTAGGTTATTTTCTTCTCCAAGGTCCTAACTATCTTTAATAACAAAAATAAAAATGAAGAATCTTCGCCCATATAATATGTATAACTCCTAACCACAAACATAGGTAGGTAACTATCTATTAGCTACATTACAAAGGCACATAGCGTTATAAACAAATCGGGTGTCAAAGTGCCTTAAATTTTAATATTGTCTTAAGTTTTCGCGATGACTTTTATGTATGACTATCAAATAAAACACTTTTTAACCGGATTTATCGCGTATATTTACATTTTAAATTTTAACAGTCGCTCGTGACCACGGGGTCTGCAAAGACACCGAAAGGTCGAGTTAAAATGTAAAATATAAATTGTACGCCATTAATCCGGTTAAAAAGTGTTTTATTTAATGCCTTCAATTTTACTTAATTCATGCAATATCTTCATTAATTATACTTAGCTTATTGTTATTCTAGGTAAAGCTAAGTAGTTTTTGCGTGAATGAATAGCAAAAATCCATCCATCCAGCCATTATCAGTGTACGTACATACAATACTACCTATAGTTATGTATGGCTGCTTTTCACTGCCAAACGGCTAAGCCAATATTAATGTAATTTGGTATAGTAGTTAACACATACCTACGTTACTTTTTATTCCGAAGAAATCTACGGTTTCTGACTTCCAAGAGACAGAAACGATCATGAAATAAACAAAACCTTGATATCCATTTTATCTCTGTACGCACAGAAGGCAGTACATCAAGCGTTACAAATCTGTCAAATTATTTTACTTGAATTTGAACTCTATGCCCTCGATAATAAGTTAAAATTGGTTGGGGAAATTTGACAGGTAATGTAACGCTTATTCCTTCTGTACCTACCTATATTAAATCGCGCAAAAGCTTGCGCTCGCCTCTCGCCTTTTTATACCCTACCGCCGCGGCGCCGCGCCGCCGCGAGCCGCGTCGAGCGCGGCAACCGTTGCGCAAAAATAATCCTTATTTCATTCTGTATTCACGCGCGATGGGTTATTAGCGTATTTCATGTATATGTTTGGTGTTTCTATACCGATTTCTATGATTCTTTTTTTATTTAATAGGTAATAATGTTAATTTTTTTTATTAGGGATGAGTGAGAGTATTATAGACGTAAGTGTAAACAAATATAATCAGAAAGCTCCGAACTGCTAAGCTATCGGGATTTACACGTGTTATTGTGAGTCAACCATAAAATATAGACATATACTGTTGTGGGATATGTTTTGTATAATTTTACGAAGAATGTTTCTGTAATACATGATTTCTATGTAGCTTTAACCATTAAGGCTGCACACGCGACGGAAGCTCAAAAAACGAAACTTCTCCCGTTTTTCCAACATTTCGCTTCACTGCTCTGCTTCTATTGATTGTAGCGTGATAATAAGTATACTATAACCTGCCCAGGAGTATGAAGAATAATTGTACCAAGTTTCGTTAAAATCCGTCGAGTAGTTTTTGTTTCTATAAGGAACATACAGACAGACAGACAGACAAAAATTTTACTGATTGCATTTTTGGCATCAGTATCGATCACTAATCACCCCCTGAAAGTTATTTTGAAAATATATTTCATGTACAGAATTGACCTCTCTACAGATTTATTATAAGTATAGAAGATAGATAGATAGAAGATAGATTATAATACCCGACCGACTGGTCCGTTTGTCGGGTCTTTTCCGCCGAAGGGCGTGTAGTCATAAGTATGCGTAGTAATAATAATAAATAATCATCCCTAAACAGCTTCACCAGTCCCTTAACAAACTTTCACTAGCTGCTCATACCTACCACCTCCTACAAAAAGCTGTAATTTTAAATACCTGCCGCATAGTTAGAAAATTCTTGAGTACCGAAACGGAGCATCTCACCACCACACTCACTACTCCCCACGATCACACACAAGCTTCCAGTCAATCTAACACTCAAGGCACACTGATACCCAGTTTACAGCCTACCCTGCACCGAAACACATCTACTGATATGCACTTGGCTTAGGCCCGTGCATATCAGAAAACCGGAGAAAACCGAGAAAAAATTGTTTCATGAAAAATAATAATAAATCTTTATTTTCAGGCACAGGTCCCATAGTTACAATTAAAATAGTAATTAACTGTTAACAAAAATAATTTGCGTTTGTTAAAGTATATGGATATTCTGTGGCAATTCTAATCACCCTAGTTAGCTTAATGTGATATGCAATTCAAAATGTTTTTAGATAGATTAATTTCCCCAAGGAAAGTTTGCGTGAAGGAGTTGAGTCAACTTCGAAATTAAATGAAAAAATTTATTCATCTAAAGACCATCAAATAGCCGCTTAATGACGTCACATTTTTGTACTTCGGCTTTAGCAAGGTGTTGATTGGCTTTTTAACTCCAAAGCGTCTTTATAAATTCGTAGTCAACCAACAAATCTCAGTTTTAGAATAAAATTTAGGCACACTGGAGACTCCAGTCTTCATCATGTTACGGGTTCTTTCTAAATTTATTTTTCGATTTAAGATTTAGAATCATATTTATCGTTAATATCCGACCTGACAAAAAGTCATAAATCCAAAATCTCATTGCATGTCCGCTTTTGCCATGTCTTGGAATGAATAAAGCTAGTAAATGGCAAGGTTTTTCAACATAGCCCCATGATACTTAATAGGGTTTCAATACAATAAAAAAGCTATATGTTCAAAATAAAGTTCTACTTTAGTTTAAATTCGAAATATGTAAAAATAAACAAAGAGTTTTGTGATTAATAAGGTTGATAAAGCTCTGAAAAATGTCATTGAATTATAAGGTAAAATTGCGCATTATTTCCTCACAAAAAAAGACAAAGCAGTCAGAGTACAAAATCATGCCATTTTCTAAGAACACTTCTGTTTCATGTTTCAAAGTGAATCATTTCTCGGATCTAAAATTTAGTTTATTGTATATTTTTTGCTTTAAAAATAATACCCAGTGAAGTTGAATTATATTTCAGTCACTCAGTTTGTGGAAAACTATGTGGCATAATGACAAACTGGTGAACTTTGCAGGGTATTCCTTCAAAGTTCATTCATATTCAGGGATAAAATAATTAAAGATATTTACCTCAAGGATGTCCGAAGCAGATCCTACGCAGTACTCCATAACAAGCCATGCTGTGTGTTCCCTTTTGTAGCACCCTTTGTATTCTATGGTGTTTGGATGATCCAATTGTTTTAGGAACCTGCGGAGTATTTGCAATCACATTGTATTCATAATTTAAGCACATATATCAGACAACACATTTTTTTCTCAAAGCTATTATTAAAGGTATCAATTTTCTTATAAATTTAGCTTTTGATGACTGGCTGTTGTAGTGGTAACATACATTGACTACTATGCTAGACAAAATTAGTGTATTGTTATAGAAAAATTCTCACTTTATCTCTTTCAGGATATCTTGCCATTTTTCTTCACTCTGCTTTCCGAGGTATGACATTTTCTTAATAGCAACAATCTCCTTGGTGAGATTGCAGCGAGCATAATACACAGCACCAAAGGACCCATGGCCAATCTCTCGAAGATCTTCAAAGATCTTCTCCGGATCATGTTTGCTGAACATCTCAGCAATGTCCGGATCTTTGAGACTGCCGGGTCGCGGCATCTTGTGCTACAAAAACAATATTGACAAGTTACAATAATGTTAAACCCAATTTTTTTCAATTACATTAATTAAGGTAATTAATGATAAATTGAGTTTCACTTGTAAGCCTCACAATAATAGCCTAGTTTTAAAAAAGATCTGTAATAAAATGCCCTTGTGAGAATGTGAAAATAAGTCAACAATAAGTATAAAAAATAATTTCTAGTGTACATGACTAGACTAAACCACTTTTGATTCTGATATGACAACCATGCAATCAATCAAAATTATGTGTTGTTCAACTATTTATATAGGTAATACTCATACATACAGAACTGCTTTGTTACTCAATGCAGTGAGCATAAAATATGTTTTTGCAATTTTAAGCCAACCCTACACGGCTAGAATAGCCCAACTACCCCAGCAATGAGCTATAATTGGTTCAGTTTTGGAAAAAGATCCTCGAAACCAGATGTTGGCTGACTTCTTGGAGATGGAAGAACTATAATAAAGAATTTCTTTTTCATAAAACTGCAAAAGGACTTGGTTAAATGAAGGGAGCTTTTAGTTGACCACAACACATGATAACTGATCAAAAATGTGTAATCCTTGAGGGCAAAACGACATAATCTGTTAAAAAGAGTGATAATGCCCATTTGATGATCTTGAAAAGAATTTAATTGGTTTGTTTTTTCTGTCTGAAGTGTCTGAATGTTCTAAAATAACTACTGCAACATCAATGCATTGGTTTGAAAATGCAACTATGTCAAATTGTATAAAGGACCAGATTACAACTGGTCCTATAAAGTTGAAAACTCAAATGGTTGAAGATGTGAAAGTTATTTTAATGCATGACTAGATTTTTTAGGGAGAGATGAATTATACATGTGAGTAGTGTAATTCACATTTCTTCACTTATGTAAGGCATCAGGTTTCCACTACGGCAAATCAATGTCGGTCAGAGCCAATCGGAACAGGCATACTATTTCTATGTATAATTTCTATGGTAGGTATAAACTTGTCAATATTGACTATTAAGTAGTTCTTCTTTATTATTATTATTATTATTAAATCTTTATTCATTTTATATTTATTTTGTTATTGTTTTCTTTTAGCTATGTTAACAATCTTTAGTTTGTATAAGTATTTAGCTATAATTCATGTTTAATAGACATAGATAAAATTAATTATAAGAATAGCATATGAGGAATTGTAACTTCCAGACAAATCAGTCATGGTTTTTGGAAGTCAAGAAATTTGTAATATACCTCAAATGTAATTAAATAAATAAAATGCAAGAATAGATTAACCTGTTTCTTTATATAATTTGAACCTGACCCTTCTTTATTCAAGCACCCCTAGTATATAAGTAACAAAGTACAGATGTAAGTCCTTCATAGGAAAATGTAGTGTATAAATGTCTCTGGACAATGTGTGTTAGATATGATAAAATATAGTACTGATGTGTGGTATTACCACTACTATAAATAGAAATTTTAGAAATAGTTTTACTTTTATTTTTATCTTTTTTAACAGGTTCGATTCCCGAGTTTTTGTAACTGTGTGTATGCATTTTTTTTGTATTAAAAGCAATTAAATGGTTCCTTAGAACAGACCTCTGTATGCCTATCTTTTAGTTTCAGGTTTTCCCAAATCAATGGTATTTTCAAACACTCATTAAAAATTGCTGCTTAATACCTAAAATCAATATCAGAATAGGAAAGTCATAGTTTTATTTTTCAAAGTTCTAGGTTTGATTCTTGAGCTGAGTACAAGTTTTCTATAAATGTGTGAATGTAGTTTATCTTTTTACCAAAATCAATGACATGGGTCCTTGATTGATTGATGATGAATTTTTTTTAATTGACAGTGGTACAATAATTTTACCATGTCACTCTCATAGAGTGCCAATCATGTTACAAACATAAACTAAACAAAATATACATTTATATCTATACTAATTACTCCAATCTTATACATTATGAGGTTCTACAATTAATTCCAATCTGAGCTACTTCATACAATGCAATTGCTAATTTTGACAAAGGTGAGCTAAAATATAGCAACATATTCCTACATCAGACAGATTTATATTGAAACATTGCAAAACCTCCTTCCTTTCAGGTTCATCAATCAATGACATGGGTCCTACAAACGATCTTAATGATCCACTCTGTATAATAGTATTTCTAATATAAAACAACTAGAATAAAAAGTTTTGAACTTAAAAAATATGATAAAATAAGCATATTGTAAAATATTTGATGTGGCAGAAGAACTTACTAGTGACCCCCTCACTTGGTATCTTAAAAATTTTTTTACAGTATCTTATGATACACAAGTTCCATTTTAAACCCATCCTACTGCCTCTTTGATCGTAAGGCCGGCGCCAGACTTAGCTTCAAATGTTTGAACAAATGTTTGAACAAATGTGTGGCGCTGGACTTTGCATATGTAGGCCGGCGCCAGACTTAGCTTCAAATGTTTGAACAAATGTTTGACCAAATGTTTGGACAAATGTGTGGCGCCCGGGTAAGCTTATTTCTATGAGATTTGTCAAACACAGGTGGATCCACGTTAAAAAAAACAATGCATCACTACAAGACTTATCTTCTAAGGAATGGTTAAAAGCTTGACTGACCAAGATACAAGACCTGAATAAAACATAAGCAAAATCCAATATACTAGGGTATATATATAACAATATACCAATTGTAAATGTTGATGAATACATAGACAGATAAATACAAAATGATCATCAAGGATACTGCAACATGGAAATCATCAACAACTCAAATATGGATTTTATTGGTATTGGTGTTTTAAAAATTATTTCCATTCTATATTAAGTATTTCCATCATGTTTCATGACCAGGTGACAATGTTGTAATTTTTATCAAGTGTAGTTCTTTGAAGTGCAAATTGGTAAGTCAAGTTCTATACAAAAATGACTCATACCCTTTATTCAGTTAGGTCTGGAATTATCACATGATATAGGAATATGCTGGTTCTTTGAGGCAATAACAATAGTTGTAATATTACAGTATCCCTATTTGATTAAGTACTTTAAGATGCAGAACAGTAACTTCATATTTACTTATTTTATTGTTTTCATTTTCTCAAATCAAATATATTCTCATTGGTAATGTATTTTCTAAGGAGAACTTATTTGTAATTGTAAAATAGATATTTTACAATGGTTAGTGGCTTTTCATTATCATTTCTTGTGTGTCTTAATAGAAGTAAATGTCATTGGTAATTTCACAAAGATAAAAAAGTAATTCTAATATATGAGGTATTCCTTGTAGCTTTCAATTGAAAATAGATTTGAAACAATCAAACATAACTTAATCAAACAACTCAGGCTATATATGTCATATAAGAATCTAAATATCTGAGGGGAAAATATCTATTTTACAATGGTTAGTGGCTTTTCATCATCATTTCTTGTGTGTCTTAATAGAAGTAAAGATAAAAAAGTAGGTAATTCTAATATATGAGGTATTGAAACAATCAAACATAACTTAAACAACTCAGGCTATATATGTCATATAAGAATCTAAATAACTGAGGGGAAAATATGAAAAGGAAACCTACTGCTTCAGCCAGCACTGGGCCAGCTGCGTCGGTCAGTTAATTAGAGCGTTCCTGTCGTCCCGACCCATCATCCACACACACTGCTATCTGTAAAAGTCGGAAGCGAAACTGATAACACAAGAAAGTCATGCCTAACTTTATAATTAATTTAACGAAAACTGAGAAATTATATGTACGTTTCGTTCTTATAATATACTAAGTTTTATAGTACATTTGTAATGGAACGATAATTTAATTAATTCGAACATTCAGCATAGTGTATTCTCACCTCGATGCATCCGTAGCCCCCACTGGCGACGATACACTAGATCTGCGCTTAGCACTTCCGTGGTTACCTTTCACATTCACTGTCTCAACAAATTATCACTCACACCCTATTTTCAAGGGCGATATTTTGATTTATTGCGAAATACTTGGCACTTACACTGTAAAAAATTTCGCCTCAAAATGGCGTTAATAGGTATCGTGCGCAATGATAGTTTTTGATTTAAAGTACGCCTTTTACATCACTTATTAAACTCACATTTTAATGCATTTTTTTACACATTACTCTACCAATTCAGCCATATTTATACAGTGAAACGACAAAATTTTATTGAAAAATTATTTACAACTTTCCCGTCTAGAAAAGAACTACATAGACAACATAAATATTGTCTATTTCACCAGGAACTTCGATGAAACCTAAAAGGCTATGTAAAGTACTCATACAGATTAAACATAGGAGTTTTGCTGACTAAAGAAATTCTTTAGTCATTGGAGTTTTGAAAAATGCAGATATAGGTAGCTTGAGAGAGTATTCAGCTTATTAAGCTTATTTATTCATATTTTATATTAAAAATATACCAAAAAATCAAATTTGTTATAACAGAAATGTGCAAAACTCGAGTATCGAGGTACTAGTTCTTAAATACTCGTTAGATGGCGCAGTAACCACTATGTTTGTCAAAGTGTTCGTTTATGTAAAAATAAAAGCTGTAACGATAATATTTTGCAAATACCTTCAATATTAATAGTAGATAAGACCTACTCCATAAACTGCAAAAGTCAAATTATTTAACCTACTTAGACCTGAATGTACATACATATTGGGTTGGGGAAAAAGTTTCTTCGCATTTTTTAAGAAAATTCGAAACATTTTTTAATGTAGTTTATTGATCTAGGGACATGATCCCATTGCTATAAAAATTTTGGGACCTCTCATCAAAATACCGCGACAAGTGGATTTGGCAGTCCTCTCGTGATGTTGACCTAACACTGCTTAAAGAATTCTGAAGAGACCGAAACAGGTGGAAATCTGAAGGTGCAAGGTCAGGACTATACGGCGGATGCATTAACACCTCCCAGCCAAACTCTCTTAATTTTTGCTGGGTGGCTATAGATGTGTGAGGTCTAGCGTTATCATGATGAAACACCACACCCCTTCTGTTGATCAATTCCGGCCGCTTTCTCTCAACTTCTTGTTTTAATCTCATAAGTTGTTCGCAGTAGAGTTCAGAATCGATAGTCCTGCCTGGTGGTAACAGCTCATAATGAATAATGCCCTTCCAATCCCACCACACACACAACATCACCTTATTGCGAGTTAACCCGGGTTTCGCCACAGTCATAGATGAATATAAGTACTAAAGTATAGATGACCGTCTCGCGGTTTTTGCACTTTAGCGCCACACAGTATCCACTCTAGGAACCTTTTTGACCAAAACAACCCTAGAATGCAGCCCAGCCGTATCGCCACTTTAAAATTTTCAGAAATTCGTAGTACCAGTTAGGTATTACTATTGTGCAAACTGCGCAATACTAATAAGTTGAAATAATCTGCACAAAGCATGATGCTATGCGAGTTGGGGGTGATAAAACAATATGCATCTCAGACAATTATTTATTTTTTCTTAATTATTTGTGTTTGATATAATAATTATAGGCCATAGATTTGTTCGGGTCGTTTTCGTCAAACTCAATGCTTTTGCCACACAAATTGTTCACCTCCTTGCACCAGTCATTCAAAATCAATGCAATTCCTTTTCTTAACTCACTATCTCACTAGAAAGTCAGCATCCTATGTAAAAATATCACTTCACAAAAGTAAAATCTTTGATTTGAGATCGTAAAAACGCGAGGAGTGAACACTCTATTCAACGTACTTTGTAGAAAACACTAACAAAAGAATTCAGCGACAAAAAACACACAGAAAAATAAGCAAATGCAACGAGTGCAAAAATTTGATTGGTTGAATACTATACTATAAATACGCTGCCTGGTACTATAGATATATCGATATCGAACGCAGAAAAAAATACAAAAGTTTCAGTAGTGCCCGGCGCGTAGCGCTAGTAGTAATAGAATTTTGGTATTTGTATGGAAGACAAACTAGCATGGCCACAGTCTGTGAAGCCTGACCGGCTTTGACCACGACCTTTTTCGCACGTTCTTGTCGTACGTGATCCACTTTTCATCACCAGTTATCAGCTTCTTCAAAAATGATTCAGTTTCGTTACGTCGTAATAAAGAATCACAAATGAGTACACGGTTCACAACTATTATATGAGTGAATTGAGGGAGTGATAGACAATCATTCGCCATTTGATCACAAAACGCTGCCGGCTTGTGAAAGTCCTAAGAAAATCTGTTGTAAACTGCACATATCTGCTGTGTTTTCCTGCAATCTCAGAAGTAGCGTCAAGTGAATTACTTAAGTTTATCATTTATGTAACTGAATTGTTGTGATGCTTGATAGGCTTCATGATTTACATATTTCGAAAACTTTATAACTATCAAACATGCTAACAAGTGTTAGATTGGCTTTTGATTATTTTAGTTAGTGGTTCGTTAGTTCGTTGCCATTGTACTGTAAAATTAGCACCTTTCTTTTCACATATGAAAAACAATATTTATCAACAACAATAATAAAAAAACCACTATAGTGCATAGTCTACCCAAAAACACTCAAGCACATAAGCGCCGCCAAGCGGCAGAAAAGCTTGCATTCCAAACTCCCTATAGTATTGATGTGTCCTATCTGTACTTGTACATAATACTTTCTTATCTGTGAGTGGCCGTTGAGGCCCAACGGCAAGCACTGGCGGCATGGTAGGTAGTCTATTACTACATGATTACTACCTACCATGACTGGCGGCGAGCGGTGTCATATATGTCATTCTTGTGAATGTCCTTGAGCATTCTAGTGATGTGCCGGACTGTGTAGCGTTTATCGGTTTTGAGATATAGATACTGTACCAATGTGTACCCTCCCCCTAAGTAGCAAAACCATTTATGCATTTTGTTGTGAAGAAGTGTAATTTCGATTGGTGACCCTTTGATTTGGATTTAAATAAGTATTAAGGAAGTATGTGAAAATGAGTTATAGAACTTAACGATCCACAAATTGTGATGGATGGAAGGATGACGATGAGTAGGTACTATCGAACCAACTGAATCATGACCCACAACAAGCTCATTTTGCGAAACCCCCTAAATGCTAATCTGTCTGTCTCTCTGTTTAACGGACGCACTTTCAAGGCTTTACCACTGGACAGATTTGTACAAAATAGTTAATAAACTTGGGCCACGGCTGTCAATTTTTTAAAAGGGTTTAAAAAAGTGTTGAAAGTAGAAATTAATATGTTTTGAAGAATTCTGACACCAAAATTGCAAATTATACGCACTAACTCTTTTTTAAATGCAATATTCTAAAAAATATTGCCCAGTCAGTGTTTGTCAAAACGTGGTATGCGTGAATTGTCAAAATATTCTGTTAAAATTATTCTGTATGACACACAGTATGGTCATGCATTCGCAGCGTTATCGATAAATTGATTAACATTTTTGCATAAAATTCACAACCCTGTCTGTCATGATATTCATCTGCCTACGCTACGCTTTAGGCGTAAAATGCAATACGCTCGCTCTATACGTAATATTAAAGCATAAAAAAAGTCAAGCAGCGTTGCCATTTTAGTGCTTTTGGCACTAAATCTAGTGCATTGTTGGTATTTTCAGTGCACACATGTAAGATTTTCATTGCCTTGTGCAATTTCTAGTGCCTTCTTTTTGTCTGCTCTTTAATTATATATAAATTGATATAGCGACCTTCTTCTGGAATCATTTCACCACACATGATGAAGTCACGAGTCAGCACACTAGTGTCGATCGACCCGTGTCGTTGTTCTATGTAGAATGGCCGGGGAATTTCCATAAGTAAATTTATACGTACGAGGGTGGGTTGTCTTACGTTAAAGAGATTTCGATCATTTACGCACACATGCTCAATTTTTGTACTAGGCACAATATACCAGTCTAGAGAACATTATGGGTGGCCCTTCAAGTACCACACAGAAGAAGCATATTTTGATTTTTTTTTGGGTTTTTAGGTTTGATTTAATGTTGTAAAAATATATTGAAAACTAAGTTTTGAATTTTATATGTCTTTTTTTTATATATCCCAATTTTAAATTTTAGTGCTTTGAAGTCGAAAAAAAACCATCGATCCAGTGCAATTCGCATCACTTTTAGTGCTCTACAGACTTTGCCTTCTGGCAGCACTGCACTGTAGTCAAGTCAACAATATGTAAATAGTCAACCTAATACCTATTAATTGTACACAGATGGTTCTAAAGACACCAATAAAGTCACTGCAGCATACTATGACCCACAAGTAAAACAGACTAAATGCTTTAACTTGGATCCACAATGTTCAATATTTACAGCTGAATGTTATGCAATTTATAGAGCATTGATATATGTAAATAGTTCTGAATTTTTAGTGATTTCAGATAGCAAAAGTTGTTTATTATCTCTAAGTAATATTTCCATTAAATATACTTAAGTCAAATTATATTTTGTTTAACATAAGAAAAGCAATACTTGTATTACATAGTAAAATGTTAGATTAAAATGGGTCCCTTCGCACAGCAATATCACTGGTAATGAAGTTGTGGATAAGGCCACTCGAGGAATTTATGATGAAGATCACACCATGCTGTTAAAAGTTCCTTTCACTGATTATCACGAACAACTGGAAAAAACAATAAAAACATTATGGCACAAATATTGGAAAATTATAAGTAAAAATAAAGGAAAATGGTACAGTAAAATTCAAGACACCTCGCCGCACATACCTATCATAAAAATAAAGATGCAAATTGCAGAAATTTCATCACAACCATTAATCGCCTTAGATTCGGCCATTGTAGAACTCCAGCTCATTTAGCAAGACTTAAGATAATTCCTGAATCAGAAAGAAATTGCAAACATTGTACAAGTGGTGAGATCTTTGACCTCGAACATTTGCTCGAACACATGATCATGAAATGTCAAAAATTTAATATACAGCGATTGACATTGGCGTCTGAGTTACAAGAAGTTTCAAGTGATGAAGTGCCGCTACAAATACAAGAACTTTTAGCTAAACCAATATTTTTCAAAAGTTTATATAAATTTATAGTTAACAGTGTTGAGATTTCATTAATGTTATTTTATAAATAAGATAGGCTTAAGGACCTGTATACATGCCGTTAATAAATTTATAAAAAAAAAAATAAGTCAAGTCAACATAAACAAGCACCGCACCTCACGCTCGTTCGTTCGTTCCTTCCGTTCGTTGTGTGCGTTGTGTGTGTGTGTGTGTTGGTTGCGCTCCTCTGTGGTTGCGCTGCGTTGCGTTCATTAAGTTGCTTTGCTTGCACCGGTGTTATATTCTTGAGTTTCTGTTATTGTTAATACTTTGAAAAGGTACTTTTAATAAGATTATGTGTTAAATTGTTATATCTTATCTTACTAATGTCATAAATGTGAAAGTTTGGATGTATGGATGTTTGTTCCTCTATCACGGTAGAACGGCTCAATGGATTTGGATGAACCTTGGCATGGTGATAGTATATAGTCTGGAATAGCACATAGTATACTATTTATCCCGCGATTCCCGGGATAAAAATTTCCGCGCGAAACAGATAATTCTGAACAGTTTTAATTCAATCTACATAAAAATATTGAAGTATTCTTCCTTTTAGGTTAGCTTCCCTTCCGTCAAAATGGCGGCGTTGCTTTTGTAGAAATTTTCTTTTTAACAGTTTAATGTACGTAGTAATACGAGTCAGTTATCTATTCAGTATTGTTTTTTTACAATGCTTAACTAAGATACTGCTTTAAAGATTATTGTAGTTCTATAAATCTTGTAAGAGAAGGGAGACTTGATCCATTAGCCGGTTTCTGATATAACTTTGAATTCAATTTATATTCTTTAATCAGGAAGTAATGGCTGATAAGAAAAAAGAAGGTGAGCCTGAGGGTGAAGAGGAATTCTCCGTGGAGAAGGTGTTGGATCGGAGAGTGCGGAATGGCAAGGTACTCTTATCGTACTTAGCGAATGAGTACGATGTTTGTTTGTATGTCCTTGAATCATTAGAACGGCTGAAGAGTTGAACTGATGTTTTTTAAATAAATTGTTTAGTAAAGTTACCTCTTACTTACTTTTTACGTCTTCCATAGCAATGTTTATTTGAAAGTTTTATGTTAAAGATAATATAAGGTAGACAAGGGCGGCTAGAACACACATTTGATAGGATATTTTTATTTTCTATTTATTTAATCTTAAGAACATTTTATGTAGACTTCTTTCATAATTTGCCTTAATCAAACCTATTTGGACTAAACCTATTTTTACTAGTGTTTGTTGATTACATTGAAATGTTTTTAATAATAATAGGTAATACACTCTTTATTGCCAAAATGTAAAATATACAATTTCATGGTACATGCTTAGGAACAGACATACGACCTTATTACACAGCTTATTACTACAATAACTATTACTACAAAAAGCTATAACTCATTAAATAAATAATTGTAGGTGGAGTATTTCTTAAAATGGAAAGGCTACAATGACGAAGACAACACATGGGAGCCAGAAGAAAATTTAGATTGCCCAGATTTAATTCAAGCCTTTGAAGAGGCCAGGAAAAAAAAGGAAGCTGGTAAGTAATATCAACCATATTTCAGATAATTAATTTTAAGTTAAGCTTCCCTAATTTCCTTTTTTGTTATTAATTTCTAAAATAATGTCTGTCCTTAATATGCTTGATGTTGACAAAGTTTTTATATGCGAAAATGTTTCAATGGAGTTCAGTTTTTATTGTTATATTTGTTAAGATTTAATTTACTATATGTTTTCTAAATGAAATAAAATATAAACAGTTCAGCAAAAAGAACTGGTTCTTGAGGAAAGCGAAGACAAGGGCTCTACACAAAGCAGCTTGCAGCATACTTCAGCTACTTGTATCTTTAAGCAGATAGCAATACAAAAGCAATGTATTAAAAGACAGTGCTGAAATCATCAAACATGCTACTTCATTCTTTGCATATTTGAATATTTTTGTATGGTTTATTGACAATTGCTAAATACTGTCACAATCTCATATCTTTTATACAAAGAAACATCTTTTCTTTTGCTTTCTATTACAATTCAAAATTGATCTCCAATGTTTATACTTCTATGTATTGCAGAAGGCAAAGGTCCTAAAATTGAAAACAAGGATGCAAAAAAAAGAAAATCTACTGCAGCTACACCAGATCTGAAAGGTGCAAAGAAGTCGAAAAGTGATGAAAAGAAAGCTTCTGGCTTTGACCGGGGACTTGAACCTGAGAAAATTATTGGTAAGTTTAAGATTAATCGGCCAGTCAAAAGTTATTTACTTAGGCTAGTTCACAGTAGGTCAACTGCTCAGTTCAACTAGTTGAACAGTACAACTTTTATGTCCCAGTAGTTCAACTTTGTACAATCCTCCTGTAAGTTGAACTACTGGAACATAAAAGTTGTACTGTTTATATTATTATTATTTTAATATGTTTTGAAAGAAAAGTGGATCCCAAGACTTGTAGTTAATTGTTATTTACCTATGTGTTTAATAGAAACCACACATTTTCAAGTGTTTATCTGAATCAGATACCTACTTATAGTAGACTTTTATATTGAATTTCAATCCAAAATCCTTGTTTGTAAACTCTTAAATTCCTGAGCATTGCCATATTCCAAATCCAGATTTAATTTGGTATTTCTTTAAAGCAAATAAAAAGTTGAATATTTTTTATGATTCTTTTCTTTTTCCCTAAAGAAAGAACAAAGTAAAATTTCTATATAGAGTCTTGATTCAAATCCAAGACTTTCATGCCAAAATTAACCTGGATGTTGGTTGTCATGGCAAAACTAATACATTCATGTGTTTACATACAAGTATTTTGGATTGCAATTCAATATAGAAATATACTATAAGTAGGTATTTGATCAACCCTTGAAAAACATGCATTCATTTTCTATTAAAGACTAAAAATATAATATTTTTTTTGTCAATGAAAGAATTCACATAATGCATGGTTACATAGGTGTAATACAATAGATACTTATCGGATTGTGGTGTGGGTGCGGTGGGAATACTACTGTATGGGTGTTGACTGAAGCAGCGCGTTGGGAAATGTGTAGTAATGTCTCTTTATTTATTTATAGGGAATTCTGGTGAAAAATTAAGTACCTATATTTATTACATAATTATGATCAGCATCAAGTACAGAGTACTCTCCTTCAATATCTAAAATTTATCACCAGTCACCCTGTATACTGCATTCAAGGCATGTTATTCCCATATATTATTATCATCATCATCATCTTTGTAATGAGCCCACTGCAGGGCATGAGTCTCTCCCCTGGGCAACAATGCTTCTGACAAACCCTAACGACTATACAAGTATACATACAAGTATACAGCACCCGGGACTGACTGCTTAACGTGCCCTCCGAAGCACGGAAGTCGCCGTGAGAAATGAATGTTCCGCGGTCACCCATCCAAGTACCGGCCGCGCCGAACGTTGCTTGATATGTGATATCGTATGATAGACGCAGTAACCACGGCGCCACGACGACTTCATATATTATTATATTCAATTAAAATTCTATAATTTTAAGGGTATTACACCATCACCACTCAATTTAAAGAAAATAGGTGATTACTCGTGTGTTGGTGGAATGACCCAAGTTGCACAACTATTTTGGGTTCTGGACTAACTTTTCAATGAATGAATAAACTACTGGCTGCTGGTTTTAGTATTAGTATTTTCCACACAAAGGCATCTCACCTTTATGTTATATGTGTACACATGTCTGATAGTGTATACATTTTCATTGGAATTTGAACCTTATCACAACCAAATAAGATGCAAAGTGTGTACATCTTATTACAAATGACTACAAAACAGGGTATCATTACTGATTTGCATATATTTTTTCTTACAGGAGCCACAGACAGCAGTGGGGAGCTAATGTTTTTGATGAAGTGGCAAGGAACTGATGAGGCAGATTTAGTGCCAGCCAAGCAAGCTAATTTGAGGTGCCCCCAGGTTGTCATTCAGTTCTACGAGGAGAGGCTCACTTGGCACACACCAGCTCCTGATGAGGGTGCTAATGATGATTAGATAAAGGTGAATTTTCATTTTATTTATTAATAGAAACACAAAAACAATTTGCAACCAATGAAATACCTATTCTGAACTGTTTCCAGGTTTCATATAAACAAAAATAAAATTGTATAATTATAATTTGAAGATCAATTACATACCACCAAATATTTTTTAATAATATCAAATTGTATACTTTGTTCCAGGTGTCATGTCTGATTGATTCTTTCAAAAATATGTGAGGTGTGATATTGGTTTAAGAAATTGGTGATTTTTGTTCTTAAAAGATAAACTGTACAATTTTTGGCTATATTAGCCATAAGTTTCAAAAATCTATGTTTAAAGAATAAAATTGAGTTTAGGTTATTATCTAAGTTACTAATAGAACTTGACATTTACACCATGTGATCATAACCTTCCACTAAATCTATGTATACCTCATTATACAAACGGTAAAGCTGACGAGTATAATGGTAATTATACTATCCTTATTACAAGTGCCAAAAGGTGCAGCAAAAATCGTTAAATTTAAATTTTATTTGTATAACATAAAATTTCCCTGACTAGATTTTTAACTGTATATTATCTGCATTAGATGTTCGCTTAGAAAATAATGTAGGTACAGTAAAAAATAATAAAAAGAAAAATCTTCCCATTTATTTTTCATCTAATTGGGTTGGCAACATTTTGCAATTTCGTTTTTATTTCATAAATATCATGTAGTCATAAATATAAAATGTAAAATAGTTATGTAAAGTTAAGTAATTTTTTTCAACATTTAGTTCATACTATATACTACTCATCTGCATAAATTCCATAGCAAGTATGCTAAGTTTCTAAAATATTTTTATTAGTAGTAATATTTAAAATGCAACTGTTACTCTGAGTACAATCAACAACAATGGTTACATTATATTATATCTACCTTCTAGCTATTCATTCGTTTTAATATTTGACTTTGGCATTGTCCATGCAACTTGTTAAGACATTTGAAATATTAATACAACTCAAAATTGCAATTTTGTCTATAAATATACAGAGTGTTCAAAAAGTTCTTTGGAGAAAAATATCCCAGATATACCTTATAGTGTTTCAATATAAAATCTTAATATTTACTTTTGAAAGCATCAACCTCTAACAGCAGCTAAAAGAATCCCATAAATTCATAAAACTTTATCACAACAATTGTTCAGTGGAGTTATTTGTGGAAACAAGCTACAGGAATGGGAAAGACTTGCACTGCCGGGAATATTTTTCTCGAAAGTTATTTTTTTGAATACTCTATAGAGAGAAATAAAAATGAGTTTCGGCTTTTACCCAAAATACTGGAACTGATATTTTTTTAGTCAAGGGACTGGGAAACAATATTGTGTAAATTCAGTACTATTGGCAAGTTCGTATTTTTTAGTTCGAACATTGCTTAATGTTAATATCTATATTTTTTAGTTATAAGTGCAAGGCAATAAATATGTCTGAAAAATGTTGATCTTTTTCTTGTAAGTAAATGTTTTGACATCATTTGATGATGAGCCAACCCCATCCTAAACTTGCTCCACCTTTGACCTTCTTCTAGAACTTCTATAGCTGAGTATACTTGCGACTTCGTCTTTTCTTATTTTTCCTTGTCATTAAATGTAATAATTTTCTTGATTCTATAACACCCGTAGGTTAAGATTTCACCATATCGAAACGCAGGTGTACTCAGCGATATTAGTTTTGGAACATGACAGAAAAAATAGTTACAAAACCGATTAGCAGAAGTAATAGCAATGATGTGCATCTGGATTCAGGGCCCAGTCTTCAAATCTTTGCAAGACTTACAGGGAAATGACGTTATTCACGATCCCGCAAATGGTAACCCAGAGAGAGATTACTTTTTGTATAAATAAGATAGGCTTAAGGACCTGTATCCATGCCGTTAATAAATTTATAAAAAAAAAAAAAATACTTTTTGTATTGGCGATCTTGGAATATTTTGCGCTTAGTTCGAGTTCTTGGAATATCCACCACATACGGACGGACGTTCTGTCTGCTACTCCGATGGTTGAATGCTGTGGGTGCGTTTTTTTTCAGAAAGAGCGTTCGCACACTCTTATTGTACACGGAATAAACTCAATTTGTTTCCGAAAATGAAAGTAATTCAGTTTATTCATAGTGGATTTCTATGAAAAAAATTGATTCAAAAATATTAATAAAAAATAATATTTGGTTGTCATGGCAACGCTCATATATTGACGTGTTTACAGACATTTTAGATCTAGATTCAATATAGAAATCCAGGGCTAATTACACGAAAAGAAAAAAACAAAAGGTTATTGCTTACAAATAAAGTAGGTAACTAACAATTTCTCTATTTAATAAATGCAAGTTTGGACGAATAATAGTTAGAATTCAAATAATCCGATTAACATTTGGATTAAGTCTGACATCTTAAATGGTTTTATTATTGTTATAAAATTTAATTTTGAGATTATTTTTTATAAAATCTAGTTTTTTGTTATACATTTAAATTAGCTGTCATTAAACATTGTACGATGCCGTGAATTCCAAGACCACAACAGAGATGTGCCGGTAATTTTGAAGCAAGATAAGAAGTCTCAGGTGGTGATCTAAATAAGAAAGACTATAGTTCGGCCGTTCAGAGAATGCGTTCCTGACACATCGCGATTGAACTGACGTCGTAACTTTGTAATGGCGTTGCAGTTACGATAAAAAATATTTTTGCTGGTTGTTTACCGTTTTAACAATTATTGATGAGCATTAAAACAACATTATTATATCAATAATCAATGAATTTTATAATTTTGTGCCAAACTGAGTGTCAAATAACTTGGTAAACAATATTTTTCAAAATCTATACTGCGCTATTACAAGGTTATGTCAAAGCTTTATATTTGTAGTGCTGTGCTAATGCTTTTCTATGTGGCTAAGTTATCGTTTGTAATGACCATCTGTAAAGACCAACCCTGTCTCCCATCTACCTTGTACTCTCTTTTTTTTTTTCTTTCATTTGTGAGCAATGAAAGAAAAACAAGAGCTGTTGACTTTTGGTTTTTCATAAATAGCTAGCGTCCGGCTGGCTGCCCATGTCATCGCAGATATTTACTGCTTTTCTATGTGGCTAAGTTATCGTTTGTAATGACCATCTGTAAAGACCAACCCTGTCTCCCATCTACCTCGTACTCTCTGCCTGGCTTCAATTTGCTACGCAATGATCGTGCTGAGCGCCCAGGGGGTGGGTTCGTAATTTATTTGCGTTCTCATGTCCCTTACAAAGTGGTGAGTGCGTCAACACACTCTTCAGTTAACTCGAAGTCTTTTCATTGAAGTATCACTGAAATTAACAAAAGTTTTAGTAGGTGTTGTTTAGGATAGCCCTCCCTGCACTCGAAACTATTTTGCTTCTCTTGACAATAAAGTTGCACAACTGGTACCTATGTATGAACACACCATAGTCATGGGTGATTTTAACTCCTGCCTGCTTAAAACCAATAATCGATCGCTTGAGCTTCGATCAGTTATCAACTCATGCAATCTTAACATTTTATCGTCATCAGCCACGCATCTTTTTCCTAATTCTGCGCCGTCTCTTCTTGATCTGATAATTGTTTCCTCCTTAGCCCATGTTCAAAAATATTGGAAACTGGACGCTGCTGGTGCATTCTCCTACCACGATCTCCTTTTCTTATCATATAAGATTCGTCATTTAAAAATTAAGCCGAGAACTCTTCTGCGAAGAAATTTTGGTGGTATTAATTTAAATGCATTAATAGAAGATGCTGAAAAACTGGATTGGCAAGGTGTGTTAAACGCTGAAACCATCGCTTCCCAGGTGGAATTATTCAATAATTTGCTGACTCAGCTTTATGACCACCATGCCCCAGTACTACCAGTCAAAATGAAACATCTTCCTGCTCCTTGGCTCACCTATGATATAAAGTCACTCATGCCAAGGCGCAATCGTGCACGCCTGCGCTTTAAGAAAGAGTCTACAGAATTAAACTGTGACAGATACCGGCAACTGCGTAATCGCTGCAATACTGTGTGTAGGGACGCACAACGACGCTATATCCATAACTCAGTGACAAATCAAAAGCCAGTTAATGTATGGAAGTTTCTAAAAACATTAGGCGTAGGCAAAAATATAAATCATACTGTCCCAAACACCATCGATATCAACTCTTTAAATAGTCACTTCTCCGCTTCTTTGTCACATAGATGACCATGCTAAGTCTAGCACATTGCATTGTACCTATACTTCCGTATCCATAAGCAGCAGTGGCCTTGTGCGATTGGCCAGTCTCGGTAGTTTAGCGGCTAGTTTATCCATTATTCGAAGCTGACTACAGTAGATATCTGCAGTAATCGTCTGGCCAGATTTAAGGAAGCTGTATTGCACCACGCCGGCATGCATAAAATTACTACATGACGTGTTCTGTATTGCCTGCTGAAGTCTCCATATAATTTTTTCATATATTTGTAAGGTTGTCAATAAGAAATCGCTTTATAGCGATAAGGCCGCTTGTTGTACCTTTCAAAACTGTTTTTGTTCTAATGTATTCTTTTCCTTTTATTATTTTGTAAGTGTGCAATGAAGTATAAATAGATAAAACGTTTGTGATGCATTATGTGACAACAACTAAAGTGGTTCGAGAAAACACGAAGAATAAGGAACTAGCCAGCCGGACGTTTTCTAGTTTTCTGTGAGAGACCTTATGTTAAAACATACTTGACGTCTATAAAAGTTACTTTGTCTATAAGAGTTATTTTGTTGAAAACGATTTTGTTGAAAGTTGAAAAATGTCCGGCTGGCTGGACCACCCATTCCAGCGCTTGCTACAACATTAGATTGCTATCAAAAGTAATGTGACGGCAACGAAGACAAAAAAATCGTCGTATGTGACAGCTCTAAATACTGCTAAACAAAAGCTATCTAATGAATTAAGTATTACTCGACCAGTTCATCTCCAGTTTTTTGCCATTCAACAACTTTATTTCACCGAGCAAATACATTATTCGTCAGGTAATTTTTCATCCGACTATTGAAAGATCAACCTAAGGTAGGTAACTAAATAAATACCTTAAACCTACTAAAAATGTATTAGTTTTCGTAAACTGAACTAGATGTAACTATGTTGTCTGATTGTTTGTTATGTGAAGAATGGCCGTGTGTTGCAGTAATATGAACATTAAAATCTGAATGTTTTATCAATTACGGCGTACCTAAAGGCAGTGTGCTTGGTCCTACTTTCTTTCTCGTTTGTATTAAAACTAGGTATATAACATGCAACCAGGCGCGGTCCCAGGGGTCACAGGGGACATGACCCCCCCAAAATCACCAAAAGATGAACCTCTTAGAAGAAAAGAGGCTAGAAAAAGATACTTGTGATTAAAGACTTCGTTTTGACCCCCCAAAATTCAGTTGTGACTCCCCTCCGAAATTTCAGTTTGCGACCGCGCCTTCATGCAACTTTTGTAGCTAAAGACTGCAAAAATCTAAAAACGAGAACCGCGGGGTTGACCAACATTGCTACGACAGAAGACACGTCTTTTTTCATTAAATGTCCCAAAATGTAACTGTCTGCTTTAGCAAGTACGAAACCGGACAGCCTATGCCTTATTTTAGTATAGCCATCCACCAGTGTGACAATTCTGGTATGTCCTGTTGATGCCCTAAACTTAAAAAAATACCCGGTACAAAATACCTGGGTAATGGTTGAACATAGCTTGTCATGGCATATCCACATTGAATTACTCTTAAAAGGAAACAGAAAAATTATATGGATATTTAAAACCCTGCCGCATGTGGCCTTTGATCATCTGTTGCTTCTAACTTTAGGGATAAAGAAAGGTTAAAGATCCCTAAGATATACATCTGTGAGGGCTAGCGAGCAAAACTAGATTTTTCGACCTAGAGAGATCTCACTTGATCTCAGAGATCATTGCTAAAGGTAATACATTTTAAACCACGTATAAATAATATGTAGGTAGGTATACAATTTAATAGACGTGACACACACATTTACAAATTAGTAATAAATGAAATGTTTCATAGTTTTAGGAAAGTGTTCTTAAAGTTCTTTTTGTTCATCTTACGAGTACAAATATTATAAATATGAAAGTTGATGAATGGATGGATGTTTGTTCCTCAACTATTTTTATCCAAATCCGAAGAGACCCACGGAATTGGATGAAGTTCGGCATAGAGATAGTGTGCAGTCTAGAATAGTATTTAAGCTACTTTTTATCCCGATGTTCCCGCGGGATTTGAAATAGCGCGGGTAAAACTGCGCGAAACAGCTTGTTTGTAATAATTTGTACCTGTAGAATTTCTAATAATCTAATATATAAAATTCTCGTGTCACAGTTTTCGTTGCCACACTCCTCCGAAACGGCTTGACCGATTTTGATGAAATTTTTGTGCTTATCCGGTATCTATGAGAATCGGCCAACATCTATTTTTTTTTATTTATATGGCAAAACAACGTTTGCCGGGTCAGCTAGTAATAAATAAAGAATAAAATCCCCAGACAATCACACCAACTACATGGCCCAAAGTAAGCATAGCTTGTGTTATGGGATACCATGTAGCGAACTAGGGGGGAACCTAGAATATAAATACATAAATAGATTAACACCCAGACGTACATTTTCTTTTCTTGTTGCGTGCGGGAATCGAACCCGCAACCACTGGCGTCTGAGGCAGACAGGTCGTCTTACCCAAGTGGTCGTCTTAGTTAGGTACCATTTATGTTGGATTAATTATGTAGTCATTGTGTAACAACACTAAGGAAGAGCGGTGCTGCCTATCACATCATCTATCACAACAACTATGACAACAAAAGGGAACACCAATTACTTGACATTGTATCAGGCTAAGTCACTAAAATAAACTACTATAAATTTAAAAAAAAACATGAAAATTATAAATGTTCAAAAAATAAAATAAAAACATGACCATTATAATTACAGCCAAACAGTTATTCTGAACTTAGCTATCAACAGGTCTCTATCTAGCGTTCAGTTAATAAATCGGTTCCTATATTAACTGCAACCTACCTGCAATTGTTCATTTAACCGCCTGTAGTTAACATTTCCTAGGTGTGGTGTACCTAATAGGTCAAAAACTAGACTAAGTTAAAGGTCAGTTCTATAAAATGAAAAAAATGGTTTTGCTTATCAAATTGCTGGTTTCATAGATCTCTTTTATTTCGTGCGGTTTTAGTTTTCGTCTTATACTATATCTATATCACATCTAAATAATAACCATGGCGAAGTATAAAGCGAAAACTCGGGTTAAAGAAGTTAGTCTCCATGGCCATAAGGCATAGGTAACAACTATCCCAATTTGTGGTAATAATCAATACCTTTTACCGTAAAAGGTTTGCATAATAGGCCAGCATTGAATTGAACATAGAGTGCGTTATTCTTTGAGATAGCGAAAGCCTTGACAAAATCTAGCACAAAGGCGTATTAAAATAAGGCGTTCTAATATGCTCGCGCACATCCTTGTAACGAGACTTGCGCAACTCAAGCTGTCGTTCCTGCAGGGCAATCACAGAACTTTATCGAGATATCAAGTTGTAACCTACCAATGCTGCACGACAAGTGTTAAGGCGAGTATTTTCGAGCGCAGTAGGCATTAACGCTATATGGGACTGCGTGGCGGGCAGTCGCGTAAATGAACACGACAGCGCACAGAATTGTCACAGTATAATTAATAGTAGTCATTTAGTAGTACTATACCTACAGTGTGGCTTGTTATACGAAATTCGTTTCTACGATAACTAAAACTTATGTCAAGGATGATATAATATAATCTATATTTTTTATTTATTTGGATTTAGTATTGCGATACCCATACTTATTATTTTATTTTTTATAAATATCGTAATGGCCATTTTATAGATTTAATCTTTTTAAATTTATATGCTTACTGAATTCTGTAGTAAAAATCGTGCAATTTTGACTTGAAAGTATATCGTGACGTTAATTTATAACTTTCATAACTTATTTGTTCCCAAATTCATTAAAATCAGATAAGTAGGTAGTTGAGATCTTTTACATAAACTTTTATCTCTTATTTCAATCCTATAGGGGCTGGTGTTTGAAAAAAAGGAGGGTTTGGGAGCTATTTTCATTACTAATTTTCTACAAATCGGTCGGATGGTTTAGCTGGAATAAAGGAACAGAAAGATAGACTTTCGCATTTATTATATAAGTATAGATCCATTATTTAGTCATTACAGCACAAGTTAATTTTATGAAATGAAATTCAATCCACCCCTTCGGAATGTGCGCCTGTTTACACGAAGTAGTAATTTTTTAGTAGTTATTAATATCTAAAAAATAGTTATGTATGATTATATTCTTAAATGTCGTCATAATCTATTAGCCGTTTAATCTATAAAGCCGAAGGGTTTGTCTGTTGAACTTTGAACTAAATTATTCGTGAAAGAACCGATCAGATATAATTTTATGTTATTAAAGTTGATGTATAAAGGTCCAAAACAATATACATATTTTTGAAAAACATAGCATATGAAAGTTTAACCACAAAATACATAAAAGGTGACCAATTTAAACTAACTTTTAACACTGTGAAATTATAACTATCTGGAATCATAATTTTAACACACAGGAAAATTGGTGGTAGATGCCATCTGTTGGGTTGGGGATTTTTTTTTAATATAGTTTATTGACATTTTACTAAAGTATGTATGTACCATTTTGTTCGATAACCTTTTGCCATCTTGTAGGTAGGGACATGATCCCATTGCTATAAAAAATTTGGGACCTCTCATCAAAATACCGTGACAAGTGGATTTGGCAGTCCTCTCGTGATGTTAACCTAACACTGCCTAAAGAATTCTGAAGAGACCGAAACAGGTAGAAATCTGTAGGTTCAAGGTCAGGACTATACGGCGGATGCATTAACACCTCCCAGCCAAACTCTCTTAATTTTTGCTGGGTGGCTATAGATGTGTGAGGTCTAGCGTTATCATGATAAAACACCACACCCCTTCTGTTGATCAATTCCGGCCGCTTTCTCTCAACTTCTTGTTTTAATCTCATAAGTTGTTCGCAGTAGAGTTCAGAATCGATAGTCCTGCCTGGTGGTAACAGCTCATAATGAATAATGCCCTTCCAATCCCACCACACACACAACATCACCTTATTGCGAGTTAACCCGGGTTTCGCCACAGTCTGTGAAGCCTGACTGGCCTTTGACCATGACCTTTTTCGCACGTTCGTACGACAAGAACGTGGTGTGATCCACTTTTCATCACCAGTTATCAGCTTCTTCAAAAATGATTCGGTTTCGTTACGTCGTAATAAAGAATCACAAATGAGTACACGGTTCATTAGGTTTCTTTCAGTGAGCTCGTGAGGTACCCAAATATCGAGCTTTTTTGTGTACCCAGCTTTTTTCAAATGCGCCAAAACTGTTTTATGGTCAATTCTCAGTTCTTCAGCTACGTCGTAACTACTGATATGTCGATCTTGCTCCACTTTTTCAAAAATGGCATCCATTTAATCCGTAATAGGGCGAGCAGAGCGAGGTGCATCTTTGACATCAAAATTTCCGGATTGAAAACGCTTAAACCAAATTTGTGCTACTCTCACAGACACTGCACTCGGTCCATAAACATCGCAAATTTTTTTCGCGGCTTGCGTTGTATTTTTACCTTTTTTATAGTAAAATTTTAAAATGTATCGAATTTCTTCATTAGATTCACTTGACAGTACGAAAAAAAAAATGAAAATCACACATTTTCCTAATTTGAATAGTTAACTTTCAATGATACCAAAACCAGCCAGATACAAATACTATAGCCAAAGAGATTTTATTACAAGTTCATACATACTATAATGCGAAAAGACTTTTTCCCCAACCTATTATTTTCCCATATGTTTTAGCACATATTTTTTTTGTCGACGATAATTAGGAATAAAAAGCCTTTTATTTAGGATAACTTATATTTACTTAACATTTAAGAAAAAAAATAATAACATTTTATTAAAGTTTTTCCTGGAAATTTTAATTTTTTTGTTCACATTATGTCACTTTTTACAAAATACAAAAATAACTATAACTATAAAACTACTTGGCCTAGGACAATAAAACTTTGTATTCCTATTAGCTATTAATCCCCTCTATTACCAACATTCCGTTGATCCATGACTTACGGGACACCCTGTATATATAAAAACGAAGTTAGTACTTTTTATTTATGTACTATAGGTACATCAAAAGAATTGTAGGTGGCAGCATTACTCAAAAACATATTTGTTGAAATTATAAAGATATCTAACTATTAAATAAAACACTTTTTAACCGGATTTATCGCGTATATTTACATTTTAAATTTTTGATATCTGATGATATCTAACTAATTTGAAAATCTCATCCACTCAATAGACGCGTGTCGCTGAAGTCATACAATAAACAACAAAAACATTTTAAACGTTGAGGAATGTTGCATACAATATACACCGTAAAACGTCGCAAGCTGTACCTACCTGTGCATAGCGATAAAAAAGGAGTAGAAAAAGCCACGTTGTCATACTTCGCATAAAGTAATTTTACATAAGATGTTTTGACTTAATTGAATTATTTTGCATGAAAAATAAAAACAAAAAGAAAATTGAAAAATAATGCACATGTTATTTGATTCTATTACATGGCCCTAGAGTTATGGGAAATCAAGCAGAACACCTTGTACATGTATACAGGGCAGATTTTTTTAATGTCACTTGGAGGTAAAGTTCTCTTAATAATAGACATAGCAAATTCTACTCCTTAAAACATTCCTTTATTTTAGGAAAAAAATAAAACTCTATTCAAAGAGTTTTTAAAAACTTGCTTCTTCACCCAGGAATTTAGTACTTAATATATATATTTATTTAGTATATATAATTATATATTAGGTATTATAGTTAGTGGATATATGTATATATTTTATATTTATGTATTATTTGTATGTAAGTTTATGAAATAACTATAGTATTTGTATATTAGTTAAATTTTAGTATATGTACGCCTAGGCACCCTATAAATTAGTCTCCAATTCTCACCCAAAGGTTGTCTGGAAGAAATTTCTTATAAGACCACCTTTTGTTTCTGCTTTTGTTTTACTTTGTATTTTTTTTCTGTAGTGTACAATAAAGAATAAATAAATAATCGAACCAACTTAAATCTAAAAATGAAGATTTCATGGTTTTCCTTTCATTAAATTAACCTACTATGTTAGAGAGATTTTATTCTTGTGATAGGCTCTAACGAACCACACAATAAAATTACAAAGTGTCATTTTTACAGATTATAGTCGGTTTGACTTCCAGGTGAAACGAGCGAATTCTTCAAAATCTTTGAATGCGGTTTTATATCTGTTCAATAATAAAGGACAGTTTCTTTGGAGTAAATTTTGCTATCTCTATTAGTACTTTCCCTCCAGATGGTATTACAAAATTCCACCCTGTATATTTATCGATAAGCACTTATCAATATCTACGATAGAATTGACGACCACTTCGGCGATGAGGTAAACCTGTCTGCCTCAGACGCCAGTGGTTGCGGGTTCGACTCCCGCACGGAACAAGAAAAAAAAAATGTTCCGTGTCTGGGTGTTTATCTATTTATGTATTTATATTCTAGGTTCCCCCTAGTTCGCTGCATGGTGTCCCATAACACAAGCTATGCTTACTTTGGGGCCATGTTGTCGATGCGATTGTCTGGGGATTAAAAAAAAAATTGATATGGAGAGGCAGCTCGCAAGAATTGATGCGTTAATATTAACCCTGTATACGTACGTATAGATTAATAATCCTCCATTTGGTTTTGTCGGGTAATTACGTAAGAAAAGATTTATCGCAAAAAAATTAATATGCTTTTTTGCACTTGTTGTCTAATAAACTTAAAAAAAAGAAATAAATATCAGAAACAAGTTTTTAGCTCTATATTTATTAGTGATAATTGTTTATAATACTCCTTTAATTTATCAATCAAAATATAAAATATGACTTAACAAAAATTAAATAATTAAATTGTCGTACTGTTATGTGTACGCTATGGTCAATAAGACGATTATTTACGCGGGAAAATTGGGAGCAAAAGCGACACAGGTCCTCCCTCTATGACGCCTCGCGTGGTACTGAATTGTATCGCGCCGCCGTCTTTATTATATTATATTATATTAGAAAAAATAGAACGGGTTAAGAAAAAAATTATCCACAAAAAATAATTTTATGCTACATTACCAATATTATGACAAGTTTCTGTAAGTATAAGTTTGATATTCTTATAGAATATCGGAAAAACACTTAAAATTTTCATATTTTTCGTATTTTTTTATGATCGAGTAAAGTTTTCAGTATCGTGTTTTGAACCAAATATTTATAAAATATATTAAACAAACTTCAACATATATTTTTATCCGATCCAAACAATCAATATTGGCCGGTTGTAATGAATTTGAAAACGCTTAGATTTCGCGAATGGGGCCCTTAATATATGTGTGCCTTGTTAATTTTAATTGTTCAATGTGCCTAATTTTAACATATACAGGGTGACTGGATGGTCACTTTTGAAATTCAAGGACGTGATAGTTTGAGATCATACATGAAGAGAAAAAAATATAATAAAAAATAAATATAAATTTTGTACTGAGTAAAATTAACCGAAATTTAAAGAATTGATTAGGTACGCAACGCATACGCAACGTTACGCTAGCGTTGGCAGCGATCCGCGTGCGAGGTCACGTGCCGCGATTGACCCAGTTGTATGTAAAGAAAATAGTAACATAGTAGTATTTATTTATAGGGAATTCAAGTATAAAATGAAGTTTTATTACATAATTATGATCAGAATCGAGTACAGAGTGCTCTCCTTCAGTATCTAAAATTTGTCACCAGTCACCCTGTATAAATTACTATGTTGTTTTCAACTTGCAACCAAGTTGCAACTGTCCCCACACTATACGAACATTTGTGAACACACGAATCGATAAAGTTCTGTGATCGCACTTCTGAGTAGAGGACGCACTGACTCGTTTGCGAGTACCGACTGCTTGCTGAAGTACCTACCAGAAGATTCCATGCCGTCTTCTTGAAGACCGCAAACCGGCATTTGATCGCCTTACGGTAAGTAGTATCCGGGCTCATGAATATCATTAATGCTTAAGCTAACAATTTAGGTTCAGCTCCATAGGGTCGGCTTAGCAGAGCCCTACGAGCTATGGATAAGCGTAGGGTAGCCAACTCTTTTTTCTAGAAATAAAGTATATTTGAGCCTGAAAAGAATATCAAACAGTATTTTGGAAAAATAAACAGTATTAACACATATTTTTAGAGCTTCTTGCACAAATTATTAATTAACGTCTAGTATATTAAGTGTTTAGCTTTTTATGCTGAAAACAGTATTTTGTATACTTTATTTTTGTTCAATAGCAAACAGTACAATATAGTGAAAAACAGTATAATACTGTTAAATACAGTATGGTTGTCTACCCTAGATAAGTGTGTGGTTAGAGGCGACTTGTCCGATTGATGGTACGAGTTGCATACCTTCAGGGTCCGCCTGACTAGCTACCACCCTTCATATTACATCTGCTGCCATAGATCACAGCTCCATGAATGGTGTATCCGGCAATATTTTATGAAGAGCCAATGCCTTCCTAAACCCGTGTGCTTTCGTCATCTTCGACCTCACCTTTACCATCATAAGATGGAGTACAAACGCGTGTTTAGTCACTGATAAAACAAAAAAAGTTCAGTATCCGTATCAGGAATTCGAGGTAAGTTCACGAAAATCAGTTTGACGGCAGTACCTAGCAAGGATCCTTCGAAAAGATGAGGCTGCTACTCAGTCTATAGGTACTCCATATCTATTAGGCTGTTACCAGACTAAATATGACATTAATCGATGTCGATCGGTTTTTTTTGATCGGATTGGTCTAGTAAAAACTGTCGATAGACGTCGACTAATCCATCCTACTGTCGATCGTAGATCGATCGATTGGTGTGGTGTAGTTACACCCTAACTCATACCATCTTACAATTAGATATGTCGGTTTCAGATCGAACCCGCAACTACACATTACTCTCCCACTACGCCTAAGAGACTTATATTTCGCATAATGTTTCATATTTGCATTATACTTAGCAATTTCAACGCTACTAGTAGTTTCAAAGTTATTTAGTCTAGTCTAGTGTATAAGTAGAAGTAAAATCAGCTGTCTGGCAAGTCATTTGGTAATTTATTGTGTGGCAACACGCACAGGGACCAATTTTACCATTTCTGTCTAATTTACTAGTCATCGGCATTTTGCAGGGGTATTTTATGCAGGCAGGTACTACTTAATGCTTAAACTGTTTGCTATTAAATTCCATAAATTAAATAAGGTTTAGAAATATACGTTTTTAGCATGAAGGTCTTCTAATAATTCTTACAAGTAAAGCCGGGAATAATGATAGTTTTGCTGTGGGGATTCCTTAAGGATGAATCAGGAGACCAACCATTCAACATTTTACTGTTACCCGTAAATATCATAGCTTTGGTAATAAATAATAAACAAGTTTAAACCTTGTCTCTAAGTGACTCCGCACGGTTTTATGAAACTTATGATCCCGTAAAATATACTTAGCTTACAACATTCCTCTTCATAACCTTAAATAAAACAAGGTCAATCGCTCTAAACCACTCGATCTGAAAAGACACCGAAACGTCGAGTTAAAATTTAATGTATAATTATACATATGCCTAACACAGCTGAGTAAGAAGAGCGAAGCGGCTATTGTTATTTTAGATTGAAAGTAGATAAACACAAGACAAAATCTATTATTGTATTATAATCAAGCCTCCGGGTCGTAAGGCTGTTATCAGTGGTATGAATTGACTTTCTCTGCGAAGGTGTTGGAAGTCTACACGGTGGTGAGTCCTGTGTTCGACACCTAGCTGCCGCGCCGGGCCATTTAGGTAACGAATTTTTCTAAACTGGTTTATGTCTGAGTATACGCGATCTACATAGATCAAACTTATTGAATTAAATCTTACTTTACTACACAGTAGATGTTTCATTTTGGGTTAATTTATAAAACTGGCCAAGCCCGAATCCAACTTGGGCACGAAGGGTTTATTAATTAATTTATTTACACTTTAATGTACAATAACAAAAATGGGAAATACACAACATGGAACAAAAGGTACCTACAAAAGGCGGTCTTATCGCTCTAGAGCGATCTCTACCAGACAACCTTTACAAAATGATACAAAAGTATATAACAATAAAAAACAAAGAGAAACTAGATAAAATAGGTCAGTATGTGAACTTTATATGTAAATATACTATCGTGAGTATATCGTATCGACCCATAATATAAACATTCCAGTGTCCACTGTTTTAAGATTACGTGTAGGTATAAGCAAAGTCCATTTTATCGTTTAAAAACTGTTTATATATTTTAACGTTAAACTAATAGTGGCTGTATTTCCTTCGACACGGTCACAGACTGTCTTTGTCCGTGGGTGTCTGCAGGTAGTGTCTGCTTGTGTAACCTGATACTGAAATTGGACTACATTCTTGTTGAAAGTCGGATTCTAGGTTACATTGTCTTGTGTTGCCAATGTTAATTTGTAATTACATAAAATAGGAAAAGTAATTTGAAAATATTGGATAAACACACAGACCTGTGACAAAAAACTGACGACCAATTTGGCGATGGGGTAAACCTATCTGGTTCAGACCCCAGTGGTTGCGGGTTCGATTCCACGTAACAAGAAAAAAAAATGATCTGGGTCTGGGCGTTTATCTATATATGTATTTATATTCTAGGTTCTCCCTCTAGTTCGCTACATGGTATCTCATAACTAACTTTGAGGCCATGTAGTTGGTGTGATTGTCTGGGGATTTTATTTTTTTACTTATTTATGTATCTGCAATATTTTTTTCAAATATTTTTAGTTTTTATAAACCCACGATTGATTTCCATCTCACCTGATGGTAAGGGAAGATGAGGTTGCAGAAGACAGAAAATTGGTCTAGGAAGGATCTTATATTAAGTATTACAAATATTTGGGGGATTTTAAAGGAAAATGTTTGATAAGGAAGTTGAAATGTCTTAAAAATAGACCATAACTGGCTTTAAGGTTATTTTAAAAATTAAACTTTTTTCCCAATCCAGATCAGTGGATTTTTATTAATTTTAAGTCCTTTTTTTAATATTTTGGAGGTTGGGTGGGTGTCACCTCAACATCACTTCTCTCGCACTGACAGTTACCTACTATAAAATTTCCAGCAATGATTCCTTTTTAATTCTTCTTCCCTTATGTTTCTGTTCTTAGCACCTCGTAATACCCAGTAATACCTAAATGTAGGGATTAAAGGGGGCTAATCCGATTGACCTCCGCGGGGTAGGATCTCGTCAGAGACTCAGAGTCCGACTGAGGGCGTGGAACTATCTCTACGGCGCCGCGCCGTGCCACGGCATACGGCACGTCGTGCACGGCGCACGGCGGCGTGGCGCAGTGCCGTACGGAGTCAATCAATGCTTTTCTATAATGAAACATGATGGAGATAATTTTAAGAGCTAATATGAAGCGTTGACGGTGCGCTGTGCACGTCGCCGTGAAACGTAATAACCATACCTAATTCATATAAAAAATGCTGCCAAGTATTAACGCTACGACGGTGACGTGTACCGACAATATTTATGAAGTGCCAGTTCTTTCCTAAGCCCGTGTGCTTTCATCTTCGACCTCATCTTCACTTAAAATCAAGTGAGATTGAGGTCAGTCCCGGTATAAGTCAATATTAAAATAATAGATAAGGATGGGACGTTTGTCTTCCATGACACCTGATGTTTAGTGAACATGAAGACTAAGGTGGTACACGTCCGTCCACGAGAAACCTATTCACTCGACGCTTAAAAGTACTAGGACTATACTGGTGAGGGAAGATAGACGCAGGCAGTTCATTCCAAACCTTGGCGACCATAGAAAGTCAAAGCGCTTAGTTCGACTTTTCGAATATCTACCACGTACGGATGGAAGTTCTGTCTGCGTCTAGTAGTCCGTTGGTAAAAGGGTGAGGGTTCAATTTGTTCAAACAGACTGTCTTCGGAGTTGGGATCTTGTTATTATTACGCACCCTATCAACAAGGCCACAAGGTCGCCGCGAGCAGCAGTGAATTAACGAACAAAAAAATCAACGAATGCTTGCTAAAAGTTTGGCTGCAGTTAGGGTAGCCAACTTTTTTTTCTAGAAATAAAGTATATATTTGAGTCTGTAAAGAATATCAAAACAGTATTTTGGAAAAATAAACAGTATTTTATTTATTTTATTTTTTAAACATATATTTTTAGAACTTTTTGCACAAATTATTAATTAATGCCTAGCAAAGTACTTTATTGATTTTGATAAAATTAATATGGGACTAGGTACCTCTAACTAAAGTATCCTCTATCATATGAAACCAGAATATTAAACATCAATTCACACCTCACTGTCCATAAAGTCGCGTAAAAAGATCCAAAAAAATCATACACACGAATTGAGAACCTCCTATTTTTGCACGTCGGTTAATGAAGTATCACCTCCTCGTCACACACTCATAGCCCTGCAGTTGGGTCATTACACACAGTTGTGATGATGATGATGATGAAGTGACGCTTGTAGCGAATTGTCGCCTCAAGCATGGCGTTACTTTCGGGGCTACAATAGACCTAGTGATTCTGTGCTTCACTTGCTAATCTAAGAAATGATTTTCCTATCCAAAATAGATTTAAGTTAGAATGTTACATCTATACTAATATACTAGCTGCTGCCGGCGACGTCGTCTGCGTGAACGCTATGCAGCACCAAACGCACTACGATTATAACACTGCTAGCGTGATAATATGTAGCCTATATGTTGACCCGACTTCTTAACTATCTTCATGCCAAATTTGAAGTAAATCCATGCAGTACTTTTTGAGTTTATCCCGGAAAGACAAACAGACAAACAGACAAAAATTCTAAAAACTATATTTTTTGTTTCTGTTTCGATTGTAGATCATACCCCAAGTATTCTTTTAAAAAAATATTCAATGTACAGTTTTGACTTTCCTACCATTTTATTATATGTATAGATAAAGCTGAAGAGTTTGTTTTTTTGTTTGTTTGTTTGTTGGTTTGTTTGAACGCGCTAATCTCAGAAACTACAAGTGGAATTTGAAAAACTCGTTTTGTATTTGATAGCCCAACTCTTGAGGAAGGTTATGGGCTATATTTTATCCCGAAATTCCCACGGGATTAAAAGTTACGCGGGTAGAACCGCGCGCGGTGTCTAGTACTAATATATAAAGCTGAAGAGTTTGTTTGTTTGAACGCACTAATCTCAGAAACTACAAGTTGGATTTGAAAAATTCTTTTTATGAAGGTTATGGGCTATATTTTATCCTGAAATTCCCACGGGATCAAAAATTACGCGGGTAAAACCGCGTGCGGTGGCTAGTAACTTTATAAAATAGGTCGTGATTAGAAATGCAACTTTGTAGGATACTGGTTCCTTTACTAAATTATATTCATTTCGGTATCTATATTATTATGAAATTCAAAAACTAGTTAGTTTGATGGCAAAGAAAGTGGGCTTGGATTCCATTACGCAATAATTACAAGTGATATCGGTTCACTTGTTAATATTAGGTACTTACAATGCCTTGTATTTGATAAAGATTTATGTACCGTCAGGTGCAAAAGTGGTTAATTTTTATACGGTTAAACCGCATTTTTTTTTGGTTTAAGGTTTCATGATGGGTCGCCTGGTACAGTGGTAATATATGACACGGGAAAGAAAATAATATGTTAGATAATTTCAAAGCCTAGGGACACGAAAGTTTAAAATACTTCTAATAAATTTAAAAGCATTAATTTTTGATTGAAAAATTGTTCCTCTCAGAATTTGTAGTGCGTGCTAATATAATGTGCGAAAGTATAAAGCCACGGCTAGACTGTTTAAAACAAGATTTCAAACCAAAGTGACTTTTGTTTACTTACAACCAATTCCGAGTTTCAAACACACTGTAAACGGCGATTAAAACAAGCTTCCAAACAAGGATGCCAACCAAGATCGCGTTAAACCACGCTCCCAACTTGTTGTCAAGCGAAATTTGGTTGCAAGCAGCCGTAAGTATATACTGGCAAAGTCACCTTGGTTAAGGTAATATTATCTATACAGTATTGCAACTCGGCCGCATCTTTGAAATAAATGCCTACAGCTGCCCGCCTTCAGAATTCTAATTACATATGCCTACTTTGTGTTTAAATCCATTTAGTTTTGTGATTGTAAATAACCTTTTTTTATGTATACTAATAAAATACTTTGTGAATTGAAAAGGAGGTCTTCAACAAAAATGCGTTTTGTGCAAAAAAAAAACATGTTTACGTTTGAAAAACAAATCGGTCTTATAAATAAGCGACCGAAAAATCAATAAGGTAATAAAAGCAAATAAAATAATAAACTTTACGAATTGTTCGAACTTTTCCATTAATTTTAAATAAATATTTAAGAAAAATGTTTTTTTTTTACTTTCCTTATATTCGAAATGAAAAGTAGAGTGTTCCCCGCGGGTGGATGACATCAATTCATATTCGGATTATAAAAAATTGTTTCAGTATGCAGACATTCCCGCCCAACTGGCCGCATGCCGAGCGCATGCTGAGCCACTTAGGTACAGCTCGCGTTTCTTCCGTTTGTATGAAGTTGAAATACTGTATAGATAATATTACCGTGCCTTGGTTTGAAGTCATGTTTTGGTGGTGCAAAACAGTTGTAAATAAATAAATTACATTCTGTTCAAAACATTAAAGCGTAATTAAATAGGTATATATTATATTCTTTCACTTATAATATTAGTTTACTAGGTATTAATAAACTGTTAACTTTCAAAAAAATAATTAAAGATTTTTTTTAGTAACACTTTTCGTTTCGACTGTGCTTTAAAATCGGGCGTGGTATCTAATATTAATGCACTTGCTTTACATTTTGCTAAGCGACATTTAGTTTAATGATTATATCATTTCCAAAATTATTAATTTTAATACTCCAGCTTTAGCTATTATCTATAACAGTTTACGTTCTCATAAAGTGTCTGTATCTAATTTAAACAACATCTTATAACCTTTTTATCATCATCACAACTCTTTGTAATGAGCCCACTGCAGGGCATGAGTCTTCTCCTCTGGGTGACGAATAGATTTAGGCGATAACCGACCAAGCTGGCCCGGTAGCGTATTTACCATTAGAGTGAAAGTGCGAACTGAACTGGATTAGCTTTTGTATGACAAAAACTTGCGTATTTACAAAGTCTATACCATTAGAGTGAAAGTGCGAACTGAACTGGATTAGCTTTTGTATGACAAAAACTTGCCGAAACCTATTCTAGTACAGAAATTGACCGAAGTCGTATAGACTTTATGAGATTACTTCAATGTAACATTGCAGCAACAAATGCTATACCATTTGATAAGTTAAAGATCGGTAAATATCTACCGATCTTTAACTTCAATTTGATACTTAAATGGCAATTGTTCTGATTTTCAAAGATAGGAATAAAATGTGCATGCATTATGACCATCGTTATTTTGATGACTTAATGTTTGACTTTTGACCATGTCGGGATTGTCCAGGGTTGACTATAATAGCTGACCAGGTTTATGGCGCTTCGCCGGCCGCTGCCGCGGAACCGCTCGCTTCGCTCGCTCGGCTCGCGCACGTGTGTAACTATATGCAACCTAACATGCTCCTCCTCGCTGCGCTCGTCGTCGCACCTAACCGTACCGACTCCGCCTTCCGGTGCGGGAGCCCTTCTCGTAGCTTATCTCTTTCAACGCAATGTATATCAAACAAAGATATACCTACTTTTCTTCTTGACAAAAGCTTATCTATTTGAGTGAATATGTATTATATATTCTATATTCATACTAGGTTTATATATTCATACTAGGTTTTGTCTTTGCATTTCTTTGAAAATTACAAGAGCAAAAGCTAACCATTTCAGTAAATTTTTTTACTGAGTTCGATTAGGTATTGTCGAGTAATATGCATAAACAAAAGCTCCTCTATTAGAGTCTGACTCGTGACTCAAATAGTATAGCCTTTGTATATTCGCGGCCCGGTACTGGTTGGTGGATATTATAATTTTTAGGGCGCCGCTATGCCGTCCAACAAACCCTAAAGACTATTGCATACAAGCTTAAAGCACACGGGACCGACCACTTAATGTGTCTCCTACTGTATGTATTGTGAATGAAAGCTTTTAATTTTTCCAGTACTAGATTTCAGGTCGAAGAATTAAAAAAACATTGAGTCTTCATTAAGTGTGTTTTTAGGGTTCTTTACTTCACATACCTAATGATATAAAACATTCATTATCCAGTATAGGCTTCTATGACATCTTATCCAGCGGGGCTAGCATGCTACCGTCGATAACGATAAATCGGGCCTTTTATCGATATTTTCTTAGAATATGGTATTTAGCCCGGGACTATATGAGCAGTTTTGTCCGCTCTTCACACTGCTACCTAAAAGATCTATTGTGTGAGTCCCAATTTATAACTCGCCGCACTCTCCAATGGAGTCCAGGAAATTTAGGATTTTCCTTACGGCGATGCTCCTAATCTCTTTTGGATCCAGTTCGTGCTTATCCAGGTGGGCGGAGCGCTTGTGCATAACTATTTAGTGTATGTAATTTATTAAGATTATGACATATTTGGTTCTGTGGTCTTAATCATGGTATCATAATCGAGTAATTCTATCTATTATGGTGCGCATAGTAGCTTACATAATAGGATAAAATAAAAAAAAAATATTTATCTTGTCGATTCGACTATTTATCGACGGTTGCATGCTAGCCTGCAGAGGTGTATTAGCCGACGCTGTACAGACCGAGTCCTCACGATTTATCATTTTTCAATAGAACAACTCCATTTTTATATACTTATGACATTACCATGACGCTTTTTTTGTGACTAAATTGTTTGACCTTAATCTCACTTGATGGTGAGTGAGGATGAGGTAGAATATGACAGCACACGGGATAAGGCTCTTAAGACCTGGCTCTTCATAAAATATTGCAATGCTTCACAGGATTTTATATAATAAATAATAATAATATCCCCAGACAATCACACCAACTACATGGCCCCAAAGTAGGCATAGCTTGTGTTACGGGATACCATGTAGCGAACTAGGGGGGAACCTAGAATATAAATACATAAATAGATAACCAACGTTCCGTGCGGTAATGTGATCCGCAACCACTGGCGTCTGAGGCAGATAGGTTTACCCCATCGCCAAAGTGGTCGTCAATATACAGTGTGGAAAAAAAATAGTGGCCCTGGAGGGAAACTACCTTAAATCCTATAGTTAGCTTATTTTACTTTAAGGAAACATTCCTTTATTTTTAAAATGAAACAAAACTGCATTCAAAGATTTTCTAAAATTCGCTTGTAACTCCCGCGGGACTCGAACAAGCTAAAAATTAAAAAAATAAAGATTCGTTATTTTACTATACTAATCGATAGGATAAAATTTCTCTAACAAACATTTGGTCTTTAAAATAAAAAGAAAACGTGAAATCTTAAAATTTATTTTATTTTATTATCAATTTATTACACTTTAATAATTTAACTCATAAATTGTTCGAAATGAGCCCCCTCGTTCCGGTTACACAAATTTAGTCTTCGTTGAAAATAATTTCGTGTAGCCTTCAGCAAAGTGTTGTGGTGTATGCCCCTAATCACATTTTTTACCGCAACCCTTAGCTTTTGTACGGTCTCATAACACGTTTTATAAATAATATTTTTTATGTGACCCCATAAAAAGTAGTTTAGAGGCGTCAGGTCTGGACTTCTTGCAGGCCATCTAATCGTCCCGTTTGTACCTATCCAGACACGCCATGATCACACAATTACGTAATAGAAGCAATACTAAATAAAATCGATAAAAATGTTCGAAATATTCGTTCGAATTTTATAATTGCTGTCCCGCATTGCAAACAAATTCAAACGTTCCATTTTAAAACATTTCGTCAAAACGCCTCGTATCGTATGAGAAGTAATATCGTGTAAGAAGTGCATAGAGATATTATTAACATTAAACGATTTTCTTGTAGAATTCTTCAACAAGGTACTTAGAAATAAATTAATTAACAAGCTTGTACTTCATACCAATGAATTGAACTTCATTCTTTGAATGTTAGAGAGATAAGAGAATTATAACGTGTCTTTTACTTGTTGAAAGTGAACCGTACTAGGTAATGTATGTAAACTTGTGTAGTTATTTTTCATGGATATCTTGTACGACAGACGAGTGTAAAAGACCAAATGTTTGTTTGAGAAATTTTATCCTGAACAATTATCCTATCGATTAGTATAGTAAAATAACGAATCTTTATTTTTTAGATTTTTACTGGTTTGAGTCCCGGGTGTTACAAGAAAATTTAAGAAAATCTTTGAATGCAGTTTTGTTTCTTTTTAAAAATAAAGGAATGTTTCCTTAAAGTAAAATAAGCTAACTATAGGATTTAAGGCAGTTTCCCTCCAGGGCCACTATTTTTTTTCCACACTGTATATGAAGGTTAGTAGCTAGCCAGGCGGACGCTGAAGAGTACTATTTTCAAGCCTACTCGGATGAGTCGGCTTCTACGACACACTTATCTAGAGGTAGAAGGTCAATTCTAAGCCGACCCTATACGGGTAGGGAATTTAAATTTTTCGTTTTAATTTTTTTTCTCGCGTGATTTTAGACCTAGCCGAGGTATCGCGAGACCGTAAAGCCAGTCTCGCGAGATTACGAGATTTCCGAGATCTCGCCCAACTGGGTATTTTTACTAAAAACATTCGCTAAATACTATTAATTCCGTTTATTGATTTTGAGCATGAAGATATAATGAATCAGTGGAAGGAATATTTCGAGGATTTATTTGAGCGAAACGCGAGTGATGTTTTGCAAAGTAGGTCTCCACCTTCGAGTGGCGTAACCGATGGTAAAAGTGAGATAAGCATGGAAGAAGTAATGAAAGCAATGGCAGGTTTAAAATTGGGTAAAGCGGCAGGGTATGATAGGATAGATGCCGAAATGCTCAAGGCAGGTGAAGGTGTCACAGCAAATCTGCTGTACCAACTATTTAATAAGTGTTGGCGGTCTGGCCGTGTACCAGATGACTGGTGCAAAGCCGTTATTGTGCCACTTTATAAAGGCAAGGGCTCACAGCAGGAATGCAAAAACTTCCGTGGCATTAGTCTTCTGAGTATTGTAGGCAAAATGTATGCATAGATATTAATCGAGAGAGTGATGAATGAAACAGAAAGCAAGATTTGGGATGTGCAAGCGGGATTCCGAAAGGGGATGGGATGTACGGATCAAGTCTTTTCCTTAAGATCAGTGACCGAGAAGGTTCTGGCCAAACACCGAAAGGTTTTCTGCTGCTTCATCGACTTGGAAAAGGCTTATGACAGTGTGGTGAGAAGTGAGCTGTGGTCAACTCTGTCCGAGTATGGGGTGGATAGTGACTTGATACGGGCACTCAAATCCTTATATAAGGACTCGAGTGCCTGTGTCAGGTTGAATGATGAATACACGGATTGGTTTAGCATCGAACGCGGTGTTAGACCGGGCTGTACAGCGTCTCCATGGCTGTTCAACCTATTCATGGATAGCTGTTTGAAAGATCTGAAAGAATCTGAATGGGGCTTAGAAATGAATGAGACAGTGATCAAAACTTTGCTTTACGCTGACGACCAGGTTCTACCTGCATCGTCAGCGTCGGAACTGCAACAAATGGTCCATGTTATGTATGAGTCATTTAAAAGGAAAGGTTTGAGAGTGAACGTTGGAAAGACGAAAGTCATGGTTATAGAGAGGAATGAAGATATGACGGAATGCAATCTTATGATAGGAGACGAAAAAGTGGAACAAGTGAAAGAGTTTGTATACTTAGGGTCCTTGTTTACAAGAGATGGGAAGTGTGAAGGTGATATTGAAAGGAGAGTAAAAGCAGGAAATTGTGTTAATGGCGCCTTGTACTCGGTTATGGCAAGCAAAATTATACCGAATAAGGCTCGTCTGGCCATACTTGAAGGAGTTTTGGCGCCAACACTTATGTATGGTAGTGAATCTTGGGTGTGGCAGAAGAGACATGAAAGTAGGATTAATGCTGTGGAGATGAGAGCGTTGAGAAGCATGTGTGGAGTGAAATTGAGTGATAGGGTGCGCAACAGTGAAATAAGAAAGAGATGCGGATTGAAAGAGGATGTAGCGACTAAAATTGAAAAGGGTATGCTACGGTGGTTTGGGCATTTGGAGAGGATGAGTGAAAGTAGATTTACGAAAGAGGTGTACAGAGCAAAGAATGGATGGTGTTGTTGGAAGGGGCCGGCCTAGGCGAACGTATGCCGATCAAATTGGTGACATTTTGAAAAAGGGCCTAGTCAAAAGTACCCGTAACCGGCGATCATGTATGAAAAGACTGATGAACGTGGAAGAAGCGAAAGAGGTATGAGACAGGCGTGAGGTTATGTATGTATGTATGTATGATTTTCAATATATAAGATAAAAATAAAACATACATGTCAAACAAAAGTCCAGCGCCACACATTTGTGCAAACATTTGTTCAAACATTTGTTCAAACATTTGAAGCTAAGTCTAGCGCCGCGCCGGCTTAAACGGAACCGTAAAGCACTTGGACTTTGCATGTGTATTCAACGTTTGCACAAAGCTTTGCACTTTGCCATCCGGTGTCGGTCTTTTTCCACACATCAAAGCGTTCAAAGTTGAATGTGTGCAAATGTTTGCGTGCCCTGCCACACTTGTTCAGTGTCCAGTTGCTCGAGCGTTGTTGAGCGGGACGGTTGTGTGCATGTTACACTGCATGCGGCCATATAATGGACTGGGGCAGCGAGTGCGTTCTGGAATTTGTAGAGTTGTTACAGGGGCAACTATGTACATGGAACCCGAAAAATAACAAATAAAAAAAATTAATTACATATATACAAATAATACAGGCTAACTGAGTCTACAAAATCGTTGTCCATCTTGTTTGTTGTCTACTAGCATACTGTGGAGAAAAGTGTTTGCGAAGCAAGTCTGGCAGGTTAGTCAATATGTGTTCAAATGACTTTGCAATGTCGTCAAAGATTTGTGCAAATCTTTGAAACTAAGTGTGGCGCCCAGGTAACGCATTGGTTACGGAGCCGAAACGGTTTGGTTGTCGTATTCTGATGAAGTACACGTATCGTTACGTTTGCGGTTCAGCTTTGATTTCGTATTCTGATAAGTTTTTGATAAGTATTCGAAACGCTACGGTTCAGCGTTGGTTGAAATGTCAAAAGTTGCGGTTTTGCATCGGCAGCGAATGAGTAGCTTTTCCGAATATTGTGATTAAGTTGTGATAGACGGAACTTCATTGGTTTGATTTAAATTCCTTTTCGGGCGTTGATTGTGGACTAATACTTTTTGGTGAGTTAAAATTCATTGTATTTTCATTGTTTTACAATTGTTTTTTTTATTTTACCTACATTTCAGTTTTTTTAGATCCTAGCAGTCATACTCATACGTTCTTACGTATTTTATTCTTGCAGAAATAATGAGCTCATATTTAGCTTGGGATATGATGTTGAGGGCGCAGCTTCGAAACATTGCACGAACCAGAGACCGTCGTAGTCATACCCGTAATTCGTTACCAAAAAGAGAGAAGGCCTTTTATATGACCAATAGGGAATTTATAAAACCTATAGGTTATCAAAGGCCCTTACACGTAACCTCATATTACGGCACACTCGGTTCAAAGGCGTGTCGCAAGTGCCCTTGCTTCTTTGCTGTGAACACGACCAAGTGCCAAATCTTTATGGCGCTCCATAAACTCCACCAGCAGCTCCAACTGTCACACAGAAGTAATCCTTCTGCCACTTCTATTCGCCGGTTGTGACATTTTTATCTACGATAGAATTTTGATATAAAAGAAAAAAACAAATTTGAATTATTTTAATGTATACTTGTTGGTAGTGGCGTATAGCCTGAACCTCTTCGAATGAACACAGATTCGTCTCAGCAATGGGACGTAGAATTTGTTTACTTTGAACAATAAGTTTTAAAAATAAATTTTCAATTCAATTCTTTGGACGAAAAGGAAAATAATACTTACTGCACTGTGAAATTTTTCCGCTTAAACTTATCATATGTCAAACTATTTTTTTATACACTGAGCAAAGGTACTCATGTCATACAGCTAACAATCTTTTAAATATATCACTACAAAAGCAGTAATGTACTCGCAACTGATTTTTTTTTGAGTTGCCTCACCATAAGCCTACCGCCAGCGGCTCTAAAGCCAACCGTTTCCGTTTCGTTTGCGTTTCAGCTGCCAACGTAAAGTTACTGGAATACCATTTGCCTTTACAAACGCAACTGTAACGAAGCCGAAACGCAGCCGATCCGCTGCCTTATCACGTAAATATTAGCGATCAGCTATAATGGCGCAGTCATCACGCCATGGACGCGCGATCCATTGCTTTACATCGTATTATGTAAGCGATATCAGTTCAATCATTCGTTGATCGCAGAATGCATTTATTGCTACGATACTAGTGCCAAAAACAATTTAGTAGCTAAAAAAGAAACTAATCAAATGTGAAACAGATGTTTGCTTTCAAAATTTCGCAGAAAAGTACATGAAAAGTATGAAAGTCAAAGGGATTATATGCACTTTTAGTACATCAATTGTACGATAGAGGCAGCACAGTCGTCGGATTGCTATAGCTTTGTTTTTGCTGTAACGTCATTCGAATTGGTTCTTTTTTAGCAAATCTTGCGCAATTCATGCCATCGCTTTGCTCTTGCAAGTTACCTGATAAGGCAGCCGTTTTGGTTAATAGCAGAATTGAGGGGCAGGACTACAGTACGTACATAACGTCACGCCTGTATCCCTTATGGGGTAGGCAGAACACCAGAGGTTATAAGACCATCTGATGTCGCGTTTGACAAATTTGGAGGTATTATAAAGATAGAGAGAGGTTATTGTAGTCACAGGGAGTCAACCTATCCCATAAAAACGCCAAGTAAACCTCTGTCCCTTAACTGACTTTTACAGTATGCCCGGGAAGAGAAGCAGCTGGCACATTCTAAGTTTTTCTCTCGCTCCCAATCCAGCATGGAAGCACCAGGACTATTCCTAAACAAATATGGTATGTAACTAGGGCTTGTGATCTGTACCTACGCTTGCTTACCTACTAAAGCCCGTGATAATAAAATACTGTCAACTCTAGGACCGCTCTTAAGTTTCGCAATTATAGAAATTCACTCCCTGAGTTCGGTTTGAGAGTTTTGTGCCGTCAAGCTTATATTCCTTCTTAATTCAGGTATAATTAGTAATATCAGGTATCTTCCAAAAATCTATACTCAAGTACATTTTAAGTCTCGGTAAGCTTTGAGAATCAATTAGAAAAAAAAACAATTAGGCACATTTATTTAATTATTTTACTCTTCATATATAAAAAAAGGTAAAATTAAAAACTTAAAAGTATTAGGTAAATGTATACATAGGCGGTACTATCGCTGTCGAGCGATTTCTTCCAGACAACCATAGCATATTAACCGAATGACTCTACTTCGTCGTAGGACTCCTTTATAGTTCCCTTGTTTACAAATATCTTTCATATAAAGTTTCAGCAATTAAATACGTGTGCTCGATATATCAGCCACATTGTTGAGTACTTTTTGGGTAGGTAACTGACGAAACTGACATTTGTTCATTACAAAAGAAAATTTGTTCTTTGCAACTGTCTTTAAAGGACATAAATTAACAGTATAGTACTGCTCAGCAGCAGATTGACCAGCATATAGTGGTATTGTCTTAAGTTTTCATGATTCATAATTTAAATATAATTTATTCATAATTAAACAGTCGCTCGTGACCACGGGGTCTGCAAAGACACCGAAACGTCGAGTTAAAATGTAAAATATAAATTATACGCGATTAACCCGGTTAAAAAGTTGTTTTATTTACAGCATATAGTGGATATGGACTAAAAAAGTTTTTTAAAGCAGAATGTGTTGAAATTTTTGATTTCGAGATTTTTTTCACCCTTTTGGGATTTTAAAGGGCAATATCTTTTTTCTGAGAATTTATTTTTAGCAAAAATTTATGTAACTTAAACACAGGCACGTATAAGTTACTCATTAACGATAATTATAATAAAATTTGGAATAATTAAAAAGTTGTGAGAGTCTAAAGGCAAACTTTGTGTAATAAAACTAAGAAAATATTTGTTTTTAACTTATTAGAAGATTCATCCTGGAGTAAAAATATTATAAATTTATTTAAATGTAATAATCTTACTAACCTGTTCCTAGAACCAACTAGAATAACAAGGACCAGTGCAACTTGCCTAGATAATGTGTTGTCTAATTTTACTCCCGTAAGTTTATCAGTTATAAATAAAATAAGCTCTGATCACAGTGGTCAGTTGGTTACATTTAAATACTCAAAGGAAAGACAGGTTAATAAGAGTATAATGGTTGTTCCAGTCAATAAAAAGCGTTTGAAGAGATTTAGATGTGGTATCATTAATAATATGCCCCTTATAGCCCACTTCAATAATGTAAATTTATAATACAGTAATTTAAGTAGTTTGATAAATAAACAACATAAGAATGTATTTATTGCAAAAAAAGTCTGTCTAAACCATTGTAAATCCTTCAGTGATTGGGCAACCACAGGTAAACATATTACTAGAAAGCACCTATATGATCTGTATCATGAGAAATCATATAACAAAAGTGAAAGCTTTAGTAACTATGTTAGAATTTACTCAAAATTATTCAAAAGAGTTTGTGCCGCAACGCAACCAAATCCATTTATCTTAATAAGATTAAAAATAGTTCTAATAAGACTAAAACAACTTGGAACATAATTAATAAGGAAACTGGAAAAGTTAAGGATCACAACAATGAGTTTAAACTTTTAATTGACTATAAAATCATTAAAGTAGATGAACATGTTGCGACGACATTCGAGAACTGTTTTGCTGAAATTCCAGTTTCAACTACTAAATCACTAAACTCATCACTTGTGGCGGCTGAATCATTGCTCAAAAATCATGTGAGTGAGTGCAAGGTGTCTTTCAAGTTCCAATCTATAGACACCAGGGATATTATTAAAACATTTAAGACAATTGATATCAAAAAGACAACTGATCTGTGGGGCATATCTGTTGAAATATTACATTCTATTATGGATGTAATAGCTCCTTGCCTTGTTAAATATTTAACAACTGTATTATTAGTGGGAAGTTTCCTGATTTAAATGAAGCATAGTAAGGTTATTCCATTATTTAAGTCGGGTAGACCCCCAGACACTACAGACCCTACTAATTTTAGACCAATTTAAATTCTACCTGTATGTAGTAAAATTTATAAAAAAAATATTCTCAATCAACTCTTGGCCCATTTCTCCGACAACAATTTACTTCATAATAAACAATTTCGATTTACAAAGGGCCGTTCAACAACTAATGCTGGTGTTGAACTATTTGAAGTAATCACTGGTGCCTGGCAGAGGTCACAGGATGCTCTAGTTGTATTTTGTGACCTATCTAAGGTTCTATGTTCAGCATGACACTTATCAGCAAACTCCACCACTACGGCATCAAAGGCACTGACCTCAAACTTTCGAATTCATATCTATGTGATAGAATTCAGAAGGTTCAGGTAAACCAGAAAAGGTCAGCTGGGTCGGTTGTGAGAATGGGAGTGCCTCAAGGATCAATTCTGGGCCCATTTTTGTTTGTGGTCTATATTAATGATCTACCTTGTATGGTAAGCAATAATCACGAGATTGTATTGTTTGCTGAGGACACATAATTAATTTTTATAATGATAAGACAGAAAATAAACTACGACGATGTAAACAATGCTCTCTTAAATGTTGTGTAGTGGTTCAATATAAATAATCTAGCTTTCAATGATAAAAAAACTAAATGTATAAAATTCTCTGCATCAAATGTAAAACAAGTTGAGTCCTATTTGCGTCTTAATGGGAACAGGTTGAATCTAGTAGATAACACTGTTTTTCTTGGAATAACCTAAGATTCTAAATTGCAATGAGGTGCCCATACTTCACAGCTAGCGAGTAGACTTAATTCTGCAGCGTTTGCGGTAAAGAAAATTCGCTCATTCACTGATGTTAATACGGCGAAACTGGTATAATTTAGTTATTTTCATAGTATACTGTCCTACGGCATCCTACTTTGGGGCAATGCCGCAGATATTGACACGATATTTACAGTGCAGAAAAGGGCTATTCGTGGAATGTATAAACTTGGCAATAGAGAATCTCTTCGAGAAAAGTTTCAAGAAATTGGTATCTTGACCCTTGCATCACAATATATTTATGAAAACGTTATGTATATTTATAAGAATAGTAATAAGTTTAAAACTAGGACAGATAATCATGATAAAAATTACTCTGTAAGGACTAGGGACGACCATAAGTTAGCGTTTCCCAAATTAAGGCTGGCTAAAAGCAGCAACTCATTTATTGGAATGTCAATACGTTTATATGTTTAACAAAATTCCGAAGTCAATTAAATCCCTGCCATTCAATAAATTTAAATCAGTCATTAAATACACTGTATCTTGAAAAGCTTATTATAAAACTTAAGATTATTTAGACCATAAAGAGGCATGGGATTAGCACACTACAGGATATTTCAAAAAGTTTTTAATTACTTATTGATTTTGTTTACGGCATGGCTGTGTAGTATGACATGTAGCATACTGGTGACTGTTCCACTCACTTATTTTCTTGTCAAGACAACAGCAAAAACATCATGCTCTCTCAGGCGACATAGCTAGTGGTAGCGTCGGGTGTCGGGTACCCTCTTCCCTAAAGTATGGTTGAGAAGGGTGATGGCTAGTGCTTGCGTTATAACCGTGAACGGGTGCTACTAGCGGTGCCAGGTCGTTTTGCTGATGAAACTACGACTGTTTTCCATTCTTGTTTACATACTCTGGTCCCAGTTTATCATATTCGTGTTGTGCACCCATAGCTCAATGCACCTACTATGTAAGAAATTTGGTTGTGTAATGACATTGACTCTCACTATTAGCTGTCTTGTGTTTGTTTTTTTTTTCATGCGATGGTCAATTTGTACTGTACCTATTTGTATTAATTCGTATAATTCTGACTGAAAACAGTGCTAAGAGATTTTTTTGTCTCTTGGTCTACTGTAATATTATCTTATTCAACAACTAGTTAAATCCGAAGTACATGATGACTTCATCAAGTGTTTCGTGTAATTCTTAAGATGAATAAAACTTTTTTGAATTTTGGTATATGGCGAGCAACAAAAACATCTATTAACTATAACGTAAAAAAATGACCGTGAACTGCTTACTACATTTTTTATAAGTTTTACTTGATCTTCAGAACTTCAACATTGAACAATGGAGTTTTATTTTCTGCAGTAGGTAATGTTATGCAATTATCTTGTTATTTCAAGTGCTTTGTTCTTGTCTATAGAGGTAGTAATCAGGTAATACTAATAGATTAATGAGTTAAGTACTAGTTTGTAATTTTTTAACGATACGCTTTACATAGACCGTTTATAAAGCTTAAGAGCTTAAGGTTATTGTAGGTCAGCAACATACTATCGTTTGGAACAGAATAGAGAGATTTTAAAGCCATATTAAACCTAAATATAGATAATTATCAAAATTTTCAATGAAAATTTGAAAGTTTCAATGAAGTACCCAACCGATTTCTATGTAATTTATATGGGACAAACTATGAAGTACCCTCTATCATATGAAACAAGATTTTGTTTCGATTCTTAATTGTCCGAAATATCGTGTAGTGTAACAAAGACACAAAAAAAAACATACAGACGAATTGAGAACCTCCTCCTTTTTTGGAAGTCGGTTGAAAATCTCCTACATTGTTATCGGTTTCCTTCCTACCCTTCATACCTATACAATCTTCAGCCCCATATAGCACCTCTCCTCTACTAATATTGTATTGTGAAAGTGAGGACGAATAAAGGTAGTGTACTGAGCAAATATAGCTAAGTCATTTGTAACTCTTCTTGCGCGATTTAATCGACGTACAGTGACATCTATCGATTGAAAGCAAACTAAAATTTGGTATATTTTAAATGAGAAATTTTGGATGGATGGATGTAGGCATGTCTGGGTGTTTGTTCCTCTATCACGGCAAAACGGCTTAATAAATTTGGATGAAATTTGGCATAATGATAGTTTACAGTCTGGAATTGCAAATAAACTACTTTCTAACTCGATATTCGAGTAAAACCGCGCTAAACAGCTAGTATGTAAATAAAATTACGTCGAATCGTCATCCTTATAATGACCTCACAGCGGAGTAGTTTTACGCTGTATCAATCTGAGGGCTGTTTATTAAGGAATCCGAGGTGCGTTGTCGATCAGGAGTGGTATGAGAATCCCTTGGTCTATTTCTTAAACTTACTTCGGCGCTAAATAATTGGTTTATCAGCTTTCAATCGACTTTAAAAAAGTAGACAGGAGGATTCGCCTATAGGTTTTTTTAAATGTTTCTTATGTGATGTGATATTATTTCGCCAATTTCAAATTGGTTTTAATGATTCTTCTTTTGCTAGGTAGAATATACTAGAGGTAAAACTAAAATTGAAATTATAAAAAATATAAGCAATTACATGGGTTTTGTTTCCCTTCAAAGGGTAATCCAATCCCAAAAATTGATAAATCGGTCCCTCCCTATTTGCGTGCAAGATTTTCTTTCGCTCATCCTCCGAATGCGCTATGCAGAGCACATAAGCGTACTTTTCTGAAGATGCCTACGCATAAGACTAATTACTTGTCATACTCCTTTTCCGTCCATGCAGTCAGATTGTGGAATGCACTTCCCTACGATATCCGCGAGTCTAAAACATTGCCTGTTTCAAAGAGTCCGAGAACACTTCTTTTCTCAACTTTTAGTCGATTGTTAACAAAAGTAGCATTACATTTTAGTATTATATGTATTTGTGTATGTATGTATATGTATAATATATTTATGTAAATATTTAGTAGTATATTATATTATATTTCTTTTATTGTTAGTGTACATACTAAAATTGTATTTTTATCCAACTCTCCAATCGTTAGGTCTGCTGGAAGAGATTTCTGTTGAAATAAGCTGTACCTTTGTACTTTAGTTTTCTTGTAAAATTTTATGTAATGTGTTTTTTTTTTTACTAGTGTGTACATAAATTGTTAAATAAATAATACTTGATAAGGAAAATATGTTAGTCGGTTCAAAATACTTAATACTTTGTTCGTTATAGAATTTAGCTTACATGATTAGAAATGATCTTCCTTATATCACCTTAAAATATTCCGGTCTGATTACCAATAACCCTGCATATAGGTGAGATAAAAGATATAAACCATAGGCGGGCAAAGTAACCAAAAAAATGAATGTTACCAAACAAAACGTTTAGTTAAAGGTTACTTACGAAAGCGAGTACTTATGATAGATAAGAGAAATAATACTAGTGCTTGTTATGGGACTAATAGCCGTAATTTGGCAATCGAAATTCAATATCAAACTTAGCGGGGTGCCATTGTGTAAGAAGCAGGGCAACTAGACGCGTATATACTTGCAAAATTTTTAACCAGGTGTACAGTCACGTATTACCTGATGTTTACATTTTCATTGGAATTTGAACGTTATGACAACCGAATAAGCTGCGACGTGTATAGGAACATCTTATAAGACATGACTGTACGAACACTCTGGCGATTTTGTTTTAGGCGATCAATCGTGCATGGAAATCTATTTTGGTGAATTAGAGGTTTAGATTTTCAATTGTTTGGTTTATTGTTTCAATCTTTCACCAAATTATTTTATTTAAATAGAGTAAGTAAACGAAATAGTTCTCCTTTGGAATAGGGCATAGTATTGATAATAAGACCTTCATTCTTGTTTACATTATATGTGGTACTCTTTTAAATTACGTCAGTCTGTACTCTGTACCTTTACGATGGGTTTTTATGTTAATTGTTGGATAATAAATATCATTGGACATTATTTACATAGCGCCATCTAGCCCTAAACTAAGCACATAGCTTGTGATATAGTTTCTCGACAACAGATAAACATATTATAATATTCTGTTTTCGCAAATGTATACATAATACACCCAGAATAATGCAAACAAAATATATGATATTTGCACAAGAATCGGGAATCGAACCCGCGACCACTCTAACCTAACTAACTTAACACCGAGTAATCATAGTAACGTTAAAAATTACATACATACATACATAACTTCACACCTGTATCCCTTATGGCGGAGGCAGAACACCAGAGGTTACAAGACCATCCGATCCGGTATTATAAAGATTGAGAGAGACTATTGCAGTGACAGGGGGTCAGCCTATCGCCCACAAAAACTCCTTTAAAACCATTAACTTGACGAATTTTGTACTTTTCTGGCAGCTTAAAGAGTAATGTTCACGGTCCATACGGTATTTGACCTGTCAAACTACTTTTTGTTAGGTATGTGGCACACAGTGTTACCCCATCACCCGAGTGATCGTCGAGTGTAGAGGTAGGTACTAAATATTAATATTTCTAATTTCCTTTGTAATTATTTATTTGTAACTTTTTGTTCAATAATACTTATAACCATATGTATATAGAAAATTGTAAGCATCTCGTTAACGTTAACACAAGGATTACTTTCACACAATATACATTATAGGACATAACCTGACCTAACAAGGATACTTTTAAGGATATTTTATCATAAATGTATAAGATGACGACCACTTTGGCGAAGGGGTAAACCTATCTGCCTCAGACGATAGTGGTTGCGGGTTCTATTTCCGCCCGGAACAAGAACAAAAAAATGTTCCGGGTCTGGGTGTTTATCTATATATGAATTTATATTCTAGGTTCCCCCCTAGTTCGCTACATGGTATCTCATAACACAAGCTTCGCTTACTTTGAGGCCATGTAGTTGGTGTGATTGTCTGGGGATTTTATTTATTTTATTATTTATTAATGTATCAGGTTTATCACGGTTTACGGCCAGTATTAATACTTTACCCACGTATTTTTTTTGTATACCGTAGGAATTCCTTGACTAAATAAATAATAAAATTTAAATAAATAAATATTTCTGACACTCGCACAACATAATCTAGCCTTATGGATACTAGATAACTGATATACTTAAGAAATATACAGGGTTCATTTGACAACATCTACCAAATTTTTTTACGTAATAAGTATCATTAATAGGAACCATTTCTGCAAAAAAAGTAGTTATTTTTTTTACACGGAAATTCATATTATTCACTAAAATGTTAAGCACAACATGGTCATACTATTTTACGAATGAATACTATAAAGACTACGCGCAGTGGTACAACTTGTTTAACCGAATGAATTACATCACAGACGTCTAAATGTTCAAAAAACAATCGTATCCTCTTCACAATAAGTGCCATTACATCGAGCAGGTAAGATACCGACATGTTCGCACGTGAACGAAACCGGCCGGCAGCGCCGTCGCAAACCCGGAAACAATTGTCTGTTGCCATGACCTTCAGTCGCTCGCGCATCCGGAAGTGCACGCGAACCCTGCGCCGCATGTGTTTATTAGACAGTGAGTCGTCGCTAACTATCGATAATGTTTACAAATAGGGAATCGTTTATCAGAACGAAGCTCGAAGCCTTTCTGATTTAAAAAACCAAATAGTGTGTGAATTTGACAAAGTGACACTGCAGTGCTAAATAAAGCCCATGATAATGTGTTAAAACGTGCTAGACTCTGCCTGGAGAAAAATGGTATGCATTTTTGCATTATTTACATGTAAATAATGTTGATTAGAGCTTTAATTAATGTACAGAAGTTTATTCAATCTTTTTAAATACGCCGAATTGCAAAATGCTTCTTCTTTCTATCTATTTTGCATGCACTTAAAAGTATTATGTTAAATTTTCTCACATTAAATCCCTCAAACCTTTTGCAATTTGCCGGTTCTAAGCCTGTAAAAGTATGAAGAAAAGATTGTACGTAACTTATGTAGGTAACTTTTTTTATTGCCTGTAGGTATGCACAACTACTGAGCTCAAAGTGTGACCTTGCAACCTCATATCGTTAACATGTTTTGTCGCGCGACAAAACATCTTGTAGTACTACGTCTTCGTAGTACTATTAAACGTAATCAATAAAGTGCCGCGTCATAGTATCGTATTGTGTGTAGGGCGTTCATCAATAACGACTATTCGTGAAACAAATCAAGGTGCCATATCTTTACTTTTTTCTGCTGAGCGATACTAAAATAAAAATGCAGGTTATTCGTATTGTATCAAAGTACGTAATATTTAGATTTGGCAAGTGCCTACAAAACAACCCTGTATAAACATACATATTGATTAAATACATATTTTTTATTAGAATAAACTTTAATAAACATCCCTGACTTGACGACTAATATCTGTGTTCATCACACAAATATCCGCCGCCGCCGGATTCGAACCCAGGACCTCTGGCATAAAAGGGAATATATGTTACCGCTATATAGCAAGAGTTAGGCTATAATTTAGTTGTGGCCACGTAAATGAAAAGAGCCTTGAGGAGACTTATGTCCAGCAATGGGCATCAGCAGGTTGATGGTGATGATGATGACGTATGGGATTGGTAGGAGGGTGGTGATGCTACTTAACCATATCATATCTATATGATGACTATTTGCTCTACTCTTGAAAGACTTAAAACTGAAGTGGCCATATCAGAAGGATAATTTGCTCTTGTGAACTAAAAATAAGGATAATGTAATTTTTATTTATCACATTTTTTCAGTTATTTAAGAATAATTGAGCATTTTTTTTTTTTTTTTATAAGTGACTAAACCCGCGTTTGACCTCAATCTCACCTGATGGTAAGTGACGATGAGGTCGAAGATGAAAGCACACGGGTTTAGGAAGGAAATGCTTTTTGCACTCCTTATTATACTTAAAAACATTATTATACATTGCAATGCTTCACTTTAACTGAGATTCACAATTTGTGAAAAGAAATTGGTCCCGTGTGGTCTTAGCTGCAAAGTTATACCATTAGATGGAGATACGTTAGCAATATAACGTAAAAACAAAAATATGGTAAGTAATTTCGAGGCGCACCGCCAGGGTAATTTTTATTTATCACATTTTTTCAGTTATTTAAGAATAATTAAAGATTTTAAATACAAAAAATTAAAAACATTATTAAACATTGGTTTATGTATTAACAAACAATGCTTCACTTTAACTGGGATCCCTAGACAATCACGCCAACTATATGGCCTTAAACTAAGCAGAGCTTGTGATATGGGATACCATGTAGCGAACTAGGGGGGAACCTAGAATATAAATACATAATTATATAGATAAGCCCAGACCTGGAACATTTTTTTTTTCATTTTTTTTTTCACTGGCGTCTTAGGCAGACAGTGCTACCTTGTGAGGAGTGAGGAGATTTTCAATTGATGTCTATGTTTTTTATTTTTTTGTATCTTGTACACAATATTTTGGATATTCTTATTTCATATGATACAGAATAATTCAGAGGTTAGAGAAATTTTCAAAAATATATTTATGAAAATTGAGAATTATTTACCTACTTTGATGACCTTATACTTCAGCCAAAGTCTTGACAAGGATTTAAAAATGTTTGTGAATTAGGTTTTTTAATGCTCTACATTCGTTGATTGTTATGGTGCGTACAGATTGCTGTAATGGAACGAGTAATGAAACATTTTGCGCACGTTGCGTATTTGGACGTGTAGTGCGCAGAATGTTACATTACAAGTTCCATTACAGCAATCTGTACGCACCATTATTTGAAACGAGCAATCAAGCATTACATCATTTGATGGTAAGTAGTTTCAGTGCTGACGGATATCAAATGTTATTGATGGAGTTATCTGATATGCGCAGTGTCAGTAACTTTTTACTGGCTTTCCTGAATACTACCAGTTGCCATCATTTTACTGTACCTAACGAGGTAAGATAAATGGCAAAAACGAAGTGTACCTTTTAGTTGGAAATAATTAAATAAGTGACCAAGCGTGAGCTCAATTCGCTCACGAAGGGTTCCGTACTGCCCACGAAAACCAAACACAAAATTTAGGCCGCTATTGGTAAACAAAATAGTTACATAATATGACACACTAAATAATATAAAACCCTGAGCGATTTAATACGCATGCACCATCCATTTAGTGATACAGGAAATTGCAGATATATCATGTCGGTTCTATCTCCCATAGAACAGACATATATTTATTCTGTTCCACTAAAATATTTATTCTGTTCTGTTTATTTATTAGTACTTATTTGTTCTTATAGCAGCAATAGAAATACATCAGACGACCGGCTGGTGTAGTGTTAACATACATTGCCTTCTATGCCAGAGGTCGAATCCCAGCGGCGTCAGCGGTGGGCCGTCTGTGCGATGAACACAAATTAGCCTTCAAGCCATGGATGTTTATATGTTTAATTAAATATGTAGGTATATTTATATAGTTCTTAAGTTTATAATCTTTTATCTAGCATCCATAGCACAAGTTCTTTAAGGAAATAATTTGGGCTAGACGTGCAAAAGTCCGAACGGTAGAACGAGCCAATTAGTGTATTTCCATACGGAAATAGTGATAAAATCTCTTCCATAATTTTTCAAAGGGCGTCATTAAAAGAGGAAACTATCGAAAATTCGCAACAAGTTTACTACCAGTCTAATTATAAGCAGTTCGTCGGCGCGCGCGCACCCGACCGTAGCTGCACGCATTGCCTGCTGATTTAGTTGTTTAGATATGACGGATTCGAAAATTATTAGTCCAATCGTTGAGATACTGTAATATATTTTTACATTTACTTATTACTTTTACTTTCTTTTGTGGCTTTGAGTTAATTTTGTGGTTAGTTACGGAACTACGGAATACAGCATGTTTTATTGAAAGAGTTCGTTATTAAGTATTTAATCATAATAAAATATATTTCTTCGCAGTCAAAGAACTGGCTTTTCATAAAATATCGCCGGAGAGGTGATATATGGCAGCGGACGCAGCAGACTTTGTATGCAGAGGGTTCGTTAGACAGTCAACTCCAAAGAGGTCTTAGAATCAAGAATAGTCACACGGATAAGTCGCCTTTATTGGCGCGCTTATCTAGGTTACAAAATCAAAGAAAAAAAATGTTCTATTTTTTTACAGTGTTACATAACCAGTAAAATTTTGAAAAATAGCAGGTTTTGGAAGTAGGGATGACGTTGATGCTGTCATATCGGTCAGTTCTAGTTATAGGGTGGCCTCCGTCCGTGGAGCATTGGTGACGGGTATGAAAGATACTCCGTTCGGGTCTTGAAATATTATAAACTAGTGAGCTAGTGGCGTGTAGGGATACTGGGATAGGTACGTCCAATTTGTCGTCTATAGAATGATGCAAGTTGGTATGTGAGTCAGCAAAATGGATTCATCTACATGCGAAACCAAAACTAAGAAAAATGTGGACAAGATTGAGATTTTCCTTTTAAATTCCACTAAAATTCCATTAACAACCAATGAAAGGTTCAAGTTATTGATCAACAATGAAAACTAAGCAATATTTGTCGACGGTTTTCGACATCGGTATTAAGAATAATTACTGCTAATGGTTTGAAATTAAATTAGTTCATTTATTATGTTATAAAATAAATACGTTTGCAGTTGCGAGCGCAGCGTGTTTATAGATTTTATAATCTTTCAATTCAAAGACTCGTCGGCTTCTTAATTCCACAAGGTAGAATAGATGGTGGTGGTTAGTAAAGGGGTCCTACCAACGGGTGTTTTCAGGTTAGTCCTTTTTACGACACCAGGGGCAGCAAGGCTATTCTTATCGGTCGGTAGGGTCGGCATGATAGTCATACTGAATTTGAAAGAGTTCATAGCCAAATGCATAAGTCCATTTCAGGCCGTCAGTAAGCTTTATGTTTCAGCACTTAACGGACGAATGGAATGCACGATAATTTGTATGATTTATGTAAATGATTATTAAAAAAAGTATCAGAACTTAAATATTTCCCAATAAAAATAATATCAATTAATAAGAGACTGAACGTGAGGAGTCTCCATACAATAGCTGCGCAACGTTGGGGTTACTGATTCAATGCAGAAGAAGTTTTACTGGTGGTTTATTTTAAATATAAATACATAAAGCTTTTCATAAGAGTAAAGTATACATTTAAAATTAAATTAATAATATCAAAAGCATACTACAAACATAATTATGTTAATTGTATAATGCATTGTTTCGATTACAACTATAACTTTTTGTGAGTTTTGTTTTATTTTAGTTCGGGATCCTTACCACCAAACTTCAAAAGTCAATTACGTCAATCAAATATTGGCTCTGGCAACAAGTGGATATACTCTTTCGGCTTTTCGCATCATGGACCTCGATTCTGCTGCCTCACAAGACCCCAGCAACCCCACGCACTCGAATTCACAAAACAATGTGTATTATTGCTATTAAGATTTTCGGCATGTGACTCTAGTGTTGTACGTAAGATTTCCTTTGAATTCATTGTTTAATTTAACTACCAAAAACAAAAAAGTTACTTCAATAACCTTTTAAACATGGTTCTATTAATAATAATCATGACGCTGTTAAACGCTGAAACATCATCGACCGACGCGACGGTTCAAACACTATGGACTTAAGCCTTTAGCTTTAGTAGTACTTACCTATATTTGATTGATTGTGCAAGACTTTGTTTGGTGACTGTGACCAACCAAACACAGGCTTGCACAGCCGATGTTTGATCTTGCACAGACTGCGCCACTGACTCTACGTCGTGTAACAAAATGGAGAGATAAAACTTTAGGGTTAGCTTCTATACCATCCGTAGAATATATAGTAGAAAAAATAGCATGATCAGTACTGGTATAGACTTTCATACGAATTTATTTAATTATTTTACAACAAAATATTTTGAATACCGTAGTCAACCTAATAAGCTAAAACTAGACTTGTGTCGCAGTCAGTGACCTTATGACATTTCCCGCACCGGCTGAATTTGGTAGTATCTGTCTTAGTTACCCAGATACTACAAAACTTTATGCTTGGTGGTAGGATCCCTTCTGGGTCCGCCTGGCTAGCGACCAACCTTTATATAAAGTCTGCCGCCAAATGTTACCGCTCCGGCGGTGATGTGTTCCGGCAATATTGTATAAAGAGCCAGTTCCTTCCTAAACCCGTGTGCTTTCATCTTCGACCTCATCGTCACTTACCATCAGGTGAGATTGAGGTCAAACGCGGGTTTAGTTACTTATAAAAAAAAAAAACCATCACTTTATTTTTAAGATTAAGTAAAAACCGAGGGAATCCTACTCTTTCATTGCCATACCTAAACTAGGTTCATAATTTTACATGTTACGAGGGTGGATTGAAAAGTTCGCGGCCTAGTCAAGAAAACAGAATAAAGTACATACAAAAATATTTTTATTTTTCGACGTAATCTCCATTTAGCTGTATGCACTTCTTCCATCTGCTTTCCAGAGCTTCCATACCTGTTTTAAAAAAAGATTCCTCAAGGTCTTCAAAATACAGGTTAACAGCGGCTTCGACCTCTTCATTCGTTAAAAATTTCTGCCCACCGAGGTGTTTTTTCAGGTTTGGAAACAGATGAAAGTCCGAAGGTGTCAAATCAGGAGAATAAGCTGGATGTGGCAACAATTCGAAACCACAATCACGAATTTGAGCCATAGACTCGACAGACGTGTGGACTCGGGCGTTGTCCTGGTGAAACAACACTTTCTTTCTCAGTAATCCTGGGCGTTTCTGTTTAATTTCTTCACGTAAACGGCGCAGAAGGGTGCTATAGTACGCAGAGTTTATTGTTTCGCCTTTTGGAAGGTAGTCCACCATAATGACACCCTTAGCATCCCAAAAAACCGATGCCATCACCTTGCCAGCCGACAGAATTGCCTTTGCTTTTTTCGGAGTTGGTTCACCTGATTTTTTCCATTGTTTGGATTGTTGTTTTAATTCTGGGGTATAGTGGTGAACCCAGGTTTCATCCATTTTCACAAATCTGTCAAGAAAACCTTGTGGATCAGCCTCGAACATCTCCAAACAGTCGCGAGAAATCGTGAGTCGAATTCGCTTTTGCTCTACTGAAAGCAATCTGGGGACCCACCTAGCCGAAACCTTAGAAAAGCCGAGTTCATGGACAATGATGTTTTGCGTTCGTTCATATGAGATGCCTATAGTGTCTGCAATTTCTCTGATAGTCAATCTACGGTCTTTCAATATGAGATCACACACTTTATTGATGTTTTCTTCGGTCGTAGACGTCATTGGCCTGCCGGAGCGAGGGTCTTCTTCGATGTTCTCTCGTCCACGTTTAAATTCTGCAACCCATTTTTTCAATCATAGCACGTTGTTCAAATTTCTCCATTAGTGAAAATTTGTTCTACACACGTATTTATATTGTTCGTAAAATTTTATTTAAACAATATATCAAATTGAAAATTCGCGGGCTGACAATTGAATAATGACAGTTCAAAATGACGGCAGAAAAAATAACAAAAGTTTTTTTTTAATGGCCAGGCCGCGAACTTTTCAACCAATGTAGTACTATTGTATAAACTCCAATCATTGTAACTCTGTACCTACCACCTGTATTATTATGGAAAGCAATAAATAAATAATAGTAGATTGTATCATAAGGGAGCAAAATAATATTTTTACGGCGAGGGCGCTTTTTTGAATCCAGAGCGAAGTGAGGGATCCTACGCTACGTTTTGTAGAATCCTAAACGTAGCGAGGGATTCAAAGTACGTCGCCCGAGCCAAAAATATATTTTGAGCCCGAGTGATACACTCTACTTTTCATCACCCACTATGAGAAAATAAAAGGCGCCTCATATTTTAATGTAATATTATTATTTAATAAAACATAGAGTAACAACTAAATTGAAATGAAATAGTATCTAATAATAAAACAACTAAAAACTTATATTTACATTTGAGACATTTTCGCAATTATGAAAATTTATTGTTACAGTTTTATTAGGAATAGAGATTGTTGTAGATTTTTCATGTATTTCTCCCGGGATTTTGCGGGTAATAGATTATCCATCACATTTCTTGCGTCAGTTCTAATACTTTCAGGAGTTAATTCTATACTTTCACTGTCACTTGAAGAATTCATTTTTCAAAACAAAACCATGAATTTCTAACAATCCGTGAAAATTTACGAAAACGCGGGCTGTAGTTCGCGCGTTTTTAATTTGATTTTTTTTTATTCAGCCAGCGGCGGCGCTACTATGGGCCGTCGTACCTACCAGCCAGTCTTTATTCAAACAATATTTGCGTTCGATTTCTTTGGCGCTGAACACTAAGATCAGATGTTCCAAATTCAAAAAGTGCTCGGAAAAGATAATTGCGGCGCACTTATAAAGAGGATTAAAAACTCATTACTGCCCGCTAAATGTTTCTTAAAGAAAACATCACCTTTGGGTGCACTTAAAGGCGAACCAAGTCGTCCTTTTCGAATAGATGGGATGAAAATAAATTTACGCCATCTTTTATCGAACAGATTTCATCAAAAGCTAACAGCTGTTTTTAGGGTTGACACTTAGATATTTTGATCTAAACTTTGAACTTGTTTTTTGGCCGAACCGTAAGGATAACAAATTCATGTTACTGTTACTTATAAACTACATCAACAAACATACACTCCCTTTAAGTATTACCTCTTCATTATGTTACAAGTTGTATATTTTTCTGCTATGTAGCCTGAAATAAACATATTAACATAGGGCATAACAAAAAAAGCAACTTTAGTGGTTACTATGACACAAATATACAAGATAGTGCATTAATAAGGCAGCCGTTTTCATACCTCACTAAACAAGAACTAAAATACACTACTTTATAAACCTAATCATAATTTAAGAATTAATAATATAAATCCTTTGATCACGTCAACGACTTATTTTACGTACCTAATTTACGATTTAAATTTACTTGTAATAAATTAAAGTTGCCTAAACACGGAAACAGGTACGAGGATAAGTGATTAAGTACTCCACCTATTCAGTAATTGCGAATAGGTATTGGTATCAAATCAAAATTATTTTGGATTGTTAAAACTAGCTTTATTGTAAACGTTTATTATACAGGTATCGCAGTTATTGTATTGTTTGGAACTTATTATTGGAACTATTATTTATGAATAAGTTATATTCATTATTACACGCCGCCGACGCCCAGTCCTTAATAGTTTTGAGTTGTTAAATTTTGTTTCGTTACGAGGTATTTGAACAAAGAAGTACCTAATAGTTTTTAGTTGCATTCATGTAAAGGTGTAACTGGCTAGAAAGAATAGAAAAACATTGGAAAAATCTTGCTGCTTTACATTTTTTTTATGAAATAAATGAAAGGACCTCCTTAAATGTCCTAAGTGCAATATATTTATTTATTTATTTCCTCTATACTGTAAAATTACAAAAATGGGATACAGACAACATGGAACAAAAGGTGCCAAAGGCGGTCTTATCGCTCTAGAACGATCTCTACCAGAAAACCTTACGATATACGCCGTAGACCTTACGAGTTTGACAGTTTCTAATGCAAATCAGTTTGACAGTTTTAATCAGCAAAGTGGGCCATGATTCAGTTGGTTCTATAGTATCTCTGTCTATCCTACGATATGGCAGGTTTAGTAACATTCGGTCCAGGGTTTAAATAGTTTAGGAGTCGAAAATCCTCTGTTATAGAAGATAGTATTACCACCGTGTAAAACATGAGACCGTTTAAATTTTCGTTTTTTTTAAGCTATAGAGAATAGTTTTTTCGAAAAAGCATCTAATTGTTTTATGGCAAAGCCTTCTGAAAACATTTTGCTAGATAACCAAAACGTATGTTAGCAATCTTATTGGAGCTTTTTTATGAGTGCAAGCCCATGAGGTGACGAGTAGGCTGATTATCTTGGGTTAAAAAAAAAAAAAAACGGTCCAATTCAAAATTGTATTTCATAATTGAAATAGCTTCTCTTTTTTGTGTCTTAAATCCAAATTATTTACGAATAAGTGTTCTAGTTTAAACCGCTAACACTTTCAAGAACCTTCAATCCGAAAAAAACAGAAGACCTCATTGACGAACTGGAATATCTTCTTAAATTTATTCTCGATCTTTTAATTCAAGTTCAGGCCTCAGGCGATACTAAAATACGTTAGTGCCTATAATTATATACACAGATGTACTTAATAGGCTGTAAGGTGTGATAACGACAATTATTTTGAGTTTTATATTTTAATTTTTGTCTTTACCTTGATATTGCACTACTATTAGTGACTAATTGATTTTGCGTAATTATTTTACACTGGTTTTAATATTGGCCAATACTTCAATTATACGTAATACACTATAACGACCTTAAAATCATACGTTTGAAGTAACTTTAGGGTCGGACATAATGGTTCGCGTAAATTCCTCGATCTTTAGAAAACATTACCACAGCCAACCAATATCTGGATAGCATTTGCTCCAAATAATTATGAAACATTCAGTGATAAAAAAATACTGGATTTATTTTATACTATATGGATATGAAAATCTTTAAACCAAATTTTCTGCTGGTTTCGTAATATTTAGTATAGGCTAAATTTGACTTACAGGGTCTACTTTAAGGTCTAGCTTATGTCAAACTTTTGACTATTGTATGATTTTGGACTTTTGAGGTATAAGTCAAAAGTGCAAATCATACATATTTGACATAAGAAGGACTTTAAATACCTACTTGCAATGTCAAATATGGCTGTTGTCATTTTTACATACGAGTACATAGCTTCACGCCTGTATCCCTTATGTGGTAGGCAGAACACCAGAGGCTAAAAACCATCTGATGTACCATTTGACAAATTTCGAGGAGAGAGAGACTTTTGCAGTTCCAGGGGGTCAGCCGTTCACCCGCAAAAACGGCAATAAAACCTCAGTCCCTTAACTGATTTTTACAGTATACACGGGAAGAGAAGCAGCTGGCACATTCTATGTTGTTCTCTCGCTCCCAGTCCAGCATGGGAGAAGATATTACTAAAATTTTAAGTAGTACTTAAACATAGAAACATATTTTTTTTATTCACAGATTTCATATTGGCTGAGATTCTTTCACATGTAGCTGATCATCATGAGAAACTCTTACTGAGCGCTGTAAAAGATACTGCCGGTGCTGAAACTAAACATAATTGTTTTAAAAATGATGAAATCTTTACGTCAATTGATGTCTAATAACTCAAACTCAAATATTCTTTATTTCGTAAGTATTTAAATACATTTGAAATAAGTCAAACAATTTACAAACTGAACTGAATCTACCACCACTTCGGAAAGTCGATCCGTTGAGAAGAAGTAGCAAGAACCTCAACAGCAATCATCTTTTAAAAATAAGAGAAAAAAGAGAATCTTCTTGCATCTGGATATCTTATAATAAACCTTTTCACATAACACTTATCCTTAAATTTATCGAAGGGTTAATCTTAAATATTTTGGAATTTTATTATAAAATAAAGCGTACACATTGACCCATGAACGAGTCGGTGATCTTCTGGAGTCTACTATTATATTTATACAATAGGCAATCAAGTACTAGACAGAAATACCCGATAATACCCGTGTTGATCAAACAAATTGCCTAGAAGGTAATCTATATTACAACCACACCAGCCGGTCGTGAAATATATTTTATTTATGTATTTTAATAAGTGCACAATCATAGTAAATACCTACACATAACGTGTTTAAGATAAAGCAAATTTGTTTCCCACAAGTGAATTTTACTTTAACACAATGACCTTTTTAAATTGAAGTTATCATAACTTATGGAGTCTAATATTTACAAATATTATACAGGGTGACTGGTGACCAATTTGCAATACTGAAGGAGAGCACTCTGTACTAAACGTAGGTAATTAAATTTTCATCAGAAATCCCTATGAATAAATAAAGAGACCTTACTACACTTTTCCCGACGCGCCGCCTCAGTCAACACGCACACAGTAGTGTTCCCGCAAAACGCACACCACCACCCGCTAAGTATTTATTGTATAACGCTAATGTAACCATGCGTTGCGTAATGAATTCTTTAACTTTCGGAGAAGTTTACTCAGTAAATAATTAATATTTATTTTTTAATTTATTTTTTCTCTTCATGTATGATCTTAAACTATCGCGTCCTGGAATTTTGAAAGTCAGTCAGTTGTACAGTCACGCTGTATATTTTGGAAACGAACTTTCTAAACTGTCTCCGGTTTGATTTTGACGTAGGTATATCTAGAAATATCGTGTAACAAAGACATAAAAAAAGAACAAAAAAAACATACAGACTAATTGAGCACCTCCTCCTTTTTTGGAAGTCGGTTGAAAACACAACTACATTACGCTCTTTCAAAACGAATGTTCAAAGTTTTACAGTCAAAAGTGTTGTTTCTAAGCAATGTTATATACAGGAAATCGCCTTCAAAATTAACATGATCTACATAAACAACATATTTCATAACCTTTGTCATTTGCAAGTGTCGATCAAGCAACGAGATATGTCCACAATTGATCGTAGACATTAAGAGCCTTAAGTGACTTGTAACTTGTACTACGCCAGCCATTTATTTATCTACCATTTTGATTGATTCTTATCCCAACCTGCTTAATTGATCAAACTTAATTAATTAATAGGTTTAGCTTGATCGGTCTTTATTAATGACATTTCGTATTTAAAAGGCTTTTGTTGAACTTAATGTGCTTTAAAAAAATCAAGATTTTTTTCATGCAACCGTACAAAAATGTTCCTTAAGACACATCTATGAGAAATAGGAATAATATTGGATAAGCCAAAATAAGCATATAAATACTTTGTTGCAGTTTTTAATTTAATATACAATGCTTAGTAAGGAAAAAAGTCTATGGTGCATTTATCTATACCTGAAAAAGTTTTTTTCAGTTAGCCCATAGTAATAGGTGGCATTGTATTAGCTCTCTACAATGTACACCAATGTTATGCACTAACATTCGCCTCAAAAATTGTGTCGGATTACATCGTCCAGAAAAAGATAAAGGACATTGCAGATTGATCTTATTTGCAGCCAGTATAATCATGTCATGTAATGTCATGATATAATGTCATCAATGTCCGAAATCTAGAACTTTCCGAGATAGTTAAGAATTCTGAATAGAAAATAAAATGTTTACTTCTCTATTCAGAAGTTTGGGTAATAATGGTAAGAAGACACCCGTAATTTTTGAGAAAGTCTACACTATAACCTAAAACATTTTTGATATGTTTTGATAAGTATGATTGGTTATCTCGAAAATGACTAGATTTCGGTCACAGCATCACTTAACTAACTTGGTTGCAAATTAAGTTCTACCTCCTGTAAGTATTTTTGTATGTCACGAGTGTCGTTCGTAAAAATATTCTTTATTGCCACTGAACTTAAAAGATAAACATTTTAATAATATAAATAATGACGATTTGGACGGCTTTATCGCTTAAAGCGATTTTTTCAATCATAATAAAAATAAATAAATAAGTTATGTCCACCGAAATCATCCCGGTTGTAATATCCGCAAACGGTTTGACCCCAGCCACTTTGGGCAGAAACCTTGAAAGGCGAAAAGATTCGGCGGTGGTTCGCTTCCAGCACGCATGCAAAGAGCGGTTTTGCTGGATACTGCCCGAATAGTTCGCCGGTTTCTATCCCTCTTGCCCTGATCCCCGACCGACTGGTCAGAATGTCGGGTTTTGCCGCCGAAAGGCGTGTAGCTGTACACGCCGAAAGGCGTGTATACGTAATAAATAAATAATAATGAAAAAAAAAATATATAAATAAATAAAATCCCCAGACAATCACACCAACTAGGTATATGGCCCCAAACTAAGCAGAGCTTGTAATATGGAATGCCATGTAGCGAAAGAGGGGGAACCTAGAATATAAATATATACATAGACTAGCTGACCCGGCAAACGTTGTTTTGCCATATAAATAAAAAAAAAATAGATGTTGGCCGATTCTCATAGATACCGGATAAGCACAAAAAAATTCATCAAAATCGGTCAAGCCGTTTCGGAGGAGTATGTCAACGAAAACTGTGACACGAGAATTTTATATATTAGATTAACGCCCACACCCGGAAGTTTTTTTTTTCTTGTTCCGTGCGGGAGTTGAAATCCGCGACCACTGGCGTCAGAGGCAGACAGTGTTACCCCAAAGTCGTCAAGCGGGCTTTTATTCCACATGACTCGTGAAAATTTAAGGAAGACATTTTTTTTTAAATTAGGGACTGCGTTTGATCTCAATCTCACCTGATGGTAAGTGAAGATGAGGTCGAAGATGACACACGGGTTAAGGAATTAATTGGCACTTCATAAAAATATATTGCCGAAACACATCACCGCCGGAGCGGTAATATTTGATGTCATATTTTATATGAAGTGTGGTCGCTAGCCAGAAGCACTCTGAAGGAGGGCCGCTCAGTTTGGTCGCGTTTTAAGAGACGTTTATCCAGGAGTGGTAGGGCTATTTAAAGCCGACCCTACGAGGCAAAACCCTGAACAATTGGTAGTATGTATTTTACAAAACGTACTACCACAAAATAAAACACGCTCGAGTGGTGGCCACGTACTGGGAGACGCAGCGTAGGCAGCCCCCCGCACGATGGACAGACGACCTGGTCAAAGTCGCCGGTAAACGCTGGATGAGGGCGGCGCGGGACCGAGTGACGTGGAAGACCTTGGGGGAGGCCTATGTCCAGCAGCGGACGTCTACAGGCTGTGGATCATGATGATGATGATTTTACAAAACTACCACGATCTTTTCTAATCTCATACAGGTGGCATGGAAGAAAAACGTGCTATCCTTATTAAGTAAAAAAAACCTTACATGCTTACATATTTAAAGTCAACTATTACGAGAAACATGTATAAGACTTTTTCAACGCATACTCTAAAAATTCTATATGCAAGTATTTTTTTTCTTAAATGACTTACTCAATCAAATGGCCTTTATCAAGAAATACATTCGGCCATTTGATGATTATTTGATTTATAATTACGTTAATTAATACTAGTAGATATCATGATTTCAAGGAGCTTTGTTTTGCACATCCAGTTTGTATTGAAAGATTATAATATTAGTAGTGTTTATCTTATCACCTGCTTTAAAAAGTATCAATAATTATTGATTGATATGTGATTTTTTTTTTAGTTTTGGCGCCAACGCTTATGTATGGTAGTCAATCTCGGGTGTGGCAGAAGAGACATGAAAGCAAGATTAATGCTGTGGAGATGAGAGTGTTGAGAAGCATGTGTGGAGTGAAATTGAGTGACAGGCTGCGCAACAGTGAAATAAGAAAGAGATGCGGATTGAAAGAAGATGTAGTGACTAAGATTGAAAAGGGTATGCTACGGGGTGGTTTGGACATTTGGAAAGGATGAGTGGAAGTAGATTTACGAAATACGTGTACAGAGCTAGAATGGATGGAGATATCGGAAGGGGCCACCCTAGGCGAACGCACGCCGATCAAATTGGCGACGTTCTTAAAATGGGCCTAGTTAAAAGTACCCGTAACCGGCGATCATGTATGAATAGATTAATGAACGTGCAGGAAGCGAAAGAGGTATGTCTGGATCGAAGCAATTGGTGTTCCCTTGTCTCTGCCTACCCCAAAGGGAGACAGGCGTGAGGTTATGTATGTATGTATGTGATTTTTTCTGTTCGGATTGGCCTAGTAAAAACTATCGATCGACGTCGACTAAGCCATTCTACGAGGTAAGTTTAGGGTGTTATTCTGTTGTTTACTTACTTACTTAGTTAACTTCACGTCTGTATCCCGAACACCAGACGTTATAAAACTATCTGATGCCACGTTTGACAAATTTGGAGGTATTATAATGATGGAGAGAGACTCTTGCAGTGACAGCCTACAGCCTCAGCCTACCGCCCACAAAAGAAATCTCCAATAAAACCGCTGTCCCTTAATTGACTTTTACAGTATGCCCGGGAAGAGAAGCAGCTGGTACATTTTATGTTCAACTTTCGTTCCCAGTCAGGCATGGAAGTTGTTAATTCTGTTGTTAAAGTTGATGAAACCCGTGTTTCATCATCATCACCATAATCATCACAACTCTTTGTAATGAGCCCACTGCAGGGCATGAGTCTCTCCTCTGGGTAACGAGGAGGTACAGGCCATAATCCACCAAGCTGGCCCGGTGTTGGGTGGTGGATGCCAGAATTTTCAGGGCGCCAAAATGGCTTCTGAGAAACCCTAACGACTACTGTATACAAGTATACAGCACCCCGGACTGACTGCTTAACGTGCCCTCCAAAGCACGGAAGTCGCCGTGAGAAATGAATGGTCGGCGGTCACCCATCCAAGTACCGACCGCACCGAACGTTGTTTAACCTGTGATACACACAGTAACCACGGCGCCACGACGACTTACCGTGTTTACCTCAATCAATCTGACTTAATGGCAAGTAACCATACACTCGAAACTAAGTTTTCATAAATCTTGCTGAAACACAAACCCGCCGCGCCGGAGCGGTGAAGTTCGACGGTAGTTATCTCAATGCAGCTCCTTAGCTAGGTGTCCCCGGAAAAGAACATAAGGGGGTGTCGCTCGGATAATTCGCCTTTTATGACTCACTTACCTATCCGGGGGTAGGTACTTGGCCTATATTAAGCCGATCCTATTCAGCTGAGATATACCTACCTAGATATATGTTTTATGTCACTGCCTTGATTTCACACTTGTCAATTTATTAAATTTGGTGATAGAGAGTCTTATACCCCATTTATGCTTGCCAAGCCTCGGCAAGCTTCCATAGGCCCTGAGTGTAAACGGTGTAATTTGGCTCGGCTTACGTTGGCTTGCGTGAGCTTGCTGCGATCGGGGTTAGTGTCGGTTTTTAAAGACGAAGGGAAGAGATCAAAGGGAGCTTGCGGCAAGGGCTTGTGACGTATTTACACGTTGGGGCATATGCCGCGAGAAATATCTATACATATAGGATGTAAGCCAAAAAATAACATCCGCCGTCTTCTTTAGAGAACTTTTCTTTTTCTTTGTTTTTGAAATAAAAATATCTTAAAGAGCAATAACCGTCATAGCTTAAACGACACGTCCGCCATGCTTGCTTGTCCGGAACACAATAACGCACTCGCAAGCGTGTTAGCGGCATCCAAGCTTTTGCCGAAACCGAAGCTACATTTACAAGGCTTGCCAAGCCTCGGCAAGCATGTTCACTGAAAAAATTTCGCATGTAAAAATAACTAAGTTTCGGTTGATTTTAACAAAGCGTGTTTGTCAATATACAACCTGCAAAGTTTGTTGCTAAAAATAAATAAGTCAAGTTTGCTATTCTTACTTGATCAGAATCAACCGAGTAAATCGGTTAAATTTGTTTGCTTAGAAATAACAAAGTAAGCTTGATTATTATTACAAACAAAATGTTTGCAAACGTAGCCAACTTTACTGTTTATATTGACAAACTTTCTTGGATAGTTATAGCCAACCTTCTTGGTATTTGTAACCGTTTTGCTAGGTAGCCACAACAGACTTTCTCTGCAATGTGAGTCGTTTAACTCTGTAGCCACAGCCAACCTACTTGGTATCTGCAATCGTTTTGCTAGGTAGCCACAACAGACTTTCTCTGCATTGTTAGTCATTTAACTCTGTAGCCACAGCCAACCTACTTGGTATCTGCAATTATTTTGCTAGGTAGCCACAACAGACTTTCTCTGCAATGCGAGTCACTTAACTCTGTAGCCACAGCCAACCTACTTGGTATCTGCAATCGTTTTGCTAGGTAGCCACAACAAACTTTCTCTGCAATGCGAGTCATTTAACTCTGTTGCCATAGCAGACTTTCTCTGCAATGTGGGTAAAAAAAAAACTAAAAAAATACTGTTATTGTTCACTTACTATTTATTGTCATATATCTGAAAATCACAAAAGAACAGTCTCAAAGTTTACAATACTAAACCCAAATTACAAAGTAGGCACAGTCAGCATTAGCACAGTACAGCAGCATAGGCACAGTAGGCACACAGGATTTGATCAGGCAACTTTCCTGCCAACCTGGTGATTAAACCTCGTGAAGATTCCACAATCTTGCTATGGAAGTACACCGATGCCTTTTCCTGTGGGAATACTCTAATAATTTCGTGTACCCAATTTGCATAAACGGTACTCCTTATTGCATTTGACGGATGATTGCTCAAAATGTAGGTTCCGATGAGCCTTACCAATCTTATTCTTGCCGTATTATCCAACGGAATATGTGTATCTAAATTTAATAAACCTCTTCCTTCAAGGGTACTATTTAAAAGTAACGGTAAATCCTGAAAAACAGAAATAAATAAATTATAATTTCTACTCATTCTACCTATTTTATAATTATAATAATTTTTCTATTAAAAACGAGGCACTGTCTGCCGACATACAGGCATCTAACCTGGTTCGGCTGCAGATTATATAACTTGACACAACTTTTTGTAACATCTAACTTGTAAACTGTTGTATATGTTATATTATTTTGGTACAATAGATCCGTTGATCCATGACTTACGGGACACCCTGTATTTAAGAAAAATCTGTTTGAAATTTTTTTAACAAATATGGAACAGTAGGTTTTTTTCAGGATTCAAAGTTGATTCAAAGTGGCATACCCTTCATTTATTTTTAATTGACTTTTTACATCTTGTATGAATGATGATAAATAGAGATATATGTATAGATAGCACCTAATTATAGCTCTGAAGAAATATTACAATACATACGATAATTTTAATTTTGTTCTCTGATGGAATGGTTATTGTGATAGGTGTCTTGGGTGCGGCTGAGCTTGAAGCTTGAGGACGTGCATCAGGGTCAACCAGATATGTCAGCAAGTCAGACATAGATAAGTTAAAGCTTGAAACATCACACGCCTGTAAATTGAAGGATTAATTAAGACAACAGTATACAGATAATTAAAGCAGATTAAATTTTTGAATTGTTAGTGACTTACTTATCATCGGTAATAGGATGCATAGTCTTTTTATGTATTTCTAATTTTTTTGTGAATATGGCATGATGGCCAATTTTAGGAAATAGCTCCTTTAGGTCAGATTCCTGGAGTAGTGGAAGTGATAGAGATGTGATTGCATTTTCTGTAATTAAATAACTGATTTAAGAAAAATGATCATCAAATGTATCAAATAAACAAAATGTATAGTTCAAATGTATATTAATAAAAACTACTTTCCTCCTCTATTTTGAAGTCTTTCCTAATATTATAAAGAGGAAAGATTTTTATTTTTGTATGTTTGTAATGAATAAACTCAAAAACTACTAGAACGATTCAAAGATTCTTTCACCATTAGATGGCTACATTAACCAGAAGTAACATATTTTGCTAAGAAACTCCCACGGGATCAAGAGCTACGCGGGTCAAACCGCGCAAAGCCGCTACTCAGCTGTAAATTAAAGACACAACGGCATATCAGTGGCAATAAACCAGTATAAGCTAGTCTCACATAGAAGGTATTGAAACCCTCTACGGCGGCGCTACCTTGGCTCAAGATCACGCGTTCACTGGTCACTGGTGTGCGATTGTACGGTCTCTGTCTAATAAAATATATAAGATAAAAATTAAATACATAAACGAACTTACCTTTGAACACTTCTATATATTCTTCCAGACTCAAGGCTTTCAGCAGATTTTGTACTTCTTCTTCCATTTACATTAAATCACCTGACTATAAAAAAAATACGACGCTGTCGGGGCCGCCGCCGGCAGCGTCTTTAGGAATAAACAGTAGGTTCAGGCACAAAGCAATAGCATATTGGTACCTAATCAATCAACTACGTTTTATAGGTAACACACTCCTTTATGCGTCGTCGCACTCACTTAATTAAATTTAAATTATTAAACGTTCGAACGAAAGACGGTTAGTTTGCGGCACGCACATAACTCTAGCGCTGACCGAAACGTGGAGGGGATATCTGCGCATCGGCGCGGCGGCTCCACCGGCAGCCAGAATATTTACTTATGAATATTTAAACAAGTACTCTGTTAAAAATAACTAACTAAATAGCAAACAAAATAGCTAACTCCACCCTGCTACCAATAAATAAGTGTACTCGGTTAAATACTAATGAGTGTTCTTTTGTATTAGCAAAGCTAAGTGGTTATTAATAGTCAAGTACTGGTTATTTAAGTTTAACCGTGAGTGGTAACGGTTAATATTACACGAATTACTCTGTTAAAGCTTATTGAGTGAACTTATTAAAATTTAAACAATTTTGTAAACTGTAATATTTGTAGATTGAGTTATTTGTATTTACTGAGCAGTATGGTGTTAATAAACAAGTGAATTTAGCCAAGTTTACGTATATATTATTTACCAAGTTTACTTCCATCATTTTCCACGAGTCTTGATTAAAAATAAACAAGATCCTTTTAACAAAGCCAAAAAGGTACTTTGCTAACTCCTCATTTTTTCAGTGTTAATGTAGCATATATTACAACACTAGAGAAGACCCAAAGAGAACCAAAACCCACAATATATCTAGGAAACCGATTAGGTTAACTTGACCTAACTAGTTGCAGGTATACAAAACATTTTGTACTTATCTACTTATACTTATTTTGTGATTAAAATCTATTTTTTTACTTTATAAAAAGTTTTACGCTTTTGCCAAATTAAATTCCGTGGTCTAGACAGACAAACCCAAAAGCAAAGGTAAGTAGCCAACAAATATAACACAGTTAAAGAGCAATTGACAGAAATCGCGTAATTAAGCAACGCAGTGGTAGGTACAGAAGACAGCAGATCAAGCGTTCCAAACTGTCGAAAAGTTAGTATTAAATTAGAACTCTACGCCCTCGACATTAAGTTAAGATTGGTTGGGGAAATTTGACAGGTAATGTAACGCTTGATGTGCTGCCTTCTGTACATATTTGAAGCAGCCAACCACGCCTTTATATTAATTAAGTATTCTGGTATTTAATATGGATTGCGCATGACCTTATCAAAACGGAACTACATAGTTTGTTTCACATTGTTAAAGGTAATAGATAACTCGCATATTTATCAGATTTCTGGAGAAAATTGTCACCAAATTTTAATTTTAATTACTTTTTATTAGAATTATTCTACCATAAGGTTATCCAGTCGGAAAATAGAATGATATAGTTCGGTCATCTAATTGTATTTTTCTCTTTGTGTTTAAGTAAATGATATGTAATATATGCCTTAAAGAAATGTATGGCATAAATTACAGATATTAATTAAAATATTGTTCGTTATTATTATAATTTATAAAGAAATCAATAAATATTTTATTTTATTCTTATTGACATGAGTTGTATTGTTTCTGATAGGGAAGTGGAAACCGTGCAGATGATAGGCATTCGGATTTATTTCACCCTTCGATGACTAATGTCTTTGTACTAATCAAAGAATGAAATGAAATTTTTAAAACAAATCTATCCCGAAAGAAACCATATTTTTTTCGATATTAAAAAAAGCCTTTGTTCCATTGCAGACTGTAAACTTGGAAACTATGGATTTTTTTTACGTTCCGTTCAGCGATCCTGCCGTCACTGAGGAACAAACAGCCATACATCCATCCAAAGAGTAATGTTCACGGTCCATACAGTCTCTGACCTGTCAAACTACTTTTTGTTAGGTATGTGAATGTATAAAGATGATATTGACATTGAAATGCTGCTTGTTTATATCTAAACTATTGGTGCAGACTTGATTTAATTTCTTAGAGACGTTGTCGGGATTTTCCTTTCAAGTGAATGATACTAGTAGTCTATTGAGTAACTTGAGAGGATAAAATATTAAAAATCCTTGCTGCGGTTTCTAATATAAGTAAATGATTTGGAATTAACCAAACATGAGCTATTATTTGCACTATATGTTGTTTTAATACATTTCATGAGTTGTCAAAAATCTGACAGATCAGCTATGAACATTACTCTTTCACATTTATAATATCAGTAAGGTTATGAATCGTGAAAACTTATGACATAACTAAGTAGCGTGTTTTTATAGTTTCATCTGCAATGAGTTACGATTGCTAAAGGCTTCCTTTAATCTAAATGGAGTAGTAATGGGTTAGCGATCGTATTATGGCTGTCCAATTTGCAGGGCTCAATATTTATCAAGATATAAAGTCGCTCCGGACAATATTTATATTTGCTGCCATTTGCCCGATTCTATCTAAATAGCCATAAGCTTGCTATTCCAGTAATAAGATGTTATAAGTAAGGTAAGTGAGGTAAGTAAAATTGTACATATAAGATTCACATGGGGTTTGATTTTCCTACGTAACCAGTAAACTATTTTTCTGGAATTAATAAAAAAATAAGAAAATTTGAAATTGTAAAGACGTTCTTTATATTTTAAAATGATTTACATACATACATAACTTGACGCATGTATCCCTTATGGGGTAGGCAGAACACCAGAGGTTATAAGACCATCTGATGTCACGTTTGACAAATGAGGTATTATAATGATGGAGAGAGGCTATTACAGTGACAGGGCGTCAGCCTGTCGCCCACGAAAATGCCAATAAAACCTCTGTCCTTTCACTGAGTTTTACAGTATGCCCGGGAAGAGAAGCAACTGGTACATTCTATGTTTTTCTTTGCGCCCAGTCCAGCATTTAAAATGATTTATGGGTTATTAATCTGGGAAAACATTTAACAGCCCTCCAAATCGCCGGCCCTGCACCCGCACCGTGCCCGTCCAGCGCCCGCCCTTCTCACGCCACTCGTCTCATCACTCGCTTTGCAATTTGAAGTAGGTACCTACATAATTTGAGTCTAATTTACATAACCACCAAGCCCGCGTAGCGCCCGCCCTATGCCCACCCTGCATCCGCCCAGCGTTTACCCGGTTTGAGATCTATTGATGTAAAACTCAAAATACATACAAAACAAATAGCAACGCGTGTAAGACGCGTATTGAACGCGGGTGCGGCGCCTGGCATGCAGTAGGCGTGCGCGTCCTATTTCTGGAGAGTTCATAGCTGTGTCTATAATGTCAAAAAATACTTCGAATTGATAAACAAATATTTAAAAACTGTAACGGCAATACATATATGTATTCAGAATCCTTTGAGAATGTACCCTTAGCGTGTCGGGGCGGCTTCTTTAAAGGATAGAACAAAAAACTATGTCGATATGTCCTTTAATTTTGGTCCTCAAATGTTTTCTTTTCAGAAAAAAAAAAACATTTTTAGAGAGGAAGAAATCTAAAAAACTTTGTGCAATTGTCTGGCATTCTCAACTTTCTCTGCTCCTAATTTTTGCAACACTGGCCATTTGCTGGCCTGACCATTTGCATTTGCTTTATATAAAGGTTGGTTGCTAACACAAAGCATGGTTCGCTCCGATTAATCTATTTTACGCTTCACTCATTCATACGGTAGGAAAAATATTTAAATATTTACTCACGGAAAGGGACACTGTTTCTCCCCTGAATTTTAATTGAACCCAGGACTTCTAGTACAACAGGCAACATCGACCAATGACGGAGACCGTCAAATAAACCTACAAACTAGGTATCGAATAGTTCGGATTGGGTGGTCGATTAGGCAATAAACAACTTCGATTTGCTTACAATATACCCTTCATATAATACCAGTTCAATACATTTTTTGACCTATCACGTCTTATATAAATCTTTTGAAATTAATCAAAGAATGCTTTACTGAACGAGAATAAATACATTTTATTTTTAGCTAGAAAGCATATTCCTCTAGTTAACTTTTTTGTATGGTGGAAAAATTATTTTAAAGTTATTCTCAGTTATGTTAAACTCAATCATTAAGACGACACATCGAAATGTTTTTTCTTGAAATCTTAGCACCTTAACACGCCGACATAAGGTCGCGTATTGCATAGAAATCGCCACCATCGACACCGCTCAGACACTGAAATCGTTTCAAAAATCGATAAAAAATAACGGTAAATGCTATTTAAATTTTGAGCAATCAAAGTCCGAAGTCCAAAATGTGAAGATTGAATTTAAGTAAATTCTAAGCATATAAATTGCACAACTACGTAGTAATTTTAACAAAAGTATGTTTTTAGACGTGTTTTCGAAAAATAAAACTATCGAGTCAAAATCATCAAATCATGTTTTTGAGCAGGCAAAGTATAGATAAAGATATGAATTAACACATATCAAAATGTCAGATCCACTCGTCGTGTCATATTCTCATAGTTTGCGATGAAAGTCAATGCATTTTTTCAATATGTCGCCTTAAGATAGTTCTTCACGGATTTTATTGCTCGTGACCAAGGTACTCGTAGAACCATGAAAATCTGCAGACTGTTTTAGTGGCTAGAATATAGTTATAAGTACAAGTTGTGTTAGCAATTCATATTGATGAGATTACACATGTCACTTTATACACAAAGTGACTAAAAATATAGTTTAATGAATCGTGAATCGTACATCGTGTCGTACATTCACAGAATTTATCCAGACTATTGGGGAACTATTGGGTATTCAGTATTTGTAAGTTGGAGAGGATATCCTAAAATAATGCGCATTATATTTAATGATAATTTTTAATCTAAGACTTAAAAAAAAAACTGAATTGAAAAGGTTGTCATGGCCTCGGTTTTACATAGTTGTATTTTAATCTAAGTTGGAGTTTTGAAAGTCAAGCGCTCTTTATTTTCAGAGCAACTACCATGTGGGCTATACCTGAGTATCTAACAAAAATGTTGAAAAGGACACATGGAGAGGTGTTAAAATTAGACAATCTCGATAATCGGGAAACGCAGCGAGTCACGGCATCTTATTAATCTCGTGATCGTGTCTAAGCCACGCGCCGCTTTGTTCTCGACAGTCCCAAATTGCTATTGCCAAATCTATATTTTTAACATTTTATTTAATTCAATATTGTTACTGCTTTCATTTTAAAGTGCGTGTTTAGCCGAGTTTAAAGTTATTTCCTTTTAAAAACATTCGTCATAGAATAGCGTGTCTTATAGATACCTACATATTTCCTCTTTCGATTATATCTAAGATTTCAAATAAGTTATTTAAGCAAAGACTGTCGACTAGCTATTCCACGCCTGTCTTAATAATTCCTTCTGAAATTGTCAAATATGTTTCAATGACAAGCAATCGTATCGATTTAATCGATGGATTTTCCTTGATTCATTCGCACATTCTACCAGATATTTACGAGTCAATTAATCTACCGTACTAAAGTACCGACGTGTACGTAATCGAATTTTGATCACAATCAAATTAATCCGTGAATTTATTTCGGACAGATCTGACTTTGTCCTGATTTATATGAATTCTGAGTTGTTGACGAATGTACTTGTTTCGCGCAGTTTTACCCGCCCGAATTCGAATTCTCGTCGCCGGAAATATTGGGATAAAAAGTAGGCTATGTGCTATTCCAGACTGTGCACTATCACTGTGCCAAACTTCATCCGCTGAGTCATCTTGCCTTGATTGAGAAACAAACATCCACACATCCATTTATCCAAACTTTAACATTTATAATATTACTAGCTGTTGCGCGCGGTTTTACCCTCGCAATTTCGATTCCCGCGGGAATTTCGAGATAAAAAGTAGCCTATGTGCTATTTCAGATTATACTCTATCACTATGCCAAATTTTGTGCACAAGCGCTCCGCTCACCTGGATAAGCACGAGCTGGATCCAAAAGAGATTAGGAGCATCACCGTAAGGAAAATCTTAAATTTTCTGGACTCCATTGGAGTGTGCGGCGAGTTATAAATTGGGACTCACACAATAGATCTTTTAAGGTCGCAGTGTGACGAGTGGACATGGACTGCTCGCTCATATAGTCCCAAAACCCCCAATAATAATAATAATGCCAAATTTCATCAAAATCCGTTTTGTCGTGATTGAGGAACAAACATCCAACATCCAAACATTCACATTTATAATATTAGTCGGATTTAAATTTAAAAGTAAGACGCGATAATCATATTCAATTACAGTATCTTAAGTGCATCGTATGTACAGTCTGCAACAGAATTATGTATACCACTCAGTCTTAGACAGAATTATGTATCACACACAGATATTGACGGCCGACTGGTGTAGCGGTACCTTCTGCTATAGGTTCTGGGTTCGAATCTCGGAGGTGATTTAATTTGTGTGATGAACACAGATTTTAGCTACCAAGGCATGAATGTTTTATTTCTTTCTGAAATTAAATTCAGTCAATTACGATTGCAAATTTACTAACAATTTTAATAACAATTTTAATGGTTTGGAATAATTAGATATTTAAATTTTTTAACGTCCCTGGTGAGATAATTTTGAAACACCTATCTATGAACAAACACTGATAAATGAGTGACCCGTTACAGCTGTTACAGTTTTTGCCAAGCAGTATCGCAGTTTAGCGAGCAGTATTCGTATTTTTATCTTCAAACCATCCTTTGTAAACTACTGGAAATGGCGTTTAAATTGGTTCATTCTTTTTGGAGATATTTAGTGATATGTAAGGATATTCAACTGCACAAAATGCCTCTCACCCTTAACGCGTTCTTACCGCCTTATATTAGTCGCGGGGAAAATAACAAATCTTCCGTAAGAGCTTGTTCAAATCCCATCGACAATTTCTAATATAAGCGCTCACAAAGAACAAACAAATAATCAGTGAATGCAGAGCATTAAAAACACTAACATTTCTGAATCCTTGTCAAAACATGGCTGAAGGTATCCATTTAAAAAAAAGAACTTTAAAAATTTCTTCTATCGTATAAAATACCAATAATCAAAATCAGTTAATAGCTGACCAAATTATCTTATAACAAAGATACAAAAACAACATACATACGAATCGAGAGCCTTCTCCTTTTCGAAGTCGGTCGAAGAACCCTTCAGCTCTACAAGGTGTTCTTTTTGATATCTCATAACTTTGAGGTTTTGTTCCTTACTAAATAATACTTTTGCCAAGGAATATGTGGTTTAAAAGTGCATACTTTCCAAGATATCATCAATCTTAATATAATCAGTTCATAAATTATCACCCTTGTAAAATCTCTTTAAAATTCATTCAATATCAAGTGTCACTGAAGCCATACAATAAACAACAAAAACATTTTAAATGTTGACGAACGTCGCATACAATGTACAACGCAAAACGTTGCGAACTGTACCTGTGTATAGTGATAAGAAAAGGGATAGAAAATTACACATTGTCATACTTCGCTTAAACGTGTTATACAGAAGATGTTTTGACTTAATTGAATTATTTTGCATAAAAATAATTCAAAAACTAAAAACTAAAAAAAAAAAAAATTGTTCACATGTTATTTGATTCTATTACATGGTGTCATTTATACCCTAGAGTTATGGGAAATCAAGCGGAACACCTTGTATAATATTAGTATACAGGGTGGAACAAAAGTCAAAGATAGAAATATGCTTTTTATCAATTCCACCCGTATGTATGTAATATTTCCAGAACCGCCCAGTTTTCGTATAATTATCTTTGTCTTCAGGGTGACTGGATGGTCACTTTTAAAATTCGAGTACGTGGTAGTTTGAGATCATACACGAAGAGAAAAATATAATAAAAAAAATATATATTAATTATTTACTGAGTAAACTTAACCGAAAGTATTGAGTACGCAATGCATGGTTACACTAGCGTTGGCAGCGATCCGCGTGCCAGGTCATGTGCCGCGATTGACTCAGGCGTAAGTAAATTACATAGTTACAAAACTTTTGTTATTTATAGGGAATTGTAGTGACAAATTAAGTACCTACTTTTATTACAAAATCATGACCAGAATCGAGTACAGAGTGCGCTCCTTCAGTATCTAAAATTTGTCACCAGTCACCCTGTATATCAGCGTCTGAATAAATGTGCCTAATCACAAAAGTGTTTAAATGTATGTTTTTATGTTTGTGTTCGCATATCTCCGGAACTAAAAGTCCGATTTAAGTTAGCCTAGAAAAGTAAGAGTAATAAAATTAAAGCATTCAAATCCATCGCACCGTCTTCAAAAGATACGAAGTATATGAAAGTGAAGCTTCCAAAATGGACGGATATGTAAAAAACCGTACATTACACCATCTTTCCCACTTGCCACGCCCGGACATAACTCCTTTCACATTTAAGCGTTTCACTGATAGTGATGTTAAGCAGAGTATTCTTAAAATTACCTCCAATGCCATGGGTTGTGACAGCATTAACCGTAATATGATAATTCCTATCCTTGATATCCTTCTCCCGACGTTAACTAAGATCCACAATAACTTGCTGGCAACTCCCCGTCACAGTTCCCACCTTTATCAGCAGTCGTACACGGTGAAAGCAATATCTCTTTGGAACTCATTACCATCTTCTCTTCACCACGCTAAAACAATAGCTTCTTTTGAATATCATTTAAAAAACTTCTATCTCTCAAACTTATCTCATTTTATATAGAATCTATGTTAATACAAAGCATACTTTGTTCTTTCTACTTATATATCTATTTTTAAATTAATGGTTTTATTTTATATATATATGTATTTCATATTATATTATTACACCTATTTATATACTTTATTTAGTACCATTTATAAAATAATAATGCCATGTTTACGTTTCTTTTTAATTTATTTTAAGATAAGGTTGCCTGGAAGAGATCACTTTGAAGTGATAAGGCCGCCCAAATTGTACATTTAATTTTTATAAGTATCCAATTCTATGCAAATGGCAATGAAGTGTTTGAATTGAATTGAATTGAAAGTGAGTTTATTTAAGACAGAAGTTATCGTTTTCTGTTTTTACTTTTTGGTTATGTTATATTTTTTCTTAACATACACAGGTTAGTTAGTCACGTACAAATTTGAAGTCAGTTTAATTTTATAAAAAATATTTTTAATAACTGTCCAAAGAACATTGGCAGCAAGCAGTACAAGGCTAGTCCAATCTTTTTGGAGTTCTGATGACATGTAGCGTAATGAACCGATTACCTACTTTTTTGTCTTGAATATAGCTATAAAAAACGAAAATATACTATAGTTCTATAACTGTTCAGTAAAAAGGTACATGCATTTAAAAACGTAAAAAATGAACGTTAAATACATAATTAAAGTCGTTTTTGACTGGACACATTTTTTTAAACAGACTATGTCACGTTGACATGTGTGTCAATTGTGTAATGTTACTAATTATTACTAAAGTGAATTTCTGTAAATAAATAAAATAAAACTTCCATTTTTCTTTATTCGCAGAAGTTGTAGAAAAACACTAATTTATGGAAAATAAGTAGTCCAGTATTGAGTTCAAAATACCAAAAGAGCAACTTCCTACATCTTCTTATTATTAAACGTAGTATCGTACCTTGTCTGCCTATCTTCTTTAGTTCAAACATGTAGACGTGTACAACAGGCATAAATAAGCATGCAAACATTGATTTAAAACTCGATACTAAAAAAAGTTTGAAAACTTCAATAAGAGTTTCATGGTCACCCTAATATCTACGTTAAGCTGTCATAGACCCATCTTCGCAGCTACATAGAAGTGCTCTAATCGATCCGGCCGTTGGTCCCAGCAGCACCATATCGTCAGTGTAATTCAAGTTACTTACACTTACGCCTTCAATTTTGCATCCAACTGGTTTACTGCTGAGCTCAACGATCAATTCGTTTAAATAGAGGTTAAACAGTCTAGGGGATGTAATACCACCCTGTCTGACCCCACAGTACAGCCCATACTTACCAGAACAGCCATTTCCTCATCTAACGCAGTTGAGTTGGTTACCATACCTAAGCAGTTGCACGGTCTCCCAAGGTACATCTGCCCGCTCGAGTTTTTGCCACAGGATGTCGTAAACCACAAGGTCAAATGCTTTCGAGAGGTCGAGAAAGCAGGCATAGACCGGAGTGCGCCTGTCCATATAAAATATTAAAATACTGTTATATAAACAAAAAAAAGTTTTCGATTCAGTTTCACCCAGTAGATATAATAGTAAACCTGGATTTCTATATTGAATTTAAATCTAAAATACTTGCTTGTAAACACTTCGATGTATGAGCGTTGCTACATACATACATACATAACGACACGCCTGTATCCCTTATGGGGTAGGCAGAACACCAGAAATTACAAGACGATCTGATGTCACGTTTGACAAATTTGGAGGTATTATAAAGATGGAAAGAGACTATTGTAGTGACAGGGGGTCAGCGTATCGCCCACATAAACCTTTAAAGCTCTGTCCCTTAACTGACTTTTACAGTATGCCCGGGAAGAGAAGCAGCTGGCACATTCTACGTTTTTCTTTCGCTCCCAGTCCAGCATGGAAGCAATGAGCGTTGCTATAGCAACCAAAACCAAATTTAATTTTGTACGAAAAATTTCCGGGTAAAAAATTTTGATTCCATATAAATATCCACTATAAATGAAGGCTAAACGACATTTGGAGGCACTTGTCATAAATTAGAGTGTTCGATAAATCCATCAAAATCGAGCTGTGCATTAAAATTTTACACTTACTTAATTGAAAACTAAATTGAGTTTGACGAATAAATAGGCCCAGGTTTAGTAGCGATAGCGATCTGAGATTACGATCGAAATAAAGTGTAACGAACACCTGTTGGTCCCACACCCACGGAAACCTTGTAAGGGACAAGTAAGTGTCATATTTCTTAAACTTAATTTCATGTTTGAAATTTGTATAGATAGTAAGCTTAAATGTCACCAAAATAATTTTTCATCTAATGCTGTCAGTCAATATTTAAAAATAAATTTGGAATTCAAACCCGTCATTATATACACACCGGCACAATTAGCGGAACACAAAAAAAAAGCAGGATTTTAAAATCTTTTCCTTGAGGAACTGGCCAGTTATATTTTTTTTAATTTATTGTCAAATTTGAAAATAGAAAATTAGGAAGAACACTGTGTGTTCAAAAATGGAAAATTTTGAACACACAGTGACTTATGGTGGCGGCTCGATTATGGTTTGGGGAGGGATATGTTTGGGAGCTCGCACGGAGTTAGTGATAGTCACAGGAGGGGCCATGATAGCAGATCGATACATCAGAGACATTTTAGAAGAACATGTTGTACCATTTGCCCCATTTATTGGTGACGACTTTATTCTAATGCAAGATAATGCTCGTGCTCATAGTGCACAATCGGTACAGGCATATCTGAGCCACGTTGGTATACCGGTGATGCAGTGGCCAGCAAATTCCCCCGATATGAATCCGATAGAGCATGTATGGGACTTGCTAAAAAGAAGGGTTAAATCCAGAATGCCACCCCCCAACAATCAGAATGAACTTGGAAACGCATTACTTGAGGAGTGGGAGCGGTTTGCCTCAAGAAATCATCGATAACATAATCTGTAGCATGCCCAGACGAATGGAAACCGTAATCAGAGCAAGAGGGGGAAACACTCGTTATTAATTTTGCATTAATTTTATTGTTAAATCATTTAATGCTTACTTTTTTTTATTTTTTGTGATGGTTCATAATCATCAAAAAATTTCACTTATTTCAAATTTCTTTATTTTTCAATAAAAAATAACGAAGACTTTTCAAAAACGTTGTTAAAAGATGTTAATCAATTTGTTATTTTGTGTCTAATTACATTTTCGTCAAATATATGCGTTATTATCTCATAGTCTCACTTTTTTTTCTGTTCCGCTAATTGTGCCGGTGTGTATATGTATGTTTAATTTATGGTGAAAATATATGTATAAAATTAATTAATTTATTTCGTTAAGCTCTGGATGAGGGTAGCGAGGCACCGAGCATCGTGAAGCATCTTAAGCGAGGTCTTTGTCCAGTTGATGGTGATGATCTATATCTATATTTGAATAATAAAATTTAAGGATTAATCTGTTTAAAATCGCTAATATCTAAAACTACCAGCAGGATCTAAAATTTTGAAGTACCAATTGGTAGAGTAAAAGACTTAAACGGGAGGCCGTCGAAAATACACACAAGTTAACTTTGTTTAAAGTGGAGTCATCTTGATAGATAACATTTGACAAGCGTCAGTCTTATATATTTTCAAGTTTATTTGGCTTACATAAGGAAACGTCAAATGTGATCTCTTAATGTGGCCCTACATTAGTGATAATCGTTAGTTGACTGCAGAAAATGAATAATCCTGTCTCAAGCACAGAAATACATGTACATGTCTATGGTCTCAAGTTTTAATAAAATAAAAATGAAAAATAAGTGAAAACTTAAAACACAAAAAACTTGTCTGGAAGAAATCGCTTGCTAGTAATACGACTGAAAATTGTGATACAATAATAGTAACATAATCTTTTTAGTATTGTTTTTAGTGGTATCAAAAGTGTTAATAATTAAAATGTTGTTGTAAATAGGATTTATCAGATATAACGATCATTGCTCCCTGTGACTAACCACTAGAAATGTATGACTGTTATCAACAAATATGAATATTCATTTTCAGTTAAGTAAGTAATAATTAACGAAGCTGTTTAATTCTGCGATATCTTATACAAATTGTAACCTGGCTGGTAAACCAAATACTTGTAGATACGATACATATGAAGTTTGATAATATTGACTGTTTTTCTGAATTAAGGTTAATAAGTCTAGTAAAGGTAAATATTCAAAATAATCTCTCTCTATATTTCTTATTTCACGATTCATTTTAAAAAATAAAAATCTTTTTGAAACGGAGCCACGCACAACATTTACATGAAGTTATCTTTAAAACGTACATGGCAATTTTATAGATTTTAATAAAAACATTATGATGAAAATTACATATACATACAAACATAACGTCACGCCTGTATCCCTTATTTTCTAGGCAGAACACCAGAGGCCATAAGACCATCTGAAGTCACGTTTGACAAATTTTGAGGCATTATAAAGATGGGGAGAGACTATTGTAGTGAAAGGGGGTCAGGCTATCGCCCATAAAAACGTCTTTAAAACCTCTGTCCCTTAACTGACTTTTATACCGGGAAGAGAAGCAGCACATTCTATGTTTTTCTTTCGCTCCCAGTTCAGCATGGAAGATGAAAATTTGAGTGTTTTATTTTATTTAAAAAAAACTACACTAAAACATCACCCTTTATAAACTACAATAGATAAGCGTCGTGATCTCTGATTCTGGAAGGGTAGTTAAAGGAAGTTAAATTAATGAATAAATAATAAAATGAAAAAACAATGAATTCTTTGCAACCAAAGAATTTGGAATCGTTGATCATGACTCAAGCATAGGTTTAATCTAATAATGTTTATAAGTTTTTGCATTAAAAATGCTCAATTATTCTTAAATAAATGAAAAATGTGATAAATAAAAATTACCCGACCAGGATTCGAACCTGCGGCCTCTCGTTTGCCGGACGAGTGCTCTTCCAACTTAAAAACAAAATTAAAACATTGCAATGCTTATCTTTAACTGGGATTCACAATTTCTGTAAAGAAATTGATCTCGGGTGGTCTTAGCTGCAAAAGCTATACCATAAGATGGAGCTACGTTAGCAATGTAACGTAAAAACAAAAATGTGATAAGTAATTTCGAGGCAGACCGCCAGGCCCCGGTAGCTCAGTTGGAAGAGCACTCGTCCGGCAAACGAGAGGTCCCAGGTTCGAATCCTGGTCGGGTAATTTTTATTTATCACATTTTTCATTTATTTATAGGTTTAATCTGTCGAAAAATCGGTACTTAAGTAGAGTTTAAGGTTTTTCTTCTCGCCTCCGTATTTACATATTTAAAATTTATATTGGAAAATAAGTAAACTATAATTCCATGTACACGTTTCAATAATTTTACTGTTTATGCAATGTACCTTGCTCTAGCAATTTGTGCGAATATTTGCATTTCGTTGCACAAAACTGTTATTAACAAAGTCGCCGTCTTGAGAACTGCTATCATACACTGCCAAAAACGTAATGGGTACATACACTTATTTTTAACTATATTTATTTATAGGTTATATTATATTTTTTTCTGAAATCTGCAGTGCGAGCACAGAACTTTATGGACTCGTATGTTTACAATTGTTCGTATAGTATGGAGACGGTTCGTAAACAATAATTGAAATCTATCCATTGCCGCACGGGCAGCTTAAATAAATGTGTGGCTTGTTAATTTTGAATGTTATTAAACATGTTGTACTCTTTAATAACTGTAAAATAAAAAAAAAATACAATGTTTTAAAAAACTATACGAACATTCTTAAACATACGAGTCGATACAGTTCTGTGCTCGCACCGCCGATACGCAAATCTCATTTAACTTATCTTCGGCTCGTTTCAAAAAACTACACTCGTGTTTTGATACTCTCTATTATATGACAGTTGCATAAACTACTATTTTATGGTAATATTTAATAAAGAGCACGGCTTAAAAACCATATCAAAGAGGACCACACACATTCAAAAAGCTGCTAAATACTCGTGTTTAATAATGATTAAAAATTCATTTCTTTAGTCCTTATTGGCAGCAAAGTAAATTTAATGAGTCCGTTAACATTAAGTGATTTAATTTCGACGTTATTGAATTAATAACTTGTTCCACCGTTTTGGCAATTTTAATGCTTATGCACCATGTAATTGCTATTAGTAATTAGGCGTTAAGTAATTTTTATTTCCAAAGAACTGGTTGCCTATATGTTCTAGATATGATCATATTCTCTATTAAATGAGATAAATGAAAATAAAATGAATTCTAATGTCTTGTTTTAGTACAATATATTATTTTATTTTTGGGGCTGGCTCGGATTAGTCGCTTTTTACGACTCACTTACCAGGCAGTAGGGTTTTTCTACCCCGACCTTATGCGGTATATTTCTGCTTGTATTTGTCTCCTTTATTGTATATATTTAATTGTAAGACGTTGAAATAAACTCATATCAAGGCTTCTCAACGGAGTCTCAGTTAAATAATAAAAAAAAAACGCTGCGTAGATTGTAGCGTTGTACGTAAATGACATCTGTGTTAAACCAAATAAAGTCTATTTTAACTTGTCCTGCGTAAGCGAAATCAATATTTAATAAAATGATCTCGCACTTGACATTTCTTGATACAATGTGCGCCCATCCATGACTCAATTACGCCTAATTTATCGTATTGCAATGCATGGTGTTGCAAACGACGCGACGGCCTTCCACAAAAGGGCTATTTGTATTATTTCAAAAATAATTTAAATACCTTGTTAGAAAGTTTAGGAATGCGACTTGGTAATTGGGAAACTAACTGTGTTTTTGAAATATTTTGTAACTTCTATTATAGTTTAAGCAGGAATTTAATTGACTGGTTTTAATTAGGTTGTGCGTATTTCTAATAAGGTAGTTACCTAATTTAAATGCGGTTGGTCGAAATCATACTGGCCTGTTTAATAATGTGGGCTAATGGAAATAATGTCTTTAAACTGGATCCTATCGCGTCAATTTTGTCATCTGTAACGACACCAAACATCAAGTTAATTTGTAAAGTATAAGGGTGTTAGCACACAAATGGATCGATCATTGGTTTTTTTTGATTAGATTGGCCTAGTAAAAACTATCGACATTCTACCATGGACGAATGGAACAGTCGACGTCGATCTATAGTTTTACTTGGAAAAAAATCCGATTGTTGTGGTAACACTCTAACTGTATGCTGTAGACTATAACTATAACTATAACTATAACTCTAACCTTCTTAAAATACTTTTATACATAGAATGGTGAAATCTCAAGAAAATATTCTAATAATTCTTCATACAACACCGCTGGAATTCCATCATTCCACTTTGCAGTATGCGTATTGAAAAAAATAGTTATGATGATGATAAGTAATCAATTTACACAAACTGATACACTAACTGGTGACAAAGTAAGCTTATTAAAAGTTTGTGCTATGTGACCACATAGAAAACAGGAGGTATCCTAGATAGATTCCTCCCTTTCCGTAATTTTTGAGGCATTAGAGCTAGTAAATCTGGTTAATAAATATATCTGTCATTCACTCACAACATTGTTTAGCCCAAAAGTTTCTTTAAGGACTTGTATTTTGGATTTAATTTATAGATAATGGATGATAAACTTAATAAATATATAAACATATCGATTGAATTTATACATATTCTTTATAAGAAAATAAATTTAAATAATATGCAGCATATACACGATGTTCCGCTTGATTTCCCATAACTTTAGGGTATTAATGGGACTATGAAATAGAATTTTTATATTTTCATACAAAATAATTCAATTAAGTCAAAACATCTCATGTAAAACACCTTTATGCGGAGTATTTTTTTTATATTGCAAGGATAGGACGTTTGTCTTTCATGCCACCCGATGGAAAGTGCGCATGAAGACTATGGTGTAACACGTCCATCCACTAGAAACCTATTCACTCTACACTCAAAAGTTCCAAGACTGTAGTGGTTAGGAAAAACACAGGCAGAATGACAACGTGGAATGTTCTATCCCATTTTTATCGCTATGCACAGGTACAATTCGCAACGTTTTGCGTTATACATTGTTCCTCAACATTTAAAATGTTTTTATTTTTTATTGTATGGCTACGTGACACGCGTCTGTTGAATGAATGTTTAAGAGATTTTACAAGGGTGATAATTTATGAACTTATTATATTAAGATTGATGATATCTTGGAAAGTATGTACTTTTGAACCACATATTCTTCGGCTAAAGTATTATTTTTTAATAAGGAACAAAACCTCAAAGTTATGGGATATCAAAAAGGACACCTTATATATCAATGATAGCCATATAAAAATAAACAAAATAGTAGAACAACATCAGACTGAAAATATATTCAATTTTGAAAAACCTAACCTCGTACAATTCTTTCAAATAAAAATATATTCATGCATTAAAACATCGAAACATCAAATCGAAACTTGGAACAGAAACAAGAATATTAGAACCGTCAAATCCTCAAACAGCCCTTTCATTTTAAATTATCTGTAGCAATTTGAACTTTCACTCTCAAGTAATAAATATCACAAAGAGGATTCAGTTGCAATATACTTATATATAACCTAGTGATAAATCACCTGCTAAGATGTAAGGATAAAGTAAATTCTTGTTCGCAAAGCATTGGTCGTTTGTTTGTGTGTATGTTTGTGCAGTACTCAACGCAACCGACCAAGTTAGATCTTGATTCTGGTGTTAGCTTTGTTTAATATATTCGCTCGCTTAGTGATACTTTTATCTGCAGGATGTAATCGTTTTGAAAATGTACAAGTAAAGTTTCATATCAAGAAATCATCTCTAAGTATTATTAACTATTACACAAAAAAGTATAATGTTGAATAGTACGTACCTACGTATAATATAAAGGAAATGAAAATGTTTTTTATTTTCTACACCAACAACTAATCAAAATCAAAAATAAAATGTAGTATGTTAAAAATAGTCTTCATTTTCAGCATTGAAGGAGCGTAAATAACGTTGAAAAATGGTGCACAAAAAATCATAATAGATATAATAGGATTTTTTTTTAGTTTGAACCCGTTAGCCTGCGGGATCCAAAAGACACGCGCAGCCGCTAGTTTTATGACAAAATATTTTAATCTGTGGTCTCTAATATTTCAATAAAGCTTAGAAACGGAATTCACATATTTATTCTTGAGTTCTAGATCTGCCCAATAATGTTAAGCAACTTATGCACATCTTTAGTATCGTCGTGATCATGAAGCTTGCAACTGTACCGCAATGTCGATAACTCAAAATAAATAATAAAAACATTAGATCCTATCATTATTTATTTTGAGACCCAATTCAAAAGTTGATTCAACCCAAATAACTGATTGATTTACTAGACATTTAATTTTCAAGATAATCTTCATAAATAACTACTGTGGAATAGTTTATTAATATCAAATTCTATAATATAAGGGACAGAGGTTTTAAAGTCGTTTTTGTGGGCGATAGGCTGACCCCCTGTCACTACAATAGTCTGTCTCCATCTTAATAACACCTCCAAATTCGTCAAACGTGACATCAGATGGTCTTATAATCTCTGGTGTTCTGCCTACCCCATAAGTGATATAGGCGTGACGTTATGTATGTATGTATGTATAAATATTACCTGTTTTACTAATGAAATGAGAATAATGTACTAACATAATATGACTAAAAGATGATCTTTTAACACTGAATTCTATGCAATGTTTAATGTAAGCAAATCGGTAATGAACGTAAAATTACTTCTAATTATCCTTGAATTTTATAATGATGTTCTACATGAAAAAAGTTGTTGTAACGCGGCAAAAACTGATTAATACCCACGCCTTAAATAGAGCGCAAAATCTACGATCATATGTTTCTATATGATTCGCAGCCGTTCTAAAAAAGACTCTATGTCTTTATGATAGAGTAAGTTATTTTGTAGAGATTCGTATGCAGTTTTGAGGGACGTAACGCCAGTTGCTAAAGTGCATAAATGAAATCAGTTGATTAAAGTTTCGAAAATGTTTCGTTTTTCTAAATACTTAACACGCTTAGATTGACGCATTTGAATATTTCGCTTTTGACGAATTGTTTAGATATAACAGCAACACTTGGCTTAGTGTTAAAACATTTAGTTTTTATGTTAAGATTAAGTGAAGATAAAATTATGTTCTACTTTAAAGTAGATTTTTATCATATTTTGGCATCAAGGTCTTTGCATTTTCTCGTTTTATGAGCTTGCGAAATATCAACTAGGTATATAATGAACATTTATAAACTGTTATACTTACCTCAGTTTTACTTTAACTAGCGAGTTTCAGAGTTGATGAAAAAATTGTCAAGGTATTGAACGCAAATATTTTTCATCCGTTTTTTTATAAATGAATTCCTGGGCCGTATTTGACATTACACTGTCTACACTTACTTTGCGTTTCAAATGAGAATAGGACTGGCTTAGCGCCATATTGTGAAGTCATAGCTGTCAATTCGAACCGGTTAGGTAGAGTCAGCAAAATAATATTATTTAATTTAGAATTTATTTTCATTTAGATATGAAAATTACTCCGCGTTTTCGATTACTTTCATTCCACTTAATGATGAAAATTCATTTTCTGAAGAGTCATCGTGGTCGTATAATGTTGGCATGGTTTCCGCGCTTCTTCACCATGCGCCCTTTTTACTGTCGCGTGTAAATAAAATTTAAAAACTAATTATATAATAAGACAAAAATAATAAAATAAAGTTTTTATTTCTTTTCGCTTTAATACTCTGATAAACAAAATACTTACTTAAGTAAAATAAATATTTATTTTTACTCAACATAATAGGGCGATAGGCTGACCCCCTGTCACTGCAATAGTCTCTCTTCACTATAATGCCTCCAAATTTGTCAAACGTGACATCAGATGGTTTTATTACCACTGGTGTTCTGCCTACCCCATACGGGATACAGGCGAGAAGTTATGTATGTGTGTATGCTTTACTCAAAAAAATTTTTTTGCAGACTCTAATTTTCAATTGACTTTTGACAGATAGAAGTCATTGACGTTCCTATTCTCATTTGAATCGCATTATATGTCTCTCTAAAGTCAAACTTAGAAACTTCAAAATGAGTTTTCGTAAGTAACTGTTATGGTGCGTACAGATTGCTGCAACGGAACTAGTAATGTAACATTCTGCGCACTACACGTCCAAAAACGCAAGTTTCTAAGTTTGACATTGTCTATCTAACGTCTATCTAACTTAGAAACTTCACGTCCAAATACGCAGCGTGCGCAGAATGTTACATTACTATTTCCATTACAGCAATCTGTACGCACCATAACAGTTACTAACGAAAACTCATTTTGAAGTTTCTAAGTTTGACATTAGAGAGACATATGATGCGATTCAAATGAGACTATTCCATTACAGCAATCTGTACGCACATACTTGTCAAATAGATAACAAACTTAAGTGAACATATTAAAGTCATTAACATTTTAACTTACTTTAGAAACGGGAAATTTACGATGTTTATTATTTATTCTGAGTTCTCGGTATTTCGGCACTATTTATTTGTAATACTTGTGGCTAGCCATGTCAGTTTAAAAAGTTATATGGTGCTCCGGTACGGGCCGCAATGTGTTAAATTAGAATAAATTATGGCGCTTGCATACATACATAACTTCACGCCTGTATCCCTTATGGGTAGGCAGATCACCAATGGTTATAAGACCATCTGCTGTCACGTTTGACATATGAGGTATTATAATGATGGAGAGAGGCTATTGCAGTGACAGGGGGTCAGCCTATCGCCCAAAAAAATGCCAATAAAACCTCTGTCCCTTAACTGACTTTTACAGTACGTCCGGGAAGAGAAGCAGCTGGTACATTCTATGTTTTTCTTTAGCTCCTATTCCAGCATGGAAGGCGCTTGCAACAGTGCCGCAATATCGAGAACTCAAAATAAATAATAAACATGGCGAATATCCCGTTTCTAAAGTAAATTTACGAGCCACTACGCCAGTCGTACTCGTACAGAGGTCGTGGGTTCTCGCACGGAACAAGGTTCCGGGTCTGGGCGTTTATCTATATTTACACTAGCTGACCCAGCAAACGTTGTTTTGCCATATAAATAAAAAAAAAAGATGTCGGCCGATTCTCATAGATACCGGATAAGCACAAAAAATTTCTTCAAAATCGGTCAAGCCGTTTTGGAGGAGTATGGCGACGAAAACTGTGACACGAGAATTTTATGTATTAGATTTGTAGGTTCCCACCTAGTTCGCTACATGGTATTTCATACCACAAGCTTTGTTTACTTTGAAGCCATGTAGGTGTGATTGTCTGGGGATTTTATTTATTTATTTAATTACGTTAAACATAATAAAACTTAACTGTCTCTTCCATGCTGGACTGGAAGCAAAAGAATAACGTAGAATGTGCCAGCTGCTTGTCTTCCCGGGCATACTGTAAAAGTCAGTTAAAGGACGGAGGTTTTATTGATGTTTTTGTGGGCGATAGGCTGACCCCTTATCACCGCAAGTCTCTCTCCATCGTTATAATATCTTCAAATTTGTCAAATGTGACATCAGATGGTTTATAGTTTCTGGTGTTCTGCCTACTCCATAAGGGATACAGGCGTGACGTTATGTATGTATGTATGTATGGATTTAATCCTGTTTCGGACGTTTTTACAGCCACCGCGGTAACGAGTGACCTTCATTTAATGAACGTTCGACTCTTTCTGGCTTCTGTAATTTAAGGAATGCTCTAATTTAGTTAGCCGGCTAAATAATAACAGTTTTTCAACACCTCGTATTTTGTTTAATATCCTCGTACTTTTAACGCCTTCAACACAATGTAATTCTGTCGTGTAATTAAACGATGGCAACACACCAAAAACTTTTAATAAATATTATAATTTTTGCTTAAATACATCATCAAAAATAACTTTTGAAGGAAAAATTACATCAACATTCCCTGAATTAATGTAATTTTATAAATTGTATACAATTAAACTGCTTCTTTTTCTAGAAATTCCTTTTTAAAGTGAAATGGTAAAGTCCCTAAAATGGTAAAGTCATGTATGAAATTATGCAGGAAATATCTGATAATTAGCATTCTTATAATAAGTGAGTAGAATAATGATAAAATTATTTGTAATTTTTTATCAGTACTGAGGCGCTCGAATTGACACTCTTGTAAGAATCATTTAAGGTACACGAAAGTTTGGACATGGCGTCCATGAGTAGGTACGTTGTGCAAAAAAAAACAACTGGGAATATTTATGAAACTTTAATTTATGTGAAATAGAGGTATGCACTCTCTTAGTTTAGTAAGCTGTAAGTATCAGTTTTGATAATCTTAATATTATATAAAAATGTTCCGTTACTGAGTGACTGACAGACAATGTACAGCCATAACTACTGGGCGTAGAGAGCTGAAATTTGGAACATAATTTTTTTAGGGATCAAGAGGAGCACTAAGGAAGGAATTCCCGAAATCCCGCGGGAACGTGAAATATTGGACTTTTTAATTTGTATGAAAAATCTTATTCCCTGAGTGCATGGATGTGAAACTCGGTATAAAGGATTTTCAATGGGTGCCTGGTTGTATTATGTAAGAAATTCCCGAAATTCCACGGGAACGGGAAATATAGGAATTTTTAGTTTATATGAAAAATCCGCTTCCTTGAGTGCACGGATGTGAATCTGGGTATAAAGTTTGTTTTAATGGGTGTCGGGTTGTGCAATGGAAGTAGTTTCTGAAATTCCCACAGAAGGGGTAGTTTAGCGCGTACAAAGAACGGGAAAAACCTCGTTGTAATAATAAAAAAAAGACCAGACTTTGCGATGTACAGACCGTTACATTTCAGCGAGGTAAAACCTTTAAGAAAACGAGTTATCCTACAAGCTGGATAGTAAATGCTAAAAGTAAAAAATCTATGCTTTACCATTATACAATTACAATAAGAACCAAGAGACGTTACAAAAATACAATTGATTTACAATTGTAATCAGGGTTCACTCAAGATTCTTTTGTATCGACGACACGACGTTCATTAAGTCATTCATATCGTGAATTTAAACGCAGATTTCTTTGTAGATAGACTGTTAATTATAAAAATAATACCCATTTTGGTCCAAATATAGGAATAGAAAATAAGAAATTTCGTATTCCAACATTTCTCCGAAAGTCCTAGCATAAGGTAAAGATGAGTAAACAGCTAGTGTACCATATACGAAATAAATACATACTCATTAAAATCCCATTTCTTGTTTTGGGGTATTTTTTGCTCAATATTTATTGAGACAATTATTTAATTTTGCTAAATAGTAACGAATTCTATTTGTATTATTTCTTATACGGACATAATAAATCTTCCATTGCATATCATTTCTTACTGGTCTTTACTAAGTCAAGTTTATTCTAATTTTGTCTCCTAAGTTATTTTAAACTTCATAACATTTTCAAAGAATCATAAATCATATTAAAAGTAGTTTAAGTATAACAAAGCAACTGTATTTTGTAATGCACTGTTTCGAAGTGTTGGATTTATTGATTTTATCAATCATATTGACTATACATTATAACACAATTGATTGTTTATTGATCTATAAATGATAATGAAAGCGTTTAATTAGTTGTAACAAGTTGCTTCTATTGCCAAGTGTCTAGTTCAAGTAGCAAATCAATATATTATATGTGATTTGAAAATCAATATGATGTGAAACTGTGTTAGATAGGTACTTATAAAATTCCGTGCCTTAGAAGTTCATTTATGCAAGTTTTTTTAATTTGTGTCTGAATTTTCTCTAGCTCGAACATATATCAACAGCTCGTATAAAATAAGGGTTTTAGTCCTGTACTATTGTGGGTGTGCTTTTTATTCTACTTGGACTAAAACAATTTGTGATTTTATCTTTTGAAAACATAAAATCATTCTCATTATGTTTTCTAAAACTTAAAGTTAATAATACATCTACATTTCTACATATGTATTAATATTCTAGGCTGTCCCCAAGTTCGCTACATGGTATCCCATAACACAAGCTCTGCTTAGTTTAGGACCATGTAGTTGGTATGATTGTCTGGGGATTTAATTTTTTATTTATTTTATTTCACTCGTTGATCTTACCGGACACCATTGTTACCCAAATATAATAAAACGCAACAGAAAAGTTAAATATGTTTTAAACGTAAAATTTGCCAAAGCTTGATATTTAGTCATACTATGATTTAAAAAAATTAAAAAATATCACGGAATTCAAGCATATTGTATTATATTGCAGCGTAGATCATGTGTTTATCTTCACGAGAGATAAGGCTCATATTCGAACATACATACGAACCAATATATTATACTAGTCTATCCCTACTTATGATCAGAGATACCGTGTCACCACACCCTACAGAGTCCGGCAGTCTGCTACCTCCTACGTGAATAAATGAAGTATAAATTCTAATTACTTTACTGTAATTACAGCCCTGCATCAATATTTATGTTGTTAATTGGCAAGTTTATTAATTTCCTCAAATATTAACTAGTTGGTTTGGTATATGAACGTTGTTACGACAGACGCGTCTGTTGGTCTGAGGGCCTGTATTAATATTATCAACGAATGCAGAGCATTTTACAAACAAAATAACTAATAAAATCGATCCCGGCTGGGACACTAATCGATATTATCTAGGTATAAACTTGTATTGTCCTTCCATGCTGGACTGGGAGCGAAAGAAAAACATACGAGTGTGCCAGCTGCTTCTCTTCCCGGGCATACTGTAAAAGTCAGTTATGGGACGGAGGTATTTTTTACGTTTTTGTGGGCGATAGGCTGACCCTCTATCACTGCAAGTCTCTCTGCATCATTGTATGCCCCCAAATTTGTCAAACGTGACATCAGATGGTTTTATAGCCTCTGTTGTTCTGCCTACCACATTAGGGATACAGGCGTGACGTTATGTATGTATTTATGTATAAAGTTGTATTTCATCTTTCATAACAGTATATTTGAATGCAGTGCATTTAAAAACAGACTCTTCTTATTGGTAACTAAGCCCGCATTTGACTTCATTCTCACCTGATAATAAGTCGAAATAAGGTCGAATAAGACAGCACATGGGCATAGGACCTGGCTCCTCTCAAAATATTGCCGGAACATATCACCGCAGGAGTGGTGATATTTAGCCGCCGACCTTATACAGGGTGACTGGTGACAAATTTTAGATACTAAAGGAGAGCATTCTGTACTCGATTCTGATCATAGTTATGTAATAAAAGTAGGCAATTATTTTTTCACCGGAATCCCTATGAATAAATAAAGAGACACCTACACCTTTCCCGTCAACACGCACACAGCAGTGTTCCCGCAACACTCACACCACCACCCGCTAAGAATCTATTGCATTACGTTTATGTATTGCAATAGATTCTTAATAGAATTCATTATGCGTTGCGTAATGAATTCTTTAACTTTCGGTTAAGTCTACTACGTAAATAATTAATATTTATTTTTTATTTTATTTTTTCTCTTCATGTACGATCTCAAACTATCACGTCCTTGACTTTCGAAAATGACTCACCAATGACCGTGTATAAAGGGTGTTTGCTAGTCAGTCGAGCCCTGAAGGGCTCCTACCACTAAGCGGGGAAACTCGGATTCGTCGCTTTTTACGACTCTTGCCTAAGGGCGGTAGGCCTACCTATTTAGATTTTCATGAAATTTAGCATAATTGACAAAATAATCCCACAAAGTTTGTTACGCGATGAAATATATACACAAGATTTGAGAACTTCTTACTTTTGGGTTTGGGGAAAAATGCTCTCAACTCAGAGTATGACCTTAATTTCTGCTGAGTGTATATAATTCACTCATTTAAGATTGCTGTGAGCCCTTGTAGAGATTGCGGTAGGTCGGGTTTTGGAGATGTTTTCCAATTGTTTTTAGATTTATTTAACACAAGTTTCTAAATAATAAAGTTTCTAAATAATAATAGTGCTATTCTATACTCTGTGCTATTCTAGACTCTTTACTATCACTGTGCCAAATTTCATCCGTGATTGAGGAACAAACATCAATTCATACATAAACACTGCTAAGTTTCGAAAGAGATGGTGTGGTATCTAAACAATATCCAGCAAACCAGCTTGTGAAGCTTAAAATATAGGTTGTCATAATTTAAGAAAATCTTCTAAAAGGCAATGAATTTTAGCACTGACTGTACCTAGATTGACTCCGTCCGCCCCTCCCGTTCCAAGGCCGTTGGATAAACGCCAGTTTAGTTCATACACTACCATAAATAAATAGAAGCATACAACGTATAGCCTGCGGGTTTGTCTGACCTATTGCTGTATGAGATTGTGTTGTATTTTGTTCATGTATTGATCTGGTTTATACGATACATTCCTGAACCTACTCACCTTTATTTTATTTTAGGGCTTAAATATTGTCGGCTCGAATTAGCGGCTAAATTTATGAAAATGCTCAACGACTTTTTGATTTTGGCTTAGCACTCGTGGCTCAAATTGGTAGGTTTTATATAAAAACTTAGTTACTAATAGATTTTATGTTGATTTATTTTATACTAGCTGTGACCCGCGCCTTCGTCCGCGTGGATACCGTTTATTAGAGTTGGATAAATACTATTATTATATCCTCCTTGAAGTTAAAACTTACCTTATTCTAAATTTCGTCAAAATCGACTCAGTAGTTTAGCTGTGAAAGCGTTACTGATTGATAAACAGACAGAATTACTTCAAAAACTGTTTCAACAAAGCAGTGATCCGCAGTTTCACCTAGGTTTTGTGAAAAAGTATAGGTAGATAGGTATATTACATAGATGATGCCCGCGACTTCGTCTGTATTGAATTAGTATTTCGAGTAGGTTATATTAGTATTTCGAGTAGGTTATTTTCTTCTCCAAGGTCCTAACTATCTTTAATAACAAAAATAAAAATAAAGAATCTTCGCCCATATAATATGTATAACTCCTTACCACAAACATAGGTAGGCAACTATCTATTAGGTACATTACAAAGGCACATATCGTTATAAACAAATCGGGCGCCAAAGTGCCTTAAATTTTAATATTGTCTTAAGTTTTCGCGATAACTATTATGTATGACTATTAAATAAAACACTTTTTAACCGGATTTATCGCGTATATTTACATTTTAAATTTTAACAGTCGCTCGTGACCACGGGGTCAGCAAAGACACCGAAACGTCGAGTTAAAATGTAAAATATAAATTATACGCAATTAATCCGGTTAAAAAGTGTTTTATTTAATGCCTTCAATTTTACTTAATTCATGCAATATCTTCATTAATTATACTTAGCTTATTGTAATTCTAGGTAAAGCTAAGTAGTTTTTGCGTGAAAGAATAGCAAAAATCCATCCATCCAGCCATTATCAGTGTATATACAATACTACCTATAGTTATGTATGGCTGCTTTTCACTGCCAAACGGCTAAGCCAATATTAATGTAATTTTGTATAGTAGTTAACACATACGTTACTTTTTATTCCGAAGAAATTTACGGTTTCTGACTTCCAAGAGGCAGAAACGATCATGAAATAAACAAAACCTTGATTTCCATTTTATCTCTGTATGTACAGAAGGCAGTACATCAAGCGTTACAAATCTGTCAACATTTTTTACTTGAATTTTAACTTGAAATTGGTTGGGGAAGTTTGACAGGTAATGTAACGCTTGTTCCTTCTGTATCTACCTATATTAAATCGCGCAAAAGCTTGCACTCGCCTCCCGCCTTTTTATACCCTACCGCCGCGAGCCGCGTCGAGCGCGGCAACCGTTACGCAAAAATAATCCCTATATCATTCAGTATTCACGCGCGATGGGTTATTAGCGTATTTCATGTATAAGTTTGGTGTTTCTATACCGATTTCTATGATTCTTTTTTTATTGAATAGGTAAAAATGTATTTTTTTTTAAATTAGGGATGAGTGAGAGTATTATAAACGTAAGAGTAAACAAATATAATCAGAAAGCTCCGAACTGCTAAGCTATCGGGATTTACACGTGTTATTGTGAGTCAACCATAAAATATAGATATATACTGTTCTGGGATATTTTTCATATAATTTTATGAAGAATATTTCAGTCATACATGATTTCTATGTAGCTTTAACCATTAAGGCTGCACACGCGACGGAAGCTTAAAAAATGAAGTAACATCTCCCGTTTTTCCAACATTTCCCTTCACTGCTCTGCTCCTATTGATTGTAGCGTGATAATAAGTATACTATAACCTGCCCAGAAGTATAAAGAATAATTTTACCAAGTTTCGTCAAAATCCGTCGAGTAGTTTTTGTTTCTATAAGGAACATACAGACAGACAGACAGACAAAAATTTTACTGATTGCATTTTTGGCATCAGTATCGATCACTAACCACCCCCTGATAGTTATTTTGAAAAAATATTTCATGTACAGAATTGACCTCTCTACAGATTTATTATAAGTATAGATGAGACCACGAAAATTACTTAGTAGATTTGAAGACTGAAATTGACCAAAAATTTACTTAATTTACGCTGACCCATGGTTGGTAGGGCTAGTCTACCTTACCCTTTGTTCAAGTTAGAAACTATAAACTCAACATTTATAAACAAATATAGATTTTTACTTTAAATTAGAGATAAAATAAGCCTAATATTAAGTAGTCAATTTAATCTATACTAATATATAAAGTTGAAAAGTTTGTTTGTTTGTTTGAACGCACTAATCTCAGAAACTACAAGTGGGATTTAAAAAATCCTATTGCATTTTATAGCCCAACTCTTGTGGAAGGTTATAGGCTATATTTTATCCCGAAATTCCCATGGGATCAAAAGTTACGCGGGTAAAACCGCGAGCGGTGGCTAGTATCAAATAAAAGAAACCTTTTCCATACCAACTTAGAACTCATTTATTCATTATTTACCTAAACCGAAAACTAAGTAGCCTTTTCCTTGTTAATAATTAAGCAATGGAATAAATTTTAATAGGTACCTATATTATGAACCTTCAAAAATCAATATTTCAACGC